>CM071599.1:133588677-134788677 GCA_036435485.1 Saposhnikovia divaricata | reverse complement strand
AAAAATTTAGAAACAGAAGAGTGTTGTGGATAGTCTAGTACACTATGAGGATGAAGAAAGCATTCGCAGGTATTTTGAAGAAAGTGACAAGCTAAATGACTTGATGGTGCACGAGGAGGAATATTAGAGACAGAGAGCGAAGATGTTTTGGTTGGAGGAGGGAGACTCGAACTCCAGATTCCTTCATGCGTCTGCTTCAGCAAGGAAGAAAGTAAATCATGTTGACTATCTCAAAACATAGGATGGTGAGGTGGTTATTGATGAGCAAGGTATGTGTGAGATTGTGAAGGATTATTTTACTAATATTTTTGCTGGCCCAAGTACTGTCACGAACTGGGGTCAAGGTGGGGAAGATAGGGTGATTACAAGAACTCAAAATAGTATGCTAACAGCTGAGGTCACGTTCGAGGAGTTTACGAAGGCAGTGAAGCAGATGCACCCAGATAAGGCATCTGGGCCCGATGGGCTTAACCCTACATTTTTTCAGCACTTTTTGCCTATTCTAGGGAAGGAAGTTTATAACTGCTGTAAATCCTGGTTATCTGAATGTTCTTTTTCAGCTAATGTTAATGATACGAATGTGGTTCTCATCCCAAAGAAAGATAATGCAGACACTATGAAAGACTTGTGTCCAATAACTTTGTGCAACGTGTTGTACAAAATCCTTGCTAAGGTACTCGTAAATCGCTTGAAGCATATCTTACCTGGTATAATCTCTGAACAGCAGTCGGCTTTTGTGCCTGGAAGATACATATCTGATAACGTTCTTGTAGCGTTCGAAATTATCCATCATATGAAGAGCAAGAAAAAGGGTTCTGAGGGGGAAGTAACTCTCAAATTGGACGTTAGCAAAGCCTATGACAGGGTCGATTGGGGATTTCTGAAACATCGTATGGAGAGAATGGGTTTTGATGTCAAATGGGTGAGGTGGATTATGATGTGCGTTACTACAGTCTCCTATTCAGTTTGTTTCAATGGCATGTCTGTTGGGCCAATCAGTGCAAAACGTGGTTTGCGCCAGGGTGACCCGCTATCACCGTATTTGTTTCTTTTTTGTGTTGAAGGTTTATCGAAATCGCTTACAAGTGCTGCAGTAGAAGTTCGTATTCACGGTTGTAAAGTTAGTCAAAGTGCCCCAGCTGTGACACATCTCTTATTTGCAGATGACAGTTTTTTATTTTTTAAAGCAAACAGGAGTGAGGTGGAGGTTGTCAAGACTATACTGAGTTCGTATGAACGCTTCTCTGGTCAATCAATAAACTTTCAGAAATCTGGCATTATGTTTATTGCAAACGTTAGGACTGACAAACAACAGGAGCTCTCTGAATTTCTGGGGGTCACGAATGATTTAAGGAAGAGTAATTACTTGGGACTGCCTTATCTTATTGGCAGGTCGAAAAATTCAGTTTTTAATTTGTTGAAGGAGAGAGTTTGGCGGAGAATTCAGGGTGGAGTGCTAAATTACTTTCGAAAGGGGGTAAGGCTGTTCTTCTACGTAATGTCGCTCAAGCAATACCTTCCTATTGCATGTCATGCTTCTTAATTCCTAGGAAGCTGTGTAGGGAGATAGAGAAACTGATGAATGGCTATTGGTGGCAGTCAAGCTCTAGTACGAGTAAGGGTGTTCGGTGGGCATCTTGGAGCAACATTAGTATGCCTAAAGGTAAGGGGGATTGGGTTTTCGTGATCTCCATGGTTTTAACTTGGCCTTGTTCGGGAATCATGTGTGGAATTTTGTTAATAATCCTCAATCGCTCGTGGCAAGGGTGTTTAAATAAAAATATTTCCCTGAGACTAACGTTTTTCAGGCTATTAGAAGGGGGGTGATAGTTTCATCTGGTTGGGGATTTTTCAAGCTAAAGAGATGCTGAGAAAGGGATTTAGATGGGTGATAGGGGATGGTACTCAGATCAACGCTTTCAGGGATCCTTGGTTACGGATGAAGAAAGGGTTCTGTGTTGAGAATGCTCCATCAAACATCCACAGGAGTGAGACAGTCAGTGATTTCTTTATGCCTGGTTTGAAACGTTGGAATGAACAGATGGTTATGAGGTCGTTTCAGCAATGTGATGCACGGTTGATTCTTGACACTATTATTCCTCAAAATCAAGTCCAAGACCGAATTGTTTGGTCTGGGTCTAGCACTGGCAAGTATAGTGTCAAATCGGGTTACGTTTTTTGGTAGGAGCATTATTCTCAATGTATCAGGATGGTGACATCTGCTTGGTGGGGTAAAATCTGGAGAGTAGAGGTTCCCCATAAAATCAGAATTTTCTTATGGAGGTTCTGTCGTAACTATGTCCCAGTGAGAAATATCCTGCGTTCGAAGGGAGTAAATGTCCCTATTTTATGTCCGGTCTGCGTCTCAGATGTTGAACATCTCCTCCATGTTTTTTTTTATTATGAATTTGCTACTCATTGTTGGCAGTATCTTGGGTACCAATTGGACATGAGTGCTGTTGAGCACGCCCCGACTTGGTTGCTTCAGAAATTAAGTTTGGGTGGTAGTGAGAAACTAATTACTATAGGTACAGGGCTGTGGGGCATATGGAATGCTTGTAACATGAGAATGTGGGATAGTAAGGTCTTAACTCCTGCCTTAGCCATGGAGTGGAGTAAGAAACAGGTGAATGAATGGCGTGAGGCGAGGAAAAGAAGTCGTGGGGTACAGGGCAGTGTCTCAACGGTGAAGCAAGCTGCAGATAGAACTTGGGTTCCTCCTCAGGAAGGAGAGTTTAAATTAAATGTAGACGCTTCTGTTACAGAGGGACTACCATTTTTCACGGTGGGGTTGGTCACAGGGATCATGTTGGGCAGTTTCTGCAAGGGAGAAATACGAAGATTGCAGGGGTTGTTTCAGTTCTTGAGGCTGAGGCATTAGGTGTGCTTGAAGCTTTGTCTTGGCTGCGTACTCTTCCAGATATGAAGGTTTTGGTTGAGTCTGATTCCCTTAATGTAGTGAATGCAATTCTCGCTGACATAGAGTATCAAGTAGAAGTAGGTCATGTCATTGAGGCGTGTCGTTCCTTGCTAGGCGAGTTAGTGAATATCTCTGTACGTTTTGTTAGAAGGCAAGCGAATAAGGTGGCCCATTTAATGGCGCGTGTACCTTGTTCTCTAAATTGCCACAATTTGTTTTTATCTCCTCCACGTTCTGTGTTGGAGTCTATTGTTTCTGACGCTTTGTTTTGATAATGAAGATTTCTGAGTTTCAAAAAAAAAAAAACAAAAAAGGGAACCATACATCTCATGTAACTTCCCTCAGATCCTATATAAAAAAATTTCATTATATAAAAAATTATGCATATCGAAAAAAGATTTTAAAAGATTATGTATGTCAAAAAATTATACATACCAAAACACATCAATTTTATTCAGTTATCTTAGGCAAGTTAAGGTTCCTTTTTCTCTTTTAGTATTATGAAATATACAATTTTGAAATTTTCTAAAGTATTTTGAGATTCAAAATAAAATTCTAAAATATTTCTCCAAATTTCTTAAAATAAAATGAACCATTTTTAGGTTTTCTTTTTTTTTTTTTTACTTTTTTGAGATTCGCTATGGTGTTTTCAAAAATATAAATATTAATTTGTTATGTATTTTTTTCTTAGATTATTTAACATACATTGACTTTTTACAATGTCCTCTTATTCACAAAATTCTAAAATTTCATGGACAAACATTTGATAAAAACTAAACACTCAAGAGGATCTTACTACTGATATTTTTTATAAAAAAATATTACTATTAAACACGTAAGAAAATCTATTGCAATAAACATAAAAGAAAATCTACCATCTTAATTTTAAAAAGGTTCAATGTAATAGCTAAAACTAAAACACATTAAAAAATTTGAAATAAATTAAAAGAAAATAAGAAAGATCAATTTTTTTCCCAAAGAAACTTTGAAATATAAAAACAAATCATGAGAGAATTAAAATGATATACATTCTCACGAACACACTAAAAGAATTCAATTTTTTTATAGCATGTCTTTTAAAAAAATACTCGAAAGAATTTCGAAAAGATAATTAAAAAAATTGACATATTGATTTGAAACACGTAAAAGAATCTTGGTGTATTACCTAATTAGTTGATAAAGTCGCGCTTCGCGGTGGCGTTACAATCTTTTTTTAAAAAATTCAATAAATATTTACATTAAATTATATTATCAATATTAAATTTTAATAGTTAAATAATCTTTTCTAATGAACCGATTTCTTGCTAAACCCGATTCTTTCGATTAAGCCGTTTTTTTTGTTAAAATCGAAATCCCAACTTTAACATATATTATAAAGATTTTATAATAATTTTAATTCATAAATTTTCTGTATATTATAGATATTTTCTGTATTTATTTATAGCTTTCGCATGGGAATGTCTCTCTATTATATTAACACATCAATATTTTTTAAACTACGAAGACTTTTCTGTACGTGAATAATAGTGAATTTATGGATATATTTTTCTAAGTCATGTATAATTAACTTATATAAAAAAGTTTAAATAAAGGATTTATAGGAAAAAAGATATATAGGTTTAAAAAAAATCGTATAAGACGTCTTCACCGTCCTCATATTCTATGTTCAAATAAAACATATTATTATATGTATTCTATATATATTAAAACATCTTTTTTACCTTCAATAATTTTTTAGTTATACTTTTTTCATATAAATTCAAACTCTTCTTCTCTATAAAATAGAACTCCTATTTTACATACAATAAAATTCTTAATTATATGTCTTACAAACACCTTAGAACTTTTGATTATATGTTTTCCCTATAAATTCAAACTCTTATTCTCTACAAATTTGAACACGTATTATGCTTCCAAAATGTTTAAGGATAGTTTTTTTAGTTATTAATATTTAAAATCCTAAAATTCTAAAAAATTCAAAATATATTTATCTTCTATTATATCAGCAATATTAAATTTTAATATTCAACATGGTATTCTCCAATAAATCACTTTCTCATTAAACACGGATATTCGTATTGAGCCGCTCTCTCGTTAATACTAAAACCCTAATTTTGACATATATTACTTCTATGACATTGTTTATCCATAAAAATCGAATCATAAAAATTAAATAAAATTTATAACATCAATATCAAATTCTAATAGCTAATACAATCTTCTATAGTGAGCCGTCTTTCCGTTGTACACGTTTTGAGCCGCTCTTATTTGGGATCAAATTCTAACTTCATTACATATTATTGATGATACTTGTCTTTTATAACAACTTTTTTCCTTAAAATCAAAACCTAAAAATAGACTAAATTCCAATTTTTACTTTCTCTAAAGTTTCTAAAATTTATGGAGTTTTAAAAATGAAAATACATCTTATTTTCTCTTTATATTATAGATACTCCTATATTTATTTAGGGTTCTCACATGAGAATGTTCTTTTATTATGTTAAAATATTAATTCTTTTCTTTTAAATAAAAAAACTTGTTTTATGAGAATAATATCGGATTTATGAATATATTTTCTGATAGAAGTATAATGAACTTATATAAAAATATATAATTTTAGAAGATATTAAAAGATGTCACCAGCGTCCTTGTATTCTACATACAATAAAATATTTAATTATAAGTCTTTTCTATATATTCAAACACCTATTCTATTTCCAATAGAACTTTTAGTTATATGTTTTTTCAATAAATTCGAACTCTTATTCTCTATAAATTTCGAACTCCTATTCTACTTTTATTAGAACTTTTAATCATATGCCTTACAAATACCTATTCTACCTTCAATAGAACTTCTAATTATATGTCTTTATTATAAATTCGAACTCTTCTCCTCCATAAATTCGAATACATATTCTACTTCTAATTTGTTAAAAGATATTTTTATATTTAGTAGTGTTTAAAATCCAAAAATTCTAAAAAATTAAAAAAATAGATTGAGTCGACAAAGCCGCACACTAAAAACATTTTCGAAAATTACAACAATCAAATCTCAAGAAAAAAAATATATACCATCAATTTAAACTTAATTTAAATTTTTCTGTATAATCTGCTTTGTGATATTTTACTTTGTTGTTAGTCTAAATTATAAATAAAAGAACCGAATGTCGATTGTTCATTAATTAAATATATAATTGTTTTGTAAATGAAAATTTATGAATTTTAATATATATATGAGTAAAAATAAAAATTCATTACATATTTTATTACATACACATAATTTAATAATATACATTATAATATATTTTCGGTTCGGTTGATGAAATAAAACCGAAACCAAACCATTATTTCGGTTCTGTTTTTCAGTTTAGTTTCGGTTTCAATTTTTCGGTTTTTTTTTCACCCATACTAATCTTCTACCTCTCAATCTTTTAGGATTTTCGGATTCCACTATTTATCGCTACACCGATTAACTGCACTAATAATATAAAGTTAAATTGATTATTGGGAATCGGAAAATTAAAATGATTTTTTTTTCAAAGGTTACAAAGTTATATATATTTCAATTTTCGTTAGAAAAGAACATTACAAAAGAATTGAAACAAATCGAAACTTTTGTTCTACATAAAAAACTTCTATTTTGAAATAAAAAACTAATTATAAAAAAAGTTTTGATATCACTTACATAGAAAAAATTCTTAAACATGTCTATCGAAAAGAAGAGAAAGATAAAAAGTAAAAATTTGGAAGAAGAAAAATTACGTTGATGATAAAATTAGTAAGTTCAGAGTCGAAAGACAATTAACCGAAGAGTAGTATACAAATTTCACAAAAATATATATTATCCATACTGTAACTTGTGCAGGCTGTATCTTGTGCAGGCTGTATCTTGAAAATCGGCCAACTTTTTTTAATAGAGTTGATCTACGGATACCTGCAAAATATAAAACAAATATGTTAAGTTTGAATGTGAAAAGTAGAAAAGAAATCCCACGACACACACAATCAAGATTGGTCAAAATATAAAATAATGATCATGCCAACACTGAAAGAAATAAAAGGATATGAAAAAAGTAAAAGATATGGAGAAAAGTGGCTAGAAGGCTTGGAAAAGTTATCAAGTTATTTATATAATTTTCAACCATATACATTTGTTGGAAACTCAAATTCCAATTCTCTATACATTAGAATTCCAATCTGACTTTCACGCTTTCTGTTTTTTAGTCAATTCTACTAAAATTCTAACAATTCTTACCTCCAACTCTTCTGCAAATGCAAATTTATATGTTTTTTCTATAAATTTGAACTCTTATTTTCTATAAATTCGAACTCCTATTCTACTTTCTACAGAACTTTTAATCATATCCCTTATAAATATCTATTCTAGTTCCAATAAAACTTCTAATTATATCACTTCCCTATAAATTCGAACTCTTCTCATCAATAAATTCGAACACCACCTATTCTACTTATAATATGTTAAAAGATATTTTTATATTTATTATGTTTAAAATCTTAAAATTCTAAAAAATTAGAAAAATAGATTGAGACGATCTTAGAACGCCACCTAACCTCCCGCGTATCCTCCTTTATATATATATATATATATATTGAGGTTTCTATGTATAACTTAATTTTTAAATGGGTTAAATATCTTGTTGGTCACTGAAGTCGGCATAATGTATCAAGATGGTCACTGAACTGAAATTCGACTCAAACAGGTCACTGAAATCAGCCTAATGTATCAAGTCAGCCTAAGTCTTTGTTTTTTTTACGGAAACGGACTGCAGATTGACATAAACGCTTATAACTGCAGATTCACTTAACATTTAAAAAATCCGAGACCATATTTGTGTTACCCAGATTATTCTCTTCAAAATAGATACAATATTGATAAGTTTTATTTCAGTTTTTGAAGAAGAACAATTCTAGTTCTTGAATTTTCTTTTTCGATTCATATAAATCTAGAGCTCATAATGAAAATCTAAACAAGTTTTATGAGACCCATAGCATATAGATTAACACACTTTAATTTCACAAAATTTGGTGGAGATTTTTCGGACAAAATTTTGCGGACAGTAATTTCCGTCAAAAAAATGATCAACTTGATAATCCTGGCTGACTTCAGTGACCTGATTGATACCGTTTTGAATTCAGTGACCAACTTGATACATTAGGCTGACTTCAGTGACCAACAAGATATTTAACCCATTTTTAAATAAATGTATAATTTTCTTTTAAAAAAATATATAGAAATATTATGTAATATACCAAGAAATACATAGAAGTGTTTTATATTTTTAACAAACATTTAAAGGAATCTTTGTAGTATAATTGACACATGGATGCTCTTTAAAAAAACATGTTTAAAACCATGTTCGCTATTTGTACAGTATCTCCAAGCTTAAATTTCATTCAGTCAAGGAAGCGTGTGCTATTTGGAAAGATTCGAATACTCGTAGTGACCAATTATGGACCAGGGATTTGAGATCATGGGAATTGGAGGAGGTATGCAAATTAAATGATATAGTGTTTTCACTTGTTTTGTCGCAAGGGAATGACACTCTAGTATGGGCATATTCCGCTAAATCTTATTCGTGTAGAGATGGGAAAAGATGCTTAATTGGCCATGTGGATCAAGCATCGAGTTCTTCGAGTTTTCTATGAAAACTCAAAGTCCCCCCCAAGGTCCTGTTATTCTTATAGAAGTTGGGTAATAAAATTCTCCCTGCAAAGTTGTTTCTCTCTTCAAGGATGGGGAGTAATTTTGGTAGCTCAGAGTGTTCTTTCGGTGGCATACAACAAGAGTCAAAAGAACACTTCTTTGGAGTTGTAGTTTTGCGAGTGAGGTTTTTTCGAGCATCTTTGATTGGTGGGGCATCTTAGGGGTTTTTAATCAAGTGAATTTAGTAAATTTTTGGAGATGGAAAAAACTTTTTAAGGAATCTATTTTAAAAGAGTCCTGGAACATTACGCTGAGTGCATCTCTCTGGTCACTGTGGTTGTGTAGAAACCAGTTGGTTTTTGATGGGAAAAGGATTAGCAAGATAGAGTTAATCCTTTTGATCAAGTTTAGAGTGAGAAATGGTGTGAGGCATTAAATCTCTTCCAAGTAGAGAACCTTGATCATTGGATGTTAAATCCAGTGGGAGTTATTTTAGCAGGTCTGGCTAGTAAAAAAATCAATCATTCTGTTCGTAGAGATGAGATAATTGGCTTCGTTGATGGCTCATTTCTTAACTCAAGTGGTGGCACTCCGTCAGCAGGCATAGGCGGATTCCTAAAAGACTTCCAGGGCAATTTAGTCTTCATCTTTTCAGGATCTTCTTCTGCAAAAGATCCGTTTGATGCGGAATGGGAAGCCTGTAGGTTTCTAATTGATCATATTTGGTCAAGTCCCAGTAAGAACGCTAGATATATTGTTCACGCGGATAGTATGGAGTTAATACATTCTATGTTGAAAATCAAAGCAGGTCTATGTGATCATGATCTTAGCATCTGTCTGACTTACATTAATAAAGTCAAGGTTTTGAATATTTCTTTCAAATGGATCTCTAGGCAGCTAATTTCTGGAGCGAACGATTTGGCAGTACAAGGTCGCGCTAGGTCTAAGAATTTATGGGCCTGGTGTTGATTTGTGGTATTTGAGGAGGATGATATAATTTAAAGTTGTAGTGGGTTTCTTTGCATGGGGTGAAGTCGAACTGTCCTTGTTCTCTACTATATTATTACTCATATATTTTTACTCAGTCTCAAGTCCAGTTTGCTTTAGTCTGTTATCAGGTTTTGCAATACTAGTGCCTTGGGGTTTTTTTGGTGCATTATTGTATAGCTATATATTTTGGATCTTAAATTTTGGTTGGGACTGCTATGTACTTTATCACCCAGGCTAATGCATTTCATCTAATGGTTGGCCTAACGTCAAATTATATAATATTTTCTCCTGCTTTTCAAAAAAAAAAAAATGTGTTATATTAATTTATCAAAGATTATGTTAAATGTTTTTTTAATTCAATAAAGATTTCATCAATTGTTTTCATTAATTTATTAAATATTTTGTTAAGTGTTTCATTAATTTATTAAATATTTCGTTAAAATTTTTAACTAATTTAATAAAGTTACCCTTAAGTGTTTTAATTAATTTGTTAAAGATTATGTTAAGTGTTATTATTAATTTATTCAAGATTCTATTAAGTGTTTTGAATAATATTAAATATACTATTTTTGAAATTCTTTAAAGTGTTTTGAGAAATTTTTAAGATGATTTTTTTATTCTATTTCTTAGAGAATCAATAACGTGTTTTGCAATATATTGACTTTTTTTAACATTTTTTCGTTTTATTTTACTTTAAGGTGTTTTTAATAATATGAAATATACAAATTTTAGATTTTCTAAAGTGTTTTGAGATTCTTCAGTGTTTTCCGAACAGAATCTAATGAGTTTTTTTTTTTTGGATAAGCAGATCTATTATTATTATATATATAATAGGCCAATACAAGAAAAAAATATTGAGATTTTTTAATGGACATGAAAAGACAAATTTGCCCCGTGAAGCCCAATTTGCCCCGTGTCCGAACACTACCAATCTGCTATGTGTCTGTCAAGCTTTGTTTTGTGGTTGTCAATTTGTCATTCTTTTGGTACGTCCGACCACCAGTCTACACCGTACCTGTGTGGCCGTGTTTTCTTTGATTTGTTTTTGAAACCCTAAATTAACATACACTCAATTAACACCCTTGCTCCATTCCTCCATTCCTCAGGCACCCTCCCTCCCTGAATTCAGTCTCCACCGTTGAACCTTTCAATGGCCTCAGGCAATCAACCGCGGCAGCTTCATCTCCCACGCGATCAATTTTCTGGTATTCTATATCTTATTTTTCTGCGTTAAAATTACATATCAAATTTCAATTTAAATTTTTAAATTGGTCTCTGTTTACGCATGTGATTTAGTCTTGGTCTCCCTTGATGTATCCTCCTAAAAGTGTTTGGATATGGACTAAGCTTAGGGTTAATTAAAATTCAAAAAAACACGAAAGTAGGTGAAATGCACCCACAGCTTATTTTTGCAATCCCATCAACTTTAGCACTCAGGTGCACAGGTGCCCTATATATATGGACATCTGCCTTTCTGTCTTACTCAACATTCAGTGTTTTTCAATTGATTATCTATTTAGCTATTAATCACTTTGCCTATAGATCATACACAAGATGCAATTTGTAAAATCTTGGGTTTCTGGCCACGAGCTTACTAGCATTGGATAGTACATTTTTCTTGGGTATCATCTCTATGCATTTACCATAGTGCCTTTGGTTAGTATTTACACTTTTACTTAAAATGAAAGTAAAATAAGCATGGTTTATTTAATAGGTCATATATGTTTTTTATGACCTCTATGGGTAACAGGAGTGGAAGCTAAAGATGGGAATGTTCCAACAATGAAGAGGGGACGTCCTCCAATTGCCTTAACTGAGGAAGTTTTGGAGCGGAGGAGATTGTCAATGCAGAGAGTCAATGTCTCCCGACCGAGAGGTGAGTTATGGCATAAATCTTTTGTTGTGAAGTATGATTGACTTGCCCGCCTCAGGGGTCTTGTGCCCCCGGATGAAGGCCTAGAGTAATTGTTGAAATTTTTTGTTTTACTCCGACCGACAGCTAAGGAACCACGGGGTTGTCGGTTAAGTAAGGAGATTATATTCCTATGCGAATCCTGTGCACATTCCATTTTGTTTTTGTGTTTTTAGCTCTTTACAATCAATCACTCTAATTTCTTTGACCAACTGGTGGTTACACAAGCACATTATTTATCTCATAAATACTTATAATGCTTTTTGCTTTTATTTCTACATTGAAAATATGCACTGTCATGGTTGCAAATACTGTTTTTAAGTGAAGCCAAAAAGATTTGAGATTAAGAAACCTTGGTAGGGCCAACCAAGTGCGTTATCAAAAGTTAACCCTGCCTTATCAAGCAATGCACACCATAAATTAGTCTTAAGTATTGTGAGGGAAGAGCTCCAATATCTGATTAGTTTCTAAGTTCCAGACCTAGAAATTTATTTCTTTATTAAGTATTAACCCTTTTTGGCATGGAGACTCCAAGCCATTTTTATCACTCTTGGATTTAGTATTTCAAAAGGATTGTGAGGTCAAAGAGAGTGTGGAGCATCCTGTAATCCTATTTTTAACATATACAGAATGAGATTACATCCTGGACACTGACATATAAAATTATTCCAAAACATTCACTACAGGATGCTCCAAAAGACAATCTGCTAATTACTAATATTAGTTTTTATTAATTACAGGGTTTTAGAATGCTATTAGGTAATAGACAAAAAGCACACCTTGCTAGAAGATTAAAAGAGCCACGTAACACCAATTAATACTGCTGCTTGTTAGTATTTTGAAGTAATAACATAGTTTCAATATATGAGTAAACCACATGACAGTAAGAGCAGAGATACTTAAGCTGGAACCAATGATCTTACCTGGCAAAGCTTTTTGAAGGACTGTACATTGTTTTCCCTCCTTTGCATCTAAACATGAGAACAAGCATCAAAACATTATACCAAATTTTATAGAAAATTTTCTTATATTTATTGAATGAAGAAAATAATTATTATTTTGAGATAAATTGTTTTGTTCATAATCTCATGTATGAAATGCATAGATAAAATAATTATTCTTTGAGATCAACTATTTTGTTAACAATATCACATATGAAGTGCTCGTGGTTAATTTTTTTGTGAAATTTAATAAAATGCACTAAATTAATATTGTGAGGGATTAAGTTGATCACTCTGTCGCTTCTAATTGTATCAACAATGAGGGTTTGGTGGAAATTTTTATGTAAAAATTTCCTGACTTCCATTTACGTATCTTCTACAAGACATTTGTCCAAAGTTGTATTTGAATTGTTGTTTTCCGTATTTTAAAGTTGTATGTTATGTATTTACTTATCGTTTTGGCTACTGATTTTCAGAAGAGTTTAAAGCCCGGGCATGCTAAAAACCCTTCCACTTCACTGGTAATCCTCAATGCTTCTGTTTTGCCTCAGTCTCATATTTTAAGTTCATGGTTATAGTAGGTTGTATCTTGTATGTGTGTATGTGTTTGTTACAACCTCTGATTTGTAATTCGTGTGCTTTAAGTCATATACTGTATGTCTGTAAACCATACTTATTTTGTGCCTCTTTTTCAATTCATATAAAATGTAGCGTACCACACCTATTTTAAGCTACTATTTATAGATAGTTTAATTTTTTTAACTCTTAATTTTTCTTTTAATTTATTCATTATTCTTGTGAGCAATAATATGAACTTTTCCCTTGTATATATTCAAAACAGTAAATTACCAAGCTCTATCTTTGAACATCGTCATCAAGTCTCTCATATCTTGAAGTTCTTGAAGTGGTTGGTTAGATTATCGCGCAAATTTCCATAATTTATGTTGAGTGCTTTTTTTAGTGAAGTTTCAAATATCATGTTTCTTAATTTTGTGTGTTTCTATTTTTTTTTTTAATTTTTTTCTTATTTGGTACCATGGTTTTTAGATTAAAGAGACTGGTGAAAGAAAGAAAGATGTTATCATTTTCTACACAAAAAAAATTGTTTTTAAAATTTGACCTACTGAATTTGATTGAAGCTCTGCTATCAAGTCATCTCGGTATTTGAAAACCATCAGCATAAGCACTCCCAATTTGGGTTGCTTCTGCCTTCTTATTTGGGTATGCATATTATTTGGATTGCTTCTGCCTTCTTATTTGATTGGCACTTTCAGGTCCCACTCTTCCAATTTCAATCTTTCTTTTAAGTGGTTTCATCAAATTTTGCACCCTCATGCACGCATATTACTACATATTCAGGTGTGCACCTAAATTTGAAATTCAGAATGGAAAAAATCCTAAAAATCACATGAATGATTGTTAGCATCTTACTGTAACCGCTTAGTTATGAGAATCATTATAACGGCGCTACAGTAGTCTCTTAGATTATGTTTGCAGTTGTAGAGAACTACAAGACTTGAACTAGTGAAGGCATTGTCCAAGGTTGTAGCTGTGTGAATGATAAGGTGGACTTAATGATTTTATCCTCTTGGATTCACCGGCTCATCTCATCCACTTCTAACCCTTCTTCTCCTGTTTGGACAACTCTTTTTTAGAACCTAACCTGCTACCTGAAAGAATACATTGGGCGGGAATATTGAGTATCTATAACTCTAAGATGTTGTTCACCCAGCTTCCCCCCATCTACTCGAATCCTATTGCTCAGAACTTATGTATTTTTCTATCAATTTATTTGGGAAAATGAAAAATATTAAATTTTTATTTTTTTAAGATTTCAGTGGGACAATATGTTAATAGGCTACGCAGCTGGTAAGTACTGTCTTATGTTTCATATATTTGACCATAAATATTGAGAAAAACATGGGTTGTACTTTTGGAGTTGGGGTTGCAAGGTACAATGTATAATTACTACATTAAGATACACCAAGATCAATCATGTTGGGTTCCGAGGCATAAAACGCAGCGAAAAACGTAAATATAACAAAAAAAAATTCGAAACCCAAACTCAGGATCCATGTATAATATTGGACAGATTATGGTGAAACAGAATCATACCTATTAAGATCTTGAATTTCACGAACTCAACGGAGATCCTAGCGTGCACGACTTGTGTCAACCTCTCGGAAAACACCTCTATGGTATCCACACGAACACTGCGGAATGGACGTACTAGCCTCCCTCTTGATGATTCGAGATCGGCCTCTTTTGCTGCTACCTCTTCTAGGGTTTTTCACAAAAACGTGTAACCCTATTAACCTATCATTATCTATTTATAATGATTTGTTAACAGGCCCATAACAGCAAAACCCAACCTATGTAGGTATAGGATTAAATAATAAAACGAATTTCTATTATTTAATTATTAATTAAGTCATACTTAATTATTATGGACAGATATTACTCCTATAATTCGAATTTATATTATCTCAATTAATTAAGTTTCACTTAATTAATATAATAAAATTCAAATAATCATCAATTAATTTAAATCCATAATTTAAATTAACTATTCCTTTACGTGCTCTATGTGTGTGACCCAATAGGCTATTATTTAATTGGCAATAATTTTATTCTCTAATAAAATTATAAACAATGAGCGGTATCTAGTAATACATCATTGCTACCCAATTAAACAATAATTAAATCGTGAATTGATAAAACCTTTCGTGATTAATGTTTCCGTGTAATATAATCCCTTTAACCATATATATTATAGATTAAACTCGAGGCATGTATTTAGTCATCCTCTTCAACATTTAATCCGGGTTTACTTGATCCATGAGTAGACTATTAAAAACAAATCATTATTTGAGCACGACCATGCATTTTATAGTCTCACTCAATCAAGAGGCCAATAATATCTCTCCTAATTATAGGAGGGTTAAATCCTTTATCTATCATTCATATTTCTCATGCGACTCATGATATACCCGATGTCCACTTTTATCATCACCCGGTCAAAGATAACTTTTAATGTAGTCAAAGTATATTAATCCTCGTATAGAATATAATGATCTCAAGTCAAAGGATCATTACACCATTATCACTGTGAGTCTTTCTTATGACTTTATTAAACATGAAGAATCTCACTGTGGGTCTGTCCAGTACCATGTACTCCTACATGTACCTATGTATTGACTTTAGTATCTCCATACTTATAACCAATGAGATGTGGTTATCTGTCAAACAACATACTAGTCTATTTATGTATTATTATTGTCCTATAATAATAATACTCGACCAGGGACCTTTTAAGAATATGATATATTATATAATCTCAAGTTCAAGTCATGTACTTAAACTATATAATGTGTATCATGATTCTAAGGACATTTATTATGCTAACAAATATATCGCAGTAATTAAAGTCATAACAAATACGTTTATTGAATGATCAAATGACATAAAGGTTTATTCAAAGAAACAATGTATTGCCTCTAGGGCACCTACACTAACAAATCAGTACCTTTAGCTATCTGACCAGCTATCCGGAGAAGCTAAAGACTGAAATTCTCCATAATTTAACTAGCCAGTAGCAAGCTCAATTATGCATTGAGGCAGGATTGTCGCACCCCAGTGCTGGTTATGCAGGATATCATCCAAACTTCTAATTCAGAGAACTATAGACTTTCTAATTGTCTTTTGCTGTTAGTGTACTCACTGCCAAGGACATCGATTTCAACAATAGAGGGGAATCTATTTTTGATGCCATGATCAACTTGTTATTTCCGGCTGCTTTATAGATGATACGCAGATCAGCGAGAATGAATTATGTATGCATCTGTAAGCTACGTGCACCTATCAATTTACCGGCTGCTTTATAGATGAGACGTAGATCAGCGAGAATGAATTATGTATGCATCTGTAAGATAATTTAATAATTTATCTCTCTTTTATCTACACCTATCAATTTAACTCCTTAGGCTTTTAAATCTATTTTTTTGGTCGTCTTTGGTTGTCAACGCTGATAAATCACACTTAAGTGGAGGTTGTAGTGTTAGCTTATTTCTTTTTATTTGTTAAATGAGTCTACCAGAGCAGGATTTATAATTTGTATTTTTATGTAGCAATGAAACATGGACAACAGGCCTATCAATGTGGAACTGAATGTTCATCGGATTATGTGGTAAGTGTGCACTAAACTTTATGATAAATCTAAAATGCGTGGATTGGTCAAATATGTTCACATAATATCATGCAAGCGTACGCGGTCGCAAGTAATATATAAGGTTAAGTCCAAATTCATTCCCACAGAGACTGGTTTAGGTTCAATACAGATTTATGCACCTATTCAACAATGTATGATTATTATTCACTGCTAAGACAATATCAAATATGGGTTTTGATTATCTAAATTAACTAAGAAGCAAATTAACAAAACTAAGAATTACTTAACTACGGAGAATTAAAATTGAATTACTTATAAGAATTAAAACATGGGATCCTAACTTCATTAAATACTTCGCTTAGAGTTGATGCCTTTAATCAAAGTATGTGATGGTTATGATAACTGATCGGACAACACGAAACAAGTATAGGCTACCTGTCAGTATACGAATAACAAACTACTCATACATCCACAAAAGAGATAGAAGATGGGTAGACACCAATTATGTTTAGAACCTATATGTCTATAAGATTTGAAAACATAATGGTTTAAGCACAAGTTATCCATTGAGATCACATAGGGCAGCATAAGATGGTTAAAATTACGCTACTAATCATGATGTTAAAACATACGTAATCCTATGCTAGCATGGCAAGTTCTAAATCTCAAGATCCACTGTCGCTTCACAAGAGATTAACAAACAACTTAGATATTAGCTATGCATCAAAGAAGAATAAGCACAACCATACAAGGATAACAATAGTTCATCACACATAAATCATTAAAGCAAACAAACTACTAAACTACATAAATAAATCCGTTAGAATCCCATGACAACGATTAGTTCATAATCGAACGGCTCGTCATCATGGGATCTAATGAAACCATGGTAGTAAACAAAAGTATGAAAAATAATTATGCTAGAGTAATAGAGTTAAGAAAAACAAATCCGAAATCTAGAGTATCGCCTAATTAGAAGAAAACAAAAGTAGATCCAGATCTCCGAATGCTGTCACGTCCTTCCGGAATCCGTCTCCAAGTCTGAATCTCTATCTTCGGCTCTCACTGTGTTTATTCTAAGTATTGGTTACGTTTTATTATGATGATAGAAAGTGTTTATATAGGCCCCCAACAGCTTGTCCTCCAACAAAATACTATAAATATAATTTTAAGTAGAAAAAGGAAAATTTCCAGCGAGCTCCCGCGCTACGGTGCCTAGACTACTCTCCCGCGCGCTCCTGCGCGCTCAGGCCATGCTGCGGCACGCCTGCCAACTGCCAAAAATTTGATTTTGCTTCAAACTTCAAGAAAATTCCCCAAGCTTCACGTGGACTATAAGATCGTTGAATTCGGACTTCTTGAACTCCAGATATGGCCAAAACAGTGTTATAACGCCTTAGAAATTTTTACTATTTATAATTATTGATTTATTTTTAAATTTGAATTATGTGACGTGAATATTTTATAGGAGGTAAAATATGTGTGATTTCGTTTTGTGGGTTTATTTGATGATTTATATGTGTCAGATAAGTCTACGTATTTTTATTTTTATTTTTATTTTTGGGGATTAAATCCTAATTAAATCATGCGTTATTTATCTTCTGAAGATTTTATAAAATCATCGGGATTAGTATAAATCCTGAAATCTTTTGTATTATTAATTTTATTAGTTTATTTGAGTTTTAAAAATATTAGTTTATTAATTTCGTTTTATTAGTGTAGCTGCGTAGGTGTGTGCGTGTATATAAGAGGTGTGTGTGTAGAGTCGAACTGTGTGTGTGTGTGTGTTAATGGTCGGGGTGGTGAATCGCCGTTGGGGCTTTCTATTTTTACGAGTTTGGCTAAGTTAATCGATGAAGATAAGTTATGTGGTTTCGTTCTGGGTTGTGACTCCTATGTCTGCGTTGTTGTTACAGTTCAGTGCTCCATTTAATTCATTTTGTGCTATTGCTTCGTGGTTATGGCTGAGCAGATTTTGGTTGGTTCCGGATGTTGAAGCCCCAATCGGGAGCTCCACCCGCGAGCTGCCTCCTTTTGGCAATGATTCTTAAGCCGGTTACCTGGTTTTGTAAACTCCGATTAGTAATTGTTTAATGTCATGGCTTATGCAGTGGTTTGTGATGGAAGTTGTTAATTTGTTCGTATAAGTATTTTGTGCGGAGTTTCGAGTTGGAAACCCAAATTCGGGTACCCTCGGGATTTTGTCCCCTCGACGATGATTTAAGTTGAGTCGAGGGCAAATTGGCGATGATGTTCGTGAGCCAAATTTAATTTTAATACATAATAAATTTATTTTAATTTTGTACTTGTAAATTTTGAGTTGTATATCGGATTGGTATAACTTATTAATTATGCAGTGAATTATTCGAATTGAGATAATAATAGTTCTTATTATTAGTAAGTGGTTGATTATAAATTATATGTGGAGTATGATGACTTTTGTTGGTTTTGTGTCGGATGTACCCCGACTGGTAGTGTAAATATCCAAAGGGGATGCGGTCGAATTTTTTTAAAAAAATTATAAATTTTCTAGAACCCCTAATTGTATATTTCTCGAGTTATATTTATATACAATACAAGTTGAATTAGTATTTGAATTATATTTTATTTATTTGATTACTTGTTAAATGTTTACTGATTATATTAATACGATATGTCGGTGGTCTATATTTGGTATTATATTAGTTAAGTAAATACATTTAAGATATTATCACAAGGGTAGATTAAGATTAGACGTTCGAAGAGGAAGGTCGAATATTGAATAGAATTCTGAAATAGTGTTTTTTATATGTGTAGATTCGAAGGACGTAGACTTAAGGGATAAAGGAACGGCAAAGGCTGAGGGCTTTTGAGCTAAGTGACTAGCGTGAAAGTACTTGGTTATGGCAAGTGATTCGAACCTTATGTTGAAGTCCAGAATTCATGAACTGCGTATGAATTGTGATTAAATTCATATACTTTGCTGTTTATTCTTAATAAATTGTTGCTTACCTCTTGTACCATGTTATTTATCTTTGTAAATTAATTGTTTAAAACCCTCGTACCTTATTGTTGATGCCATGAATAATTGTTTAAACTCCTGAACCCTACTGTCAAACTAAATACTCTAATTCTTGTTAAACTGTAAACCTTAAATTATAACTCATGCCTTGCTCTGTCATAAACCTTTTCTTTTCACTTAATTCATAAATTACCCAAATAAAATCCTACTCATAACCCCTGGAACCCTATTTCTAAAAACCCTAACACCTACTTTATTTCTCACTAGCTAATGACCCTTTTCATTGATGTGATCTTGTTTACCTAAAACCTACAAAATTTAAATTAATATTTCTTACCTCACCATCTTATAATACCATGTGCTTGGCAAATACTTATTCTTAAATACCTTTGAATCACTTTTGAATTCCCTGCCTTGTGTACCTGTTGCAATTATATTTAAATGCTTCCATGACCTTTACTCTTTTATAAATGCAAATAAAAATGGCTTATTTATTTAAAAATGTTTTAAAATTCCTTAAACTGGGCTGATCTGTTATCAGTGAGTTTAAGGGCCGAAAAGTGAGATGTTTCTAAAAGTTTTAAAGGTTTTATTGTGAGGGATTCCGTCAAAAATGTTTTCTACGGATTCCTTCAGAGTGGAGAGCGTAAGAGGCCGGGTGACGCCGGTCCAGCATTTTTTTAGCGTATGAGGCTGGGGGAGTGCCCAGTCCAGCATTTGAAAGGCCAATGTGTTGCCTAATTGGGAACCCAATTTCAAAGGAAGGGGGACTTTACATGGCTGATCGCCCGTACTGTCCGTTATCGTGAAAAATCTCCAATCAAATTTAAATGTTTTATAAATGGAATTGCTTTAAACAGAGAAACGACTGCTTTATCTCTTTACTTATGAAATGGAATACAAACTGTCATATTTGGATAAGTTCAAAAAGTGAGCCTTATATTTTTGTACCCAGATTTCAGTTGTGAATTCTTATGCCTATATTGTCACTTGCTGAGCATTTAGCTCACTTCTTGCTATTGTTTCTAACCCTTTTTCAGTTAAAGAAGAGGATACTACTTAGAAGCTATATCTGGAGAAGAGGTTGTGGTGGACTGTAGACTGACTAGCTTTGCAGGTAGAAGGTTGGACTTTTGGATTAGCAATCAAGACTTGTAGTAATAGTGCCAGTTGGTTGTATTTATATTGTGATAGTGTATGTAACTTTTGATTAAGGATTGGTATTGTAATGTAATAACTTAGTTAGTAGTTGCTTGTTTCATACCACTACCTGTTAGAGATCCGGGTTGGTAGTGGGTTGCTATATTATGTTTTATTATTTTGTTGACAGGTTGAACTTGTATTGGTTTTTGGAATTGTTGTTTGGTAATTGGATGAAATTTGGGTTGGTTTGAATTACAGGTGGATAGTTCGAATTACGAATACGTCATGTCAATTTTTTTTTTAAAATTCCCATGTTTCAAAGTTTAATTTTAACAAATAAATTCCAATAAGTGAGTATTTTGTTATAAAAAGTATACTTTCAGTATAGGGAAGTCGGGGCGTTACAGGTTGGTATCAGAGCTGTCTGGTATTGGTCACTGAAATAAGCCAGGATTAGGTATAGGATAGGTGTAGGATAGGATTTGAACTCTTATAGACATAGGATAGGAGCGATAGGTGTAGGTTATCATCTAGACAATAGGAAATAGGTTTAGGATACTCTTTTATCGCTTTAGTACTTTCTTTTTGCGCTGTATCGTTATCACAGGTTATGGATGACAGGGATTATTCTCGGCATTTACTTTTAGTAGATGGATTGTTAACTGTGTACCTTGAACTCTAAAACTGTTGTGTTATATTATTAACCTTGTTGGTACCATGACCTTTATTTTCTTGTTATTTACGCATCTTTCATTATATTTCGGAGTTGTCTGGATATTTCTTATTAGAATTACTTTTTCAAGATAATACCTATGCTTCCCTATTTCTTTACACCGTTATAAATCTTATGGTCACAGACAACTAAATTTCAGGATTTGTAAACCTTATCTCTATACATATTTGCCTGTTGTTTAATAAGCTATTTGTTTTCTTACCAGAATCATGCCTCCAAAGAAGAAAACACCTACTACAAATCCCGAAAACCAGAACACTGGAAATCAAAATCCAGTTGACCCAACTATGACTCAAATTCTTCAACTTCTTCAACAACAGACAGCCGCACTAGCTCAACAACGACCTGCTCAACCAATTATAACATTCAAAGCTTTTCAAGCTGTACACCCTCCAGAGTTCAAAGGTACTGTTAACCATATAGAAGCTAGGGCTTGGCTGAATGAGATGGAAAGAGCTTTTGCTTTGGTAAGGGTAGGAGAAGAACAGAAGACTGAATATGCGAGCTATTTCTTGAAAGCTAAAGCAAACTATTGGTGGGAGTCAACAAAGCTGTTGGAAGGTGAAGGAGTGATTACATGGCAGAGATTTCACAGATTTATTTCTCGAGAAGTATCTTCCAAGGTATATGCAAGATCTGCTGGAGATTCAGTTCTTAGAGTTAAAGCAGGAGAACATGAGTGTGGCGGAATACGAGGCAAAATTCACAGAGTTAGCAAGGTTTGTTCCTGAATATGTTAATACTGAGGGAAAGAAAGCTAAAAGATTTCAGCAAGGACTAAAGCCATGGATACGTAGTAAGGTGGCAGTGTTTCAGTTAGAGAACTATGCAATGGTGGTAGAGAAGGCTATGATTGTTGAAGGTGAAAGCGAATTGTATCAGAAGGAGAAGGCAAGAAAGAAAAGGAAGATAGAAAGTACTGAGGGAAGTCAGAACCCAAGAGGTAATAATAATAATAATAATAATAATAACAAGTTCAAGCCAAGGAGTGAGGGTCAGTCTGATAGAAGCAAGGGTTTTCAGAAGCCAAAAAATGGAAATGGTGGTCAAGTAAGAGAACATGTGGAACATTTGAGAACTGCGTTGGAAATTTTGAGAGTAGAAAAGTTGTATGCCAGGTTTTCAAAATGTGAGTTTTGGTTAGAGGAGGTGTAGTTTTTAGGTCATATAATCAGTAGTGAAGGAATTAGAGTTGACCCTGCAAAGATAGAAGCTGTGGTGAATTGGAGCAGACCGAAGACACCTACCGAAGTAAGAAGTTTCTTAGGATTAGCGGGTTATTACAGAAGATTTGTACAAGATTTTGCTAAGATCGCCTCACCATTGACCAAGCTGACTAGAAAAATGAGAAGTTCATATGGAATGAAAAGTGTGAGGAAAGTTTCCAAGAATTAAAGAAAAGATTAGTAACAGCACCATTGTTGGTCTTACCCGACAGTCAAGGGAACTTTGTGACCTACAACGATGCTTCATACAAAGGACTAGGGTGTGTACTGATGTAGCATGGAAAGGTGATTGCGTACGCTTCTAGACAATTGAAGCCTCATGAGAAAAAGTACCCGACTCACGACTTGGAGTTAGCAGCAATCGTTTTTGCACTAAAGATTTGGAGACACTATTTATATGGTGAAAAATGTGAGATTTACACGGACCACAAAAGTTTAAAGTACATCTTCACTCAACGGGAACTTAACATGAGACAAAGGCGATGGTTGGAACTAATTAAAGATTACGACTGCACGATTAACTATCACCCAGGAAGAGCAAATGTGGTAGCTGACGCATTGAGTAGGAATGAGAGATTGAATATGTTTACCATACCCAAAGAATTGTTCACGGAATTTGAAAATTTGAAACTAGAAGTCCAGATTTCGGAACCCACTAGTGAGAAGCTCTATACCATGACATTTCAACCAGAATTAGTAGAAAAGATACGAAGATGTCAGGAGGAAATCATGAATCAAGATATGAACACACTAACAGGTGAAGAGATTTGCACTCAGAAGGATGATAAAGGTATCTTAAGATTTTCTTCGAGGATTTGGATTCCTAACGTGCCAGAATTAAAGAATGAGATTTTGCGGGATGCTCACAGTTTAAGATATTCGATTCATCCGGGGAGTACAAAGATGTACCAGGACCTGAAGGAATATTTCTGGTGGCCTGATATGAAAAGAGAGATTGCAGAGTAGGTTAGTAAGTGTTATACATGTCAAAGAGTCAAAGCTGAACATCAAAAGCCCAGTGGACTATTACAACCTTTGGATATTCCCGAGTGGACATGGGAGCACCTAGCAATGGACTTTGTAGTTGGACTACTGAGAAGCTAATCATGATGCGATCTAGGTTATCATAGACCGTTTGACTAAATCTGCACATTTTCTTCCGATCAACGAAAGTTTCTCACTAGATAAGTTGGTACAGCTGTATTTGAAGAAAGTGGTTATGCGTCACGGTGTGCCAGTAACTATTGTGTCCGATCGAGACCCACGTTTCAACTCCAGCTTTTGGAAACAATTTCAAGAATGCTTGGGAACTCAGCTTAAGATGAGTACAGCCTATCATCCGTAGATAGACGGACAGAGTGAACGAACCATTCAAACTATTGAAGACATGCTACGAACGTGTGCATTGGATTTTAAAGGAAGTTGGGAAGAGCACCTACCTTTGGTGGAATTCTCTTACAACAACAGCTATCATGTGAGTATTGGGATGCCGCCATACGAAGCTTTATATGGAAGGAAATGTAGATCTCCTGTATTTTGGGATGAGGTTAGTGAGCGAAAGGTATTAGGACCAGAATTGGTGCAGCAAACGAAGGAAAAGGTTGGAATCATTCAGGAAAGATTGATTGCCGCCCAGAACAGACAAAGGAAGTATGCTGACCAAGCCAGGAAAGATATGAATTTTGAAGAAGGAGAGAAAGTGTTGTTGAAAGTGTCACCTTGGAAAGGAGTTACGAGGTTTGGCAAGAAAGGAAAGCTCAGTACGAGATATGTAGGACCTTTTGAGATCTTACGACGGGTTGGAAAAGTCACGTATGAGTTAGCCCTACCGCCACATATGAGTCATATCCACAATGTCTTCCATGTGTCAATGCTCAAGAAATATCATCCAGATTTAAATCATGTGATCGAGTACGAGCCTATTGAGTTACAGCCAGATTTGTCTTACATAGAACAGCCTGTAGTAATTCAGGATAGAATGGATAGGAAGTTGAGGAACCCTAGAGTCGAAGAGTCAACTTGGGAACCTGAGAGCGAGATGCTCGAGAATTATCCTCATCTATTTACTTAGGTGAGATTCTGGGGCAGAATCCTGTTAAGGGGGGAAGGATATAACGCCTTAGAAATTTTAATATTTATAATTATTGATTTATTTTTAAATGTGAATTATGTGACGTGAATATTTTCGAGGAGGAAAAATATGTGTGATTTCATTTTGTGGATTCCTTCAGATTGGAGAGCGTAAGAGGCCGGGTGACGCCGGTCCAGCATTTTTTTAGCGTAAGAGGCTGGGGGAGTGCCCAGTCCAGCATTTGAAAGGCCAATGTGTTGCCTAATTGGGAACCCAATTTCAAAGGAAGGGGGACTTCACTTGGCTGATCACCCGTATTGTCCATTGCCGTGAAAAATCTTTAATCAAATCTAAATGTTTTATAAATGGAATTGCTTTAAACAGAGAAATGACTGCTTTATCTCTTTACTTATGAAATGGAATACAAACTGTCATATTTGGATAAGTTCAAAAAGTGAGCCTTATATTTTTGTACCCAGATTTCAGTTATGAATTCTTATGCCTATATTGTCACTTGCTGAGCATTTAGCTCACTTCTTGCTAATGTTTCTAACCCTTTTTCAGTTAAAGAAGAGGATACTGCTTAGAAGCTATATCTGGAGAAGAGGTTGTGGTGGACTGTAGACTGACTAGCTTTGCAGGTAGAAGGTTGGACTTTTGGATTAGCAATCAAGACTTGTAGTAATAGTGCCAGTTTGTTGTATTTATATTGTGATAGTGTATGTAACTTTTGATTAAGGATTGGTATTGTAATGTAATAACTTAGTTAGTTGTTGCTTGTTTCATACCACTACCTGTTAGAGATCAGGGTTAGTAGTGGGTTGCTATATTACGTTTTATTATTTTGTTGACAGGTTGAACTTGTATTGGTTTTTGGAATTGTTGTTTGGTAATTGGATGCAATTTGGGTTGGTTTGAATTACAGGTGGATAGTTCGAATTTCGAATACATCATGTCAATTTTTCTTAAAAAAATTCCCCTGTTTCAAAGTTTAATTTTAACAAATAAATTCCAATAAGTGAGTATTTTGTTATAAAAAGTATATTTTCAGTATAGGGAAGTCGGGGCGTTACAAGTGTAGACTGCGCAACCTACCCGGAAATCCGAATTTTCCACAATTTGGTCATTTCTCTTCCGTTTTCTCTTCCGATTCTTTTGCCACTTCCCATTCTTCAGTTCTTGAGTGTGAATCCACCATGAAACATGCAAATGTATCTCCCCACTTCAAGATAGTAACCTTGCACCATTATTACTAAAAATGAATCAAAAACACGACATACTTGAGGCCAAGTTAATCAATTTAAGCCGATTCGAAGCGTTCCAAGTGGATATAAAATTCACTTATCACACCCCCAAACTTAAACCGATGCTTGTCCTCATGCATAAAACAGACTCGATACTACCTAATGCAATGCAATGCATGAATGCAACTAATATGAAAATGCAACGATCCCCTTAGACTAACCAAAACCAATCAATAAGCAAATATCTCAAAGAATGCAACTAAATCCAAACAGAGCTCGACTAAGTCCCCATATACTAATAATACATGAACAGAAACATGGGTGTGTACGATGCTCATCAGATATACTCCTAACACTGGATCAAAATCATACCTATTCTTCGCCAAGACAATCACAGGTTTATCAATAGAATGAACGCTCGACACTTCATAACCTAGAAACACCTCCATCATCATTTGAGTTAGACAGAAATTCATGCTTTATTACTAAACAAACTACGACACATAATACTATACACATTACGCATGCTTATTTAACCGTGCAATGGATGAGACCCCTAAAGGCTTATATAATAATACCCAAGTAGCGAGCGTTAGGTTAGTGGATCCCAGACCGGAAAAGTCTTAGGTCACTAGGCACAAAGTCCCCTAGAACTTAATTGCTCGAGTATTAAAGAGCTCACCCTAGTTAATTCTACAATTAAACATTCACATATTTTTTTTTTCTTTTTCTGACTCTTTTTTTCTCATTGTTTTTTTCTGTTTCTTTTTTCATTTTTTTTCCACACAACTAACTTAGAATGAGTGTGTTTCGCTTCATCTCATCCAACCCTAGACTACGCATAAATATGAGTGGCTACTAGCCTTTTTGACACTTAACTTTTATTACAACTAGCATGAAATACCTGGTTTCCCCAAACTTATATTTTAGTGCTCCTACATTATCAAGGAAATAAAGGACATTCTAAATATAATCAAGTGATTAAATCTCAAACAACCACACAAATATGACCTGATCTAGTCCAAAAGCAAACGATGAGACTGTGTAAAGATTTTGTGTTTCTGAAACATGCAAGTCAATCCTAGGTACTTAAATCAACCCTCTTTTCATCATTACCACACTAAAATAGACATCGACCTACCAATCAGAATTAGCTCATCTTAAGGGATCATGAAATATGCTATGCATGTCAAAGAGTCAAAGCTGAACATCAAAAGCCCAGTGGACTATTACAACCTTTGGATATTCCCGAGTGGAAATGGGAGCACCTAGCTATGGACTTTGTAGTTGGACTACCGAGAACAAAAGCTAATCATGATGCGAACTGGGTTATCATAGACCGTTTGACTAAATTTGCAGATTTTCTTCCGATCAACGAAAGATTCTCACTAGATAAGTTGGTACAGCTGTATTTGAAGGAAGTGGTTATGCGTCACGGTGTGCCAGTAACTATTGTGTCCGATCGAGACCCACGTTTCAACTCCAGATTTTGGAAACAATTTCAAGAATGCTTGGGAACTGAGCTTAAGATGAGTACAGCCTATCATCCGTAGACAGACGGACAGAGTGAACGAACTATTCAAACTATTGAAATCATGCTACGAACGTGTGCATTGGATTTTAAAGGAAGTTGGGAAGAGCACCTACCTTTGGTGGAATTCTCTTACAACAACAGCTATCATGTGAGTATTGGGATGCCGCCATACGAAGCTTTATATGGAAGGAAATGTAGATCTCCTGTATTTTGGGATGAGGTTGGTGAGCGTAAGGTATTAGGACCAGAATTGGTACAGCAAACGAAGGAAAAGGTTGGAATCATTCAGGAAAGATTGATTGCCGCCCAGAACAGACAAAGGAAGTATGCTGACCAAGCCAGGAAAGATATGAATTTTGAAGAAGGAGAGAAAGTGTTGTTGAAAGTGTCACCTTGGAAAGGAGTTACGAGATTTGGCAAGAAAGGAAAGCTCAGTACGAGATACGTAGGACCTTTTGAGATCTTAAGACGGGTTGGAAAAGTTGCGTATGAGTTAGCCCTACCGCCACATATGAGTCATATCCACAATGTCTTCCATGTGTCAATGCTCAAGAAATATCATCCAGATTTAAGTCATGTGATCGAGTACGAGCCTATTGAGTTACAGCCAGATCTATCTTACATAGAACAGCCTGTAGCAATTCAGGATAGAATGGATAGGAAGTTGAGGAATAAGACGGTTAGACTGGTAAAGGATTTGTGGAGGAACCCTAGAGTCGAAGAGTCAACTTGGGAACTTGAGAGCAAGATGCTCGAGAATTATCCTCATCTATTTACTTAGGTGAGATTCTGGGGACAGAATCCTATTAAGGGGGGAAGGATATAACGCCTTAGAAATTTTTAATATTTATAATTATTGATTTATTTTTAAATGTGAATTATGTGACGTGAATATTTTGGAGGAGGTAAAATATGTGTGATTTCGTTTTGTGGGTTTATTTGATGATTTATATGTGTCAGTTAAGTCTACGTTTTTTTATTTTTATTTTTGAGGATTAAATCCTATTTAAATCATGCGTTATTTATCTTCTGAAGATTTTATAAAATCACCGGGATTAGTATAAATCTTGAAATATTTTGTATTATTAATTTTATTAGTTTATTTGAGTTTTAAAAATATTAGATGGATTTATTTTGTTTTTAAGGATTTTAAAATGATTTTAGAATTGATTTATGTTTTATTGATTTAATCTTGTAAAATTCATTTTTAATTCGTTTTTGAACCTAAAAAAAATATTTTAAAAATATAGGGAAATAGATAATTTTAATTTCTGCATTTTAAAAATAATGTTAAGAAATTGCAAAATGGAATTAAGGTATATTATTCAGAAAATTCTTATAAAATCCTAAATTTATGTTTTTATTTTATTTCCTTTTAATCTCTTTTAATCCCTAATCTATCATTACTCTTCCCCAATTCAGTTCTTGGGCTGAGCCTCTTAATCTCTCTCAATTTCTCTAGATTCCTCTCGAATCTCTCCTCTTTCCCTCTACCCTGAGTTCTCTCTCTCTCTTTCTCCCTCTAGAGCTTCGGCACAATCAAGCTCGTTTCTGTTCGAGTTTGTTGGTAAAGGCCACTTATTTTCTTTCCCCTATTCACCCCTGCTTTCCGTGCTTGCTGCGTGTGATTGTGTGTGTGTATACGGCATAACTGTGTAGCTGTGTAGGTGTGTGCGTGTATATAAGAGGTGTGTGTGTAGAGTCGAGCTGAGTGTGTGTTTGTTAATGGTCGGGGTGGTGAATCGCAGTTGGGGCTTTCTATTTTTATGAGTTTGGCTAAGTTAATCGATGAAGATAAGTTATGTGGTTTCGTTCTGGGTTATGACTCTTGTGTCTGCGTTGTTGTTACAGTTCAGCGCTCCGTTTAATTCATTTTGTGCTATTGCTTCGTGGTTATGGCTGAGCAGATTTTGGTTGGTTCCGGGTGTTGTAGCCCCAATCGGGAGCTCCACCCGCGAGCTGCCTCCTTTCGGCAATGATTCTTAAGCCGGTTACCTGGTTTTGTAAACTTCGATTAGTAATTGTTTAATGTCATGGCTTATGCAGTGGTTTGTGATGGAAGATGTTAATTTGTTCGTATAAGTATTTTATGCGGAGTTTCGAGTTGGAAACCCAAATTTGGGTACCCTCGGGATTTTGCCCCCTCGACGATGATTTAATTTGAGTCGAGGGCAAATTGGCGATGATGTTCGTGAGCCAAATTTAATTTTAATACATAATAAATTTATTTTAATTTTGTACTTGTAAATTTTGAGTTGTATATCGGATTGGTATAACTTATTAATTATGCAGTGAATTATTCGAATTGAGATAATAATAGGTCTTATTATTAGTAAGTGGTTGATTATAAATTATATGTGGAGTATGATGACTTTTGTTGGTTTTGTGTCGGATGTACCCCGACTGGTAGTGTAAATATACAAAGGGGATGCTGTCGAAATTTTCTAGAACCCCTAATTATATATTTCTCGAGTTATATTTATATACACTACAAGTTGAATTAATATTTGAATTATATTTTATTTATGTGATTACTTGTTAAATGTTTACTGATTATATTAATACGTTCTGTCGGCGGTCTATATTTGGTATTATATTAGTTAAGTAAATACATTTAGGATATTATCGCAAGTGTAGATTAAGATTAGACGTTCGAAGAGGAACGTCGAATATTGAATAGAATTCTGAAATAGTGTTTTTTATATGTGTAGATTCGAAGGACGTAGACTTAAGGCATAAAGGAAAGGCAAAGGCTGAGGGCTTTTGAGCTAAGTGACTAGCGTGAAAGTACTTGGTTAAGGCAAGTGACTCGAACCTTATGTTGAAGTCCGGAATTCATGAACTGCGTATGAATTGTGATTAAATTCCTGTACTTGCTGTTTATTCTTTATAAATTGTTGCTTACCTCTTGTACCCTGTTATTTATCTTTGTGAATTAATTGTTTAAAACCCTCGTACCTTATTGTTGATGCCATGAATAATTGTTTAAACTCCTGAACCCTACTGTCACACTAAATACTCTAATTCTTCTTAAACTGTAAACCTTAAATTATAACTCATGCCTTGCTCTGTCATAAACATTTTCTTTTCACATAATTCCTAAATTACCCAAATAAAATCTTACTCATAACCCCTGGAACCCTATTTTTAAAACCCTAACACCTACTTTATTTCTCACTAGCTAATGACCCTCTTCATTGATGTGATCTTGTTTACCTAAAACCTACAAAATTTAAATTAATATTTTCTTACCTCACCATCTTATAATACCATGTGCTTGGCAAATACTTATTCTTAAATACCTTTGAATCACTTTTGAATTCCCTACCTTGTGTACCTGTTGCAATTATATTTAAATGCTTCCATGACCTTTATTCTTTTATAAATGCAAATCAAAATGACTTATTTATTTAAAAATGTTTTAAAATTCCTTAAACTAGGCTGATCTGTTATCAGTGAGTTTAAGGACCGAAAAGTGAAATGTTTCTAAAAGTTTTAAAGGTTTTATTATGAGGGATTCCGTCAAAAATGTTTTCTACGGATTCCTTCAGATTGGAGGTCGTAAGAGGCCGGGTGATGCCGGTCCAGCATTTTTTAGCGTAAGAGGCTGGGGGGAGTGCCCAGTCCAGCATTAGAAAGGCCAATGTGTTGCCTAATTGGGAACCCAATTTCAAAGGAAGGGGGACTTTACGTGGCTGATCACCCGTATTGTCCGTTGTCGTGAAAAATCTCCAATCAAATTTAAATGTTTTATAAATGGAATTGCTTTAAATAGAGAAACGACTGCTTTATCTCTTTACTTATGAAGTGAAATACAGACTGTCATATTTGGATAAGTTGAAAAAGTGAGCCTTATATTTTTGTACCTAGATTTCAGTTGTGAATTCTTATGCCTATATTGTCACTTGCTGAGCATTTGGCTCACTTCTTGCTATTGTTTCTAACCCTTTTTCAGTTAAAGAAGAGGATACTACTTAGAAGCTATATCTGGAGAAGAGGTTGTGGTGGACTGTAGACTGACTAGCTTTGCAGGTAGAAGGTTGGACTTTTGGATTAGCAGTCAAGACTTGTAGTAATAGTGCCAGTTGGTTGTATTTATATTGTGATAGTGTATGTAACTTTTGATTAAGGATTAGTATTGTAATGTAATAACTTAGTTAGTTGTTGCTTGTTTCATACCACTACCTGTTAGAGATCCGGGTTGGTAGTGGGTTGCTATATTGTGTTTTATTATTTTGTTGACAGGTTGAACTTGTATTGGTTTTTGGAATTGTTGTTTGGTAATTGGATGAAATTTGGGTTGGTTTGAATTACAGGTGGATAGTTCGAATTACGAATACATCATGTCAATTTTTTTTTTAAAAAAAATTCCCCTGTTTCAAAGTTTAATTTTAACAAATAAATTCCAATAATTGAGTATTTTGTTATAAAAAGTATATTTTCAGTATAGGGAAGTCGGGGCATTACAAGTGTAGACTGCGCAACCTACCCGAAAATCCGAATTTTCCACAATTTGCTCATTTCTCCTCCGTTTTCTCTTCCGATTCTTTTTCCACTTCCCGTTCTTCAGTTCTTGAGTGTGAATCCACCATGAAACATGCGAATGTATCTCCCCACTTCAAGATAGTAACCTTGCACCATTCTTACTAAAAGTGGATCAAAAACACGACATACTTGAGGCAAAGTTAATCAATTTAAGCCGATTCGAAGCGTTCCAAGTGGATATAAAATTCACTTATCACACCCCCAAACTTAAACCGATGCTTGTCCTCAAGCATAAAATAGACTCGATACTACCTAATGCAATGCAATGCATGAATGCAACTAATATGAAAATGCAACGATCCCCTTAGACTAACCAAAACCAATCAATAAGCAAATATCTCAAAGAATGCAACTAAATCCAAACAGAGCTCGACTAAGTCCCCATATACTAATAATACATGAACAGAAACATGGGTGTGTGCGATGCTCATCAGATATACTCCTAACACTGGATCAAAATCATACCTATTCTTCGCCAAGACAATCACAGGTTTATCAATAGAATGAATGCTAGACACTTCATAACCTAGAAACACCTCCATCATCATTTGAGTTAGACAGAAATTCATGTTTTATTACTAAACAAACTACGACACATAATACTATACACATTATGCATGCTTATTTAACCGTGCAATGGATGAGACCCCTAAAGGCTTATACAATAATACCCACGTAGCGAGCGTTAGGTTAGTGGATCCCAGACCGGAAAAGTCTTAGGTCACTAGGCACAAAGTCCCCTAGAACTTAATTGCTCGAGTATTAAAGAGCTCACCCTGGTTAATTCTGCAATTAAACATTCACATTTTTTTTTTCTTTTTATGACTCTTTTTTTTCATTGTTTTTTCTATTTTTTTTCATTTCCACACAACTAACTTGGAATGAGTGTGTTTCGCTTCATCTCATCCAACCCTAGACTACGCATAAATATGAGCGGCTACTAGCCTTTTTGACACCTAACTTTTATTACAACTATCATGAAATCCCTGGTTTCCCCAAACTTATATTTTAGTGCTTCTACATTATCTAGGGAATAAAGGACATTCTAAATATAATCAAGTGATTAAATCTCAAACAACCAAACAAATATGACCTGATCTAGTCCAAAAGCAAACGATGAGACTGTGTAAAGATTTTGTGTTGTTGAAATATGCAAGTCAATCCTAGGTACTTAAATCGACCCTCTATTCATCATTACCACACTCAAATAAACATCGACCTACCAATCAGAATTAGTTCATCCTAAGGGATCATGAAATATGCTATGCAAATGAAAATAAATGGGCTCACATATGATACATAAATAAATATGCAAACAAAATGCTCTACATGAAACAATCATAGAATAATATGAATGAACTACTGCTACACATGCAAAATATGCCATATGATTCCTACATGAACAATGACTCTACTAACTACTAATCCTCAAATCACCCCCAAACTTATAATATTCAATGTCCTCATTGAAGGTAAAAGAAGAATAGAAGAGACATACCTAGCTGTCAACAGGGCCACCCTCCTCGGGTGGTGGATCAGGCGGTGGATACGGTCGATGAGCTCCAAACACTGGCCAGTCAACCTCTATGCCCTTTATGACATAGCCTAAACCTCTGTGATATTGAATACCGCCCGACCATTCCTCCAATCTCTTAAGAGTAACACTATCAAAATCTACAATAGATGAATGCCTCTGTTCAACATCAGCCCACCTCCAGTAATCCGACAATGGTTTGAGCTCAAGTTTTGGAGCTACTTCATAAGATGGTTTAAGCCGCACCTGAAAATCCCAGAGATCGGCCAAGCCAAGCGACTCATGTGGACTATTGAACCTCTCTTGCCAAGGGATTGCATTCAACAGCTGGACATGCTTTGCTATTTCCTCATTTTCAGTATCAATTTTTCCTTGTAAATTATTGTCTAAGTGGTCCGACTTCAACAGCTGATCAAACTCCTTGTTCTGTCCGGTATCAACCATTTCCACGCTAAAACACTCTTCATCCTCTACCGGAAATTGGATAGCCTTGAACACATTAAAGGTGACATGTTGATCTTGCACTCTCATTGTGAGCTCTACCTTTTGAACATCGATCACAGTTCGGCCCGTGGCTAGAAATGGCCTTCCCAAGATGATGGGAATCTTCTTATCCTCCTCGAAGTATAGAATAACAAAATCAACAGGGAAGATGAGCTTATCCACTTTAACCAAAACATTTTCCACTATTCCTCTTGGATACGTGATTTACCGGTCTGCTAGCTGTAAAGAAATATTTATAGGTTTCGGCTCAGGTAGACCAAGTTTCATGAAAACAGACAATGGCATGAGATTGATACTAGCTCCCAAATCACACAAGCACTTATCAAAAGATAAGTTGCCAATAGTGCACGGGATGGTGAAACTTCCCGGATCTTTAAGTTTAGGAGGCAACTTTTGCTGCAGAACAGCAATGCACTCTTCCGTCAAAGCAACTGTCTGTAATTCCTCGAGCTTCAACTTACGTGAGAGAATACCCTTCATGAACTTGGCATAGCTCGGCATCTGTTCAAGAGCTTCCGCAAAAGGTATATTAATCTGCAACTTCTTAAACACCTCTAGGAAATTAGCAAACTGCTTGTCCAACTTCTGCTTCTGGAGTCTTTTAGGATGTGGAGGAGGAGGATAGATCTGATTGTTCTTTGTAGACTGCTTCGGAGAAGCTTTTTCAATAGATTTCTTGCTCTTTTCCACTTAACCATTCAACTGATCAGCTACCAAGTCAGATTTTTCAATTTCTGGTGCTGCAGAATTTTCAGCCTGCTGATTCTGAACTTCTTTTTCTTCCTTAGCTGCTGATTTAGGATCGTTTGTATCTTTTCCAGATCTCAAAGTGACTGCCTTCACCTGTTCCTTAACTTCCCTCTTGCCTGGATTAGCCTCTGTATCACTAGGGAGAGTTCCTTGCGTCCTATTCAATAGGGCATTAGCAATCTGACCAATCTAATTTTCCAAGGTTTTGGTCGACACTGCTTGGCTCTTGCACATCAATCTCAATTCTTCCAATACAGATTTTTCAGTAGACGACTACCACACACTTGCATGAGGTTATTGTTGAAATCCCGGAGGTTGAAATTGTTGCCTTGGAGCATACTGCTGCTGATAGCCAGAGGGATTGTACGGCTTAGCTCCATATTGCTGACCCTGAAACTGCTGATAGGGTTGCTGAGGTTGCTGCATACCACCTTGATTGTTGCTCCAGCTGAAATTACGATGATTTCTGTTGTTAGGATGATAGGTGGCTGAAACTGGTTGCTGAGGTCTCTGAAAGTTGCTCACAAACTGCGCTAATTTAGAAGAGATAGCACACTGATTCGTCTCATGTGCACCTGCACAAAGCTCACACACACTAGCAACCTGCTGAACTCCATAGTTAGTAAGAGAATCCACCTTCATCGTCAAAGCCTTTAACTGAGCTGCTATGGCTGTAGCTGTATCAACTTCCAGAATTCCTGCTACTTTGCCTTGAGATAGTCTCTGAGTTGGTTTCTGGTATTCAGTAGCAGCCATCATCTCAATTAGCTCGTAAGCTTCCTCGTAGATCTTTACCCATAATGCTCCTCTTGAAGCTACAGCATCCACCATCGATCTCGACTGCCATCCCAATCCATTGTAGAAATAGTTGATTACCATCTAGTCTAGCATACCATGATGAGGGCATGATCTAAGCATCTCTTTGTAGCGCTCCCAAGCTTCACATAAAGATTCACCGGACTGCTGTGAGAATTGAGTAGAGCGTTCCTTATGGCTGCTGTTTTTTCCATGGGGAAGAATTTAGTGAGAAATTTTTGAGCAAGATCCTCCCATGTCATAATAGAACCTACTGGTAAAGAGTGTAACCAGCCCTTAGCCTTATCCCTCAAAGAAAATGGGAAAAGAATCAATTTCACAGCATCTTCCGACACACCGTTGAACTTGAAAGTGTCGCAGATCTCGATGAAGTCCCGGATGTGCATATTAGGATCTTCCGTTGAAGCACCCCCAAATTGAACTGAATTCTGTACCATCTGAATTGTGCTAGGCTTGATCTCAAAGGTATCAGCTGCAATGGCTGGTCTGACAATACTAGATTGGATATCATTGATTTTCGGCTCAGAATAGTCCTTCAAAGCCTTCGTTGCTGCTGGTTCTCCCATATCTTTAGCTGCTGCAAGTTCTTCTTCTGCCAGTTTACGAGATTGCAAACGTGTTCGCATACACGTTCAAGTACCTAAAAAACATAACAAAGTAACTAAGTAAGAAAATAATCCGAGTCAGTGAACTTTAATGACCACTGATGACAAGCACATAAACTATAATAAACACCGAGTCCCCGGCAGCGGCGTGTTCACACAATATCACGCAAGCGTACGCGGTCGCAAGTAATATATAAGGTTAAGTCCAAATTCATTCCCACAGAGACTGATTTAGGTTCAATACAGATTTATGCACCTATGCAACAATGCATGATTATTATTCACTACTAAGAAAATATCAAAGATGGGTTTTGATTATCTAAATTAACTAAGAAGCAAATTAACAAAACTAAGAATTACTTAACTACGAAGAATTAAAATCGAATTACTTATGAGAATTAGAACATGGGATCCTAACTTCATTAAATACTTCGCTTAGAGTTGATGCCTTTAATCAAAGTATGTGATGGTTATGATAAATGATCGGACAACACGAAAAAAGTATAGGCTACCTATCAGTATACGAATAACAAACTACTCATACATCCACAAAAGAGATAGAAGATGGGTAGACACCAATTATGTTTAGACCCTATATGTCTATAAGATTTGAAAACATAACGGTTTAAGCACAAGTTATCCATTGCGATCACATAGGGCAGCATATGATGGTTAAAATTACGCTACTAATCATGATGTTAAAACATACATAATCCTATGCTAGCATGACAAGTTCTAAATCACAAGATCCACTATCGCTTCACAAGAGATTAACAAACAACTTAGATGTTAGCTACGCATCCAAGAAGAATAAGCACAACCATACAAGGATATCAATAATTCATCACACACAAATCTTTAAAGCAAACAAACTACTAAACTGCATAAATAAATCCGTTAGAATCCCATGACAACGATTAGTTCATAATCGAACGGCTCGTCATCATGGGATCTGATGAAACCATGGTAGTAAACAAAGTATGAATAATAATTATGCTAGAGTAATAGAGTTAAGAAAAACAAATCCAAAATCCAGAGTATCGCCTAATTAGAAGAAAACAAAAGTAGATCTAGATCTCTGAATGCTGTCACGTCCTTCCGGAATCCGTCTCCAAGTCTGAATCTCTATCTTCGGCTCTCTGTGTGTTTATTCTAAGTATTGGTTACATTTTATGATGATAGAATGTGTTTATATAGGCCCCCAACAGCTTGTCCTCCAAGAAAATACCAAAAATATGATTTTAGGTCGAAAAATGAAAATTTCCAGCGAGCTACCGCTCTACGGCGCCCAGACTGCTCTCCTGCGCGCTCAGGCCACGCTGCGGCGCGCCTGCCAACTGCCAAAAATTTGATTTTGCTTCAAACTTCAAGAAAATTCCCCAAGCTTCGCGTGGACTGTAAGATCGCTGAATTCGGACTCTTAGAACTCCAGATATGGCCAAAACAGTGTAGACTGCGCAACCTACCCGGAAATCCGAATTTTCCACAATTTGCTCATTTCTTCTCCGTTTTCTATTCCGATTCTGTTTCCACTTCCCGTTCTTCAATTCTTGAGTGTGAATCCACCATGAAACATGCAAATGTATCTCCCCACTTCAAGATAATAACCCTGCACCATTCTTACTAAAAATAAATCAAAAACACGACATACTTGAGGCCAAGTTAATCAATTTAAGCCGATTCGAAGCGTTCCAAGTGGATATAAAATCAACTTATCATATGTGCCACAATTTAGGTGATAGTCTGTGTTACTTCTTAACAATTTATAACAAAGTTGTTGATTCTTTTCACCGCGGACCTTAGCTTTTCTAAACATGTACTCCCTCCGTCTTAATGAATTGTATACATTGGGGGACGGGGGCGTGACACGCATTTTAAGGCTCCTAACTACTATAGTTAGATAACTTATTTTTACAATTTTATTTTTTTGTATAAAATAAAAAAATCGTATTTTTATACAAAAAAAGAAAATTATAAAAATAAGTTATGAAACTATACTAATTATGCACCTTAAAATGCGTGTCAGACACTCTAAAATAAACGTATAGAAATGAATGGGACAGAGGGAGTAACTTTTTAATCCCTTCAAAATTTGTATGAAATGACTTATACCTTAATTAAATGTAATAATTGTCTAAAAGTGGTATCCTTTTTGGTTATGTTGGAGCTTTAAAGAACACCATAAACCTTGTACCTTATTACTTTTTATGCTAATTGATGTTGCTTATACTACTTATATCATCTAAGACAAAATCATATCATGTAAGTATTTCACGTAGCCCTAAATCATATGTATAATAATGTTATTTAAGTTAATTCATACAAAGTACCAAAACATGGCATGCTCCCAATAGAACGTAGGAAAGTTTCCTTTTTCTTAAGCTATGCTAATGTTTAATAAAAAATAAATTTAAGCTCTTTCTGATAGTTGTTTATGCCATATATCTTAATTTAATCTCGATGATCAATAAATCGATACATATATAGACACATGCATATTTTAGTGCTATTTACATTTAAGGTGTGCATTCATTTGGGTGCTAATTTTTAGCCTCTAAAGACTAACACTTCATTTGTTTATAAGGAATTTTCTTAAGGTTTATCTGAAATCCACTTAGTCCAAATGCGGACACTTTGTATTGTTTAAAAGGGTGCAATTGGATTATGACCGAATGAAGTTGTCTTGCTCTTTAGTTCAAAACTAAACACTGAAGTGGGAAATAATGGAATTGGAGTACAACTGAATGAGCTGGTCTTACCTGCTAGGATTGCAGCTTACTCCATCAGTATAAGTTGTGAGTTTTTTGTCCCTCAACATATAGGGAGTACTACAAAAAGCAAATTTATTGTTAAAAGTTTCTTACAATATGCTTCATAATTGAGCTTTAATTGTATGTGAGAAATTATTTAGATGAAAAGGTATATACATATACAAGAAAGAAATCTTGATTTTCTGATACATCTACATGCCTATTCCATAGAATTGGCAATAGAAATGTCACTGATCGCCTATGAACTACAAAATAAATGAGAATAAGGAATGTTTATTCTCTGCATTTTGATTTTTCCAAAGATAATCCGAATTACTAATTCAGTTTTAAAGTTTCTACTTATTTTTACTCCCCTTGTATTTCTAAACTTTCTTAACATTATAAGAGTGTGGATGCCGGTGCTTGCTAAGCATATTGATGAAGAGAAACTACAGGTTTTCTTTATAATTTTTTAATTTTTTTTCATTCCAGTTTAATAGGGAATTGAATGCCACAACGTTCTTAACATGGAATCGATAACGAAAAATTGACGATAGAGAGAGTTTATTGAACATGTCATTATATTGCGGTTCATTACTTTATATGTGTTTTTTTAAGATTTTAATCTGAGTCCCAATGCTTTAGGAGGAAGAGCTTTATGCCATATCAAACTTCAAGGTTACCAGGCCCAAGCAAGACAGAGGTTGATGCAGATTATTAGATCAACTTTTTCTACAAGACAAAGATTGAAAAAGCTGTGGACTCTGACATCATTCCCCTATGCAAATTTGAATTGAAAGGTTTTATTTGGTACCAAGAACTTGGTCGGGAGTGTCGCTACGTTAATAGGTAGCCTTTCAAACTTAATTATTCTAACTCCAATGGCTACTCATCTGGCCCTAACCCTTATTTTGGTCTATGCCTAGATGTGGTCGGTCTGGTCAAAAGTTATGGCAAATGAAAGAGAAAAACCAATGGTGCGGTTCTAACTGATCACAGGGACCTTACTTTCCGGTAGCTGTCCAATATCAAATTTTAGTATATAAATTGTATAATTTGATCATAAGTATGAAATCAATGTGTCAAAATTTGTAGGGGTTAGGTGATTTTATGAATCTTAGATATGTATTTTTTTTTATGTACGCATAATATGTGTTATGTAATAATCCGTTTTACAATATCCAAAAAAATTAATTTACTTAAAAAATTTTGAATTTAAGTGATAACGAGGATTTAGTATACCATTACAAATATATTATACACATAATTCATGATAACATTGAACAATCATTCTATAATTTTATATTATTTTAGTTCCACGCATAATGTTTATGACAAGTTTAATTAACTTTATTAATATGTATGTATGTAAATTTATATCTTTGTCATATCAAAATGAATGTTTAACAACCCAAAATTGTGTTATGTGGAAACATTAATATTTTTTACTTTGTTTCAATAAAAAAAAATAATATTCCGTACTTAAACTCAATGTCGTGCATGATATGTAAAGCTAATAACTTAACATATCCGGTCTCAAGAACATAAAAAAAGACTATAAAAAATTTGTATACTCTAAATTTTTTATTTTAATGTTAGTTATATTTTTCACTTGCGTACCGAGGTAATTAATTTGTCAAAAATGACATTAAACTACTTATTTTATTTATAATTAATGAAATTATAAATATATTCTAATATATAAATGGCTTTGTTTATCTACTTATTTTCTTACTAATAATTTTTTTTATTTTTATATGGTACACTCACAATTTCCGTTTAAACTCGATCAGTTAATAACATTATTAATAACATGCTAAATTTTACTTCACCGTTACACATCATTAGTTACTTTCACAAAGGGTAATTAGGAAACCACTATAACTTTTATCATGCATGGATTTTATTTTAACATTTACTTATATTCAAACAGCATTTCACGAACCAGGCATGGTCCATGTTATGTGTTACTATTTTCACGTTGTCCAAATTGTGCTCGTGCGCCCTCTAAGATTTGAATAAAAAATTTCACTGCATAGGCTACGCTAAAAAAACACCTTCCACGGCCAGCGGTAAAACTAATCCTAAATCCATAAGATTGCATTTTCCCCCTGTGATCGTAAACAATTGGCCTTACGTGAACACTAACTCCACACACAAGAATAGCATCTTTTATTTCTAACTGATCGTCCTCACACACACAAAAAATAGCATTCTGTCCTCAAGATATTCACATGCCACGTTGAAATTTAAACAAACTACACATCCAATGAATGTATTCCCACAAATAAAGTTGCATTTTATGCAGGTTCAGGATTGTGGCGCAAGATGAGGATCAATCTGGATCTACAATTGTAACATTGTTGAACAAGGAAGCTGAGCAACTTGTAGCCGTTTCTTGTAGGCATTTCTGAGGTCCCTGGCGATTGTTCCCCGATCGACATATTAGCAGAATATACGGACGTTGGATCCTCCATCGACACCAGTGCCAACAAGAAGCAGAAACTCGCCTAACTACTTCCATTGACCACTTACAAACCAGCAAATAAATTTTATCTAATGTCTTAAAAAAGATAGTCTTTAACTTTCTATCAATTCCGTGTGTTGGCATGACATTGTCATTCTGCAACAAGATTTAGTAAAACTATTTCGGAAAATTTGTGACGCACAATTTCCCTCAAGCACTCAAATTAACTTCCGCTTCTGATTATTTAGAATAAATACTAGAAAATGTCCCGTGCCTCGCATGGGTTTTCATGCTAGTTCATTGATAAAAAGCCAACCGGCACTTACAAAGGAGGAACAGAGAAAACACCTAGCAGAGAGAAAACACTAGATAGAGCACTAAAAGCCACTGGCAAACCTAATGAGACCAAGAACTAGCCAACCACTTAGAACCACTACGCCTGACCTAAGTAAACTACTAATACCACCTTAACCGTTCATGAAACATTCTCATAACCAGACCCTGCTGCATTAGACGGACCTCCTGACTCGAACATAGCGGGAGAAGAATCTCTCGAACATGCAACAAGCTGGGCAGGCAGCTTAGATGGGCCTGAAGACTCTGAAAACAGTTCAGAACATTTCTTCTTGCCTTTATCAAAATGATCAAGAGCCAAAGGGACCTTAGGAATCAAAGTTTGAGATGGTTCGTTAATCGCTAAACCACCATTATTAGCTAAAGGGAACAGACTATGGGATGGCAAAACCAAAGGCAATGAGGCAGGCACAGACACCTGTACTGAGTTCAACATACTGAGAGTGACCCGATGGCAAAGACTGATTAAAGTTTTCAGAACGGGAGTCAACACCAGAAGGAGCCATAGAGTTAATTAGAGTATCCACTGGGTGAGGGTGGTACGTTTCACCATGACCAAAATTTGGGAGAATTTCAAAAGCAATTGAGTGTGGCCCCAAACCATTATCCTTATCCAGAATTTCAGCTAGTCTACCAAAAGGAGTAGGAACCTCAACAAGATCAGTGCAATTTCGTAACCCGTACTCCGCCAAGAACGCAGGTGCACTGTTTCTAGTTGCGAAAACAGAGATAATCTTGCAGCTTCTATGAAGAGAAGAATCACCTCTGTTCTTGTTGCATTCAGCATGAAGGGTGTTGATTTGTTGCACTACTGCTACTAAATTAAGCTCCTCCAATACTTCCTCTTCTTGGTCGACAATCATATCGAAATATCGAAAGCTTGAACATTATCACACTCTACAGGCACATGAGGCATTTTCCTAATAAATGCTAACCTCATGAATTGCCCATACTTATTGAAAGCCATCCACTCCTATTAGAGGCCCCATAACACCCCAAAGGTAATTACCAACTAATAGAGTTATGAAAAACAGTAGATTATAGATAATAACTTGACATAAGAACAATAATGTTACAAGCTTGTATAACTACCAGGGAAACTAAAGGACTACATTGTGAATGAGCTTGATACTTAAACTACTACTAATGATGCATTATATAGAGACTGTAGAGACAGCATATGATGGAGAGGAGACTGGATAATAAACATGAGAACATGGGACTGCAGTGCTGTCCTAGTGATGGTGTTGAGAACATGGGAGAACATGAGGTGATGGGAGAACATGTGGAGATGATGAGTGCATGTGGTCACAACTGATATTATGGGTTGCTTCACATATTCTAACATACATAACATATACTCTAATATCCTCCCTCAAGTTAATGATGGAGAGAAACGAAAGCATTTAACTTGCATATGAACCTATGGCATTGGTAAGGAGGGCTGGACAACATCAGTTTGTGGTAGCTGGACAACAGCAATTTGTGGTAACCTTCGGTGCTTGGACCGGCTTGAACGTCACAATTTTTGAGAGTCTTCGTTGAAATTGCTTGGAGAAGGAAGCTTTCAAACACACTAGCTATCTACATGCCATAAAAACAGCTATAGACATGCCGGACGTGAAGCTATCTACTTGTCGATTAACAGCTATAGACTTGCTCGAAGAAACTGCAGAAAAAAGTGGAATAAAAACTGAGGTAAAGAATGATTCTGTGGTGAAGATTGGATTAGCTTCACAAGAGTGAGCGACGAAGGCTCAAAAATAATGCTTCGGTGTTGCATATAGCAGTGACCGACTTGGACTAATTCTGTGGTGAAGATTGGATTAGCTTCACAAGAGTTAGCGACGAAGGCTCGAAAATGATTGTGGTGTTGTTTGTTTTGTTGGATGTAGCTGTGACATCAAAATATGGCTGGAGAGTAGGGCTGCTTTGTTGTTGCAGTTTGGAATGAGCCTGATGTGTTGTTGCAGTTTGCAGGAGAGTAGGAAGGAGCCTGCTGTGTTGTATATGGATGAAGATAGAAGGTGTCAAGGTGCCAAAACGAAGGAAAATGGTGCTGTGAAATGATGCAGAAAAATGATGTCCAGGGGTTACAAGTAAGGGTGGTGCTGTCTCTGTTTGAACTGAAGTAGATATTCCAACTACAGAGGGAATGGGTAGGAATGTAGTTGAATACTGTGGGCTTGAGCTAGCAATAGGCTTGTTAGTGATAGGAGGCACAGAGGTATTTCCATCTGGACTTGAAGTGGCGAACAGGGATGCTGACTGCATGCCAGCACCCAATGGCGCTGCAGGAATTGCAGAATTAGGAGCCTTATTTTGCATAAAACTAGGTAAGGATTCGGAAGACAACGCCAAAGGTGGAACAGGAGGTAAACTTGATGGCAAAGAGGCGTTTGTTGCACTGAGTGGACTAGTAGTGGTTGGAAGCAAAGGCAAGGGAAACTCTGGCTGGCTTGAACCTCGCAAACTTGAAGTTCCAGTTGGCAAAGATGGACTGAAAGCAGGGTACTGCATCGAAGGTGGCATTGCTAGCCCGGGTGGTAGCCGGGGCAAAGATTGCTGGTGGAGTTGAGGAGCCCCATTTGGTGGGGCATAGTAACCTGGCCAATACATTGGCATCGAAAGTCCACTACCATTTGCACTTGGATGAGGAGGTGGGGGACCCCATGACCCCAAATTTCCTCCTGGCTGGTACAAAGGAATACCTCCCTGGTAAGTTGAACCAGGTGGTGCAGTATGAGAAAGAGTGTCAGTCAAAGACCCAGTAACAGGAGGTGTCAAACTTGAAGATGTGGAAGATGGACGAAGATAGTGAGACTGAATTACGGCTGGATCACTGTTTATGGCAGTAGTTTGCATAGGAGGCTGAACAGGCAGAGATGACTTAACCTGCAGATCCTTAATATCATTTCCACGAAATAGAATGTATTCGTAGACTGTCTCACTAGGCAATACTTGTGGACCATCCTTCTTGTGCAGAAATTGTGGGCAGAAAATTCGAAAAACTGCAGAAAATTTTTATTCGAATGAGAAGAAAAAAAATCTGAGTAAGATCGAAGGGATGAAGAAGGATCGGAGGAAGGCTGTTAAGCCTTGATTTCCTCCCTAGGCTCTGATACCATAATAGAGTTATGAAAAACAGTAGATTATAGATAATAACTTGACATAAGAACAATAATGTTACAAGCTTGTATAACTACCAGGGAAACTAAAGGACTACATTGTGAATGAGCTTGATACTTAAACTACTACTAATGATGCATTATATAGAGACTGTAGAGACAGCATATGATGGAGAGGAGACTCGATAATAAACATGAGAACATGGGACTGCAGTGCTGTCCTAGTGATGGTGTTGAGAACATGGGAGAACATGAGGTGATGGGAGAACATGCGGAGATGATGAGTGCATGTGGTCACAACTGATATTATGGGTTGCTTCACATATTCTAACATACATAACATATACTCTAATACCAACATGGTCTCGAGCAACTATGCCAATCCCAATGAGTTTGGTATAGAACCTTATTTTTATAATTTCTTCAAAATGTCTTGCAATATATTGATATTTTGAGAAAAATTTTGTTTGTAAGTTTTTCAAAGAATATAAAATATGTATCATATTTTCATAGAGTACTATATTAATAAATTTGTACAAAATATTGATTCTTGAGTATTCCAAATACTTTGGTATATATAAATATTTTAGATTATTTTTAGGGAATTTATCAAGAATACCCAAATTTTTTTTATCTTTTTTTCAAAAACACTAACCAAAGTTGCAAATGTTGCATTTGGGGTTGCAAAGCAAATGCTGCAACCGTATTTTTGAAAAAAAAAATTCTATAATCAGGGTATTTTTGAAAAAAACCCTTATATTTATTTAACTTTTTAGAGATTTTTCAAGGTGTTTTTAATAATGTTAAATTTACTATTTTTGAAATTCTTTGAAGTGTTTTGAGTAGTTTTTAAGATGATTTTTTTTATTCTTTTTCCTAGAAAATCATTAAGGTGTTTTGAATAATTTCAAATATACAATTTTGATATTTTCTAAAGTGTTTTGAGATTTTTTACTATTTTTTTTGGAACATGAATTATTGTCTTGCAATATATTGCATTTTTAGAATTTTTTTTCTTTTTATTTTAATTTAAGGTGTTTTTAATAATATGAAATATATGTACAATTCTGAGATTTTCTAAAGTTTTTTTCAGATATTTGTGTTAGAATATAATCAAATGAGTTTGGTATAAAACCTTTCTTTCTTTTGTAGTTTCTTCAAAATGTCTTGCAATATGCAATATATTGATATTTTTAGAAATATTTTGTTTGTAAGTTTTTTAAAGAATACAAAATATGTATCATATTTTCCTAGGGTACATATATTAATAAATTTGTACAAAATATTGATTCTTGAGTATTCCAAATTCTTTTGCATATATAAATTTTTTTAGATAATATTTATTCAGCTTTTTAGAGATTTTTCAAGATGTTTTGAATAATATTAAATATACTATTTTTGAATTCTTTAAAGTGTTTTGAGAATTTTTTAAGATGATTTTTTTATTCTATTTCTTAAAGAATCATTAAGGTGTTTTGAATAATATGAAATATACAATTTTAAGATTTTCTAAAGTATTTTGTGATTTTTTAGTATTGTTTTGTAGCATGAATTAATGAATTTAATATACAACATTTTTTTTATAGTTTCTTCGAAGTGTCTTGCAATATATTGACATTTTTAGATTTTTTTATTTTAGTTTAAGGTGTTTTTAATAAAATGAAGTATACAATTTTGAGTTTTTCTAAAGTATTTTGAGATTTTTTAGTATTTTTGTTCGAACATAATCTAATGAGTTTGGTATACAACCTTTCTTTTATAGTTTCTTCAAAATTTCTAGCAATATATTGATATTTTTAGAATTTTTTTTTGTAAGTTTTTTAAAGAATATAAAATTTGTATCATATTTTCCTAGAGTACATATATTAATAAATTTGTACAAAATATTGATTCTTGTATTTGCCAAATTCCTTCACATATATAAATCTTTTGTATATTATTTTTATTCAATTTTTTACAGATTCTTTAAGGTGTTTTGAGAAATAAAAAATATACAAATTTAAGATTTTCTAAAGTTTTTTGAGATTTTTTATTTTTTTTACATAAATTACTTAGTTTTGGATAAAACATTTTGAAACACTTAATTAAAAAACGTCTCGTATTAGAAATGATACATCTAATTTGAAATTATTAATATTTTTAATAAAACACTTAAGAGGATCTCACCCTGTCGTAAATAGTTTCCATTAAGTTATTAAAGATTATGTTATGTGTTTTTACTAATTAATAAAGTTTTCGTTAAATTTTTTATTAATTTAATAAAGATTCAATTAAGTATTGTTATTAATTTATTAAAAATTATGTAAGTGTAAAATAAAGAATAAATAAATAATTTACAAAATATTTAACAAAATATCATTTCGCTAATTGAAAAAATGATTTTTAGGGATTCTAATAAAAGGTCACAAAATTTAAAATTAATTGTATTAAGGTTACACACAAAATTAAATCTGGGTGCAACACACTTAAAAGTATATTTAAAATTAAAAAAAATTATTAATATAATACCTATAAAATTGAAATTAAAAATATATGTGGTGAGAAACTTGATAAAAATTGAAATTATAAAATCATTATAATTGATAATTTCTAATATATGTTATATGTTTTCTAATTTGTGTTAAAGATTTATTAAAGATTCCATTAAGTGCTTTATTAATTTTTTAAAGATTCTGTTAAGTGTTTCTCTTAATTTGTTAAAGATTTCGTTAAATATTTTTACTAATTTATTAAATATTCTGTTTAATGTTTTTATTAATTTGTTAATGATTCTGTTAAGTATTTTACTAATTAATTTAAGATTCCATAAAAATTAGTATTAATTAACTCTTGCAATTTATAACTATTTTATTAGTTACTTTTGAGAAATATGTTTTAGTTTTACTTTTTTGAGGTTGACTGTTTGAAAATTATATAAAATATTCGTTTGTTATATATACTTTCAGTAATAATATTTCTTTATAGTAGAACACCTAATAAATTCTTTAAGTAAATTTTTATCAGATTTCATAATGGAATCCATTATAATAAAATTGATAATAGAATCTCTTTGTGAGATTCAAAATAATGAGATTTTTTACAGTGTTTAAATATTAAAAATAATACTTTTAAAAACAAAAATTAGAATGCAAATTTTAATGACACCTAAAGAATTGAAAAACCAAGAATTTGTGTAATTTCATATACAATTTTCTGAACTTATATTAAAATATTAGATATAACCAAATCTCTTAAATAGCTAAAAAATGTTTAACCAGAATTAGAAATTCTAACAAGTCTAAACATAAATATATGACAAATATAATAGAAAAAAGGTCCATAAAACATAGTATAAGACTTTAATCCAAAATAGATGGAGCAACACCAACAACAAAATTGCTAGGAGTAGCAAAACACTTGGATCAGTTAGTTTATGGCAATGGTTTTTCAATTATGTTGATAATTTTCCTGATCATATCTTATCTGGAACAAGAAGACCCAGTGATAACATTTCTTTTAGATGCCCCGAACAAGCCTAGAACACCTTCCTGCAAAATTTATTTTTTGTCACTTATTAGGATATATGGCATATTCATATCCTTCTTTAGTCGAGACTTCCAACAAACATGATAGGTTCTTTTAGGTAGCTAGGTTTTTATGATGTAAGGGTTTACAAATGTACTCACATTCACTTCTCTGTTGTCATCATATGGATCCATAATTCTTGAACCCCTAATAATTGTCGATCATGTTAATATCTTTAACGTATATATCCTCCTTGAGCTGAAATCAATCAAAGCCCAATGGTCAACAAATTTCCCATCCACCACTAAATTCTTAATAAGGTTCCACGGGCATTTCTCTTTGTCAACTTTAATTACTTGAATTTTACCAGCTGAAGTAGCAAGCTTCAAATCAGGAGGTGAAATAATGCGGCCTACCACTGAAGTCATTTTCTTGATAGCATCCATTCCAAAATTCTTTTATGAACTCCCCAGTGTAATCAAGATATTTTAATTTCAGTACCATCCTATGAAATGAACCATCTTCGACAATATTATAATAATTAATAAAAAAAAGGCAATCAAGTGCAGAAGAAAAACAGAACAACAAAAATTAACAGAACTTACCCACAAGGTGCATCTTCAGCTTGGATTTTCAAAATTCCAACAATGCCCTTATATTTATTAACAAAACAAATTTTTTCCATCTATGTCTTACTAAACTTATTTGTTCTTGTAATTGAAAAAAATTCTTAATCATGAATTATAAATAACACACCAAATTTAATTATAAAAATAACATCATAATGATAAATAAGAACTTACAAGATAATAATTTATACACCATGAGCTTTGCTAGTGGAATGTGGATCACTGATCAACCTAAATTTTGACTAAATTTATTCCTTTTTAAATTTTTGACTAAATTTTAACAAAATTTGGATATTGATTTTTTTATAAATAATTTTTTATATTAATAAATTTAATATTGTGCGACCATAACATTACAATTTAAAATATAATAACTATTAATAATGTAAAAATTGAACAAAGTTAGAATATTCTATTTTATTGGTGAAAGATTCTTTTTAGTGTCAAATATAGTGACCATGGATTGTAGTGCATTTTGTGAATGATGTAATTTTGGGTTAAGTATCAAAGTGGTCACTGAAGTGGAAGACATATATCAATTCGTTCATCGATCTTTTAGGGGTATCATATGAATCACTAAAGTCATAATAAATATCAAATGGATATCTTAAAAATGTACTCGAGAAGCAAATATAATTTTTCATTTAGTTCTAAACATTTTTCTTAAATGCATCCATAACCAAAATAAAGGTTAATAATTCTGTTATTTCTGATAATATATTTAGATTTTTAAAAATTCAGTTACTACTTATTTTTAATTTTATTGTCATTTTCGTTGTTTTAATTAAAAATAAATAGTAAATAAACCTTTTTAATTCTAAATATATTATCAAAAATATTAGAATTCATAACCCTTCATTTGATTACAGTAGCATTTAAGAAAAATGTGTAGAAATCGATGAAAAATTAATTTTACTTCCCAAGTACATATATAGAGGTATTTTTTTTATATTTATTATGATTTTAATGATTCAAATGATACCTCTGAAAGATCGGTGAACGAATTGATATATGGCTTCCACTTCAGTGATCACTTTGATATTTAACCCTAACTAGATATGATATTTTTAACGCCCTAGAAAATATCGTATTTGTTATTATTATTATTTAATTATTTAATATTAAATGTGGATTATAGGGTGTAAATTTTTTTTTTTTTTAGATAAATTATATGTGACATCGTGTTTACATGGTTATATGGTGATTTGTGTGTGCTGGATGAGTCCGTGTTTTATTATTTGTATTTCTCAGGATTAAAATCTATTTAAATTATGCATTATTGCTCTTCTGAGAATTTTATAAAAATCATTAAAGTTATTAAAAATTCCGAAATCTTCTGTAATATCACCTTTGTATATTTATTTAATTTTTTAAATCATTGGGTGAATGATTTTGAGTGTTTATGTATTTTAAAATGATTTTAAAAGTTTTATTGCATTTACAGGATTTCATCTTGTAAAATTCATATTTAATTCGTTTTTGATCGTAAAAATATTTTAAAAATATGTGGGCGTTCGTAATTTTGTACTCTACATTTTAAAAATGAGAAGTTTAATTTTCCACCCATTTTCCATTTAATTTCGATTTTTAAAGAGTGATTAAGTTATTTTTATTTGATTTCAACATTATTAAATTTCCAAATGCTCTTTGTCTCTTTACCTTATCTTAACAGCAGCATTGTTTTTGGCCACACAACTTCTCTCGACCTTTCCAGAAGTATCAAGCTCTCTCTCATTTTTCTAATCTCTCTCGGCTCTCTCCCATCCAATCTCTCCCTCTCTAATCCCTCGCAGCTCTCTCAATCTCCCTCGGGTCTCTCGCGCTCAATCTCTCCCCTCTCTTTTCTCTCTAGTAAATCAGTGTGTGTGTGTGTATCTTCTATATTTATGTGTGTGTGTGTCTGAGGGCAAAACAGTGAGCGTGTGTGAGTTAATAGTGTGTGGAGGTGTTAGCAATAGTGGAAGTTGTGGGTGGAAGATAGTCGCAACTGCTGGAGTAGATGGTGGTGTCGTGACTGTGTGTAGCGGTGTCGTGACTGTGCAGTGGTAGTGCCGAGTGAAAGGGGTGTAAGACAGGGGAGATGATGCGGAGGTGCAGAGTAAGAGTGTTGGTGTTGGACTGTGTTAATCGAAGGAGGGCAATTGGGTAAATTGTTGTGTTTTGTTGTAATCATTTCGAAGGGTGAGTGACTTTCTAATTTGAATACTCTTGTTTTAAATTCAAATCATTAGTATATATGGGTGATTGGTGGATAATTGTGAAATTAAATGTAGTCTAATGATACTTAGAGTAAAGGGGCTAATGGTGGCGCATAAATTAGTAAAAAGGAGAGAAGGTTATTGTTAAGCCTTATTTGATTTAAAGTATAAAGTTAGTACTAAACTAGGTATTAAATTGAACGTTTATAATTGATAATGAGTACTTAGAAAACTCGGGATGAGTAATTATCTAAGCTTGATTTATGAATACTGATGTGAGTCTCCTTAAGCTTAAATGGCACCGAAGTAAACTTGAATGTGTGAATGTTTGTTTAGCTAAGTTGATAGTATATTTGAGTCTATAAATCCAACTATGAACATGCATACGGTCTTTAGAAATTATAAGTTGTGTGCATACGTGCTAAGTGCTTATACAGATTTTCGTAATAATTAAGTGTGGAAATTTTGTGTGATTCTTAGAGTATTTTAATAAGGCGATCTTTTATATTCTATATGCGCAGTTAATAATAGTTGTTACATTATAACATGTGCTATATGTGGTTGTATTTGTAAAGAAAAGGGCGCTTGATTTGCTAATTGGGTTGATTATATTCCAACAGATTAAAGTGATATTATATAAAGGAGGTGCTGCCCGATTTTCGTTAAAATAATAAGTTATAAAGTATATAATATTTAGTTATAAGCTGATTTCAAGTAAGTTGGTATTATGTGTTAAGTGTTTAAGTGACTTACGTGATTTCATGTTATAGATGCTATGTGGTTATGTGCTTAGCTTATTGTAGTCAGTTATTTGGTAAGTAATATGTATTAAGTATTATCATCGATATATGGATCGTTTGGGTAGATTAGGATTAGACGTATAAGGAATATAGAATTCAAAAATAGTGTTTTTATATGTGTAGATTCGAAGGACATAGACTCAAGAGATAAATGAAAAACAAAGAAGGAAGGTTTTTGAGCTAGGTGACTAGAGTGAAAGCACCTTATTAAGGCAAGTGATTCGAACCTTGCATTTAAGTTCAGATTTCTTCAACTGTTTATGAATATCTGCTTAAACGTTTATATCTTACTGTAACCCTTTTTAAATTATTGTGAAATTTTTTGTACCTTACTGCTTATTCCTTATAACTTGTTGTTTACCTCTTGTACCCTATTATCTACCTTTGTGAACTAATTGTTAAACCCTTGTACCTTCTGATTTATGCCATGATTAATTGTTTAAACTTTCTGCACCCCACTATCACACTAAATACTTGCTAAGCTATAAACCTTATATTATAATTCATGCCTTGCTTAGTCATAAACTTTTTCTCTACACTTAGTTCCTAATATACAAAAATAAAATCCTGCTTATAATTCCCTAGAACCTTATGACTAAAACCCTAACCCTTACCTAATTTCCTTATTAGCTAATTGATATGGGCTAAAAGTAAGCCCTAAAGACACATTTAATGTGGCATTAATTAGACCCGGAATGGTCCAAACGTGGGGCCCACTAGATGGGCCCAAACCCTATTTATAATATTAATTTCGTAATTAATATTAAGGGTAAAAACAGCTCAGCAAATAAGAGTCAAACAAGGATATTACTCTTGCCTGACTTAGCCTCCAAGATACATATTTCAACATGGAAACTGATTCCTATAAGGAAGAGATCTAGAACCTTCCTCAAGGAAGACTTGTCCACCAAGTCTCTGACTCCTACAATAATTCTAGGGCTTCTCAGCCTATATAAAGGGTCTAACCCCTCATCTTAGAACAACGTTTTTGGGCAGAGCTCAATACGTCACTAACGTTTTTGGGCAAAGTTCCATACGTCACCCACCACGTTTTGGCTTAATCCTCGAATAAGGACATACAAGCCACTGCGTCCTAGGTGAGCTCTCGCCGCCATAGCCTCGAGGGCACCATCACCTAGAACTACGTCCTGGCTTGATTCTCAATACGAGATACGTAGGCACTCTGTGAGGACCGATTAAGTCTCGAACACAGAAACAACCATTAAAGCTCGAAGCTCAAACTCCCTTAGCATTAAATACACATAAACCCTAGCCACAATATTCGTAACCTAGTTTTTATTCCACAACATTTGGCGCCGTCTGTGGGAAGAAAACATCAACCATGGTTAGCATACGAAGAACTGGACCAAGCTCTACTGAAGCTTTACCAATCAACTTCGCTCTGCCTCTTACCTCTGGGACAACCACGTTTGAACAAGGGACGGTCCCCCAAACTCAAGTTTCTCAGCCTCCAGGGATGAATCCCCCTGCTGGGAGTACGCTGCCTATGGTTTTCCGTCCAGATCAGGGAACCAACTCTCTTCAGATGGTGGTCTCTCCCCTGGTTGATCTTAATCGCCCTCCATCTGGGGTACAGATCCATACTACGGATCTCCCCGTGAATACCAACCGAATGTATGGGCTGCCCAACTACCCCCTGTTCGAGAACCTGGACCGAGTGGTCATGCTTTGCAGATCCGAGATCGCGAGAATCTGGACTACTCCGGCCCTTATACTACTGATTCGACATTTGAGGATGACGATGATGACCGTGACGAAGCCCCAAGGAGGCGACGTGCTAGTAGAGAGCCCCGAAGGAGGGCCCGAAGAATCCATGATGGACCTCCACAAACGACTGAGGAAAGGATCAAGGCTCATGAGGCTGAGATCCAGAGGCTGAAAGATGACGCCGCCAGAAAGCAAGCAAGGCAGAATCAAAGTCTGCATCGACCTCCTCCAATCTCAGGAAGGGTTCCCGTCATAGATCTGGAAAGGTCGTCTAGGAGACGAAGATGGGCCGATACCTCAACTAAAGGAGCAACGAGGGCGGAAACCCCCAGAAACAACCCCAAGGATCTGATGCCGCTAGATCTTGATGATCCAACACCTCCGTTCACTGAGGAGGTGATGAATGCCCGCATCTCAAAGAAATTCAAGATGCCGACGATCAAGGCCTATGATGGAACATGCGATCCTGAAACTCATGTCAGGACGTTCACAGCTGCACTACTGCTGCAACCTGCTAGTGACGCCTTAAAGTGTAGGGCGTTCCCTCAAACCCTGTCGGGTATGGCTCAAAGGTGGTATAGCAGGCTACCTGCAAATTCGATTGGATCTTTCAAGGAGTTGAAGAATGCCATTGTTAGCCAGTTCATTAGTGGAAGAGTTCATGAAAAAAGTTCTGTATCCCTCATGTATGTGGTGTAGGGGAAGAACAAGAATCTAAGGGATTATCTCAAGCGATTCACCAAGGAGACATTGAATATTACAGATCTGGAGAATAAAGTGGCCGTGGTAGCCTTGGAACACGGAACCACTGATCCTTTCTTCAAGAGGTCTTTGGCAAAGCATCCTCCTTAGAACATGGCCGAGCTCCAACGAAGGGCCGACAAGTATATCAAGGCAGAGGATAGCATGAAAAAAGAAGCTGCTGGAGGCAATGGCAAGGGCTCCAATGACTTTAAGAAACGGAAGAAAGAACAAGAGTATGATGCTAGGGACAAGTATCCCTGGACTAGCAAGGATTCTGAATCACCACCGAAGAAGAGTTTGGGACCAAGATTCAACGACTATGCAAGACTGAATGCTCCTAGGGGTCAGATCTTGTTAGATATTGAGAAAGACAAAGATTTTCGATGGCCGAAGCCACTTAGGGGTGATCCCGCAAAGAGAAACAAGGATCAGTACTATAGATTCCATCGCGATGTGGGGCATGATACAGATGATTGTAGGCAGTTGAAGGATGAGATTGAATTCTTGATCCGAAAAGGAAAGTTGAACAAATTCACTAAGGGTGATGATCGTGGAACTCAAAGGAGGGATTATGATAGAAGAGACAATGATAGAAGGGATGATGATCGAGATCGGGATCGTAACCCACAGCCCCGAGGGCCAGTTATTAACATGATTTGGGGAGGCCCGACAACGGCCGGTACAACCCGAAACTCGCGAAAGACGTATGCCAGAGAAGTGATGCACATCGTGGGAGAAGCCCCGAAGCGTGCCAGGACTGAGATAGCAATTGGTTTCGATGACTCAGACCTCGAAGGGGTGAAGTTTCCCCATGACGACTCGTTGGTCATAACCCATGTGATTGGGAACTCGGAAGTGAAGCGAGTCTTGATGGACAATGGAGCTTCCGTTGACATTCTGTTTCATGATACATTTGTGAAGATGGGGTACAATGATTTTCAATTGACCCCCAATAACATGCCTATATATGGATTTAATGGAGTAGAATCCAAAGTTGAAGGGACTATTCAGTGTGCTATAACTATTGGACAGGAGCTCAAGGAGGCCATTCAGATGTTGAACTTCTTGGTAATCAAGGCGGTTTCAACGTACAACGTTATTCTTGGAAGGATTGAACTTCATGCATTCAAGGCTGTTGCCTCAACGTATCATATGAAGATCAAGTTCCCAACCAGGAATGGCGTTAGAGAACATAAAGGTGATCAAAAGATGGCACAAAGCTGTTATGTAGCCTCGTTAAGGCCTAATAGAGTCGGGGGGCAAGTCCTTCCAATTGAAGACATGGATGTTAGCAGAAGTAAGGAACACCAAGAAAGGCCAGCAGAGGACATCACATAGAAGCCTTGGACAGCCATTGAGGTTAAGGCGTTAACTGACTTCGTGGTTGAATGTACCATTGGCAACCAAGAAGTCGGGGGGCAGGAGGTAGTACCCCAAGTAGGAAGTGAACTTCAGAATAAGAATGCGGATACCAGAAGGAATGGTGGATGCTCTATTTTGATGGAGCATCAAAAACAAAATCAAGTGATGCAGGCCTAGTCTTGCAATGCCCCGATGGGCTCAAGTTATCCTAGTAGGACTTAGCTTCATCTAATAGAAGCAGAAATAAGGTTCATTGAAACCATTGCAGAGCATGTTGCTCCGAGTAGGATAGTAGTACTCTATGCAAGGGTTGAACCCATTTCAAGTTATTAATGCAAGTTTGATTTCCATTCATTGATTGTGTGATTTTATTTATGTGTCGAGCACCCGATGAGTGCAAGTCAAGGATGACCGAGTACCGAAAATAAAAGAATACACTAATGGAAAACAAACAAATGCATAAGTGAAGATCCCGAAGGGTCAAGAGTTAGGTTACAACGCAACCAAGTAAGAGTTTAAGTCTGTAAAGGACCCTGGATAAAAGGCAAGAAGCTAAAAGCCACATGCAACAGTCAAAGCCATGAAAGGCCGAGGATGTTAAGGACTAGCTACTCTTCAATACTTATAAAGTACCTGGATTAAGGATCCAAGAATGAAGGCCAATAGATAACCTTAAGCAAGGATTAAGAAGATCAAGCAAGCTCTCGTCTCATAAGTTTAAAAGGCAAGAAGCCAATTGGATTGCATTTATCGAAATCTAAATCGAGGAATCAACCCCGAATCCTAGGTTGAAGAACAGAAGCTGTTAGCCATGAAGGCCAAGATTAGCCATGAAGGCCAAGGTTAGTTATGAAGGCCAAACTTGAGGGGGTCATGAACCTCCAATTAAGATCCAAAGGTTAAAACTTCATGTTGACTTGAAAACCAATATGTAATTTTGAAAACCTCCTAGGGAAGGTTCAAGACCTCGTGGGGCTAACCAGAAACCCCCTGGCCTTTGACCGGCAGCTCTGATAGATATTTCGGTGATTTAAAACACCACTGAGATTGAAAACCCTTGATTTCAAACATTGGCGTTCAACCTTCGAACATCGATGTTCAACACCCAAGACCAGGACAAACATTGAAGCCATGACGACCAAGCGAGTTGAAAAGTTACTTATGTGGGAGCATCTTTGAAAGAACCCCTGAAGGGCAAGTTGATAGCATTCTTGCAAGAAAATAGTGATGCATTTTCTTGGACTGCAGCTGACATGCCAAGGATTGATCCCCAACTCATAACTCACAAGTTGAATGTTGATCCTGGGCGGAAGACAATAAAGCAGAAGAAGAGAAATTTTGCTCCTGAAAGGCAAGAGGCCATTAAACAAGAAGTTGACAAGCTCTCAGAGGCTGGGTTTATTGAAGAAATTCAGTTTCCCGAATGGTTAGTAAACCCTATGATGGTCAAGAAAGCGAATAGGAAGTGGAGGATGTGTATAGACTTCACTGATTTGAATGATGCATGTCCGAAGGATTGTTTTCCCCTTCCAAGGATTGATATGTTAATAAATGCCACAGCTGGACATGAGATGTTGAGCTTTATGGATGGGTTCAGCGGCTACAATCAGATTTAGATGCACAAGGATGACATCTCTAAGGTATCTTTTATAACTGACTTTGGTGTTTTCTGCTATCTTGTTATGGCTTTTGGTCTAAAGAATGCATGAGCTACTTACCAACGACTGGTGAATAAGATATTCGCCCATCTGATTGGAAAAACCATGGAGGTCTATGTTGATGACATGATAGTCAAGAGCCTACTCAAGGCAGATCACATTAAGCACCTCAGAGAGGCATTCGAAGTGCTGAGGCACCACAAGATGATGTTGAATCCAGCCAAGTGCGCTTTTGGCGTTGGATCTGGAAAATTTTTGGGATTGATGGTTTCAAAAAGAGGCATAGAGGCCAATCCCGACAAGATCAAAGCAATCTTTGACATGGAACCACCCCGTTCGGTGAGGGACGTACAGAAGTTAACCGGCATAGTGGCCGCTCTAGGGAGATTTATCTCCAAGTCTGGTGATAAGTGCTTGCCTTTCTTTCAAGCATTGAAGAAGGTGAAAAATTTTGAATGGACTAATAAAAGCCAAGAGGCCTTTGAACAGTTGAAGAAGTACATGGTCGAAGCCCCGTTGTTGGCCAAGCCAAGTCCCGGAGAAACTCTTTATCTGTATCTAGTAGTGTCTGAACAAGCATTGAGTGTCGTCCTCATTAAAGAAGAGAACAAGGTTCAGAGGCCCATCTACTATGTAAGCAAGGTGCTCCACGGAGCCGAGTTAAATTACTCATCCATCGAAAAATTTCTTTGGCATTGATAACAGCTTCAAGGAAACTACGACCGTACTTTCAGTCACATAAAATCGAAGTCCTGACGGACCAGCAATTGAGAAACATATTGCACAGCCCGAAAGCAAGCCTAAGATTAATTAAGTGGTCGATTGAACTTGGAGAATTTGACATCACGTATGAGCCTCGAATAGCCATTAAGGCCCAGGCATTGGCTGACTTCGTGGTTGAATGTACCATTGGCAACCAAGAAGTCGAGGGACAGGAGGTAGTAACCACCCCTGGAAATGAAGAAAAAGATGAAGAGCCTGTACCTGATCAGAATGAACATTGGGTGCTCTATTTTGATGGAGCATCAAAAACAAAATCTAGTGGTGCAGGTTTAGTCTTGCAAAGCCCCGATTGGTTTACAGTCGAGTATGATTTAAAATTGGACTTTCCGATAACTACGGCAAAGTACTTGAGAGTCGTGAAGGCCGTGATGACTGAGTTTGAGTGAATGGTATGAGAAGCACATTACGAGAGAACATAACGTTAAGGCTGATGCCCAATCTAAGTTTACTTCTTCTGAGATAGAGAACTACGCCGGAAGAGTTTGCTTTCAGGTCTTGAAGGCCCCGTCTATTATTTCAAATTGATAGCACAAGTTGATGTAAGCTGAAGGATAGACCCTTATAAAAGCTCACCCTGAGACTGGTTGGTTCCCTGATAATGCCTTGAAGGCACAGAAACTGTTATTGAGAATGTTGAGATAAGAGGTCCTTTGTCATTCCTTACTTAATCTGAAATCTCAAATTACGATAAAAATGTTTAGCCTTGATGACCAAAAAGGCTGTCTGTCTCCAATCGAGATGGCTAAAAAGGTTGTGTTCCTCCAATCGAGTTCGTCGTTTGAGTTTATGGACTTGAATCAAGAGCCGTCAATCGAATTCAAACCAAAGGAAGGTTGGAAACCTAGAATCAAGATAAAGGGTTGACAACCAGATAACAATGCAAACCAGACTTGAAGTCAAGTGCTCAGTGGAAAAGAAACTTCTTGAACGATCAAACGAGAAGCAAGACCTCCACCATATGAAACAAGGGGGGCAAGAACTAAAAAGCTTCATCACAAGCTCCACATCTTAGAACAAGAAAGAGAGATTAATTATGCCTTGAAAGGATGTATACAACATACAAATGTCAAGGACGTGATTCAAGAACGAGACTACAGGCATTGCGAAAAGCTCCGAGAGGCACGACAAAGCGACCATGGAGCACCTGTCAGCCAACCAGGAGCACCTGGCAGGCAACCAGGATCTCCTGGCAGCCGACCAGGTGCCATGAAGAAGGTCTGGCCGACCAAGATCTCCTGGCAGCCGACCAGGTGCCATGGAGAGGGTCTGGCCGACCAGGATCTCCTGGCAGCCGACCTCCTGGCACCTCCCGTCAGTTGGTTGGATAGTTTGATGGTTCTGTCGAAGGTTTCTTACTTTCTGAAACGAACATCGACCTCCAACTAGACATCGTTCAAGCATCGATTAGCACCGTGTAGTGCCGTCAAATGCCATTCAACGTCATTTAACATAGATTGAAAGGTCGTTTAAGTACTCCCAGGAAACTTGGAGCACCTGGAAAGCGAACAAGGAGCACCTGGCAGGCAACCAGGATCTCTTGGCAGCCGACCAGGTGCCATAGAGAGGGTCTGGCGGACCAGGATCTCCTGGCAGCCGACCAGGATCTCCTGGCAGGCAACCAGGATCTCCTGGCAGCCGACCAGGTGCCACGGAGGAGGTCTGGCCGACCAGGAGCATCCCTAGGCGACGTGGAGCATCCTCCAGCCGACCTGGTGCCACGAAGAGAGGTCCTCGCGCCGTTTGAGCCATATCTTGAGCTCCGGGTATCAGATTTGGGCGATCTTACAGTCCACGCGAAGGTCATGGAGTTTTCTACAACCTTGGAAGGTCCCCAGCCGACAAGGATCTCCTGGAAGCCGACCATCTGCCCAGGAAGGGGTCTGGCCGACCAGAAGCTCTCTTGTCAGCCGACCTCACGCTGTTTGGGCCATAACTTGAGCTCCGGGTATCAGATTTAGGCGATCTTACAGTCCACGCAAAGGTCATGGAGTTTTCTACAACCTTGGAAGGTCCCCAGCCGACCAGGATCTCCTGGCAGCCGACTAGGAGCCACGGAGAGGCTCCAGCTAACTTCCTGGTACCCATCTTGGCACCTTCCATCGTTTGATTGGATCGTTTGATGGTTCTGTTTCTTACTTTCCGTGACAAACATCGACCTTCAACTTAGCGCCGTATAGAGTCGAATTAGCACCATATAGTGCCGTTTTATGCCATTTAACGTCGTTTAACAAACATTGAAACGTCGTTTAAGCATCGTGTGACATCATTAAAGTCAACATGGATCTCCCGTCAATCTGCCGGCGATCAAGAAGCACCTGGCATGCGATCAAGAAGCACTTGGCAGGTGATCAAGAAGCACCTGACAGGCAACCAGAAGCACCTGACAGGCAACCAGGATCTCCTGGCAGCCGACCAGGTGCCACAGACGGGGTCTGGCTGACCAGGATCTCCTGGCAGCCTACCAGGATCTCCTGGAAGCCGACCAGGATCACCTGGCAGCCGACCAGGATCTCCTGGCAGCCGACCAGGAGCACCTGGCAGCGGGCCAGGACCCTTGTCGGCTGACTCGCTGCCCGGAAGAGGTTGCAGTTGTCCCGAATCTCCTCCGATTAGCACAGAATAGTGCATGTTAGCACAGTTTAGTGCCGTTTAGCACCGTTTAGTGCCGTTTAGCACCGTTTAGTGCCGTTTAGTGCCGTTTAGCACCGTTTAGTGCCGTTTAGCACCGTTTAGCATCGTTAGTGCCGATAGCACCGTTAGTGCCGATAAGCATCAATTAAGTGCCGATTAGCACCGTTAGTGCCGATAGCACCGTTAGTGCCGATAAGCACCGATTAAGTTCCGATTAGCACCGTTAGTGCCGATAGCACCGTCATTGCCGATAAGCACCGATTAAGTACCGATTAGCACCGTTAGTGCCGATAGCACCGTTAGTGCCGATAAGCACCGATTAAGTGCCGATTAGCACCGTTAGTGCCGATTAGCACCGAATAAGTGCCGATAAGCACCGTTAGTGCCGATAACACCAGTAATGTCGTTAGCACCGATAGTATCTTCTAGCACCGTTCAGTGTCGTTTAATGCCGGTTGGCGTCACTTAAACGTTGTTTAAGTGTCGTTTAAGGCTAGTTAGTATCGTTTTATGCCGTTCAACGTCGTTTAAAGATTGTTTAAATGTCGTTAAGGCTGATTAGTGCCGATTAGCATCGAATTAACATTGTCGTAAATGCGTCGGTCGCTCCACGCTTTACATAAAGACAATACTCGTGAAACACTAGTGTATAAAGATGAACCCTGACCCGAGTCTTGGAAAGGACAGTTAAAACTTCAAGGAAAACCTGATCAGTTTTCCTAGAAGTTGGGGGGCAAATGATATGGGCTAAAAGTAAGCCCTAAAGACACATTTAATGTGGCATTAATTAGACCCGGAATGGTCCAAACGTGGGGCCCACTAGATGGGCCCAAACCCTATTTATAATATTAATTTCGTAATTAATATTAAGGGTAAAAACAGCTCAGCAAATAAGAGTCAAACAAGGATATTACTCTTGCCTGACTTAGCCTCCAAGATACATATTTCAACATGGAAACTGATTCCTATAAGTAAGAGATCTAGAACCTTCCTCAAGGAAGACTTGTCCACCAAGTCTCTGACTCCTACCATAATTCTAGGGCTTCTCAGCCTATATAAAGGGTCTAACCCCTCATCTTAGAACAACGTTTTTTGGGCAGAGCTCAATACGTCACTAAAGTTTTTGGGCACAGTTTCATACGTCACCCACCACGTTTTGGCTTAATCCTCGAATAAGGACATACAAGCCACTGCGTCCTAGGTGAGCTCTCGCCGCCATAGCCTCGAGGGCACCATCACCTAGAACTACGTCCTGGCTTGATTCTCAATACGAGATACGTAGGCACTCTGTGAGGACCGATTAAGTCTCGAACACAGAAACAGCCATTAAAGCTCGAAGCTCAAACTCCCTTAGCATTAAATACACAAAAACCCTAGCCGCAATATTCGTAACCTAGTTTTTATTCCACAACACTAATGACCCGTTTTTGCTGATATAATATTATTTACTGAAACCTACAAGATTTAAAATATTTATTTTACATCAACCCTTTTTAATACCAGGTGCTTGGCAAACATTTATCCTAAATAATCATACTTGAATCCCCTACCTTGTGTATATTATGAAATTATTCTTAACTGCTTCCCTGACCCTTAATCATTTATAATTGCAAATCAAAATGGTTTATTTATTAAAAATGTTTTAAAATTCCTTATACTGGGCTGATCTGTTATTAGTGAGTATAAAGGACTTAAAAGTGAAATGTTTTAAATTTTTAATAATAAATTTGTTTATAAATTAGAAAAGCGTAAGCGGCTAGGGTGGTCCTAGTCCAGCATTTTTATTTAGCGTAAGAGGCTAGGGTGGTCCTAGTCCAGCATTAAAGGCCAATGTGTTGCCTAATTGGGAACCCAATTTTATGTCCAGACGGACCGAGTGTCCGGGATGGGGACTTTACGTGGCTGATCACCCGTATTGTCCGGAGTCGGGAAAAACCTCCAATCAAATTTAAATGTTTTAAAAAAAATGAAAGTTTATTTAAAAAAAATTGATGAATCTCTGCCTTAAACGAAAGATTTTAGAAATTTTCAAAGGATGGTTTTGAAATGTCATAAACAGAGTACAGTATTGCCAGACAGCTTTATCTTGAGATTGTGAATTAAAATCTGAACATCCTGAATATTCTTTGGTACCCTTATATTGTTGTAGTCAGCATACAGTTGTGGATTCTTTATTTCTATTTTTATCACTTGCTGAGCATTTGGCTCACTCCTTGATATTGTTTCTAACCCTTTTTCAGTTAAAGAAGAAACAGATACGAAGTAGGAGCTATATCCGAGAAGAACTTGTTGCGGACCTTAGGCAGCCTAGTTGCACTTTGCTAGAAGGTTGGACTTTTGGGTATTAGTAAAATATTTGTGTAATAGTTCTAGTTGGTTGTATTTATATTTGTGGAGTGTATGTATCTTTTAATTAAGGATTTAGTATTGTAATGTAATAATTTAGTTAGTAGTTGCTTGTATCATACCACTACCTGTTAGAGATCCGGGTTAGTGGTGGGGTTGTATTTATTTCTTATTATTTTGTTATCAAGGTTTATGTCTTTAGTTAGTATTGTAATGCCCCGACCTTTGTATTATTTCTTTAGTAGTTGAAATTGCTGTTGGTGTTGGAATGAATTGGTTTGGATTCAAATTACAGGGGGATAGTCCGTATTACGAATACTACATGCCGAAATTTTCCAAAATTTCCCTGTATTAAAAATCTATTTTATCTAATCAAATCCAATAATTTATTATAAAAGTATATTTATAGTACTGAGAAGTCGGGGTGTTACAGGTTGGTATCAGAGCTGTCAGGTTTTGGTCACTGAAACAAGCCAGGATTAGGTATCGGATAGATGTAGGATAGGATTTGAACCCTTATAGGCATAGGAGATGAGCGATAGATGTAGGTTATCATTAGGATAGTAGGTAGTAGGTTTAGGATATTCTTTTATCGCTTTAATAATTTCTTTACTCGCTATATCGTTATCGCAGATGGTGGATGATTGCGATTATCCTCAGTATTTATTTTTGTAGTAGGATGGTTAACAGTGTACCTTGAACTCTGAAACTGTTGTGTTATATTATTAACTTTGTTGGTACCATGACCTTTATTTTCTCGTTATTTGCACATCTTTTATTATATTTCTGAGTTGCATAAATACCTCCTGTTAGAATTACTGGCCCAAGATAATACCTATGCTTTCCTGTTTCTATACATCGTTATAACTTTTGTGATCACATACAACTCCAAATTTTAGGATTTGTAAACCCTATTTCTGTACATATTAGCCTGTTGTTTAATAAGCTACTTGTTTTCTTATCAGAATGATGCCTCCAAAGAAGAAAACACATACTGCAAATCCCGAAAACCAGAACACTAGCAATCAAAATCCAATTGACCCGACTATGACTCAAATCCTTCAACTCCTTCAACAACAAACAGCCGCACTAGCTCAGCAATGACCCGCCCAACCAATTGTGACCTTTAAAGCTTTTCAAGCCGTACACCCTCCAGAGTTCAAAGGTACTGTCAACCCTATAGAAGCTAGGTCTTGGCTTAAGGAAATGGAAAAAGCTTTTGCTTTGGTAAGGGTAGGAGAAGAACAGAAGACTGAATATGCGAGCTATTTCTTGAAAGCTGAAGCAAACTATTGGTGGGAGTCAATAAAGCTATTGGAAGGTGAAGGAGTGATTACATGGCAGAGATTCACAGAGTTATTTCTCGAGAAGTATCTCCCAAGGTATATGCAAGATCAGCTGGAGATTCAGTTTCTAGAATTAAAGCAGGAAAACATGAGCGTGGCAGAATATGAGGCAAAATTCACGGAGCTAGCAAGGTTTGTTCCTGAATATGTCAATACTGAAGCAAAGAAGACAAAGAGATTTCAACAAGGTCTAAAGCCATGGATACGTAGGAAGGTGGCAGTATTTCAGTTAGAGAATTACGCAATGGTAGTGGAGAAAGCTATGATTGTTGAAGGTGAAAGCGAATTGTATCAGAAGGAGAGAGCGGGAAAGAAAAGAAAGATCAAAAGTACCGAAGGAAGTCAGAACCCAAGGAATGAGGGTCAGTTTGATAGGAACAGAGGTTTTCAAAAGCTAAATAATGGAAATGGTGGTGAAGGCACACGTTTTCAGAATACCAATCAGCAGCTTGCAATCAGACCACCCTTACCTGAATGTACAACTTGTGGGAAGAAACACTCGGGAGTTTGTCACAGACTAAGTGTTACGTGCTTTGAGTGCAACAGGAAGGGACATTATGTGGGAGATTGTCCGACTTTAAAACCAGGGTAAAATGTTTTAATTGCGGGAAACTTGGTCATTTTGCAAGGGATTGTAAGGAACCGGTTCAATCAGTAAATGCTTTGAGAATAGCCGGACCCCCATCGACAAATGCTTTGAGGATAGCTGGGCCTCCAGCCCAGACCAAAATCTCTCCATCTAGAGCCAGAACCTTCAGCATGTCGATGCAGGATGCAGTTCAGGAAGCTGATGTTGTCATAGGTACGCTTCTTGTGAATTTAGTAGAGGTTAAAGTTTTAAATTGATTCTGGAGCTACCAAGTCTTTCTGTTTCTTCTTATTTTTTTTTATAATACCCCATCACCTTTGATAATCAATTATAATTCAATTGATGATGAATTTTTCAGATTCATTTAAATACATTCCTACTTTTCAGAGATACCTCTATTTTCCAGGGGATCACTTGATTCAACATGATGCATATAAATTATTGAAACCCTTGAACTCTTTCTATTTTCCTCGAATATTTATATATCTAAACTTTTGAAACTTTTGAAATCTTATTGTTTCTCTTTGAATACTTAACCCTATTTATTCTGACTGGGATGAACAACCCTATGTATATAGGGGATTCATGGACATCTTATCTATGTGATAGAAGTCTGGTGGGATGCCACTGATTGTGTTTGTCATGAAAGTATAGAAGGCTGGCCCCCTTCTTGTGCTATGGTGGTTGACCTAAGTGACAAATGCAACATGAAATTAGTTAAATGATCATATTGATCTCTCAGTTAAATTCTTTTATAAAATTCTTATCAAACCAAAACTCACCTTATATTTATACCGGCTAACACCTGTCCATTGTATTGATTTCTTTTGTTTTAAACCTTTATGATTCCTAAAGCTATCAGTGATGGAATGCGGTAAAGATGGAGACGATGACATTCTGAGTTGTCCAATCAACATTTAGGTGGACTATTAATTAGATTATTAGGTTTGAGAATTGATGTTAAAGCAGAGATCGAAAGTTTTGTAGGACCAGCCAGGAATTATCGTAGGTTGTCAAAGATTTTACCAAGATAGCTACAGCAGTGGACACGCTTACCAAGAAGGAAATGCAGAATTCAACGTGAAGAAAGCTTTCAGAATTCAACGAAGAGATTTAGATCCCATCTAGTTCTAGGGCAACTGGACGAATGAGGAATGATCGAATGTGCTTACAGTGCTCAAAGAAATGTTCAAAGAATGTGAAACGTTATTGATACAGGATTCAAAGGTCTAGCTAGATTATTGCGAATGAATCGTTAGAGGAAAGTAGGAAGTACCAATCGGAGTTGACTTGTAAAAGGTGAAGTTGACGAATGTGGAAGAATGAAATGGTTCAAGGAAATGAGTTATTGATATAGGAGTTATAATGTTTAGAGTTTAAATTTTAACGATTTGTAAGTTATGTATAATAATGGTTCGGAAGTCGAGTTTTGATATTAGGGGATATTAGAGTTGGAGTTTATTTGTGTTGAAAGTTGATTTTGAATGGTATTGAGGGGCAATGACCCCGGGATAGTTTGTGTTGTGAACAAAACATATATGTTTCAAGGTAAATGGTTATTAGTTCGAAAAGGTTACTCGGTAAACCAATGGGATTGAGGATGGATAGAAGTTTCCCAGTTATTCCCTCCTCGAGTAACATTGTACGTTGAAAGGGGAGTAAGAATGATTGGGGGATTTCTTGATATTCTTTTTCTCAAAGTTTTATCTAAGGCAATCTGAATTATGGGTAGGAGCGTGGAAGTGGTATAAATTGTTTTAGTCACGTGGAATTCATTTTAAAAATTTAATTATTTACCCGTTTACTTCAAGTCAAGGTAGATTTCTTCGTTTATATGTTGGCTACTGGTAATGGCAGGTTTTGTTTTAGTATTGAATATGAATGAATTGTTTATGGATGATTGGAGTAGTAATTGAGATATTTTTATGCAGGACATAGTCTATTATACAAGTAGGTCATGGCCGATTTTTGGTAGAAAAGGATCGTCACGTGCGAGTGATAAGTATCTAAAAGTAATGAGGCATGAAAACCAAAGGATTAAGTTTATGTTAGAAATTCAAATGCCTATATGATGAGCCTATCGATATGTGAATTGATATAAAGGAATGCTAGTGTGGAAAAAATGACATGGAAACTTGAAAGAGAAATGTTTGAGTAATATAGTCATTAAGTTTTCTTAAGACTGATTCTGAGGACAGAATCCTATTAAGGGGGAAGGATATAACGCCCTAGAAAATATCGTATTTGTTATTTGATAAGTGGATTTTATATCCACTTATTATGCGCTATTTTGGCCTAGATTGGTGGTTTGTCTTTAAGTATGTTGTGTCTTTTAATTCATTTTTGTTGTGTAGAACTCGCAACTTTAGGTATCTAGGCGATAAAAGGCTAAAAACGGTGGATTTCTGTCTCAATTTTATCAAGTGGACTGGCTACGAGGAAAAAGAATTATCATAAAAAAATTCTGAATGATATATTCTTAAATCTGGAACCATGGTTGGATTTGATATATTTTCCGTTTCGCAAAAGGAATCCAGTTTCAGATCCTCAAGAGGCCGTAATTCGCACCTGGACGAGCAATGAGAAAATAGAATTATCACAAAAAGATGGAAAGTGATATATTCTTAAAGAGAAAAGCCCGATTGGAGTTGATATATTTTTCGTTAAGGAAAAGGAGTCCGGTTTTAGGCCCTCAATTTACCGCAGCTTGGGACTTGAGAATTTATTTATATTAATAAATACTTTATTTAATTAGAAAATTATATTTATAATTATCTAATAATATTAGATATTTATTTTTATAAATTCGGAATTAAATTAATTATTTATTGATTAAATATATTTTGTTGTGCAAGTTGAATTAGCAAAAGAAAAAGAAAAAATAAATAAATAAATAAACTGTAAAGATGAATAAAGGAAGGCTGTCGGCAATTAATTGAGGAAGAAAGCATGTGTTTCTGTCGACAGGATTTTGGTTCCACTCTCCCACTTGCGCGTGGGAGACACGCGCCTGGCGTAGTGCGCAGAATCTAGCGCGTGGATGCCACGCGCCCTCCCCGCGACTGGGAGTTGCTGATCAGCCGAGTGCAGTGTGGATGATTTGCTGAGTGGTGTTATCTTTCGGCTGATTTTTTTTAATTGTGGGCTGCTGTATTATTTTTGTTGTAATTCTTTTTATTTCTTTTTAATTCTTTTTAGTTTTATTTTATTAATTGGTGTGCTAAAATTTTGCTATAAATAGGTGAGTTCTCAAGTTTGAATTCACACAACAATTTGGAGAGAAAAACATTCTCTCTTGTATTCTCTCTAAGTTCCTTGTAATTTTTAGTTTCATTTTTATACACTTTAATTTTTTGCAAATTTAGTTTAATTGTTGTTTCGGTTGAAGAAATTTCGGGGATTATTTGGAGGGCTCTTTTTTTTCATTTGAAGCTATTTCGGTTCTACTTTCTAACTCTCGTAATTTTCATATTTAATTTATCGTAATTTTTAATTTAGTTATTATTATTATTATTATTATTATTATTATTATTATTATTATTATTATTATTATTATTATTATTATGGTTTCAATTAATCTCATGATGACGATTCGTTCAATTATGAACTAATCGCCGTCATGGGATTCTAATGGATTTATTTACGTAATTTAGTAATTCGATGCCTTAGTAATTTGTATTATGATAAAAATTCAGATTGCCTATTGTGGTTGCGCTTAATTTGTTAGATGCGTAGCTAACGTCTAAATTATTATTTCATAATGAATGCGAAAGTGGATTTAGGAATTTAGAATTTGCCATGTTAGCATAGGTTCGTAATTGTCATGTACATTTACGATAAGTGGTAGGATTTTGGATCACATCACCATATGTAGTCATAATAAAGGAATTTATTCGTAAACCAATTATGTTTTCAAATCTTATAGACATATAGGGTCTAAGCATAAAAGGTGTCCTCACGACTTCTATCTTTTTAAGTGGATGTTCGTGTGGTTTGATATGAGTTAAGGCTGAAAGGCGCTTATGTTAGTTTCGTGTTCCCGACTAGCTTTCGTAAATTATCAAAATTACTTTGAAACTAAGGCATCAATTCTAAATGAAATAAATAATGAAATTAGAATCCCATGTTTTTCTCACATATAAATTCTCAATTAATTAATTAGTTTGAATTATTTATTATTAATTTAGTTAATCAATTAGAAAAATACAAACAAAACCCTCCTTTATATTTATTCAAGCAGTTTGTTGTTTAATCATACGTCGTTGCTTAAATTTTATTTCTGAACAAACACCAAGTCTTCGTGGGAACGAATTTATTATATTACTTGTGACCGCGTACACTTGCGCAGTTAGTTAACCAACCAACAAGTTTTTGGCGCCGCTGCCGGGGACTTCTGTGTTATTTTCAGAATTTGTGTTTAACATCAACGGAGGTTAAACTTAACTGACTTGGATATTTTTTTTTCTAACGCCGTGTTTTCTTGCTCTGCCAGTATAAAGATCTTGAGTTGTTTATGATAACGCGTGCCCAAGCTATTAAATCAGGAGCCGTAAGAAAGTTGGAAGAAGCATTAGAAATGGCGGATGATGTGCCCAAGACATTGATGGACTATTCTCAACCGAAAATCAATGACATCCAGTCAAGCATATTCAGGCCAGCCATTGCAGCCAACACATTTGAAATCAAACCTGGCACAATCCAGATGGTACAAAACTCTGTCCAGTTCGGGGGAACGGCAACGGAATATCCAAATATACATATCCGAAACTTCATAGAGATTTGTGACACATTCAAATTCAACAACGTGTCAGATGATGCTGTAAGGTTCAGGCTCTTTCCATTTTCTCTACGGGACAAAGCTAAGGGATGGTTGCACTCTCTCCCAGCTGGCTCGATAACAACATGGGAGGAACTCGCTCAAAAGTTCCTCACTAAATTCTATCCCATGGCAAAAACAGCTGCCATAAGGAATGCTATTGCTCAGTTCACACAACAGGCGGGGGAATCTTTATGTGAAGCTTGGGAACGCTACAAGGAGATGCTAAGAAAATGCCCTCATCATGGCATGCCCAACTGGATGGTAATAAATTGTTTCTATAATGGATTGGGATGGCAATCAAGACCTATTGTGGATGCAGCTTCAGGAGTTGCATTATGGGATAAAAGTTATGAAGCTGCCTACGAGCTAATTGAAATGATGGCGGCTAATGAGTATCAGAATCCGACACAGAGGATGCCTCAGCACAAGGTGGCAGGAATCCTCGAGGTTGATGCAGTCACATCCCTAGCAGCTCAGCTTGAAGCGCTAAACATGAAGGTGGATTCTTTGACAAACTATGGGGTACAACAAGTAGCAAGTGTTTGTGAGCTATGTGCCGGTAGACATGAAATGAATCAATGTGCAATTTCCAATGAATCAGTGCACTTTGTGAGCAATTTTCAAAAGCAACAGCATCCAGTCCCAAACACTTACCAACCCAACAACAGAAACCATCCTAACTTCAGTTGGAGCAACAATAACAATGGATTGCAACCACCACCGCAACCATATCAAGCCCAACCACCATATCAACCACACCCATATCAACAACAACCATACCATCAAACCCAAAATCAGCAATATGGGGCCAGACCATACAATCCCTCAGGACTATATCAACAGCAGGGGCATCAACTTCAGAATCAGTACCCCCCGAAACAATCTCAACCTCCGGGATTTAATCAGCAATATTATGCAGGTTCAGGTCAACAGTCTGCTGAGAAATCAGAATTGGAAGAACTGAGATTGATGTGTAAGAGCCAGGCTGTATCTCTTAAAACTCTGGAAAACCAAATTGGCCAAATAGCAAATGCCTTACTCAACAGGCCATAAGGAGTTCTCCCTAGTGACACAGAAACAAACCCTGGAAAAAGGGATGGCAAAGAACAAGTCAAAGCTATCACTTTAAGATCGGGCAAAATCATAAAGGACCAAGAAGTTGAAAGGGTAATCGAACAGCCAGAGGCACAGGGCAGCCACACCACTACGAAGGAACAAACGGAGATCTTGAAACCCGAAAATATCATCAGCAAACCGGAGGGTGTCATCGCACCATCTGAGAAAGCATCTGAGGAGCATAAAACTGCAAACACTAAAATCTACCCCCCTCCACCATATCCACAGAGACTCTAGAAGCAGAAATTGGATAAGAAGTTTGCAAAGTTTTTAGAGGTATTCAAGAAGCTACATGTTAATATACCTTTTGCAGAAGCATTGGAACAGATGCCGAGTTATGCTAAGTTCATGAAGGGTATCCTATCAAGGAAGCTGAAACTTGAGGAATTGGAAACCGTTGCTTTAATAGAAGAGTGCAGTGCCATCCTCCAACAGAAATTGCCCCCGAAACTCAAGGATCCTGGAAGCTTCACCATACCATGTACTATTGGCAATCTGTCCTTCGACCAATGCTTATGTGATTTGGGAGCTAGCATTAATTTAATGCCTCTATCGGTTTTCATGCAACTTGATCTACCTGATCCAAAGCCCACAAATATCTCATTACAGCTAGCAGACCGGTCAGTCACGTATCCAAGAGGTATAGTGGAAGATGTCTTGGTAAAGGTGGATAAGCTTATCTTTCCTACTGATTTTGTCATTCTAGACTTTGAGGAAGATAAGAAGATTCCTATCATTTTGGGAAGACCATTTCTAGCTACGGGCCGAACTCTGATTGACATACAAAAAGGAGAGCTAACTTTGAGAGTACATGATCATAACATCACTTTCAATGTGTTCTCAGCAATGAAATTGCCAACAGAGGAAGAAGAGTGTTTTAAGGTGGACAGGGTGGACACATCCGTGAATAGAGAAGTTGAGCAGCTATTGATTTCAGATCCCTTAAAAAGAGCTTTAAAAGGGGATTCTGATGATGAAGATGATGAAAGAGCAGAGCAAATTCAGATGTTGAATTCAGCCCCGTGGAAGAGGAGGTTTGATTTTTCAGTTGAGTCTCTTGGGTTAGAAGATCTTAAAAAGTCGCAAGCGCACCTTAAACCATCTATTGAAGAGGCTCCTTCTCTTGAGCTCAAACCCTTGCCGGATCACTTGAAGTATGCATATTTGGGTTATTTATCTACATTGCCTGTTATTATTGCTGCTAACCTATCAGGAAGTGAAGAAGATAAACTATTGCGGATTTTGTGAGAATTCAAATCAGCAATTGGATGGACCATCGCAGATATTAAAGGAATCAGTCCTTCTTACTGTATGCATAAGATTCTTCTTGAGGAAGGCAACAAACCATCTGTAGAGCATCAGAGAAGACTCAATCCAATCATGAAAGAAGTGGTGAAGAAGGAGATTCTTAAGTGGCTGGATGCAGGGATCATTTATCCTATTTCAGACAGTTCTTGGGTAAGTCCAGTGCAATGTGTGCCTAAGAAAGGAGGCATGACAGTGGTAGCTAATGAGAAAAATGAGTTAATCCCTACTCGGACAGTCACATGGTGGAGAGTATGCATGGATTATCGGAAACTAAACAAAGCCACCAGGAAAGATCACTTCCCTCTTCCGTTCATTGATCAGATGTTGGACAGGCTGGCTGGCCATGAGTATTACTGCCTTCTTAATGGTTATTCAGGTTACAATCAGATCTGCATCACTCCAGAAGATCAAGAGAAGACCACATTCACATGTCCTTTTGGTACTTTTGCTTTCCGACGAGTTTCTTTCAGGCTCTGTGGTGCTCCTTCCACCTTCCAAAGGTGCATGATGGCTATATTCTCAGACATGATTGGGATAAATGTGGAGGTTTTCATGGATGATTTCTCAGTATTCGGAACTTCTTATGATGAGGCTTTGAATAATCTGAGTCTGGTGCTGAAACAATGTGTTGAGACCAATTTGGTGCTAAATTGGGAAAAGTGTCATTTCATGGTGCAAGAGGGAATCATTCTCGGGCATAAAGTATCTAGCGAGGGACTTGAAGTGGACAGGGCTAAGGTAGAGACTATTGAAAGACTTCCTCCTCCAATCTCAGTTAGAGGAATCCGCAGCTTTCTTGGACATGCAGGTTTCTATCGGCGATTCAGACAAGACTTCTCCAAAATTTCTAAGCCATTGTGTAAATTGCTGGAGAAAGACACCCCTTTCAAGTTTGATGATGATTGTTTGGCTGCTTTCGAGCTATTGAAGAAGAAGTTGACATCAGCCCCGATTATTACAGCACCTAATTGGGAAGAGCCATTCGAGCTAATGTGCGATGCTAGTGATTTTGCCGTGGGAGCTGTGCTTGGTCAGCGAAAGAAAAACCTTTTTCATGTGGTTTAGTATGCTAGTACAACACTCAGCGATGCACAACTAAATTACACCACTACGGAGAAAGAGCATTTGGCAGTTGTCTATGGTTTTGAGAAATTCAGGTCCTATTTGCTTGGGACGAAGGTGACGGTCTACATTGATCATGCAGCCATTAGATATCTGTTTTCGAAGAAGGATTCAAAGCCGCGATTGATTCGTTGGATTCTTCTGCTGCAAGAGTTTGAGCTTGAAATAAAAGACAGGAAGGGGACAGAAAATCAGGTAGCCCATCATCTATCTCGTTTGGAAGACCACGGTAAGGATTCAAGGGATAAAACTTTAATCAACGAATCTTTTCCAGATGAGCAGCTTTTTGGGGTGCAAGAGGAAGAACCATGGTTTGCAGATATTGTGATATATCTGGTGAGCAACGTCATTCCGTCAGAATTCTCTTATGCCCAAAAGAAGAAGTTTTTGCATGATGTGAAGTGGTATCGATGGGATGAACCATTCTTGTTCAGGCAGGGAGCAGATCAGATTATCAGGAGATGCATTCCTTACAATGAAACGGAGGAGATTTTGCGAGATTGCCACTCTACCACATACGGTGGTCATTATGGTGGAGAGAAGACCATGGCTCGAGTACTTCAGGCAGGATTCTTCTGGCCAACCTTGTTTAAAGATTCTCATCAATTTGTATTGGGATGTGACCGCTGTCAACGGGTTGGAAATATCTCCAAGAGGAATGAAATGCCTCTCAACATGCTTCTTGAAGTTGAGATTTTCGATGTCTGGGGGATAGATTTCATAGGACCATTTGTCTCATCGTGCAACAACCAGTACATCCTGCTAGCGGTAGACTATGTGTCCAAATGGGTAGAAGTCAAAGCTCTTCCGACAAACGATGCTAAAGTGGTGATAAACTTTCTGCACAAGAACATATTTACCCGTTTCGGAACTCCACGAGCAATAATCAGTGATGAGGGGACACATTTTTGCAATCAGAAATTCACTGCATTAATGGCAAGGTACCGTGTGACACATCGGGTTGCAACAGCGTATCATCCTCAAACTAATGGTCAGGCAGAAGTCTCCAACAGGGAAATCAAGCGGATTTTGGAAAAGGTGGTGAATCCTTCAAGGAAAGATTGGTCCTTGAAGCTAGACGAAGCTGTTTGGGCATACAGAACCGCGTCTAAAAACCCCTGGGTATGTCTCCTTTTCAGTTGGTGTATGGTAAGGCTTGTCATTTACCTGCTGAGCTTGAGCACAAGGCATACTGGGCTTTGAAGAAATTGAACTTCGACATGAAAGTTGCTGGTGAAATGAGGATGCTTCAACTGAATGAGCTTGATGAGCTTCGTCTACAGGCTTATGATAATAACAAGCTGTACAAGGATAAGGTCAAGATATGGCATGATAGAAGGTTGGTACATAAGACATTTGTTCCGGGTCAAATGGTTCTGCTTTTCAACTCTCGGCTAAGACTTTTTCCTGAAAAGCTCAAGTCAAGGTGGTCAGGTCCGTTCACGGTTAAAACAATGTTTTCGCATGGTGCAGTGGAAATTTTTGATAAGTCACCTGATCAGTCTTTTAAGGTGAATGGGCAGAGGCTTAAGCATTATCTTGGGGGTATGGTGAACCGTGATGAATTCACCGCTTTTCTTGCCCCAGCATGATCGAGTTACATAAGGAACGTCCGGCTAAATGACGTTAACGACAGCACTTCATGGGAGGCAACCAATAGGTTTGGTGTTTTTATGTGTGGTTTGATTTTGTGTGATTTTGTTCAGTTTGCAGGCCATTGGCGAGTTGCAGGATTAGCCTCAGGTTGGAGCTCATTTCCACCTCTCGATTCACTGCCCGAGGAGGGCAGCGATGCCGATAGTTAGGGGAGTTCTCTTTTATCCTTTATCTATAACTTCAATGAGGACATTGAATATTTTAATTTTGGGGGTGATTTAGGATATTTCATTAATTGAGTCATAGCATTGCATATAGTTTTATGTAGTTCATAATACATCATGTTAGTTTAATTTCATATAATTCGTATTTTGCAAAAAAAATTAAAAAAAATTGATTAGTTGCATATCATATTTTTCTTGATCCTGTAGCGCTTGGTGGTTCCGTTTAGTAGTCAATGATGAATTTGAGTGTGATAATGATGGATAGAGGGCTGATTTAAATACTTTTGAATTGACGTGCATGTTGCAGAAGCACAATCTTACACAACTCATCGGTTGCTTTTGGGCTAGCTTAAGGTCATGCTTGTTTGGTTGTTGAAATTTAATCACCTGATTATATTTGGAATTTTCTTTATTCCCTTGATAGCGTAGAATCACTAAATATAAGTTTGGGGGAAACCAGGGTTCATGCTAGTTTGTGTGTAGTTGTTAATAATTGATAGGTGTCAATTGGCTAGTAGCCAGCTCATATTTATATGAGTAGTCTAGGGTTGGAATTGAGAATTCTCATTCCAGATTGTAAAAAAAAAAAATTGAAAAAAAAAGTGTTTGTGAGTATGTGTGTGTATGCATAATTGATCAGGGTGAGCTCTTTAATACTCAAGCAATTAAGTTCTAGGGGACTCAAGCCTAGTGACCTAAGACTTTTTCGGTCTGGGATCCACTAACCTAACGCTCACTACATGGGTATTATTGTATAAGCCTTTTGGGGTCTCATCCATTGCACGGTCAAATAAGCATGTGTGTTGTGTATAGTATTATGCGTCATAGTTGTTAATAAAACATGAATTCCTGTCTAACTCAAATGATGATGGAGGTGTTTATAGGTTATGAAGTGTCTAGCGTTCATTCTGTTTATAAACTTGTGATTGTCTTGGCGAAAAATAGGTATGGTTTTGATCTAGCGCCGGGAGTAATTCTGATGAGCATTGCACACACGCACATTTCTGTACTTATAAATGTTAATATGTTGATATTTAGTCGATCTCTATTTGGAGTTATCACATTCTCTGAGACACTCTGCTAAATTGGTTATTGCTTTGCTTATGGGATCCTTGCATCAGTTGCATTCATGCATTTAGTGGTAGTCGAGTCTGTTTTCGCTTGAGGACAAGCATCAGTTTAAGTTTGGGGGTGTGATAAGTGGATTTTATATCCACTTATTATGCGCTATTTTGGCCTAGATTGGTGGTTTGTCCTTAAGTATGTTGTGTCTTTCAATTCATTTTTATTGTGTTTCAGGATTTGTTGTGTAGAACTCGCAACTTTAGGTATCTAGGCGATAAAAGGCTAAAAATGGTGGATTTCTGTCTCAATTTTATCAAGTGGACTGGCTACGAGGAAAAAGAATTATCATAAAGAAATTCTGAATGATATATTCTTAAATCTGGAACCCCGGTTGGATTTGATATATTTTTTGTTTCGCAAAAGGAATCCAGTTTCAGATCCTCAAGAGGCCGTAATTCGCACCTGGACGAGCAATGAGAAAATAGAATTATCACAAAAAGATGGAAAGTGATATATTCTTAAAGAGAAAAGCCCGATTGGAGTTGATATATTTTTCGTTAAGGAAAAGGAGTCCGGTTTTAGGCCCTCAATTTACCGCAGCTTGGGACTTGAGAATTTATTTATATTAATAAATACTTTATTTAATTAGAAAATTATATTTATAAATATCTAATAATATTAGATATTTATTTTTATAAACTTGGAATTAAATAATTATTTATTGATTAAATATATTTTGTTGTGCAAGTTGGATTAGCAAAAGAAAAAGAAAAAAAAATAAACTGTAAATATGAATAAAGGAAGGCTGTCGGTAATTAATTGAGGAAGAAAGCATGTGTTTCTGTCGGCAGGATTTTGGTTCCACTCTCCCACTCGCGCGTGGGAGACACGCGCCTGCCGCAGTGCGCAGAATCTAGCGCGTGGATGCCACGCGCCCTCCCCGCGATTGGGAGTTGCTGATCTGCCGAGTGCAGTGTGGATGATTTGCTGAGTGGTGTTATCTTTCGGCTGATTTTTTTTTAATTGTGGGCTGCTGTATTATTTTTGTTGTAATTCTTTTTATTTCTTTTTAATTCTTTTTAGTTTTATTTTATTAATTGGTGTGCTAAAATTTTGCTATAAGTAGGTGAGTTCTCAAGTTTGAATTCACATAACAATTTGGAGAGAAAAACATTCTCTCTTGTATTCTCTCTAAGTTCCTTGTAATATTTAGTTTCATTTTTATACACTTTAATTTTTTGCAAATTTAGTTTAATTGTTGTTTCGGTTGAAGAAATTTCGGGGATTATTTGGAGGGCTCTTTTCTTTCTTTGGAAGCTATTTCGGTTCTACTTTCTAACTCTCGTAATTTTCATATTTAATTTATCGCAATTTTTAATTTAGTTATTATTATTATTATTATTATTATTATTATTATTATTATTATTATTATTATTATTATTATTATTATTATTATTATTATTATTATTATTATTATTATGGTTTCAATTAATCTCATGGTGACGATTCGTTCAATTATGAACTAATCGCCGTCATGGGATTCTAATGGATTTATTTACGTAATTTAGTAATTCGATGCCTTAGTAATTTGTATTATGTTAAAAAATCAGATTGCCTAATGTGGTTGCGCTTAATTTATTAGATGCGTAGCTAACGTCTAAATTATTAATTCCTAATGAATGCGAAAGTGGATTTAGGAATTTAGAATTTGCCATGCTAGCATAGGTTCATAATTGTCATGTACATTTACGATAAGTGGTAGGATTTTGGATCACATCACCCTATGTAGTCATAATAAAGGAATTTATTCATAAACCAATTATGTTTTCAAATCTTATAGACATATTGGGTCTGAGCATAAAAGGTGTCCTCACGACTTCTATCTTTTTAAGTGGATGTTCGTGTGGTTTGATATGAGTTATGGCTGAAAGGCGCTTATGTTAGTTTCGTGTTCCCGACTAGCTTTCGTAAATTATCAAAATTACTTTGAAACTAAGGCATCAATTCTAAATGAAATAAATAATGAAATTAGAATCCCATGTTTTTCTCACATATAAATTCTCAATTAATTAATTAGTTTGAATTATTTATTATTAATTTAGTTAATCAATTAGAAAAATACAAACAAAACCCTCCTTTATATTTATTCAAGCAGTTTGTTGTTTAATCATACGTCGTTGCTTAAATATTATTTCTGAACAAACACCAAGTCTTCGTGGGAACGAATTTATTATATTACTTGTGACCGCGTACACTTGCGCAGTTAGTTTACCAACCAACATTGTTATTATTATTATTATTTAATTATTTAATATTAAATGTGGATTATAGGGTGTAATTTTTTTTTTTAGATAAAATATATGTGACATCGTGTTTACATGGTTATATGGTGATTTGTGTGTGCTGGATGAGTCCGTGTGTTTTTATTTGTATTTCTCAGGATTAAAATCTATTTAAATTATGCATTATTGATCTTCTGAGAATTTTATAAAAATCATTAAAGTTATTAAAAATTCCGAAATCTTTTATAATATCACCTTTGTATATTTATTTAATTTTTTAAATCATTGGGTGAATGATTTTGAGTGTTTATGTATTTTAAAATGATTTTAAAAGTTTTATTGCATTTAAAGGATTTCATCTTGTAAAATTCATATTTAATTCGTTTTTGATTGTAAAAATATTTTTAAAATATGTGGGCGTTCGTAATTTTGTACTCTACATTTTAAAAATGAGAAGTTTATTTTTCCACCCATTTTCCATTTAATTTCGATTTTTAAAGAGTGATTAAGTGATTTTTATTTGATTTCAACATTATTAAATTTCCAAATGCTCTTTGTCTCTTTACCTTATCTTAACAGCAGCATTGTTTTTGGTCGGCCACACAACTTCTCTCGACCTTTCGAGAAGTATCAAGCTCTCTCTCATTTTTCTAATCTCTCTCGGCTCTCTCTCATCCCAATCTCTCCCTCCCTAATCCCTCGCAGCTCTCTCAATCTCCCTCGCGTCTCTCGCGCTCAATCTCTCCCCTCACTTTTCTCTCTAGTAAATCAGTGTGTGTGTGTGTATCTTCTATATTTATGTGTGTGTGTGTGAGGGCAAAACAGTGAGTGTGTGTGAGTTAATAGTGTGCGGAGGTGTTAGCAGTAATGGAAGTTGTGGGTGGAAGATAGTCGCAACTACTGGAGTAGATGGTGGTGTCGTGACTGTGTGTAGCGGTGTCGTGACTGTGCAGTGGTAGTGCCGAGTGAAAGGGGTGTAAGACAGGGGATATGATGCGGAGGTGCAGAGTAAGAGTGTTGGTGTTGGACTGTGTCAATCGAAGGAGGGCAATGGTATTGAGAGTAAAGTAGAGTGTTAATTCATTATTTTCTTTACATGACTTTTAGTAATTAAAATCTTGTTAATCGTAGTTTGTTTGTATTGCCGGATTTTAATTGCCTGAATTGTCAAATTCTAGTTGGGTAAATTGTTGTGTTTTGTTGTAATCATTTCGAAGGGTGGGTGACTTTCAAATTTGAATACTCTTGTTTTAAATTCAAGTCATTAGTATATATGGGTGATTGGTGGATAATTGTGAAATTAAATGTAGTCTAATGATACTTAGAGTAAAGGGGCTAATGAGGGCGCATAAATTAGTAAAAAGGAGAGAAGGTTATTGTTAAGCCTTATTTGATTTAAAGTATAAAGTTAGTACTAAACTAGGTATTAAATTGAACGTTTATAATTGATAATGAGTACTTAGAAAACTTGGGATTAGTAATTATCTAAGCTTGATTTATGAATACTGATGTGAGTCTCCTTAAGCTTCAATGGCACCGAAGAAAACTTGAATGTGTGAATGTTTGTTTAGCTAAGTTGATAGTATATTTGAGTCTATAAATCCAACTATGAACATGCATACGGTCTTTAGAAATTATAAGTTGTGTGCATACGTGCTAAGTGCTTATACAGATTTTCGTAATAATTAAGTGTGGAAATTTTGTGTGATTCTTAGAGTATTTTAATAAGGCGATCTTTTATATTCTATATGCGCAATTAATAATAGTTGTTAGATTATAACATGTGCTATATGTGGTTGTATTTGTAAAGAAATGGGCGTTTGATTTGCTAATTGGGTTGATTATATTCCAACAGATTAAAGTGATATTATAAAGGAGGTGCTGCCCGATTTTCGTTAGAATAATAAGTTATAAAGTCTATAATATTTAGTTATAAGCTGATTTCAAGTAAGTTGGTATTATGTGTTAAGTGTTTAAGTGACTTACGTGATTTCATGTTATAGATGCTATGTGGTTATGTGCTTAGCTTATTGTAGTCAGTTATTTGGTAAGTAATATGTATTAAGTATTATTATCGATATATGGATCGTTTGGGTAGATTAGGATTAGACGTATAAGGAATATAGAATTCTAAAATAGTATTTTTATATGTGTAGATTCGAAGGACATAGACTCAAGAGATAAAGGAAAAACAAAGGTGGAAGGTTTTTGAGCTAGGTGACTAGAGTGATAGCACCTTATAAAGGCAAGTGATTCGAACCTTGCATCTAAGTTCAGATTTCTTCAACTGTTTATGAATATCTGCTTAAACGTTTATATCTTACTGTAACCCTTTTTAAATTATTGTGAAATTTTTTGTACCTTACTGCTTATTCCTTATAACTTGTTGTTTACCTCTTGTACCCTATTATCTACCTTTGTGAACTAATTGTTAAACCCTTGTACCTTCTGATTTATGCCATGATTAATTGTTTAAACTTTCTGCACCACACTATCACACTAAATACTTGCTAAACTATAAACCTTATATTATAATTCATGCCTTGCTTAGTCATAAACTTTTTCTTTACAGTTAGTTCCTAATATACACAAATAAAATCCTGCTTATAATTCCCTAGAACCTTATGACTACAACCCTAACCCTTACCTAATTTCCTTATTAGCTAATGACCCGTTTTTGCTGATATAATCCTGTTTACTGAAAACTACCAGATTTAATTAAATATTTATTTTACATCAACCCTTTTTAATACCAGGTGCTTGGCAAACATTTATCCTAAATAATCATACTTGAATCCCCTACCTTGTGTATATTATGAAATTATTCTTAACTGCTTCCCTGACCCTTAATCATTTATAATTGCAAATCAAAATGGCTTATTTATTAAAAATGTTTTAAAATTCCTTATACTGGGCTGATCTGTTATCAGTGAGTATAAAGGACTTAAAAGTGAAATGTTTTAAATTATTAATAATAAATTTGTTTATAAATTGGAAAAGCGTAAGAGGCTAGGGTGGTCCTAGTCCAGCATTTTTATTTAGCGTAAGAGGCTAGGGTGGTCCTAGTCCAGCATTAAAGGCCAATGTGTTGCCTAATTGGGAACCCAATTTTATGTCCAGACGGACCGAGTGTCCGGGCTGGGGACTTTACGTGGCTGATCACCCGTATTGTCCGGAGTTGGGAAAAACCTTCAATCAAATTTAAATGTTTAAAAAAAAATGAAAGTTTATTTAAAAAAAATTGATGAACCTCTGCCTTAAACGAAAGATTTTAGAAATTTTCAAAGGATGGTTTTGAAATGTCATAAACAGAGTACAGTATTGCCAGACAGCTTTATCTTGAGATTGTGAATTAAAATCTGAACATCCTGAATATTCTTTGGTACCCTTATATTGTTGTTGTCAGCATACAGTTGTGGATTCTTTATTTCTATTTTTATCACTTGCTGAGCATTTGGCTCACTCCTTGCTATTGTTTCTAACCCTTTTTCAGTTAAAGAAGAAAAAGATACGAAGTAGGAGCTATATCCGAGAAGAACTTGTTGCGGACCTTAGGCAGCCTAGTTGCACTCGGCTAGAAGGTTGGACTTTTGGGTATTAGTAAAAAAATTTGTGTAATAGTTCTATTTGGTTGTATTTATATTTGTGGAGTGTATGTATCTTTTAATTAAGGATTTAGTATTGTAATGTAATAATTTAGTTAGTAGTTGCTTGTTTCATACCACTACCTGTTAGAGATCCGGGTTAGTCGTGGGTTGTATTTATTTCTTATTATTTTGTTATCAAGGTTTATGTCTTTAGTTAGTATTGTGATGCCCCGACCTTTGCTATGATCGGGAGGGCATTTTGGTATGGTTCACCTGATCAGTTAGGACAGGTTGAACATGTGTTTGTATTATTTCTTTAGTAGTTGAAATTGTTGTTGGTGTTGGAATGAATTGGTTTGGATTCAAATTACAGGGGGATAGTCCGTATTACGAATACTACATGCCAAAATTTTCCAAAATTTCCCTGTATTAAAAATCCATTTTATCTAATTAAATCCAATAATTTATAATAAAAGTATATTTATAGTATTAGGAAGTCGGGGTGTTACAATATTACAACTTTGTTTCCATAAAGAAAGCTAATTTTTAGAATCATTCCATAATTTGATATAATCATGAAATTCGTCCATCAAAGATTTGATTATATATTTTTCCATCGTTAAAAGATTCGTTAACTTTTGCTTAGTGAAAAGTGTATATTTCTACCCTCAAATTTCATTGTAATCACAAAAATGCCATTGGAATATATGAAATATATTTATTAATATTAATTAATAATCAATGGTCTTAGATGGGTTCTCTTGATTTTCTTGATAGGGAGGTTCTCCCTTGAACTATATATATATATATATATATATATATATATAATTATCAATGGTCTTAGACGGGTTCTCTTGATTTTCTTGATAGGGAGGTTCTCCCTTGAACTATATATATATATATATATATATATATATATATATATATATATATATATATATATATATATATATATATATATATATATATATATATATATATATATATATATATATATAAAAGAAAAATAAAAGATTTATATAAGTGTACGAGGCAACGAGCAACAAATTGCGTCGAAATACCTCTTTGAATAGCAAATCCTATCCTACGAAAAACATATTTTGCTGAGCCTGCTATTCATGATCAAGATCTCCGTACCAAAATACATGTCACTATGATTTTTACTTTTTTTTTTAAAAATTAGGCTTATATGCTTTACAAATGAGTATCTGTTCTGTTAAATCTCGGGATAAACGAGAATCGAATGATAACTTCCTATATTATTTTTAAAATTTGGTTTTTGTAAATTAAACTTTAAATATCAAATTTTAATTCAAGAAAAGAAATTACGGAAAATAACATGCAAGACTATGTATTTTATTTACCTTTAAATATATGTAAAAAATCTATGTATTTTTGGAACGGAGGAAGTAAAAATGAACACCTTTCAATTAATTGATAATTTAATGAAAAGTTTGTTCTGAACCAACTATCCAAAAGTACTATTCATAATCATTATTGAATGATAGATGGTTGGAGTCCAAAAATTTTACCCAATGATTTGATTGAACATATATAAAAAATTAAAATTCTCTGTATTTGTATGTACAACACGAATCCATATAGAAACCAAATTTTGATAATTCTTTGAACTAAGAATATGGAAGCCATGACATATTTTAAATGATGTCGTACCAGGTTCTTTGGGAATGGAAACAGATACTCAAATCATATAAATCAACTTATTTATAAATGGTTTTGGAGAAAAGACAGAATGGGAGTCTATACTGTGAAGAGTGCGTACAATCAAATTCGTACCAGTACTAGAGCAGATCAAGATAGCAACAATTCTAAGTTCTGGAACAAAATATGGAATCTGAAGATCCCTCTAAAGGTGAAGCACTTTCTATGGAGATCAATTCGAGGATGCTTGCCAACAAAAGTCTGTCTGAGGGAGAAAAGAGTCATGCTTAATAGTACGTGCTCAGTTTGCAATTTAGATGAAGAAACGACTACGCATGGGTTGGTAACCTGTCCTGTGGCAATGATGTGCTGGCAGAAACTTGGGTATAATCCTACATTGCATGAAGACTTAAGTATGCAGAGTTGGGCAGAAGAAGTATTGCAGCACAGCCAGCGTAACATGATCAACAAAATCTTTATGGTGGCCTGGTCTATTTCGAAAAACAGAAACGAGATTGTATGGAATCAAAAAGGAAAAGATTATGAGGAGATTGTGAAATCAGGTGTACAAGTCCTTAACAATTGGGAGAGTGCTCAAGATAAGTCATTCGACCCCTCAATTGGGTTCTTAACTCAATCGGATGGCGGTGTGCACTGGAAACAACCACAGCAGGGAGCAGTTAAGGTAAACACAGATGCAGCAATTTTCGAAGAATCAAGTTCCTACAGCTATGCCATGGTGGCAAGGGACCATACAGGGACATTGATAGCAGCTCAGTCGAGTTGCAAACAAGGTACCATAAACCCAGAACTTGCAGAAGCCATTGGGATAAAAGAGGCGTTGAGCTGGGTGAAATCAAAAGGCTGGCAGTCAGTGGAGGTTGAGACTGACTGCATAGGAGCAGTTCAGGCCATTCGTTGCTCGTCGATTAATTTCTCTTACCTGGGAAGAATAATTGATGACTGTAAAAGACTTCTTATCGATTTAAGGTTGCGCAATGTAACCTTAAAATTTCTTAGACGGTCCGCGAACAAAGTAGCTCACTTCTTAGCGAGATACTCTAGTTCTCTAGCTGATCGTATCTAGGATGTGGGGAATGTCCACCCAGAATTTATGCATGTATTAGCAGATGATTTGATTTAATAATATTTCCTCTTTCTGGCAAAAAAAAAAAAAAAAAGAAGAGAGAATATGGAAGTGAAGGAAAGTAGGAAACCGAATATAGATTATAATGATGTTTTCCATCAAATCTTAAACACATGTCTATAAATTTTTTTTGCTGATTAATCTATATATTTTAGCTCATATTTGGCGCCAAACCGTGACGTTTTTTTTCCCACAATGATTCTATTATCTTAGTATCTGTTCTGATACGTGGTAGGGGAGAATCGAATCTTGGTGTTCGACAAGCCATAGTCCTCATTTACCAAATGAGCTACACCTGACATTAGTATACTTTATACACCATTAACAATTATTAAATATTTGTAAATATTATTTATATAATAAAATTAAAATATTTAAACTCAAAAAGTATGATTATTGTTTTATTACTACTTAGTTACTTCAAAAATTTAACATTACAAATTAATGGATTAAAATTTTTGAACTTCTCTTGCCCAATAAAAAAAAAAAAAAAGAATAGTCACTGTCTAGCACAAATTTGAAGGCTTAGAATTTCACACACATTTACAAGTTAGAGAATTTATACATTGTAAGGCTAAAATCCAACACAATTTCGGCCCAAATAAGGTCCAATACAAGACAAATTTGAAGGCTTAGAATTCCACACACATTTACAAGTTATACATTCAAGGGCTACAATCCAACACAATTTTGGCCCAAATAAGGTCCAATACAAGTTACATACAAAGCTACCATTACAAGTGTCCATTTCCTACTATTGCATTCCCCAATAAAACAGTTAGAAACCAAACAATTCTTGTAGGGACGTAGAGTTAACATTATTAAGGGGTTGAGTTGGCACAGTGGTTAAGTGCCCAATCCATGAGGAGTTGAGTTTTTTACGTAGAGTCAACATTAAAATACCTAGAAATTTCAAATATCCATAAAGTGTCATTTGATATAGTTGTTTGGTAAATAAAAATAATTTTTTTTTAATTTTCTTGAAAGTTTGAATTTTCATCCATGTGAAAAATTGTTCACCCGTTTACCTCTTAGTAAATTGCATTTGAAATACCCATGTACGATAACTAAACAAAATTTCTTATTTTCTGATTATATTAATTTTCATAGATAATATAATTTCCATGATAAATAATTTTATATTCCAAAGCAAACAAGCGCTTTGCACTTCAAAAAAAAAAGATAGAAGTCCAATATTTTTCTTAAGTTATGATATTTTTTATCAGGTCTTAATATATGGTTTAATAGTCAAAGATTTACAAATTTATTTATATAATTTAATTAAACATATATAGAAAAATATAACATAACTAAAATAATAATAATAAATTGTATAAAGATGAAATTATAAATTGTATAAATATTCTTCATTTTACACAACAATTATAAAACAAAAGTTAAGATATTTTCTTCGAAACTAATAGAAAATCAAGTGTTACAAAGATAAAGTAAATAAACGTATGTACTGGTATATAAGATATTGTAATCGGAGGATTTAAATATCTTTAGGCGATGTTTGGTTGGGGTAATAAATAAAAGAAAAGGAAAATAGATGTGCTCATTGTTTTTATTGGTATTTGATTTATAAAAATTGTCATTCCTTTTGACATGTTTTGGTTTTAGATTTTCCAATATTTATCAATACTCATTCCACACCTTCCATTAGGTATTTCATTTCCATTTCCTCATTTTTTTATTTTCAATTATAATTTATATATTAAATCATAATAAAATATATTAAAATGTAAATCACTTTTAAAACTTAAAAATAATTTATAATTTAATTTTTAAAAATTAAATATAATTTTGATAATATTTTTCATTACGTTTCTGGATCGAAACCAAACATGTAAAACAATTCAAGATCGTTTCTTTTCTTTCCTCGTATTTCACTTTCTGAATTACATTTCGTTTTTCCGACACGAACCAAACGCTGCCATAGATAAATATAAACCATCGAAAAAACTTGGGAATTTAGTCTAATTTGTAAAATAAAATAATGTTAAATTCACCAATAAATCATGATCCTCGAATATTTTGGTGGTTTACGAACCATTGAAGTTGGTTGTATTTAGGATAAGTGTACTTTGGTAACTCTGAATTCGAAATGGAGATTTGACTTGATTCTTGAAAAAAGCTTAAAATTGGTCCCGAATTTTCATATATGATATCAAGATCAATTTTCAAAAGTTTGATTCGTTAAGTTATCAGAAAATATGAAAACAAAATCAATCGTGATTATCCTATGATGATTAGAGATGACGATATGAATCCATAAACTATAGTTCAGACCTGCACAATTACCAACATTAACACCCGCTTTAAGCTATAATTGACCAATTCTTCCTATTTCAAAACCCTTTTCTCAAGAACTTTGATTACTGAAACAACACACAACACTTGCTATTAAAAGCCTGTCTCAAAATTTTGTTGTTAATTTGCTGGAAGTGGTTTTTGGAACCAAGCATTTTAATGTTCCCATGTTAACGTAAATTAGTTATTTAGTCCATGTAATGTAAGGCACAAACATGTTCTAAATACGAACAAATTGTTATTTCTCTAAGGTAGCAGGAAGTTCTCCAAAAATATGAAAATTACATGATGTATTTTCATGCTAAAGATATGATAAATTAGTTATATAATCATTGATGTTCTGTTGTGCGATTAGTGTAACTTAATTAAATTGTTATTATTATATAAACTAAGATTTGATGTTTATTATATTATTTTGTGCATTTGCGTATTAAAGGCGTGATTGATAAATTTTACGATAGTTAATATTAATATAAATTTGTATTATACTTATACATATGAAGATTACATTTTGTATTATGATTTTTTTATAATATTTAATTCGTATATATTTATAGTATATCTAAGTAATAGTATAATGAGATATAGTATATGTTAGGGAATATAATCATATATTATTATATTTTATATCCACATAAATGTATATATGTATGTACGTATAAATTAGCGTATTGATTATGCAACAATTAGTAGATTAAAATTAGTGAAAAATTAATATATTAATAGATTATACAACATAAATGTATGTATGTATGTATGTATGTATGTATGTATGCATGCATGCATGTATGTATGTATGCATGCATGTATGTATGTATGTATGTATGTATGCAAGTATGTGTATGTATTATACATTAATGAATATTAGACATTAATTTATAATAAATATGTTAATGTTAAAATACCAAAATAATCCTAAAAAAATATTATATCCTATCTATATATATTATAATGCCTGGAGATCGGAAACGTACCAGAAGCGTTTAAGATATTTTTCTTGAATTTTCATTTTTTTGAATTTTTTTATTAAAATCATTTTCATGCATTGAATAGCTCTTAATGACATCTTAATTTGTCATTAATTACACCTATTAAATATATACTAATTTTAATTTATTTTATATATTTAAAATTTTAGCAAATTTTATTTGAACATTATAGTTATTATTTCAATATTAAATATTAATGTTGTGGAATAAAAACTAGGTTACGAGTATTGCGGCTAGGGTTTGTGTATTTAATGCCAAGGTGTGTGAGCTTCGTGCTTTAATGGCTGCTCTTGTGCTCGTGGCTGACTCTGCCTTCACAAGATGCCTACGTACTTTGATGAATATCAAAGATCAAGCCAAAAAACGTAGTTCTAGGTTGAGGGGCCTGGCCCTTTATATAGGCTGAGAAGCCTTAGAATTATGGTAGGAGTCAGAGACTTGGTGGAGAAGTCTTTGAGGAAGGTTCTAGATCTATTCCTTGTAGGAATTAGTTTCCATATTGAATTGGATGCCTTGGTGGCTAAGTCTGATGGAGATAATATCCTTATCCAACTCTTATTGCTGAGTTGTTTATTTCCCCCAATATTAATTACGAAATTAATATTATAATTGGGGTTTTGGGTCCATCTGGTAGGCCCCACGTTTGGACCATTCTTGGTCTAATTAATGCCACATTAAATGTGTCTTTAGGGCTTATTTTCAGCCCATATCATTTGCCCCCCAACTTCTAGGAAAACTGATTAGGTTTTCCTTGAAGTTTTAATGGTCCTTTCCGAGACTTGGGTCAGGGTTCATAATTGTACACTAGTGTTTCACAAGTATCGTCTTAATGTAAAGAGTGGAGCGACCTACACATTTACGACGATTTGCCTTATTCGAGGCTAAACAATCATTTCCAAGTAACTTCTGTTACTGAATTTTTGTTTTATTCAGTATGAAGGAATCATCCATAGTACTTCTCGTATCGTAAATATATATTAGAGTTATATAGTACCCACAGGTATTTCTCTCTTAAAAATTCCATGTCCACGAAGATTCGATGTCCAAAAATCAATTTTTCAGAGCAATTTTCGAACAAAACTAAAGTTTTTCGACCAGGAATTCGACCAAAATTTTGGTCGAAATAAAGGCTTCAACAAATCCTGATCGAAGGGATTTTCGACCAGGATTCCTGGTCGTTTCGACTAGGATTCTGGTCGAAGTAAGCATTCCATTCTTCTCTGCTCGAACACATTTTCGACCAGGGTTCCTAGCCGTTTCGACCAGGATTCTGGTCGAATTAAGCGTTCAATCTTTTCTTGGTCTACAGCTTTTTCGACTAGGATTCCTGATCGTTTCGACCAGGATTCTGGTCGAATTAAGCATCCAAATTTTCTCTTGTCGAACACTTTTTCGACCAAGATTCCTAGTCCTTTCGACCAGGATTCTGGTGGAATTAAGCGTCCAAATTTCCTCTTGTCGAACACTTTTTCGACCAAGATTCCTAGTCATTTCGACCACGATTCTGGTCGAATTAAGCGTTCAAATTTCTTCTTGTCGAACACATTTTCGACCAAGACTCCTAGTCATTTCGACCAGGATTCTGGTCGAATTTAGCTTTCAAATTTCTTCTTGTCGAACACATTTTCGACCAAGACTCCTAGTCATTTCGACCAGGATTCTGGTCGAATTAAACTCCTCAAAATTTTTGGGCTTTTTCTTGATGGGCCTTTCTTCTTTTGGGCCTTCGAGGCTTTACATGTTTAAAGTGTGTATTTTTATAAAAATACCTTCTTTCTTTGGGCCTGACCCTATTGCCATAATGGGCCTGTTCAAATTCCGAACCTTTTGTTTGGGTTTGAGTTTGATATTTTTTCAAAATATCTTAGATATTTTTTCAAAATATCTTAAACATTTCTTCAAAATATCTTAGATATTTTTTCAAGATATTTTTCTAGGAACGTTCCAGAATTGGGCTTCAATTTGGGCCGGTTTCATGGGCCTTTAGTAGGTCAATTTTGGAATTCTGACCGGTCACTGTAGGTTTTCTGACCGTTTGAGAGTATTTCAACCGGTTGTTCACTCCTATATAAGAGTGAGAGTTGAGAGTTCATTTTTCACACTCTCACTTTTCACTTCACATTTTCATCTTTGAGCTCTCAACTTTTAGCTAAGAAGTTTCTCTCTCAAATTCCGTTCGGAGTCTTTCTCGGCTAATTCCGGCCTTCGTCTCCGGTCATCTTCTTCGTTTTTCAAGACCTCAAGCTGTCATCAATGGCGGACAAAGCTCAAGCTCGCCTTCTGAAAATGAACTCAGCCTCTTCTAAAGGTACCATCCAAATTCGATCTCCTTACACCTCTCTTTTAGATATTTTAAATGAAAGAGCAGATGAATATCCTTCTTTAGCCGAGTTAGATGCGTATGATTGCTGTAATACATATCACGATACAGATGAAATTGGTAGATATAACAAGTTGTATAAAATTAAAAAACCTCATAAACTCGTTCCAGCTGGGCCAGGTGACAGGCCTTGTCATTGGAGGCCCAATGCCTTGTGTATCTATAGGGAATGTTTAGTAGCGGGCCTCCGTTTCCCTTTTCATGAATTTATCCCCCGCCTTTTAGCTAACATTCAGTGTAACCCTTGCCAATTGCCCCCAAATGCGTGGAGAACAATTCTTTGTTTTATGGTTTTGTGTCTAAGGCAAAACCTTCCTTTATCTGTTGCCCTTTTTCGCAAAATTTTCCAAGTTTACAACAGCCCCGCTTCGTATTCTGGCTGGGTATATATCAAACATCGCCCCAAGGTCCCTCCTATCTTCAATATTAAATCGGTACCAGACAACAATCCTGGTTGGAAGAAAGAATTTGCCTATCTCGAATGGGAGGGTGGTGATTGGGGTACCCTCTTTAGGAAAACCTTTTCGAGGGTTTTAGATGGAAATGCTAAGGGAATCACCCTTAGCACAGAGGATCAGGCTGCTTTTGACACTTTGACCAGAGGTGATGGTATGTCTATAACCTGCCAAAGCCTCATAAATGAAGAATCTATGAGGGCTGTAGGCCTCTCACAAGTTTCGGAACGGGGTAACTTCCTTTCTTGCCTTTGTTTTTCTTTATTTTCATACTTGACTTATTCATTTTTGTTTCCATTCATGTCATTTCAGTTGCTAGGATGCTTGTGGAAGCTTCCCCGGATCCCGACAACGAAACCTCGAGGATGGCCCGGGCAAAGCGGAATGCTGATCCTCGAGAGAAAGGAACTGAGCCTGCTTTCTTGCGTGCCCATAAGGTCCAAAAGGTGGACCTTAAATTTGGTGATATAGCAGACTTCGAGGGGAGCTCTCAGGTGAACGTCCAATCTGAAAGTGTTTGTCCTAAATCCAATCATGTATGATGAGTTAGGAAGAACTTTCATGTATTCTTGTTTGATTTCATTAATAATAATAAAAGACTTGTTTTGATTTTATTACGGGCATTATCTGTTTAAAGTGTTTTAAATAAGATGTTCCATAGTTTAGAGTAAAGCTTCTATAATTATAATGAGATTATAATAGTGAGATCTAGAAGATGATAACTCTAGACTTAAACAGTTCCTGATCATAGGATAACTAATCGGAAGTTAGTGAATCCGCAAAGATCGGTACATATTATGCTTGCTCCCGTCAGGAGGATGTCTGTTCTCATAGGCATTTGTGTGGTGACACTATACCTAGTATGTAGGTGTTTATTATGGAATAAGTTCACTGAACATGACTCGATAAGTTGGACAACTAATGGAGTTTACTCACGTGTCAATAGTTATTCACTGAGTGATAGTTGTACAAGTGTCCTTAGACTTGAGATCGTTAGAGTAATCTTGTATATAATGAACTGTGCTTTGGTTTAGTCCTTAGTCTCAAGGACATCCATTAGGTCTATTCTGGGTACAGGGATTTATGTATGGAGATAGTTAACGATCAATAAAGAATCTACCCCTTCTAGTAAGGAAGTGAATATCCTATGTTATTCTTAGTATGCAAGTTCTGGAATCTCTGGCCAGAGTGTATGAAATTAGAAAGGAGTTTCTAATTTGCATTAATATGAACTTTGCATTATGAATAAGAAATCATATGATTAAATTTGATAGGCTTGACACGAGATCCATGCCTTGTATTTAATCGGGATATTGTAGGGTAGAAGGAATTGATTGTACGGTAACTAGTCACTAGCAGGTTCTTGGTATTCTAAGCAGTGAATTCATATTATCCGGATAGTCGCGATATGTTGAGAAGCATCACTCACGATGTAGAATAAATATAATTAATCAGTTAATTATATTTAATGAATTATTAGAATTCATATAAATAATAAATAAAATGTTTATTATTATTTATTTCTACTACCGGCTTAATATTGAACCTACAGGGTCACACCATAAAAGAATATTTTCTTTGATGAAAGGTTTTAAATTATGAGAGAGAGAATTATTTTCTAAATAGTTTAGAAAAAGAAATAATGATTAAAATAGTTTTAATTATTATTTAATCATTTTATTAGATAAAGTGTAGGATTTATATATTAATATATAATGATATATTAATTATATTAAAACCCTACTTTATCCCTATAAATAGAATGAGATGAAGGAGTTAAACACACTTTTGGTTTTTGTGAAAAACCTAGTTGCCTCCTCCATCTTCTTCTTCATCTCTCTCTCTCTCTCAAATTTCTTAAACTCCATTTTTATAAAATCAAGATTTTATAAAAGGTTTCGTCGAAGAACAATTCTTGGTGGATACCGGTAGAGTGCTTCACACTCTGAGGAGCAACTGCTTGCAACACCATTTTTGAAAACCTTCGATTTTAAGGTATGATCACGATTCCCTCGTTTTTCATTTTTACATGATTTTCTATATGTGCGATACATGGTTTTTACGTATTAATTGTTATTTGCGCTTCTGCTGCGTCCGTAAATTCCTTCAATGGCATCAGAGCTAGGTTCTTGCATATAGAGAGTCATATAAAAATTTCAGATTTTTTATGCATGTATGGATTTATTATGATTTTTGTAAGTTTATTTGGATTTAATTATGAATTAATTCGAAATAAATTTTGCATATGATTTTGACCACTAATCTGAGTTCTATAAGTGTTGTAGATGATCTGGGTATTTTTCTCATAATTTTGTGATGTGTAGATTATTTGTTATGAATTTTTTAAAATTCTTTTAGTTAAAATTCATAAAATAATCATGCATGTGAATATTATGAAAATTAAAATTGCACAAGGACCCCATAACTACCTGGTAATTTTTTGCTACAGTCTGATTTGCAAAATCACATTCCTGTAATTTTTTTATTAATTAATTATTTAATTGTTAATTAATTTATTAATATTAAAATTGTAATAAATAAATAATAAAAGTTATTGTGTATTAAAAGAGAGTCAGGCGTTTTTATCAGTTAAGGCAGCAGTTAAGAACCTGACATTCACTGACAGAATTTTCAACGGTCAAAGAAAACACATAAAAACTGAACTACTGCGTCAGGCGCGTGCAGCGCACGCGAAGGGGGGGCGGTCACGCATTTCAGAAATGCGTGACAGGCTGTTGCGCAATTTACGGATGCGTTACAGCGTTTAATGGCTTTAAATGCTTGTAACGCATTCCGGACATGCGTTACAGCCTTTCTGTCCACAATAAATTTGATTTATTGGGAGTTTCGTAACTCCGTTTTGGGCGTGCGATATATCGTTGGTTCGTTTTTCCGAGACGGATCTATTGGAGTGGTCAAATATTTTTTATATAATAATTTTGAATTATTTATATTTCCGGAAGTGTTTTAAAGCATGTTTTTAATTGGATTAATTGCTTTTAAATACTATAATAAATCCATACATCAATATATCAATGTGTGACATGATATTGCTTGCATGCTTACTTATTGATTTATTTTTATATATGTGATATATGCCTATGTTTACCATGCGATGATAGATTTAGGTGAACTTAAATCAAAATAAGGCGTGCTCTAGAAAATCTAGAAATAGGAATCGTTTCTTGCCTTAATAATAATATTATGAATACAATCATGAGATTCTTGTGTTTGTGAAATACGTAATTAAATATGAATTTTCAATATTGAGAGAATGGATGATTCTGTCAAAAACGGATTTCGATCTGTAAGAAAGGGGTATTAAGTGACGCCTCTTGACAATGCTCCCCCCGATCTGGGAATCATCCAATTATCGATTATTGATTTGAAATATTTAATTTAAAAGGAAGAATCTCTTTATAATATGATTATGATTGTAACATAATATAATCCCTCTAAAATTAAATAATATCAAGTAGTAATTGGCCAATGACACAACGGGCTTGTGTCGGTCATAGCCTTCCAACATGGTAGAAAGTAGTTCTTATTTTTGAATCATTGTCGTTTCGTGCTACAGCCGAGGGCTTTGATTTTGAAATAAGAAATACTTGTCTATTACATAGAGATGTGTACAATGAATTAGAATCTAATGGTCGTTACGTGCTACAGCCGTGGGCCGTTGGAGACTGATTCAGTTGTACGGAATGTTGGGTTAGACTTGACTTAGAATATTGAGTTTGTCGTGCCACAGCCGTGACTCAATTATTCAAGAGGCTAAAGTTTTATTAGGGAATAACATGAGATGTAATTGACAAGAGTTGTCTGCCTATTGAACATCACATGGCGTTTCGTGCCACAACCGAGGTTGTGTGATGGAATATAGGATCCCTATTCCCACTAGCATTATGAATGCTTAATTTTTCACTAAGGGGGTTGTATAAATTAGATAAACTAGTGGGAGACACTTATGAATAAAGACCCGATTCATATAGTGTTTTAAAATGAAATTGAATATTTGCTAAGTGTTGTTATGTGTTTATCATTTACAGATTTACTATATACACTATGTCTTCTGCACTATCACTCCGGAGCATACTGGATGCTCACAAATTGACTGGTCCGAATTTTGCTAACTGGCTTCGAAACTTGAGAATTGTTCTCAGGGTTGAGAAGCTGGAATATGTGCTTGACTCACCTAAGCCTGCTGAACCTGCTGACGATGCACATAATGATGAACATGTTGTGTATCGTAAGTGGATAGATGATGCTAATGTTGCTCAATGTATCATGCTAGCTTCCATGAACGATGAGCTACAGAAGCAACATGAGCTTATGGATGCTCACACTATCCTAGGACATCTGCAAGAGTTGTATGATGTGGCAGGGAGGACAGCTCGATATGAGATATCGAAGGAGCTGTTCCGTTGTAGGATGTCTGAGGGATCGTCCGTGAATGACCATGTACTTAAGATGATCAATTTGATTGAACGTCTTGGGCAACTTGGTTTTGTCATGGATAGGGAACTGACTCAAGACTTGGTCTTGCAATCACTTCCGGGTTCATTTTCGCAGTTTGTTGTGAACTTTCACATGAATAAGTTGGACGTCAGCCTGGCTGAACTCCACAACATGTTGAAGACTGCGGAATCGAATTTTCCCTCTAAGAAGAGTTCTGTTCTTCTAATTGGTGAGGGTTCCAATCCTAAGAAAAGGAAGAAGAACCCTTCCAAGAAGAAGAAAGTTGGTGAGAAAAAGCCGGTTCCACCAAAAGCTGAAGACCCCAAGAGCAAAGCTGTTTGCTTTCACTGTAACAAGGTGGGGCACTGGAAGAGGAACTGCAAGGTTTACCCTGCAGAAATGAAAAAGAAGAAAGATAGTGAGACTGTCGCTTCTGGTTCAGGTATGTTCATGATTGAAGTGAATATGTCAATAAATCAAAATTCTACTTGGGTATTAGATACCGCCTGTGGTTCTCACATTTGCAATTCGTTGCAGGGACTAAGGAGAAGTAGGACTCTCGAGGAAGAGGAGGTGATTCTACGGATGGGAAATGGAGCAAGAGTTGCTGCTGAATCTGTAGGATCGTTTGATTAACATATGCCTACGGGCAAGACTATTGTTTTAAATAATTGTTATTTTGTTCCCTCGATTGTGAGGAATATTATTTCTATTCCCATGTTAGACTTGGATGGATTTTCGTTTGTTATTAAGAATAATGAATGTTCAATTCTTAGAGATAATGTTCTTTATGGTAGTGGTATTTTAAATAATGGTCTATATGTGTGTGACATAGAGCATGATTTACTACAAATTGAACATACTAATAAAAGGAAAAGAGATGATGAAAATCTCACCTATTTGTGGCACTGCAGACTTGGTCATATTAGTGAAAATAGACTGCGGACATTGCATAAGGAAGGGTTACTTGACCCCTTTGATTTTGAATCATATCCTACATGCGAGTCTTCTCTATTGGGTAAAATGACCAAATCTCCATTTAGTGGACATGGAGAGAGGGCTGCAGATTTGCTAGGACTGGTACATACAGATGTATGTGGACCGATGTCTACGCATGCCATGGGTGGATTTTCGTACTTCATTACTTTCATAGATGATCGATCTAGATTCGGATATGTGTATTTGATTAAACACAAGTCTGAGGCCTTTGAAAAGTTCAAAGAATATAAGAATGAAGTGGAGAAACAAACCAAACGTAGTATTAAAACTCTTCGATCAGATCGAGGTGGTGAATACTTGAGTGGAGAATTTCTAGATTATCTCAAAGAAAATGGTATAGTCTCTCAGTGGACTCCTCCATATACTCCACAGTTGAATGGAGTATCTGAAAGGAGAAATCGAACTTTGTTAGACATGGTTCGGTCCATGATGAGCTACGCAAATCTTCCAGTATTCCTTTGGGGTTATGCATTGGAAACCTCAGCATATTTACTGAATAAGGTGCCTTCCAAATCTGTTCCTAAAACTCCATATGAGATATGGAAAGAAAGGAAACCGAGTCTTAAACACGTTAAGATTTGGGGATGTCCAGCTTATGTCAAGAAAGTTGACCCTGATAAGTTGGAATCTCGATCCATAAAATGTAGTTTTGTGGGATATCCTAAAGAAACTTTAGGGTATTACTTCTACACCAATCATAGTGTATTTGTCTCCAGACATGCTACCTTCTTGGAAAAACAGTTTATCCTAGAAGGAAACAGTGGGAGCAAAATAGAACTTAATGAAGTTCAAGAAGCACAAACTACTACGGTTCAAGAGGAAACACCTGTTCAGACTGAACAACCTTCTGTGGTACAGCCCATTCGTAGGTCAGAAAGAGTGTCTCGCCAACCTGAGAGGTATTATGGCCTTGTCATTGAGAATGACAATGAGTTGTCAATCGTTGATGATGACGACCCTATGACCTATAATGAGGCTATGAGTAGTGTTGACTCAGAGAAATGGCAGAGTGCCATGAAATCCGAAATGGATTCTATGTATACCAACCAAGTATGGACTTTGGTTGAAGCACCAAAGGATGTGAATCCTATTGGGTGCAAATGGGTGTACAAAAGAAAGATTGGAGCAGATGGCCAGGTGGAGACCTATAAGGCCAGGCTCGTGGCAAAAGGATTCAGGCAAAGGCAAGGCATTGACTTTGATGAAACTTTTTCGCCTGTAGCCCTGTTAAAATCAATTCGGATTTTGCTTGCGATAGCTGCTTACTACGACTATGAGATCTGGCAAATGGACGTGAAAACGGCCTTCCTCAATGGGAAACTTGAAGAGGAAGTGTATATGACACAGGCAGAGGGGTTTGTTTCCAAAGGGAATGAACACCTAGTATGTAAGCTGCTAAGGACCATATATGGATTAAAGCAAGCTTCTCGTAGATGGAACATCCGTTTTGATGAGACAATCAAAGAGTTTGGTTTTATAAAAAACATGGATGAACCATGTGTCTACAAGAAGGTTAGTGGGAGCGCGGTAACTTTTCTTGTATTGTATGTGGATGACATACTTCTTATAGGAAATGATGTACCGATGCTGCAATCAGTCAAAATTTGGCTATCGAAGAACTTCACTATGAAGGACTTGGGAGAAGCGTCCTACATTCTCGGTATGAAGATCTATAGAGATAGATCTAGAAGAATGATAGGTCTTACCCAGGGTACATACATCGAGAAAGTGCTTAAAAGGTTTAGCATGGAAAACTCCAAGAGAGGTCTCATACCGATGAGCCATGGAGTATCTCTTTCCGAGAAGATGTCTCCTAAGACACCTGAGGAAAGAGAGCGTATGAGTAAGATTCCTTATGCTTCAGCAATAGGATCTATTATGTACGCGATGTTATGTACTAGGCCTGATGTTGCTTATTCAATTAGTGTGACGAGTAGATATCAGTCCGATCCAGGTGAAGACCACTGGAAAGCAGTGAAGAACATCCTTAAGTACTTGCGAAGGACTAAGGATATTTTTCTTGTTTTTGGTGGATCTGAATTGAAAATAGAGGGTTATACTGACTCTAGTTTTCAATCAGAAAGTGATAGCAAATCCATGTCAGGGTATGTGTTTACTCTGAATGGTGGTGCGATTAGTTGGAAGAGTTCCAAACAGTCTACAACGGCTGACTCCACAGCGGAAGCAGAGTATATAGCTGCAAGTGAGGCTGCAAAAGAAGCCGTTTGGATGAGGAAATTTGTTTCTGAGTTGGGAGTTGTCCCTAGCATTGAGGATCCTATTATGTTGTATTGTGATAACAACGCGGCAATAGCTCAAGCCAAGGAACCTAGGTCTCATAAAAATTCCAAACATGTTTTGCGGCGCTTTCATTTGATTAGGGAGATCATTGAAAGGGGAGATGTCAAGGTTGAGAGAGTTGATACACATAACAACATAGCAGACCCACTCACAAAGTCATTGTCTCAGATTCACTTTGATCGTCATAAAGAGAAGATGGGTATTAGATACCAGGGTGATTGGCTTTAGTTCAAGTGGGAGATTGAAAGTGTTTGTCCTAAATCCAATCATGTATGATGAGTTAGGAAGAACTTTCATGTATTCTTGTTTGATTTCATTAATAATAATAAAAGACTTGTTTTGATTTTATTACGGGCATTATCTGTTTAAAGTGTTTTAAATAAGATGTTCCATAGTTTAGAGTAAAGCTTCTATAATTATAATGAGATTATAATAGTGAGATCTAGAAGATGATAACTCTAGACTTAAACAGTTCCTGATCATAGGATAACTAATCGGAAGTTAGTGAATCCGCAAAGATCGGTACATATTATGCTTGCTCCCGTCAGGAGGATGTCTGTTCTCATAGGCATTTGTGTGGTGACACTATAGCTAGTATGTAGGTGCTTATTATGGAATAAGTTCACTGAACATGACTCGATAAGTTGGACAACTAATGGAGTTTACTCACGTGTCAATAGTTATTCACTGAGTGATAGTTGTACAAGTGTCCTTAGACTTGAGATCGTTAGAGTAATCTTGTATATAATGAACTGTGCTTTGGTTTAGTCCTTAGTCTCAAGGACATCCATTAGGTCTATTCTGGGTACAGGGATTTATGTATGGAGATAGTTAACGATCAATAAAGAATCTACCCCTTCTAGTAAGGAAGTGAATATCCTATGTTATTCTTAGTATGCAAGTTCTGGAATCTCTGGCCAGAGTGTATGAAATTAGAAAGGAGTTTCTAATTTGCATTAATATGAACTTTGCATTATGAATAAGAAATCATATGATTAAATTTGATAGGCTTGACACGAGATCCATGCCTTGTATTTAATCGGGATATTGTAGGGTAGAAGGAATTGATTGTACGGTAACTAGTCACTAGCAGGTTCTTGGTATTCTAAGCAGTGAATTCATATTATCCGGATAGTCGCGATATGTTGAGAAGCATCACTCACGATGTAGAATAAATATAATTAATCAGTTAATTATATTTAATGAATTATTAGAATTCATATAAATAATAAATAAAATGTTTATTATTATTTATTTCTACTACCGGCTTAATATTGAACCTACAGGGTCACACCATAAAAGAATATTTTCTTTGATGAAAGGTTTTAAATTATGAGAGAGAGAATTATTTTCTAAATAGTTTAGAAAAAGAAATAATGATTAAAATAGTTTTAATTATTATTTAATCATTTTATTAGATAAAGTGTAGGATTTATATATTAATATATAATGATATATTAATTATATTAAAACCCTACTTTATCCCTATAAATAGAATGAGATGAAGGAGTTAAACACACTTTTGGTTTTTGTGAAAAACCTAGTTGTCTCCTCCATCTTCTTCTTCATCTCTCTCTCTCTCTCAAATTTCTTAAACTCCATTTTTATAAAATCAAGATTTTATAAAAGGTTTCGTCGAAGAACAATTCTTGGTGGATACCGGTAGAGTGCTTCACACTCTGAGGAGCAACTGCTTGCAACACCATTTTTGAAAACCTTCGATTTTAAGGTATGATCACGATTCCCTCGTTTTTCATTTTTACATGATTTTCTATATGTGCGATACATGGTTTTTACGTAATAATTGTTATTTGCGCTTCTGCTGCGTCCGTAAATTCCTTCACAATCTTCTGCTTTTAGGCCATCTTGGGGCTTTAGGAAGCGGGACTCCGTTGTGGGTTCGACTAAGCACGCCATGGATTGGTCTCTTAACTCGATCACCCCTCCTGACTACAAGGACTTGGTTGTCAATGGAGGCATCGGGGAATCAGAGGCACTTGGTTCTCAGGCCTTAGCTGTGATAAGACTCAAACCTCGCATTCTTTAAATTTCGTACTGACTTACTTTATTCCAACATAATTATTGTTTCTGTGAACAGGCCAACGTTCACTTCCAGAGTTCTCTCTACCAGGCCAAAGCTTTGAAGGAGAAGGCCAAGGGGTATGAGTCTGAATCCCAAAAGAAAACCCTCACTATCAACCATCTAGAGGAGAAGCTCAAGGGTAAGGATGAGGAGCTGGCCAGTGCTCGGGCAGAGTTAGTAGCTTTGAAAGATGACAGGGAGAAGATCATCGATGACTATCTGGATTCTGATGAGTACAAGTCCCTCATGGATCAGCATGATGAGCTGTTATTTCCTGGCCAGTTTTCTGAGGGTTGGAACAAGGCCATTGAGGCAGTTCTGAGGAGCCATCCTGGCTTATTCCAGCCTTCAGACTTCGTGAGCCCTCATCTTCCTGCCCCGCTATTAGTTAACGAGCCTGGATCCAGCAAAGAGTTATTCGGGGAGGGTGATGCTTTGGTCAAAGAGCATGCTACCGCTACCACTTCAGCCTTGGATCCTAAGCTTCCTCTAGTTCGGTCTGTTGCTGCTAATTCTGCTGAGGATGGATCCACTACAGACACTAGCTCTGAGGATGATTCTCCTGCTAAGGAGGCCCCTAAGGCCCCTTAAGCTTTATTTATTTATCTTTCATTTATCTGAACTCTTGGTTTCTGCCATTTGACTTGATAGCCTTCGGGCCTTTATTTGTGTAACTTTTAACTTAACTATTTATGCAGTTAGTTTCTGTTGTTCATTTTTCTTGCCTTTGCTCATAGTTCGTTAAACTTTAGAATTTTTCGAGTACTTGGCCCCCTGGCTGGTACTAAACTCACAAACTAGTTCAACATTTGTCTTTCGTATTTACTTTAACAAGGAGGAATAACTCATATAGAAAACAGAATAAATTCCATTATGCTGTCAAAGGACATCAAAAAGATGGGTTCAACCCTTACATAGATACTCTATCTCCTACTGGGAGCAACATGCTCTATAATGGTTTCATTCGAACCTTATTCCTAATAAATAGATAAAAGTCCAAGCCTTTGTCAAAAGAACTTAAACATAATAAACTTTGAGGTTCACAGCATGCCAAGTTCGGGGCCTGTCAACTTCTGCACATCTCTTATAGAGCGTGGGGGTTCCATATCTAAGATCGCCTTGATTTTGTCAGGGTTGGCCTCTATGCCTCTCTTGGAAACCATCAGACCCAAAAATTTGCCTGATCCAATGCCAAAGGCACACTTGGCTGGATTCAACATCATTTTGTGGTGCCTCGGCACTTCGAATGCCTCTCTGAGGTGTTTAATATGGTCCGCCTTGACCAAGCTTTTAACCAGCATATCATCGACATAAACCTCCATGGTTTTTCCAATCAGATGGGCGAATATCTTATTCACCAATCGTTGGTAAGTAGCTCCTGCATTCTTTAGACCAAACGCCATAACAAGATAACAGAAAACACCAAAGTCAGTTATGAAAGATACCTTTGGGATGTCATCCTTGTGCATTTTAATTTGATTGTAGCCGCTGAACCCATCCATGAAGCTCAACATCTCATGTCCTGCTGTGGCATCTATTAACATGTCTATCCTTGGTAAAGGGAAGCAATCCTTAGGGCATGCGTCATTCAAGTCGGTGAAGTCTATACACATCCTCCACTTACCGTTGGCTTTCTTGACCATCACATGGTTAGCCAACCATTCTGGAAACTGAATCTCTTCAATAAACCCAGCTTCCAAGAGTTTGTCCACCTCTTGCTTAATGGCCTCTTACCTTTCTGGAGCAAAATTCCTCTTCTTCTGCTGTATTATCTTCCGATTAGGATCAACATTCAATCTATGAGTTATGAGTTGGGGATCAATCCCTGGCATATCAGCTGCTGTCCAGGCAAACACATCACTATTTTCTTGTAAGAATGCAATCAACTTGCCCTTCTGGGGTTCTTTCAAAGAGGCTCCTATATAAGTCACCTTCTCAGGGTCGCCTAACTCCAGAGGGATAGGTATTAAGTCTTCTGCTGGCTTTCCTCGGTGTTCATCATCACCACGGACATCCATGTCTTCAATCGGGAGTACCTGACCCCCGGTTCCATCAGCTCTCAAAGCAGCCACATAGCAACTCCTGGCCATTTTCTGATCTCCTTTCTGTTCCCCAACACCATTCCTGGTTGGAAATTTGACCTTCATGTGATAGGTAGGTAGAGGCAACAGCCTTGAACGCATGAAGTCCGGTCCTCCCCAAGATTGCATTGTACGTCGAGGTAGACTTAATCACTAGAAAGTTCAACATCTGGGTGGCTTCCTTAGGTTCTTGCCCTATTGTCACGGGCAGCTGAATGGTCCCTTCAACCTTGGACTCAACTCCGTTAAACCCGTAGATAGGCATGTTAGTCAGGGTCAATTGAGAGTCAGTGTACCCCATTTTTACAAAGGCGTCATGAAACAAGATATCAACAGAAGCTCCATTGTCTATTAGGACCCACTTCACTTCTGAGTTTCTAATTACAGGAGTTATGACCAACGGGTCGTCATGGGGGAATTTCACCCCTTCAAGGTCCGAATCATCAAAACCAACTACTATCTCAGTCTTAGCATGCTTCGGGGCTTCTCCTACGATGTGCATCACTTCTCTGGAATAGGCCTTTCGAGAGTTTCGGGTAGTGCCGGCCGCTGTTGGTCCTCCCCAAATCATATTAATTACTGGCCCTCGAGGCTGTGGGTTACGCTCACGATCGTTATCCCTCCTATCATTGTCTCTTCTATCATAATCCCTTTTCTGGGTTCCACGATCTTCACCCTTGGTGAACTTGTTTAACTTTCCCTTCCGGATTAAAAATTCAATTTCATCCTTTAACTGTCTGCAGTCATCTGTATCATGTCCCACATCTCTGTGGAATCTACAATACAGATCTTTGTTTCTCTTTTCGGGGTCACCCCTGAGTGGCTTAGGCCAACGGAAGTCTTTATCCTTCTCAATATCTAACAAAATTTGACTCCTAGGAGCGTTCAACCTTGCATAATCAGAAAACCTCGGTCCAAAACCCTTCTTTGGTGATGACTCGGAATCCTTGCCAGCCCGGGGATACTTGTCCCTCGCGTCGTACTCTTGCTCTGGCTTTCGTTTCTTTGAGTCATTAGAACCCTTGCCATTGCCTCCCGTGGTTTCCTTCTTCATGCTGTCCTCAGCCTTGATATATTTATCGGCTCTTCTTTGGAGCTCGACCATGTTTTCAGGAGGGTATTTTGCCAAGGACCTTTTAAAGAAGAGGTCAGTGGTTCCGTGTTCCAGGGCTGCCATGGCCACCTTATTTTCCAGATCGGTGATATTCAACGTCTCTTTGGTGAATCGCTTGAGATAATCCCTCAAGTTCTCATTCTTTCCCTGCACCACATTCATAAGGGATGCAGGTAGGCGGCAATTCCATCTTTGAGCCATGCCTGACAGAGTTTGAGGAAACGCCCTACACTTTAAGGCGTCACTAGCAGGCAGCAGCAGCAGTGCATTTGAGAATGTCCTGACATGGTTTGCGGGATCTCCCGTTCCATCATAGGCCTTAATAGTCGGCATCTAAAATTTCATTGAGATATGGGCATTCATCACCTCCTCAGTAAACGGAGGTGTGGGGTCGTCAGGGTCCCCAAGTGGCATTAGATCTTTGGGGTTGCTTCTGGGGCTCTCCACCCTTGTCGATTTTTCTGTTCGGGTATCAGCCCTCCTTTGCCTTCTTGAAGGCCTCTCCAAATTTATAATGGGAATCCTCTCTGCGGTTGGAGGAGGCTGAGTTTGATTCAATCTATCTTGTTCTCTTGCAATATCGTCCTTCAATTTTAAGATCTCAGCCTCATAAGCCTTGATTTTCTAAGTAGTTGTCAAGGGGAGTCCATCATGGATTCTTCGTGTCCTTCTTAGAGGTTCTTTGCTAGCACGTCGCCTCCTCGGGGCTTCATCTCGATCATCATCCTTAGATGATGATGAATCATCAATATAGGGACCAGAGTAGTCATCATATTCCCTATCTGTAAGGCGTGACCGCTTGGTCCAGGTTCCCTTCGCCGAGGGGGGGGGGGGGTAATTAGGCAGCCCATACATCGGGTTGGTATTCAAAGGGAGATCCGTAGTATGGATTCGTACCCCCGGGGGTAACGTGCGATTAACGTTACCAAGAGGAGAAACCACCATCTGGAGAGGGTTAGTTTCTTGGCTTTGATGGACAATCACTGGGTAGGTCCCCTCTACATAAGGAGTCATCCCTGGGGGCTGAGTGGGCAGAGGTTGAATGACCGCCCCTGTTGATGGGAGTATTTGTCCTTCCTCAGTGACGATAAGCGGATCAGAAGTGGCTGGTGGAGCAGAGTTAAGGGGTACGGCCTCGGTTGATGTTGTTCTTCGTGTTTGAACCATGGTTGATGTTGTCTTCCCACAGACGGCGCCAAATGTTGTGGAATAAAAACTAGGTTACGAGTATTGCGGCTAGGGTTTGTGTATTTAATGCCAAGGTGTGTGAGCTTCGTGCTTTAATGGCTGCTCTTGTGCTCGTGGCTGACTCTACCTTCACAAGATGCCTACGTACTTTGATGAATAGCAAAGATCAAGCCAAAAAATGTAGTTCTAGGTTGAGGGGCCTGGCCCTTTATATAGGCTGAGAAGCCTTAGAATTATGGTAGGAGTCAAAGACTTGGTGGACAAGTCTTTGAGGAAGGTTCTAGATCTATTCCTTGGAGGAACTAGTTTCCATATTGAATTGGATGCCTTGGTGGCTAAGTCTGATGGAGATAATATCCTTATCCAACTCTTATTGCTGAGCTGTTTATTTCCCCCAATATTAATTACGAAATTAATATTATAATTGGGGTTTTGGGTCCATTTGGTGGGCCCCACGTTTGAACCATTCTTGGTCTAATTAATTCCACATTAAATGTGTCTTTAGGGCTTATTTTCAGCCCATATCAATTAATTATATATATTTAATTTTTTCAAGGTAAAATAACGTCTTAAAATTTTGTACATTGCGTCATTTTTTTATTTTTTATTCAAGATCATTGCAATTTATTTTCGGATAATTGTAAAATAGATGATCTTAACTTCTCAAGAAATTTTATTATCAATTATTAAGGAAATTGTAATAAATGAAATCTACATTTTTTTGTTTAATATCTTGAATTTGTATACAAATAATATAGGAAGATTTTTACTTATGCACATTAATAAATTACACATGTTTTATGATCAAACCAATTAAATTGAATAAAACCCACCATTCTATCAAAAGTTTAAATCGATTAAAAAGTTACACACCAGTTATTTCATTATATTATGTCGAAATAAATTAATATTTTAACTAAATAAATTCTTACACTATTATTGAACATGTATGTTGTGAGAGGTAGGATAGATTATTCGATTATAACCGAACCGAAATATCGAATACCGAAATACCGAATAAGCTCAAAATCATAACCGAATTAAAAACTGAAATAATTTCGGTTATTTTACCGAAAGGAATTTAATATTTTGTGTAACACCCCAAATCCGGGGTCAGGGATTTGGTCGTCACGCGGAAATCCTCAATAACAAATCACCTGTTTATCAATATTAAACCATTTGTAGTCACTTACTAACAGAAATACAACAATTGAGACCCCAACTACCAAGAATCTTTTGGGTTATAGGGCTAGAAACAAGAACTAAAATCCTTACATTACTCGAATCATTACAGCCATTCAATTACATCACATCGTGTATTACAAATCCTATACTACTAGTATAGCTTCGATGAGAAGTACACCAGCAACTAGTGCTATCCTGTACAAAGTAATATAATTATTACACATCAATATGATTACATATAACTTACTCTAGCTATAGATTTTCTGGATCATATCGTCTTCATCAGGGCATACTACATGCTTCTCCCGAGCTATGCATATAAGCATCATCCGCCTACCTTTCTCTGAATGGTTAATATTTAAAACAAACAAGTATGAGCGAAAGAATTGCCTAGCAAGTATTAATAGAGTTTAACAATATATAATCCGATATACACAGGGGTTTTAAAATCCAACAATACTTAACATCATTTCCGAAACATTTATAACTATGAAACTTCAATAAGGAAAATATGACGTTTAACGCAACATCCAATGAACAGATAAGTTTATAATAACCATAGCAATCCTAATATCTTAGCGAAATAGTATACACTACAGTATTGCTAATCTCTTAGAAAGCTTTTCAAAATACGCAGTTCAATATGCTACTAAGATAGTTGCTTATCATCGTATACAAACCAAACCATTAGAAGGTTTCATTTTAGTATTTCTCAAATCTGAAGGTATATATGTATAAATATGTCATTTTCATCAAACACCCCACAGGTCAACATCATGCACCGGGTATAAGTTCTTTAACCACTTGATAAATCTAAACTCAGAAATAACTGATAGGAAGCGATTCAAAGCTCTTGAAGCAAAACATTTGAGACTTGACATCAATAACCGATGAACCATCTTTCATTTCTTTGAATAATTGCAAAAGTGCACAAACACGTGCCATTATTGTTAGAATATTCTTGCAGTTCTAGATACTGCATGAATCCATCATCATCTTTCATAATTGAAAACAACACTTTCGGCAACTTGGCAGTTAGGCCCAAGAAACAGTGTTTGAGTATTTTTCCAAAGTGGAGGATGGGACTTAAAGAAAACATAAAAACCTGACAAGGATTGACGATGATCAGTCGCCACATCCAAGTCCAATAATCCGCGGGTCTTCTCTACCGGTAGAAGGATAGAAACTACATCCGTAACTATCCTCGGGTGAAAACTACATCCGTAATCACCCTCGATGAAAACTACATCCGTAATCATCCTTCGGCAACACCTGGGCCGGAATAATAATTGATGGACCGCCTGGCTCATGGCCGCTTACACATCCCGGGAATCGTTCGTCAACGGTTCCCACACCTGCCAGAGTCCCTTTTTCTTTTTCTTTTGAAAACTTGATTTTGATTGAAAACAGAGTAATTGAGGTCCGACATCAGTCGACCGATGATTCTTGGAAAATGTGCAAGGAAGTAAAACCAGATCAGGGGCTTTCGAAAATATTTTGAGTTCGAAAGAGTTCGAGTATAGGTATGCACTTATACTTATATCAATCCCGACACAGGGTTTTGTATTCACATATGGAAAATGGTACGCATAAAGCTTGTAACACAACAGGGTAATTCCATATATATATCAGAGTTCTTGAAAAGTAACTTACCGAGATAGAATCAAAATATGATATTTTAAATGACTATGAAAGTCCTTAGACACCCTTTTAATAGGATTTTATAATCTTCAAAACACTCAAGGTATTTAATAAATATTTGACTAATATGTAACAAATAATAAATATTCAATAATCCCTTTTTAAAAGAATCCTCAAAATAATATTCATTTATTAAATAATATTCAAATAATATTTACTATTAATACTGAAATATTTAATAACCTCAAAACACCCAAATACAACCCTTGGAATGTTTATAATAAAAATCAAGACACAATCTCTCCGGCAGTCTCTAAACTTTAGCCACTTTATCAAATAACTACTACTGACTCTCGGTCAGTAAGAAATAATTAATAAGCCTGAAAATCCTTTTTTTTTCTCTTTCTCCCTTTTGTTAATGAATATTATACTTAATATTCATCAGTTTAAATAATCATTCAAATAACATATATCGGTATCAATCTAGCTGTTTTAAGCTGAAAATAACCAATTTATAACCATTGGAATAACTATCGGGTTTATTGGTGATGTTGCCTTTAGGTTAATTATTGCGAAATTCTTTTTTTTAGAAGCTTTGCCCGGGTTTTCGAAAACATTCAATACAAAATAGCCCCGACACGCAGCTAAGTTCTAAAACTCAATACATGCTCTACCCTCTGAGCCTCTCTTATTCCGATACATAAATACATACCTCATAACATATAGTCCACTACCATAGTACAAAAAGTTTATAGATATAGATATATATATATATATATATATATAGAATATATATATATATATATATATATATATATATATATATATATACCGTATAAATCAAGATATAGAGCCATAAAAATATCACTGCCCGTCAACAGTATTATAAGCCATGGGTTTTGGTTATTACACGAGCAGAATTTACTAATGTTGGCAAAGCCAGAAATACAATGATTTGGAAGGAGAAGTACAAGGTTGGAAAACTCGCGATTACGGATTGAAAACTTATTTAACACAGTTCATATATTTAAAATAAATATACTTTGAACAATAGAGTATGCATAGTAAACTTGCCTCTGGTCCTTAGCAGAAAATAGAAACCGCGGATAAATCCTTCGCACCTCGTCCCAGCAATTCCATGGACCTTACCTGACGTCTCGATCTTCATTTTTGGATGCACGTCGCTCCAATTTGATTACGCCCTAATAGTACTGAAATGGTTACGAGTACGTGTCAGTCCTCCCTCGTATCTCGAGTAGTCCCGACTCAGAGTTACTACTAAGTCACTTAAAGAAAAACTATAGGCGTCTTCCCCATAGTTAACTATTCTAATACCACTTAATGCACATAACACATTTATATCCATTTAATAGACTTAAACCAATTTAATATACAATTCATCCTCAGAGCATCATTGATCCTCAATACCATTTTTAATACTTAAGTTAGCACATAAATCCTCGAGACAACAATTAATCCTCAAATCAACCACTTAACACATAAACACATAATCAGTTAACATCCACTTCATGCCTCTAGACCATGGAAATTTAATAAATTAAATATAATTAATCGCAGGGGATTTTCAGAAAATTTCGGCATGAAGTATTCGTTTATCGGGCTATGGGCACAGCCCCTCAATTACAATACAACCCTGTTTTAGCAAAAATAAGCTGCCTCAACTTGCAGCAACATAAAATAAACACATAAGAAAGTATCCGCCCTGACATGCGGCACATAACACATAATGATTTATATTACACTACTACTTACGCTACACCAATGATCGTATTTCTCACGTATTTTAATGATACACGTGACAATCAATCATTGATGTTCGTAAGCCCTAGGGAACAACCCCTAGCACTAACTATTACTTACGCTATATCGATGATCACACCACTCAAGTATATGAATTATACCCGTGATAGCTAATCATGGATATTCGTAAGCCCTAGGGATTAGTCGAAAAGAATTACACAAGTCCTTTAAATATTGACACTTAAAAACTTGTGATCTTCTCGTAACCCCTAGCACAGTTCTAATTATTATAAAATTCTAACATTTAACATATGACACTCATAATTAGTAAAGCCATAAAATACCACGACTCGACTTATAGCACTTAGCACGTAAACATTTATTGATGACCATATATTACAAGTAAGTCACATAAACCTTAATTATCGACTCGATTAAATCTAATTCTCGCATATAAGACATTTATCAAATACTATGGTCAAACTCGATTGTTGACTAACTCGATTATCATTTAATCAATTAAGCATAACAATTTCATATAACCACTTAATCCTTTTTATTCATTTAAAACGAATCATAATAATCTTTAAATCTACCATCCACTCCGACTATTAAACTCGAATATCAACGAGACCATAATCAATCCCACAATTTCAATTAGCAACTAACAATGTAACAATTAACACTTATTAACTCAAACATTTTATCGGACTCACAATTAAACCCAACAATAATCCAAATTATTAATACTCTAATATTCTCCAAAAATCCCACTTTGGACTCCCGAAAAATAATATTTAATATTTTCCAAAAACTTGAATCCAACTTCGAAAATTAAGATTTAACTACAAATTCCCGAAGTCAACTCTAATGGCCTAACTTTGACCGGCTATAACTCACTCATTTTTAATCCGATTTACATGATTCAAGAATGCATTCCATGTATTTTCTCGCAACAATTCTGAATATGCAATCAGTTTTCAAATCCGACAACAACAAGCCACATAACGAACTGCTTAATCAGAACAGAAAATAACTAATATAAACCATATCAAAAATTACACTAATTAATACGGAAATTAACTAAATTAAACGAGAAAATCATACCATTCATTCGCTTTGGACCTCCGAAATTCTTTCCCACCTCTCTCTCTCTCTCTCTCTCTCTCTCTCTTCACCGCGAGTTTCCGGCCGCCACCACCGCCGGCCGCCGCCGCGCGCGGTGAGGCGCCGCCCCTCTCCCCCTCCTGCAGCGCTGCTTACACACTACACACACACACACGCACTCTTGATTAAACACACACACACATACGATTGTATATATATATGTATTTGTATGTATCTCCCTCCCTCCCCTTTTTCTTCCCCTCCCCCCGACTGATTTTTTCCCCCTCCCCCGATCTGTTTTATGCGGCTGTGTTTGCATCGTTGTATGTATATGAGCTGTGTTGTTTTTTAACCTAATGGGCTCAAGCCCAATAACAATTTTAAAGCAATACAATTAATTACTATATACCTTTAATTAATATTTTAAACTAATAACTCTAATTTTTAAAAATTAAAATTTCTAGCATAATTAAATACTAAATATTTTTAAAGACTTTTGGAGAAAGAATTAGAATTAAATCTAAATTTTCTGATTTGATATGCATTTTACAAATATTAATAATTTCTAAAATCAAATCATAAAAATAATAATTGTGATTCATAAATTACAATTTACAGGGCTTTATAAAATAACACAAATATTATTATTTTTGTAAAACCTCGAATTCTCGATTTTATATATTAATCGAGCAATTTCTAAAATTCCTCAAATAATTAAAATAATCATTTTCTAATGATTTTAAAATATCCAACTTATTCAATAATTTAAAATAAAATCTCTACTGAATAATTCCACACTCGAAAATTAAATCTTTATCCAAATAATTTATTGACTCGAGATATCTACTCGGTCCATAAAATTTTTTAAAAAAAGGGTCCTGGTTCCACTTAACCAAAAATAATTAAATACTAAAATAAAATAAAAAAAAATTCCTCCTCATTTTAGGAAAAACATTACTATTATTGAAATAACAATAAATCATTTCTTGAAAAATCCGGGTTATTACAGTCTACCCTCCTTAAAAGGATTCCATCCACGGAATCAGCTAAGGCCACTACCGGGATTCCTTAACTCTTTCATCATCAACATTTATTCTGCCAAACCGGAAAGTGTCCATTCGTAAACAACTTCTCCGAAACCTCAATCCAACCATAGGATCTCTATTTGACACAGTTATCACTTAAGTCTTACCACGTTATTCCTTTCACACATATATCTCGTCCAACTTTCCGTTATCGTACTATCCTTGAGAGAGAAAGTCTACTGATTCTATTCACAAAACATCCTTGAGAGAGAGAATACACTAATTCCATTAACATAATATCATTGAGAGAGAAAGAATTTAATAATTCCATTGATACGTCACTAATATTCTATTCGCCTTGGAATTCGCTCTTGTCATAGAGGATCCCATTCGAATCTAATTTCTATCAGCGAATTTATGACTTGGCCGACCTGGTTGGCATCCCCTTGAAATTTATTTGAGATAACAAGAATTATGGAGCTTTTAAAAAGATAGCTGTCATGTCAAGGCTATTGCCACACATTGATGGTCATAAGGTTATGAGTGTTAAAGTAACCTTATTTGAGATAAGAGAATTTACCGAGAGATCAATATGATCAAAAGAACTCACGTTGTGTGTCTCAGTTAAGACATTACTAAAGGTAATTACCCTTCTTGTATTTCACAACTCACAAGTGACGGCGTCCCGTCAGACTTCTATCACACAGACAGAAAGTCCTTGTGGCCCCTATATATATAGGGTTGTTCGTCTCAGTGGAGTTGAGAAGTATGAAAGCAATTCAAAGTCAAGTTAATAATTATCGTATCTTGACAAATAAATTTTCAGAGGGACACCTTGGAGTTTAATTGAACGGATTCCAAAGGTGTGATTTCCAAAGAAAAGGATAACCAGAAAGACACTAGTATTCAACAAGCAAGTGGTGCTACTTCACCATAGGATTACCCACTATTGAAGGAGAGTGGAAGTTTAAAATAACATCATTCGACAGGATTTCGGAAACCTAAAAGTAGGTATCATGATAGCCTCTGGCACAATCGAAATTAAATATGGCTTAACACAAGTATTAAAGAATAACTTCGAGGAGGGAATGTATTCTTTATTAAAAATTCTCTCTTGGAGAGATGTCAAGACAGGTCATAGATTAGGAAGTAATCAAAATAATTTATACACGGGGAGGTGTCAAATAATTCATAGATTTGGGAGGTAATAAACATAATTTGCAAATGGGAGACATCAAATAATTCACAGATTGGGGAGATACTCCAAATGATTCACAAATGGGGAGGGTATTGCCAAGGTCGCCACGGATGCCTTTTATATCGGCTCCTCTGATAGATAATCGTTCGATTTTTAAAGCTTTTCTTTCCCATGCACACCCTAAGGTGCTTGATAATTGACATCATTGTCGACTCGTAATAGTCGCTAAGGATTCAGTCATCGACATTTATAATCGCAGGGAGTTCTAATCGACTCAGCGCAAGCATCTAAAGCAAGCGTTCTATTCTTTAAGTAGGCTTCGATACCGGTGTCGCTCCTAGAAATGACGAATTCCACATGTCGAACGGACGATATTCCGGATCATTGCTAGAAAATACCCACTTAGATCCAGTCACCATTACAACCATCTTTATACCACATGTTCCTGTCCTCATGACAATTTCATGTGCTACTTAAGCTTATCTCTCCTTGGCATAACAGCCTTCGTACTAGTCTTTCTCAGACTTTCTCAGTCCATCTTCGTTCTTAAAACATTTCATCTTTATTGACCAATTTCATCTTCACCATTTTACTTCTATAATCAATTGAAACAATCGGTGTCTGTCCACCAATCCATTCATAATATTACCTCAAGCCCTCTTAAACTCGAGAAGATTTAAATACCCGCAACGGCTAATACTCTTTCATGGGGATCTTGTTTTGCTTCCCTTTCTTGGAATTTTAACAGTATGAGTACAATCTCAGCATATCCTTGCCATAATACCAGATGTCATCTTTCCATCCTTTACCGTCATGTTGAAATTTCCTATAATTCGGGGAATACATAACTACGTCCATGAATCCCCCAAAATCATCTTAATCTTTGGTCTCGGGCGATTTATGCCCCTACCGACCAATACTCGTCTATGAGAATTCTTTAGTAGACATCCATCGCCACAAGAAGTGAATTCTATCTCAACACATTCCTCAGCATGGCATTCCAATCTTAACTTAATCATTGGCACTACGTCCAGTAGTCCAACATGAACTCTACATGAGTTCTGACGTTCTCAAATAACTATACACACTCCTACTCACTCTCGTTTCTAGTTTACTATAACCTCAGCTCTGATACCATTTCTGTAAAACCCCAAATCCGGGGTCAGGGATTTGGTCGTCACGCGGAAATCCTCAATAACAAATCACTTGTTTATCAATATTAAACCATTTGTAGTCACTTACTAACAGAAATACAACAATTGAGACCCCAACTACCAAGAATCTTTTGGGTTATAAGGCTAGAAACAAGAACTAAAATCCTTACATTACTCGAATCATTACAGCCATTCAATTACATCACATCGTGTATTACAAATCCTATACTACTAGTATAGCTTCGATGAGAAGTACACCAGCAACTAGTGCTATCCTGTACAAAGTAATATAATTATTACACATCAATATGATTACATATAACTTACTCCAGCTATAGATTTTCTGGATCATATCGTCTTCATCAGGGCATACTACCTGCTTCTCCCGAGCTATGCATATAAGCATCATCCGCCTACCTTTCTCTGAAAGGTTAAAATTTAAAACAAACAAGTATGAGCGAAAGAATTGCCCAGGAAGTATTAATAGAGTTTAACAATATATAATCCGATATACACAGGGGTTTTAAAATCCAACAATACTTAACATCATTTCCGAAACATTTATAACTATGAAACTTCAATAAGGAAAATATGATGTTTAACGCAACATCCAATGAACAGATAAGTTTATAATAACCATAGCAATCCTCATATCTTAGCGAAGTAGTATACACTACAGTATTGCTAATCTCTTAGAAAGCTTTTCAAAATACGCAGTTCAATATGCTACTAAGATAGTTGCTTATCATCGTATACAAACCAAACCATTAGAAGGTTTCATTTTAGTATTTCTCAAATCTGAAGGTATATACGTATAAGTATGTCATTTTCATCAGACACCCAACAGGTCAACATCATGCACCGGGTATAAGTTCTTTAACCACTTGATAAATCTAAACTCAGAAATAACTGATAGGAAGCGAGTCAAAGCTCTTGAAGCAAAACATTTGAGACTTGACATCAATAACCGATGAACCATCTTTCATTTCTTTGAATAATTGCAAAAGTGCACAAACACGTGCCATTATTGTTAGAATATTCTTGCAGTTCTAGATACTGCATGAATCCATCATCATCTTTCATAATTGATAACAACACTTTCGGCAACTTGGCACTTAGGCCCAAGAAACAGTGTTTGAGTATTTTTCCAAAGTGGAGGATGGGACTTAAAGAAAACATAAAAACCTGACAAGGATTGACGATGATCAGTCGCCATATCCAAGTCCAATAATCCGCGGGTCTTCTCTACCGGTAGAAGGATAGAAACTACATCCGTAACTATCCTCGGGTGAAAACTACATCCGTAATCACCCTCGATGAAAACTACATCCGTAATCATCCTTCGGCAACACCTGGGCCGAAATAATAATTGATGGACCGCCTGGCTCACGACCGCTTACACATCCCGGGAATCGTTCGTCAACGGTTCCCACACCTGCCAGAGTCCCTTTTTCTTTTTCTTTTGAAAACTTGATTTTGATTGAAAACAGAGTAATTGAGGTCCGACATCAGTCGACCGATGATTCTTGAAAAATTTGCAAGGAAGTAAAACCAGACTGGGGGCTTTCGAAAATATTTTGAGTTCGAAAGAGTTCGAGTATAGGTATGCACTTATACTTATATCAATCCCGACACAGGGTTTTGTATTAACATATGGAAAATGGTACGCATAAATCTTGTAACACAACAGGGTAATTCCATATATATCAGAGTTCTTGAAAAGTAACTTACCGAGATAGAATCAAAATATGATATTTTAAATGACTATGAAAGTCCTTAGACACCCTTTGAATAGTGTTTTATAATCTTCAAAACACTCAAGGTATTTAATAAATATTTGACTAATATGTAACAAATAATAAATATTCAATAATCCCTTTTTAAAAGAATCCTCAAAATAATATTAATTTATTAAATAATATTCAAATAATATTTACTATTAATACTGAAATATTTAATAACCTCAAAACACCCAAATACAACCCTTGGAATGTTTATAATAAAAATCAAGACACAATATCTCCGGCAGTCTCCAAACTTTAGCCACTTTATCAAATAACTACTACTGACTCTCGGTCACTAAGAAATAATTAATAAGCCTGAAAATCCTTTTTTTTCTCTTTCTCCCTTTTGTTAATGAATATTATACTTAATATTCATCAGTTTAAATAATCATTCAAATAACATATATCGGTATCAATCTAGCTGTTTTAAGCTGAAAATAACCAATTTATAACCATTGGAATAACTTTAATCCGTATTGAAAATAACTATCTCCGATAAATAATATACTAGATAGAATCACTCCATTAAATTATTTTATTATTTCTCCGGGACAAAGTGATTTTAAGAAAGCGTTTTGAAAACGATATTCATCTAATTAAATAAATTTAATTAGGCGAATGAGGTTTATTTAATTAGTGAATGCTTTCAGAAGCATCTGTTAATTAAATAAACACGGGTTTATTGGTGATGTTGCCTTTAGGTTAATTATTGCGAAATTCTTTTTTTTAGAAGCTTTGTCCGGATTTTCGAAAACATTCAATACAAAATAGCCCCGACACGCGGCTAAGTTCTAAAACTCAATACATGCTCTACCCTCTGAGCCTCTCTTATTCCGATACATAAATACATACCTCATAACATATAGTCCACTACTATAGTACAAAAAGTTTATAGATATATATATATATATATATATATATATATGTATATACCGTATAAATCAAGATATAGAGCCATAAAAATATCACTGCCCGTCAACAGTATTATAAGCCATGGGTTTTGGTTATTACACGAGCAGAATTTACTAATGTTGGCAAAGCCAGGAATACAATGATTTGGAAGGAGAAGTACAAGGTTGGAAAACTCGCGATTACGGATTGAAAACTTCTTTAACACAGTTCATATATTTAAAATAAATATACTCTGAACAATAGAGTATGCATAGTAAACTTGCCTCTGGTCCTTAGCAGAAAATAGAAACCGCGGACAAATCCTTCGCACCTCGTCCCAGCAATTCCATGGACCTTACCTGACGTCTCGATCTTCCTTTTTGGATGCACGTCGCTCCAATTTGATTACGCCCTAATAGTACTGAAATGGTTACGAGTACGTGTCAGTCCTCCCTCGTATCTCGAGTAGTTCCGACTCAGAGTTACTACTAATGCACTTAAAGAAAAACTATAGGCGTCTTCCCCATAGTTAACTTAGCACATAAATCCTCGAGACAACAATTAATCCTCAAATCAACCACTTAACACATAAACACATAATCAGTTAACATCCACTTCATGCCTCTGGACCACGGAAATTTAATAAATTAAATATAATTAATCGCAGGGGATTTTCAGAAAATTTCGGCATGAAGTATTCGTTTATCGGACTATGGGCACAGCCCCTCAATTACAATACAACCCTGTTTTAGCAAAAATAAGCTGCCTCAACTTGCAGCAACATAAAATAAACACATAAGAAAGTATCCGCCCTGACATGCGGCACATAGCACATAATGATTTATATTACACTACTACTTACGCTACATCAATGATCGTATTTCTCACGTATTTTAATGATACACATGACAATCAATCATTGATGTTCGTAAGCCCTAGGGAACAACCCCTAGCACTAACTATTACTTACGCTATATCGATGATCACACCACTCAAGTATATGAATTATACCCGTGATAGCTAATCATGGATATTCGTAAGCCCTAGGGATTAGTCGAAAAGAATTACACAAGTCCTTTAAATATTGACATTTAAAAACGTGTGATCTTCTCGTAACCCCTAGCACAGTTCTAATTATTATAAAATTCTAACATTTAACATATAACACTCATAATTAGTAAAGCCATCAAATACCACGACTCGACTTATAGCACTTAGCACGTAAACATTTATTGATGACCATATATTACAAGTAAGTCACATAAACCTTAATTATCGACTCGATTAAATCTAATTCTCGCATATAAGACATTTATCAAATACTATGGTCAAACTCGATTGTTGACTAACTCGATTATCATTTAATCAATTAAGCATAGCAATTTCATATAACCACTTAATCCTTTTTATTCATTTAAAACGAATCATCATAATCTTTAAATCTACCATCCACTCCGACTATTAAACTCGAATATCAACGAGACCATAATCAATCCCACAATTTCAATTAGCAACTAACAATTTAACAATTAACACTTATTAACTCGAACATTTAATCGGACTCACAATTAAACCCAACAATAATCCAAATTATTAATACTCTAATATTCTCCAAAAATGCCACTTTGGACTCCCGAAAAATAATAATTAACATTTTCCAAAAACTTGAATCCAACTTCGAAAATTAAGATTTAACTACAAATTCCCGAAGTCAACTCTAATGGCCTAACTTTGACCGGCTATAACTCACTCATTTTTAATCCGATTTACATGATTCAAGAATGCATTCCATGTATTTTCTCGCAAGGATTCTGAATATGCAATCAGTTTTCAAATCCGACAAAAACAAGCCACATAACGAACTGCTTAATCAGAACAGAAAATAACTAATATAAACCATATAAAAAATTACACTAATTAATACGGAAATTAACTAAATTAAGCGAGAAAATCATACCATTCATTCGCTTTGGACCTCCGAAATTCTTTCCCACCTCTCTCCCTTCTCTCTCTCTCTCTCTCTCTCTCTCTCTCTCTCTCTCCCTTTTCCGGCCGCCACCACCGCCGACCGCCGCCGCGCGCGGTGGGGCGCCGCCCCTCTCCCCCTCCTGCAGCGCTGCTTACACACTACACACACACACGCACTCTTGATTAAACACACACACACACACGATTGTATATATATATATATGTATTTGTATGTATCTCCCTCCCTCCCCTTTTTCTTCCCCTCCCCCCGACTGATTTTTTTCCCCCTCCCCCGATCTGTTTTATGCGGCTGTGTATGCATCGTTGTATGTATATGAGCTGTGTTGTTTTTTAACCTAATGGGCTCATGCCCAATAACAATTTTAAAGCAATACAATTAATTACTATATACCTTTAATTAATATTTTAAACTAATAACTCTAATTTTTAAAAATTAAAATTTCTAGCATAATTAAATACTAGAATATTTTTAAAGACTTTTGGAGAAAGAATTAGAATTAAATCTAAATTTTCTGATTTGATATGCATTTTACAAATATTAATAATTTCTAAAATCAAATCATAAAAATAATAATTGTGATTCATAAATTACAATTTACAGGGATTTATAAAATACCACAAATATTATTATTTTTGTAAAACCTCGAATTCTCGATTTTATATATTAATCGAGCAATTTCTAAAATTCCTCAAATAATTAAAATAATCATTTTCTAATGATTTCCAACTTATTCAATAATTTAAAATAAAATCTCTACTGAATAATTCCACACTCGAAAATTAAATCTTTATCCAAATAATTTATTGACTCGAGATATCTACTCGGTCCATAAAATTTTTTAAAAAAAGGGTCCTGGTTCCACTTAACCAAAAATAATTAATTACTAAAATAAAATAAAAAAAAATTCCTCCTCATTTTAGGAAAAACATTACTATTATTGAAATAACAATAAATCATTTCTTGAAAAATCAGGGTTATTACATTTTGGTTAAAACCAATACCGAAATAAAAACTCGGAATTGATATAAATATTTTTAATATATAAATATATTATATAAATATAAATATATAATAATTTTTATATATTATTTATATATTATAAATTATATATATATATATATTATAATTTATATATATTATATACTATATATCAGAAGGATATCGTTGAGAATATCCCTTATTTATATAATAGAAATTAATTTATCTTTTTTTAATACCTAAAGATAAAAATTTATTAATCGCGCAAAACGCGGCTAAGTTGCCTAGTTATATAATAAGAGTAAGAGAGATAATAAGCGAGTACTACCATAGGTCAAGGGTTCGACTCTTACGAACTATATAATAAAATAATGTATTATAATATTCTCCTATATTTAGAATAAAAGAAATAATAAACAAGTTTTTTTTTACAAGCAAAATTTTTCGTTAATCAAAAGCAGATATACGAAACTGAACCACGAAAACAAAACATCCACCAAGAGACAAAAAGGCCATCAAGAAACTATATAAAAACACATCAATAACACCCAAACATTGGAATGAGCCTATCATCAACCTACTAAATATAAAATAAAAATTATAATTCTTAAAATTATTATCACAATATTTATATTATGAGTTAAAAAATTAAAACTTATAACTACCGTGCAATTTATTAAAAAACTTATACTCAAAAGAGCAATGCGAACAAAATCGAGAAGAAAAATAGTCTAATCAATATGAACAGAGCAAGAGAAAAATAACTAGAGAGTGTTTATATACAAATTCCATAAAAATATGTGTTTACTCACCCCGTTCTTTTAGATAACAGATTAGTTATGAATGTACATTGTTCATTTGTAGAGTCAAAGCATTAAGCATAGTAATACATAAATATAGACATCTATACTATCTATACTATACTATAATAAGTAAAAGTGGGTATGATAAATCCCAATAACACCACAAGATTGTAGAAGGGGTGTTTAATACAATCTTGACAAACTTTTTTGAATTAACGAAGGCTGAACAATTGGACAAAACAGATAAACGAAACAAGTAAATGAAATGTAAAGCAAGTACACAACACTTACAAAATTTCAGGTGGGTTTTATGATCCACCTGAGATTTATATTTCGAAGAAATAATCTGTGTAAAAGACTAACACAGCTGCGGTTACAAAGCTTTGAATACAAGAGAAAACCTAATTATCTCTCTCTTTGAGCTCTATGTATTTCTCTCGTATTTCTTGTATGTGTTTGCTCTCATATAGCTCATACAACTCTTGTTCTACACACACACATAAGCAATGCTGCACTTGGGTTATAAATACCCCAAGGCTACAACTCTACAAACAAAACGAATATTACAAAGTCAAATATGTTTGCAGGTCTGCTACCACTCCTTTTCTTCATGTGACACAAATTTGTCCGATTGTCTTGGACAGATATTGCTAGATTTCATCATCCAAAGTGTTTGCTAAGAAAAGGAATGTTTCTTTTTCTTCTTTGTTTCCAAAGACTGGCTTCCATGCCATTTTGAAGTTTACCAACCCATGTGATCTATCATCTATGTCACGTCACTATCAACTACTAGTATCGAGACATTATTGATAAACATTTGTTGTAGCTGATTATCCATTGATGAGTTGCATGTTACCCATTGATAGTACTATCCGTTGATGTAGCTCCCTTATCCGTTGTTGTATCACTTTACTTAAACCGAATTACAAAGAACAGCTTATATACATTTAGCTAACCTATCTTGTTTATCCATTGATAGTCAACATGACTTAGGATGCTATCAACTAGAATTACAATTGATAACTGTCTATGGAAACTTGTTGACATGATACTAACTTATCGATTGATAAGCTTCCTCATCAACGGATATTTGTAAGCTGGATATCCGTTGATAAGTTACAAAAACGTTAACTTATACAAATATATGTTTTTAAAGTGTTTTATGTATATCATCAAGGACAACATAATACCTAACAATCTCCCCCAATTTATGACTGATGGAATAACAGCCATAAATTAAGAGCCTTGATGATAACGAAACACTTTAACATGATTACAGAGTTTAAGCAAAAACATAAGTATTGTAATAAGCTTCAAAAGATGTGGAAAATGAATTGTGTACAGAGCCAAGTTGAAAATACATACTCTTACAAGGGACTGATCCTTTAGACTGAGCAAGTTATTACTTTCTGCCCCTTGCACTCCTCATACCATGGATCCTTTCTTTGTTCACCTGAAGCTGCTTCTCTAGAACATTGTAGATGATCTTTTCTTCTTGATGATTTGGATCCAGCATACACATCAAGTAATGCAGATACTCATTGCTAGCCTTTTCCAATTGATCTTCTATTCTGAAAAATCTTCTACAATTATCTTTATCTCTGAATTCCACTATCCATAATGGATAAAAGTGAACCTTCCTTTCAGGAACATATGGAATGTTCAGCTTCTCAGGCGAACCCTCCTTCAAATTCCAGCTTTCTCTTATCTCATTGATCTTGTTGAAGATTACGGTCTTTGCCTCTAGAGTGAATCCACCAGTTCTCTTCATTAGAGACCATATCTTCACCAATTTGCTGAAACCTTCATCTAGTACTTGATGTAGGGACCAGGTCTTACTGTTCCTCCCTTATAGGTGAATATTAACCTATCTGGTAGCCTAACTATCCTACTTGCAGCACTCACATCGCTCACCTCATCCAAGAAAAGATTGACACTTGAATATTCTTCAATGTCAGCAATGTAGAGTTCTGTATCTTTCTTGTTAGCCTCCTTTGCAACTTTTGGAACCTCAGCAATTTGAATTGGTCTAGCTGGAGGTTATTTTCTGGTTCTTGTTCTCCTCCTCTCTAGTGAGAGTCTAACCTTTGGAAATACCAAGCTATTAATGTCAAAATCAAATTCCAAGGGTTCTGGCTTTCTGTCTTCAAGATTGAAAGCAAACGGGCTAGGAGATTGGGTAGGTTGATGTATGGTTTTGGTTGGAGGTATAGTAGGTTGAGGTTGTGTTGGATCAACTTGTATTCTGGTTCTGGGCTTAAAATCCTTTTAGCTTTTGTCTTGACTATGCTTTTCCTTTTCTTTCATGCAGACTTTGTGTTCATTTTCTTTTTCTTGATTTTGGCCTCTTCTTCTGCAGCCGCTTGTTCCACCTCTTCTTCCAACTCTCTAACTAATTCTTCAGCCATCTTAGCTTCTTTCTCAGTAAGTCTAGCAGGTGACTTTTCAATTTGACCAGCTTGTAGTAACCTTGCAGTTTCTTTAGCCTTGGCTATTACAAAATTTGGATCACTTCAAGGTACACATATCTCCACTCCATCTCTGTAGATAAACGCCAGATTATCTTTCAGTCCCACATCAATTGCAGGCATCCGTTTTAGTTCAGCTAGTTGCTCGCTCATCAGTTTGAATGCATCTGGTTTTGGCATTGGGAAATCAACTCTCATGGTGTTTTTATCATTCTTCTTCACAAGTGATTTCTCACTTTTTAGCATAGGCTTGAATTCAGACAAATATGATGGCTCCCCTCTGGCTAGAGATTTGGGAAGCACAAAATCTGGAATTAATATCTGCTTGATTGATGCACTTATGGAGGGAATTTGTACTTGCAAAACTTGAGGATTGGCAGCTAGCCTTGCAGCAATAGAATCTTCAGGATTCGAAGCTGACTCCCCCTCACTAGATGGTATTACTGAAATTTTTGGAGTTGAAGTAGATAGATGTTCCACCTCCCCATTACTGGTTGTCTTTACTACACTAATCTTCTTCCCCTTTTTGTTAGCATCAAGGGTTTGAGTAGTAGGTAGATTTAGCAGTTGTTGAAGGAGGGCAATTTGATGATTGTGAGTCTCAAGAATTACTTTTGATCTGCAAGTACATTGCGCATTTGAGACTCCAATCGATCCACTTTTACAAACAGAGCATCAATCTTTTTATCGATATCTGCATCCTTTTTCGGCTTTGACTTAAGATGCTGCATTGTAAGGGGAGGAAGGATGATTTCCAAGTCCTTTTTCTGAGTTTCCAAGGCATCTTTAATTGCAGCTTTGAATTCATCCTTGTCCGCAACCCTTTGATTAAGAAGACATTTGTGCAATTTGAAAGTAGCGAGAAAGTTCTCTTGCACTTGCTCTAGAGCAGGTTCAGCATCCTGTAAAGTAGCTACAGCCTTCTTGTACTGTACTCCTAGCTCTGTATGAGCATCCCTAGAGATTTAGGCGTTTGATAATAACCATTCTGGTAAATCTCCAGATTGCTGTGAAGGCCTTTCATCTTCACCTTCACTTTCAAATTCAGAATCATACTGAAATTCGTCACTAGCAGTTGGAGGCTGCTTGGTAATGGCATCTTTGGCCCTTTGCATAGATTCAATTGTGTGTACCAACTTCAGTAGTTGCTCAGCCTCCACATTACCCTGTTTTGCCAGATAATCATAGTCAGAGACAGGGTGAGTAAGGGTTTTTGCTCCAAGTAAGTTATTATCAAGGGCATGAAAATTAGCTTGTTGATAGGTACTTGTCTTGGTGGCATCATTAACCCCCATTGACTCACTTACAATGGCTTCATCCACCCTTATGTCCCCAGTACCTGTTTTTCTCTCATATTCTCTATATTTTTACATCAGGGGCTCCCCCTGGCTCACACCTCTCACACCCTCACCTTCACCTACTAAGGTGGTACTCTCTTTCTCTTATTTTCCCTGGCAGGAAAAAATTGCCAGCCCCTCACTCACATCCTCTCCTTTTTCCTGCTCATAAAGCAGCCTCTCACTCTCATTGATTTCACTCCATTTCCTCAATCCTAAGAGTGTTTGTGCTACTGAGTATTCTTCTACTGAAGTTGCAGTAGGCTCAAAGATAGGAGCAAACTGAATTAGAGTAGATGTAGTAGCAGTAAGATCCTTTATCAATGGATGTAGAGTATCCACCAACGAATGATTGCTGTTAGGCACATCCATTGGTGAACAAACACTTGTCAATGGATGAGAAATACCATCGATGAGGCAGATTAAATAGAAGTTGTTAGATATACTATGGTTGAATCTGTGCAGATTGATTTTAAAATAATAGGTACAGTTTCAGAAAAGGTAGGATGTTGGTCCAATAAATCATCTAAGAGATGACGACCAGCAGGTTCTGAGTGGGGCTCCTCCTTTAGAGTTAAAGAGGGAGAATCTGTTTGTGATGTGGTGATCATGTCCATATCCAAAGAAAGATTTGGTGAGTTTGGAGTTTGTGGTGTGTTTATCGAGAGAGATTGGGGCTGTGATTCCACATTTATTGGAACCACATCAAGCTGAATTTGAGAAGGTTCAATCACTGTGGATTGAACAGTATGTGCTCCCTGTGCACCCAAAGCAGTCTTTGTCTTCTTTCTCCTAACAAAGGTTTTAGATGGTGAATTTTGGTTAGTAGTGTCCCTTACCCTCTTGTTCAATGTTCCTAGTTGGGAATTCTTTTCAATAGCAACACCCTGTTGAGAGAATGTCACTAGAGGTATGTTTAAATCCATTTCAACACTAACAGTCTTTTGGGAGACTGAAGTGTGGCTTGGCTGGGACTCACTCACCTTTCCAACCTTATCCTTAGGGTTTCTTTGATTTTCACCCTTTCCCTCACCACTCACTACCACCTGTTCACTCCCCTCAGTGGGTTTGGTAGTTTTTACAACAAGTGTCTTTTGGAAGACACTTGAGGCTGGTTTCTTTGATTTGGATTTAGATTTTTGTTTAGTTGCTTGGATATGAGACTGTGGGTTACTGGCTTCAGCCTACATTGCAACTCTTGAAAGCAAAGAACCTTGAGATTGAGTTAGGGAAATAGAGTTAAGGATTGTTACCCTTAAACTGAGTGAAATGGGCAATTAGATAAAATCTAACTTTCTGTTGAAATACATCCTCTTGAGTTCATTGGATCAATATCACTGAAAGTGTCATTGTAATCAGGTGATAACCAGTTTTCATTGATTCATTCCTTTGAAATTACTAAATTATGAACATAACGTTAGATGTCATGTTGTACATTTTAATTAAGCAATTAGTAGTTTCAATTAAATGATGACATCAACCATAGCATCACATATGAAAACCTTAAGCAAATAATGAACTTAGTGGATTAAGGCAATAAGCAATAGAATTTCTAAAAAATAGAGGATCATTTAAAAACAAGGTTCAAAAATAGCAATAACAAATCCCCAACAACCATCAACACAGAAATAGTTTAAAACATTACATAAGCTTAATAAACAAAAATAAACAAAAGCCCTAACTATCCTAAGAACTAGGGGGTCTTCTGGGTTCTCCTTCCTCTGGGCAACAGCAGCACGGCGAGAGAAGATCCTCGACATCGTTACAGCGAGGCCGATGATCCTCTCTTGCTCTTCCAACACCTGGACCCACTCTCTCTCCCTTTCCTCAGCCTCATTTTCTTCAGCCTCATTTTCTTCCATCAAAACAAGGTCCATCAGCTTGAACAGCACCTCAATATCCTGTTCTGTGGAAAGCTCGTTGACGATGTCATCTGAGAGATCAGTCATAGGATGACTCACACGGTTGATATGCAGAGTGTGATCGAGATAATTGAAGAATATGTCTCCAATGAACTTAGAGTTAACATGAAATGCCATGAAGGAGAGTTCTAGAAGATAGAGGGTTTGGAGAAGAGAGATGATAGAAATGTGAAAGTTTTGTAACTGGTATTGAATAAATAGAGAATGTTTTGGAAATATGAATAGACGCACGGGCACAACTATTGATACCAGCTATAGTTGCATGCAAGCCTAGTCTAGACAAATAATCTCTCTCTTAGATTCCCTAGAAAGTGTCATGATTAATCCTAATTTCATTTTTTTAAAAGAAATTAATATATATATATATATATATACATACATACATACGCAAGATTAATAAGACAAATTCCAAATGGCCACGTAAAGTGATCAATTAGCACATATAGCACATAAGCATGCAAGCACAAAACCCAACAAGTATATACCCGTAAGAAATATACACAAGGTAACAGTGAGATTTGACAGCACAATAGTATTGCCAAAACAACTGTTAAGAAATAAATTAAAAATACCCAACGGATAATAGGATAAACCCTTAAAGTAGAAGATATCCGTTGACATGCATTATTGAACTAGTAAAACAACTGTTAAGAAATAAATTAAAAATACCCAACGGATAATAGGATAAACCCTTAAAGCACAAGATATCCGTTGACATGCATTATTGAACTAGTATAGTCAAAAGTAACTTGTTATCCGTCGAAGCATAAAATCCAGATATATGTTGAAACATCAATGGCTAAAGATATCCATTGACAGGTAAATTTTGACTTAGACGAAATTCTTACCCTTTTCATAGGAAAAGTTCAACATACTTGTGAATGTTGATTCATCAAGTGGCTTGGTAAAGATATCTGCAAGTTGAATCTCACTTGGAACAAAATGAAGTTCCACTTTACCTTCCATCACATCTTCTGTGATGAAATTATATTTGATGTCTATGTGCTTGGTTCTTGAGTGTTGCACTGGATTCTTAGATATGGCAATAGCACTAGGGGTGTACACGGGTCGGGTCGGCCGGGTTGAAGCAATAAAACGACCCAACCCATTTTAAAACGGTTTGAAAATTTTTAACCCGACCCATAAAAATTAAATTGATAACCCAACCCTATTTCTTAAAGGTCGGTTAGGGTCGGTTTGGATGGGTTGCTTAAATGTATGCTCTTCCTTACTTCACAGTCCTTAACTAGCTACAATCGTCATCGGTTAAAGTTACTACCAGACTTGACTTGCAAATGATATATGTCACATAATAAAATTTGCATACGCTGCTAATTAATGTTATTAAATTAATTGTAAATTTCATCGTACTTGTAGTTTAAATAGGAAACACGAAACGAAATACTTACTTTCTGGCTCTGGTTATGCTTGCCTAGGTAAACCACTACCATTCTTTTCCTCTTTTTTTTGGGGTAAACTAGTAACAGTATACAAACATGAATATAATGCTTCACTAGTTCCTTAACCTACTGATTCTTCAAATCCACTGATAGATGGAATGTTAAATATGCTCCCAGGACGAGGCATGTCAATAGGCCAGTAGTGTAGTTTGTCTCTTTAATTTTTTTTAACCGGGTTGGGTTAAAAAAAATATAAACCCATACCCAACCCATTAAAATTGGGTTGAACATATTTTAACCCAAACATGTTTCGGTTTATAATTATACGGGTTGGGTTGGGCAAAAATAGGGTTGGGTTGTTGGTCGGTTTGGCCAACCAATGTACACCCCTAAATAGCACTAGTGTTATCACAGAAAATTGGGATTCTTTCAACTCTCAAACCATAGTCAATCAGTTGGTTTTTCATCCATAAAATCTGTGCATAACAACTTCCAGCTGCAATGTACACAGCTTTTACAGTGGAAGTGGAAACTAAATTATGCTTCTTATTAAACCATGATACCCGCTTATTCCCTAAGAATTGACAGCTACCCGTAGTACTTTTCCTATCAATTTTGCAACCTGTATAATCTGCATCTGAATTACCAATTAGATCAAAACCAGAATCTCTAGGGTACCAAATGCCAAGTTTTGGTGTTCCCTTAAGATATCTAAAAATCCTTTTAATAGCTACTAAATGAGATTCCCTAGGATCAGCTTGGAATCTAGCACACAAACATGTAGAGAACATGATATCAGGCCTACTTGCTGTTAAATATAAAAGTGAGCCAACCATGCCTTTATAACTTGAAATGTCCACTTTCTTCTTCTTAGTATTCAATTCAAGTTTAGTGGCAATGGCCATGGGTATTTTTGCAGAGGCACAATCCAGTAGGTTAAATCTTTTCAAAAGATCATAAACATATTTGGATTGGCTCAGAAAGATACCATCATTAACTTGCTTTACTTGTAAACCAAGAAAGTAAGTTAATTCACCCATCATGCTCATTTCATATTTACTTTGCATAACTTTGACAAATCTTTTGCAAAACTTCTCATCAGTAGAGCCAAAAATTATATCATCTATATAGATTTGAACAAGTATCATAGAGCCACTGACATTCCTATAAAAGAGAGTTTTATCAATAGTACCTCTAGTGAAGTGATTCTCTATGAGGAACTGTGAGAGTGTGTCATACCATGCTCTTGGTGCTTGCTTCAGGCCATAAAGTGCTTTGAGAAGAAAATAGACATATTCTGGAAAATCTGAATCTTCAAAACCAGGAGGTTGACTAACATATACCTCCCCTTCCAGAAGCCCATTTAAAAATGCACTCTTGACATCCATCTGATAGACTTTGAAATTGGCATGGTGTAAAGCATAATGTAATGTAATATGTAACAGAGACATATATAACTCAACTAGGATAAAAGATAAATAATATTAACTCTATACAGGGATCGTGAAATTTGAAGAACAGGCATCAACAAGGATCAAGTCGTTGAAAGAAGTTCATTAACATGATCAAGCCTCAGTGACAAAATAAGATGTATAGACGATTCAGTTGAAGGGCCAAAAGATTCCAGTGATAAATTTTTTATGATTGCACAATTCTTAGCAGTGTTCTTAAAGACATGATATGAAGACCACGAGTGAATGTTAGTCGTCTGTGAACCAGACCAGTTGCACTAGGCGTCAACACTTCACAAAAGAATCGAAGTATCTAACTCAGAAAAACTGTTCAAGAGGTATGATTAAGTTTAGAGCAGTATTGATATCCTCTAGTTAGTTGGAAACTGAATATTTAAGGATGTCAAATTAAAAGGGAAATGAATAGTATCCAAAATTACTATTCATATAAATAGTATCCAAAATCACTATTCATATGAATAGTACTATTCATATGAATAGTAACCAACGATTACTATTTGCGGTTGGTGTAATTATGCTCGATTACTATTTGGAGGTTGTTGGAATAGTGTCAAATAGTAACTTTCTAAAACCTATAAATAGGCTTGTTGTATTTCATTTCAAAACACACCTCAACACACAACTCTCTCTTCTCTCTCTTATATCTTCTCAGTGTAAGCTGCTAGAAAGTCCATCTAGTAGGAAAGCCGGCTTAGCCCGCTTTCAGGAAGTGTCGGGTAGAAGGTCTTCGTGCCTAAACTATCCTTAGGAGTGTTCTGGTTTTGAAGCTAATTAAATGGATTAGAAGTTGTAACACCCCTTTGGGTTTATTATCAATAAAGATATATTCCTGAAATTGTGTTTCGTTATTTTGATTTCAAGATCCGAAAAATTGTTATCCGCAAAAATCTTGAAAATCGAAATATTGTGGTAGTATCGTATTCAACCCCCCCTTCTACGATACTTCGGGACCTAACAATTGGTATCAGAGCAAGCTTCTAACATACAAGAAGTTTAAAGATCACTACCATGGGAATGAAGGATATAGGCGTGAAAATACCAGTTCTTGACAAAGATAATTACTTTCACTGGAAAGTAAAGATGCCTTTACATCTCTTATCCATTGATGAAGGTTATATAAACTGCATCGAGAAAGACCCTCATATTCCTATGAAGGCTAATACTGCAGTTGGAGCAACAGCTGGAACTGCAGCTGCTGGAAGGCCTATTCCCAAACCGCCAGCAGAATTCACAGAGGTGGACAAAGAAGAAGTCCAGAAGGACAAGAAAACCATGAACATACTGTTCAATGGAATTGATCAAGACATGTTCGATAATGTCATAAACTGCACCACTGCCAAGCAAGTGTGGGACACTATACAAACACTCTGTGAAGGGACTGAGCAAGTTAGAGAGAATAAGATGCAACTCCTCATACAGCAGTATGAACATTTTCACTTTAATTCAGGTGAAAGTTTAACTGATATATTTAGCAGTTTTCAGAAATTGTTAAATGGGCTAAAGCTGTATGGGAGAGTATATGAAACCAAAGATTCCAACCTAAAATTTCTGAGGTCTTTACCTAAAGAATGGAAGCCAGTGACAGTCTCATTGAGAAATTCTCAAGATTACAAAGATTTCACACTTGAGAGACTGTATGGAATTTTAAAGATCTATGAGCTCGAGTTACAACAAGATGAAGAAGTTGAGAAGAGCCAGAAGAAAAGTGGAAGTGTAGCTTTGGTGGCAAATATTCCAACAAACCAAGATGGAGAGAAGATGAAGAATGTGAAAGCCACACCAAGTCAAAGAACTTGTGAAGGTGGAGCTGCAACTAGCAAAGGTAAAAGCAAGATGATTGAAGAACCTGATGCATTAAGTGAGGATGAGGCTGAAGATCTAGATGAGTATTTGGAATTTCTCTCAAAGAGATTTTCGAAGCTAAGATTCAAGAAGAATCTAGCAGGTTCCGGACAATTCAAGAAAAGCTATCAACCGAACAAGGATGTGGTTGAAAGATCAAATATCAAATGCTATAACTGTGGAATTGCTGGTCACTTTGCCAATGAATGCAGAAAATCCAAAGCTGAGAAAGAGAAGAAACAGTTCGAGATTGTTGATTACAAGAAGAAATATTTTTATCTTCTCAAGAAACATGGGAGAGCATTCGTGTCAAAAGACAGTGACTGGGCTGCTGGAGGTGATTCAGATGCAGAAGAGGAGTTTTTCAATCTTGCACTCAAGGCAAACGAAACTAATGAAGAAGCTAGCTCAGCAAGCAACCAGGTATTCTCTATAGTCTTAACTGATCTTTCTAAAGCTGAATGTGCTAGCACAATTGATGAAATGTCTATTGAATTGTATAACATGCATGTTACCTTAAAATCACTTAACAGAGAGAATAAGAGGATTAAAGACCTTAATGAAAAGTTAAGTGATAGGAATGCTTTAATAGAAACACAGTTGATGTAGTTTGAAACTCTGAGAAGAGATTGCTTGGATGCTAAAAATGAAATGATTGAGGCTATAAAGAGAGAGGAAGTTTTAAAGAAACAGTTAGTAGAGGAACAGAATCTGATTTCTAAGTGTAAAGGATCAACAATTGTAACTGAGGAAATTTGTAATGTTCAAGGAATTGATTCTTTCTGCAAATTAGCAGAAGCTAAGTTAGATGTTGAAAGGGAAGTTGCTTCAGACAGTGATTTAGTCGAAAAAGAATGTTCTTTGAGATTTAAGCCTGTTAGCAACGCAACTTTAACTAAATTGAATAAAAAGTACGGGCCTGTCAATAAGAACTTTGTTAATGGAGAGTGTAGCAAAACCAAGTCAGTTGAAAAAGGAAACATAGGCAACTTGTCAATCAAGAAATTGAAGAATAAGTTAGAAAAGACTGAACCTAAGGCTAAGGCTAATAAGAAGAATAGAAATGGCAAGGTAGAAATTAACAAACATAGTAATTACACACCTGATAAATATGCTCCTCGAAAGAAATGTGTGAACTGTGGTAGTGTTAATCATTTATTTGTCAACTGTAAATCTGTTAAGAATGCTTCTGTGCCTAGTATGCCTAAGTCGGTACCTATGCCTGCTATGAATGTTATGCCAAACATGTTTGTCCAGCCTGCTCATGCATCTAGTCATTATGCTAACATGCCATTCATGTATAATCCATATTACAATGCTTTTAATATGCCTCAGTTGCCATGGATGATGAATAACATGTTTTCATAGACTATGCCAAATTATACATCTAGTTTTAATGCATGTGAGCAAGTGAAACAACCTATTTTTCAGAAACCTACACCAAGAGTTAAGGTTGATTTAACTCAATTAGAACCCCTGGGTAGTAAGGGCTTGAAAAATAAGAAAAAGTCTAACAAGGCGGGACCTAAGAAAACTTGGGTACCAAAATCAACTTGATTTGATTTTGATGTGTGCAGGGACACAGAAAGAATCTTTGGTACCTAGATAGTGGTTGTTCTAGGCACATGACTGGAGATTCTACCCTGCTCACTAAGTTTGAGGAGAGAGTTGGCCGTAGCATTACCTTTGGAGACAACAACAGAGGATATACTAGAGGATATGGATTGATTTCACAAGGGAATGTTGTCATTGAAGAAGTAGCACTGGTTGATGGACTTAAGCATAACTTGCTAAGTGTCAGCCAACTGTGTGATAAAGGCCAGAATGTCTGGTTCACATCTGAAGCTTGCGTCATTTTCAAGAACAGTGACAACACGTAGCGTTGACAGGAGATAGAAGAGGAAATGTGTACTGATATGGACTAAAAGTAAGCCCAAAAGACACATTTAATGTTGCATTAATTAGACCCAACATGGTCCAAACGTGGGGGCCATTTATGGGTCCCAAACCCTATTTCAATATTAATTTCGTAATTAATATTAAGGGATATTAACAGCTCAGCAATAAGCATCAGATAAGGATACTATTCCTATAAGACTTAGCCTCCAAGGCACCCAATTCGATATGGAAACAGACTCCTACAAGGAAGGAGTCTAGAACCTTCCTCATGGTGGTGGCTTGCCCACCAAGTATCCAAATCCTACCATAATTCTAAGGCTTCCCAAGCCTATATAAAGGACCTGATCCTTCATCTAGAACTACGTTTTTGGCTTGATTCTCAATAACGAGATACGTAGGCACTCCGTGAGGACCGATTAGTCTCGAATACGGAAACAGCCATTAAAGCTTGAAGCTCACCAACCCTTTTGCATTAAATACAAACAAGCCCTAGCCGCAATATTCGTAACCTAGTTTTTATTCCACAACATTTGGCGCCATATGTGGGACGACAACATCAACCATGGTGCAAACACGAAGGACACCAGTCACAACCGAGGCGACCACCGTCACCTCTGCTCCGCCTGAACAAGGGTATGTACCCCCATCAACAGGGACGGTCATTCAACCTCTAGCCTCTCAACCCCCAGGGATGATTCCCCATGTTGAGGGAACTCTACCCGTGGTTATCCATCAAAACCAAGAAACTAACGCTCTTCAGATGGTGGTTCTCCTCTTGATAATATTGATCGTACGTTACCCCCGGGAATACAGATCCACACCATGGATCTCCCCTTGAATACCAACTCGATGTATGGGCTGCCTAATTATCCCCCTCAACAAAGGGAACCTGGACCAAGCGGTCACGCCTTACAGATCCGAGATCGAGAGTACGATGACTACTCCGGCCCCTATACAGATGATTCGACATCTGAGGATGATGATGATGATCGCGAAGAAGCCCCAAGGAGGCGACGTGCTAGTAGAGAACCTCGAAGGAGGTCCCAAATAATCCATGATGGACCTCCACAAACGGTTGAGGAAAGGATTAAGGCTCATGAGGCTAAGATCCAAAGGATAAAGGATGATATTGCCAGGGAGCAAGCAAGGCAAAGTCTGATTCGACCTCCTCCAATGACAGGGAGGATTCCCATTATAAATCTGGAGAGGCCTTCAAGGAGACAGCGAAGGGCCGATGCCCCAACTGAGAAATCGACAAGGGTGGAGACCCCCAGAAGCAACCCCAAGGACCTGATGCCACTTGCGGATCCTGATGATCCCACACCTCCGTTTACTGAAGAGGTGATGAATGACCGCATCTCAAGGAAGTTCAAGATGCCGAAGATTAAGGCTTATGATGGAACGGGCGACCCCGCGAACCATGTCAGGACGTTCTCAAACGCACTTCTGTTGTAGCCTGCGAGTGATGCCTTAAAGTGTTGGGCGTTCCCTCAAACCCTGTCGGGCATGGCTTAAAGGTGGTATAGCCGCCTACCTGCAAACTTGATTGGCTCTTTTAAGGAGTTGAGCGCTGCCTTTGTCAGCCAGTTCATTAGTGGGAGAGTTCATGAAAAAAGTTCTGCATCTCTCATGTATGTGGTGCAGGGGAAGAATGAGAATCTGAGAGATTACCTCAAGAGGTTCACTAAGGAGACGTTGAACATCACTGACTTGGAGAATAAGGTGGCCATGGTAGCCCTGGAACACGGAACTACTAATCTTTTCTTCAAAAGGTCATTGGCGAAGCATCCTCTTGAAAACATGGCCGAGCTCCAACGAAGGGCTGACAAGTATATCAAGGCTGAGGATAGCATAAAGAAAGAGGCCACCGTAGGTGGAGGCAACGGCAACTCCAAGAAACGAAAGCGAGACCAGGAGTATGATGACCAGGAATATGATGCTAGGGACAAGTATCCCCGAACTAGCGAGGACTCCGACTCTGCCCCTAAGAAGAGCCAAGGATCAAGGTTCAACGAGTATGCAAGGTTGAACACTCCTACGAGTCGAATCTTGTTGGACATTGAGAAGGATAAGGATTTCCGATGGTCGAAGCCACTTAAGGGTGATCCCGAAAAGAGAAACAAGAATTAGTATTGCAGATTCCACAAGGATGTAGGGCATGACACTGATGACTGCAAGCAACTCAAAGATGAGATCGAGTTTTTGATCCGTAGAGGAAAACTGAGCCACTTCACTAAGGGTGAAGATCGTGGTGATCAAAGAAGAGACTATAATAGAAGGGATGACGATCAAGATCGCAACCCGCAGCCCCGAGGGCCAGTAATCAACATGATCTCAGGAGGCCCGACTGCGGCTGGGACAACTAGGAAATCTCGGAAGGCTTATGCCCGAGAGGTGATGCATATTGTTGGAGAGGCACCAAAGCGCGCAAGAACCGAGGTAATAATCAGATTTAATGATTCAGACCTTGAAGGGGTGAAGTTCCCCCACGATGACCCGTTGGTCATAACTCTTGTGATTGGAAACTCAGAGGTGAAGCGAGTCTTGATAGATAATGGCACTTCCGTGGATATCTTGTTTCATGATGCATTTATGAAGATGGGGTATAACGACTCTCAACTGACCCCCTCCAACACGCCTATATACGGGTTTAATGGAGTAGAATCTAAAGTTGAGGGAACTATTCAGTTGCCCACCACCATCGGACAGAAGCCGATAGAGGCCACTCAGATGCTGAACTTTTTGGTTATCAAAGCATCTTCGACTTACAATGCCATCCTCGGAAGGATTGGACTCCACGCTTTTAAGGCTGTAGCCTCCACCTATCACATGAAGATCAAGTTCCCAACCAGGAATGGTGTTGGAGAACATAAAGGTGATCAAAAGATGGCACGAAGCTGTTATGTAGCCTCGTTAAGGCCTGATGGAGTCGGGGGGCATGTCCTTCCGATTGAAGACATGGATGCCCGCAGTGGCAAGGAACACCAAGAAAGGCCAGTAGAGGACATCACAGAGAAGCCTCGAACAACCATTGAGGCTAAGGCATTAACTGACTTCATGGTTGAATGTACAATTGGCAACCAAGAAGTCGGGGGGCAGGAGGTAGTACCCCAAGCAAGAAATGAACTTCGGAATAAGAATGAGGAGACCAGAAGGAATGGTGGGCGCTCTATTTTGATGGAGCATCAAAAACAAAATCAAGTGGTGCAGGCCTAGTCTTGCAAAGCCCCGATGGGCTCAAGTTATCCTAGTAGGACTGAGCTTCATATTTATCTAATAGTAGTAGAAATAAGGTTCATTGAAACCATTGCAGAGCATGTTGCTCCGAGTAGAACAGTAGTACTCTATGTAAGGGTTGAACCCATTTCAAGTTATTAATGCAAGTTTGATTTCCATTCATTGATTGTGTGATTCTATTTATTTGCCAAGCACCTGATGTGTGTAAGTCAAAGATGACCAAGTACCGAAAATAAAAGAATACACGAATGGAAACAAACAAACGCATAAGTAAAACCCTGAAGGATCGAGAGTTAGGTTACATCACAACCAAATAATAGTTTAAGTCCTTGAAGGACCTGGGATAAAAGACAAACATTGAAGTCATGACGGCCAAGCGATCCTGAGAAAGTTACTTACATAAGAGCTTCTCTGAAGGAACCCTTGAAGGGCAAGTTGATAGCATTTATGCAAGAGAATAGTGCTGTGTTTGCTTGAACAGCAGCCGATATGCTAGGGATTGATCCCCAACTCATAACTCATAGGTTGAATGTGGATCCTGAGCGAAAGATAATAAAGCAGAAGAAGAAAAATTTTGCTCTTGAAAGGTAAGAAAGATGCCATCAAGAAAGAGGTTGACAAGCTCTTGGAAGCTGGTTTTATTGAGGAGATTTAGTTCCCCGAATGATTGGCTAACCCTGTGATGGTCAAGAAAGCAAATGGAAAGTGGGGGATGTGTATAGACTTCACTGATTTAAATGATGCATGCCCAAAGGATTGTTTTCATCTACCAAGGATTGATACATTGATAGATGCCACAACTGGACATGAGATGCTGAGCTTCATGGATGGATTCAGTGGCTATAATCAGATTAAGATGCACAAGGATGACATCCCAAAGGTATCTTTAATAACTGACTTTGGTGTTTTCTGTTATCTTGTTATGGCTTTTGGTCTAAAGAATGCGGGAGCTACATACCAACGACTGGTGAATAAGATATTTGCCCATCTAATTGGAAAAATCATGGAGGTCTATGTTGATGACATGCTAGTCAAGAGCCTATTCATGGCTAACCACATTGAGCACCTCAGAGAGGCATTTGCAGTGCTGAGGCACCACAAGATGATGTTAAATCCGGCCAAGTGTACTTTTGGCGTTGGATCAGGAATGGTTTCTGGGTCTGATGGTTTCAAAAAGAGGCATTGAGGCCAATCCCTGATAAGATCAAAGCGATCTTGGACATGGAACCACCCCACTCTATACGAGATGTACAAAAGTTGACGGGCCGAGTTACAACCCTAGGGAGATTCATCTCCAAATCTGGTGACAAATGCTTGCCTTTCTTTCAAGCATTAAAGAAGGTGAAGAATTTTGAGTGGACACCTGAAAGCCAAGAGGCCTTTGAACAGCTGAAGAAATACATGACTGAAGCCCCGTTGTTGGCCAAACCTAGTCTTGGGGAGACTCTTTATCTATACCTGGCGGTATCTGAACAAGCATTGAGTGTTGTCCTCATTCGAGAAGAGAATAAGGTTCGATAAAACCTATTTACTACGTGAGCAAGGTGTTGCATGGAGCTGAGTTGAATTACTCTCCCATCAAGAAATTTGCTTTGGCATTGGTAACAGCTTCCAGAAAGCTGCGACCATACTTTCAATCACACAAGATTGAAGTCCTGACGGACCAACAGTTGGAAATATTTTGCAGAGCCCGAAGGCCAGTGGTAGGCTAATCAAGTGGGCAATAGAACTTGGAGGATTTGACATCACGTAAAAGCCTCGGACAGCCATCAAGGCTCAGGCATTAGCTGACTTCTTGGTTGAATGCACTATTAGCAACCAAGAAGTTGGTGGGCAGGGTAGTAACCACCCCTGGGAGAGAGAATAAAGATGAAGAGCTTGTACCTAATCAAAAGGAATATTGGGTGCTCTATTTGCTCTATATGGAGCATCAAAAATAAAATCTAGTGGTGCGTGTTTAGTCTTGCAAAGCCCCGATGGGTTCACAGCTGAGTATGCCTTGAAGTTGGATTTCCCAACAATCAACAACGAAGCTGATTATGAAGCCTTGATAGCCGGATTGGGCTTGGCCAGAATTATGAGAGTCAAGAATCTCAAAGTATGTGGGGATTCAAGACTAGTAGTCTCGCAAATGAATGGTGAATTTGAACCCAAGGACGAAACAATGGCAAAGTACTTGAGAGTCTTGAAGGCCGTGATGACTCAGTTTGATGAGTGCTACGAGGAGCACATTCTGAGAGAAAAGAACGTTAAGGCTGATGCCCAATCTAAGTTTGCATCTTCTAAGATAGAGAATTATGTCGAGAGTTTTTACTTCCAGGTCCTGAAGACCCCACTATCAATGCGAAATTGGTAGCACCAGTTGATGTAAGCTGAAGGATAGACCCTCTTAAAGCTCATCTTGGGACTAGTTGGCTCCCTGATAATGCTTTAAAGGCACAGAAACTGTCAGTGAGAGTGTTAATATAAGAGGTCCTTTGTCATTCCATACTTAAAATCTTGAATCTCAAATCCTGACACAAAATTTTAGCCTTGATGGCAAAAAAGGCTGTCTACCTCCAATCAAGTTTGTCGTTTGAGTTAAGGACTTGAATCAAGAGCCGTCAATCGAATTCAAACCAAGGCAAGGTCCTGTGAGCATAAGAAGAAGGTTGGAAACCTAGAATCAAGATAAAGGGTTGACAACCAGCCAAGGAACACTAGACTTGAAGTCAAGTGTTGAGTGGCAAGGGAACTTCTTGAACGATCATTCGAGAAGCAAGACCTCTACCATATGTAGTAAGGGGGGCAAGAACTAAAGCTTCATCACAAGATCCACATATTAGAACGAGAATGAAGGGTTGTTTATAACCGACAACCATGAACGGGTTCAAGGCATAAAACCAAGGAGTCAACAAGCAAGTTAAGGCCTAGAAGGTCGCGAAAGCTATAAAAGCCAATTTGAATTGAAGGATGTCTGTTTGAATACAGACATTGAGGTCCAAATATCGACATTTGAATACTGACGTTGATGTCCAAATATAGACGTTCATATACTCTACAACCAACGGTCAAGGTCATGATTCAAGACCGAGAATTCAGATATTGCGAAAAAGCTCCGAGAGGCACGACAAGGCGCCCAAGACAAGACCAAGGACCTCATGTCAGCCGACCAGCTGCCCGAGGAGGGGTTAGGCCGACCTCTTGGCAGCCTTGGCCGACCAGGATCTCATGGCAAGCCGGTACCGGACCTTTCAATGCTATATGGGCCATATCTTGAGCTCCGGATATCAGATTTGGACGATCTTACAGTCCACGCGAAGCTCATGAAGTTTTCTACAACCTTGGAAGGTCCCAGCCAACCAAGAGCACCTGGTGGCCAACCAGGACCTCATGTCAGCCGACCAGGTTTCATTGAAGGACCTCTCAACCCTGTTTGGGCCATATCTTGAGCTCCGGGTATCAGATTTGGACGATCTTACAGTCCACGCGAAGCTCACGAAGTTTTCTACAACTTTGGAAGGTCCCGGCCGACCAAGAGCACCTGGTGGCTGACCAGGACCTCATGTCAGCCGACCAAGTTCCATTGAAGGACCTCTCAACGATGTTTGGGCCATATCTTGAGCTCCGGGTATCAGATTTGGACGATCTTACAGTCCACGCGAAGCTCACGAAGTTTTCTACAACTTCGGAAGGACCCAGCCGACCAAGAGCACCTGGTGGCCGACCAGGACCTCATGTCAGCCGACCAGGTTCCATTGAAGGACCTCTCAACGCTGTTTAGGCCATATCTTGAGCTCCGGGTATCAGATTTGGACGATCTTACAGTCCACGCGAAGCTCACGAAGTTTTCTACAACCTTGGAAGGTCCGAGCCGACCAGGAGCACCTGGTGGCCGACCAGGACCTCCTGTCAACCGACCAGGTGCCATTGAAGGGTCTGGCCGACCTCCCGGCTCTTCCCGTCAGTTGGTTGGGTCGATTGATGGTTCTGATTCTTAAATTTAGCATCGTGTAGCGTCGATTAGCACCGTTTACTGCCGTCTTATATCATTTAACGTCATAAATTAAATGACTTCTAGGGCTGATTAGCACCGTTTAGTGTCGTCTTGCGCCATTTAACATCGTTTAGCATATGTTAAACATCGTTTAATCGCCGTTTTGCTCAACATGGAGCCCCCGTCAAGGTGCACCTGTCAGCCATCAAGGTGCACCTGTCAGCCGACCAGGACCTCCTGGCAGCCGACCAGGACCTCCTCGCAGCCGACCAGGCTTCATTGAAGGGGTCAGGCCGACCAGGAGCTCCTGTCAGCCGACCAGGACCTCCTGTCAGGCGACTAGGACCTCCTGTCAGCCGACCAGGACCTCCTGTCAGCCGACCAGGACCTCCTGTCAGCCGACCAGGACCTCCTGTCAGCCGACCAGGACCTCCTGTCAGCCGACCAGCTGCCATTGGAGGGGTCAGGCCGACCAGGACCTCCTGTCAGCCGACCAGGACCTCTTGGCAGCCGACCAGGACCTCTTGGCAGCTGACTAGGGGGTGGCTGCAGCTGTTCCGGGTCTTTTTCGGCCAATCAATGTGACACCGATTAGTGCCGATTAGCATCGATTAGTGCCGAGTAACACCGATTAGTGCCGAGTAGCACCGATTAGTGCCGATTAGTACCGATTAGTGCCGAGTAGTACCGAGTAGTGCCGATTAGCACCGATTAATGCCGATTAGCACCGATTAGTGCCGAGTAGCACCGATTAGTGCCGATTAGCACCGATTAGCATCGATTAGTGCCGAGTAGCACCGATTAGAGTCGATTAGCATAGTGCTGAGTAGCACCGATTAGAGTCGATTAGCATCGATTAGTGCCGATTAGCATCGATTAGTGCCGATTAGCACCGATTTGAGTCGATTAGCATCGATTAGTGCCGTTTTAGGTCGTTTAACACCGTTTAACATCGTTTAAACGTTGTTAGAGCCAAGTAGCATTTGCTTAACATTATCGTAAACGCGTCGGTCGCTCTACGCTTTACATCAAGATAATATTCGTGAAACACTAGTGTATAAAGATAGACCCTGACCCGAGCCTCGAATAAGGCCGTTATAACTTCAAAGAAAACCTGATCAGTTTTTCTGGAAGTTGGGGGGCAAATGATACGGACTAAAAGTAAGCCCAAAAGACACATTTAATGTTGCATTAATTAGACCCAACATGGTCCAAACGTGGGGGCCATTTATGGGTCCCAATCCCTATTTCAATAATAATTTCGTAATCAATATTAAGGGATATTAACAGCTCAACAATAAGCATCAGATAAGGATACTATTCCTACAAGACTTAGCCTCCAAGGCACCCAATTCAATATGGAAACAGACTCCTACAAGGAAGGAGTCTAGAACCTTCCTCAAGGCGGTGGCTTGCCCACCAAGTATCCAAATCCTACCATAATTCTAAGGATTCCCAAGCCTATATAAAGGACCTGATCCTTCATCTAGAACTACGTTTTTGGCTTGATTCTCAATAACGAGATACGTAGGCACTCCGTGAGGACCGGTTAGTCTCGAACACGGAAACAACCATTAAAGCTTGAAGCTCACCAACCCCTTTGCATTAAATACACACAAGCCCTAGCCGCAATATTCGTAACCTAGTTTTTATTCCACAACATGTACATTGCTGACTTCAATTCAACAAATGCAAACATGACTACATGTCTTCTCATCAAGGCAAGTGTAGATGAAGGTTGGCTTTGGCATAAAAGACTGTCACACTTGAGTTTTAAAGCAATGAATGAGTTGGTAAAGAAGGATTTGGTTAGAGGTATTCCAAAATTGGATTATTCCAATGATGGATTGTATGATGCATGCCAGAAAGGGAAGCAGAAGAAGGCCTCTTTCAAATCAATGTCAATGTCATCAATTGATCAACCCTTACAACTACTTCACATGGATCTCTTTGGACCATTCAATGTGTTGTCAATCTCAAAGAAGAAATACTGTCTTGTGATTATTGATGATTTCTCAAAATTCTCTTGGACATTCTTTCGACACTCTAAGGATGAGGCATATGAAGTCGTTATAAATCACATCAAGATAGTCAACAACAATCCTTTCCTCAAAGTAAGGAGAATCAGAAGTGACAATGGAACTGAGTTCAAGAATTCTGTAATAAGAGAGTTTTGTGAAGAAGAAGAATTATCCAAGAATTCTCTGCACCAAGAACTGCTCAACAAAATGGTATAGTGGAAAGAAAGAACAGAACTCTAATTGAAGCTGCAAGTACAATGCTTGAAGAGTCTAAGCTACCAACATACTTCTGGGTAGAAGCTATAAACACTGCATGCTACACTCAGAATATTTCTTTGGTCAATCAAGCAAAAGGCATGACACCTTATCAACTTTTCAAAGGGAAGAAACCAACAATCAACTTTCTGCATGTCTTTGGATGCAAATGCTTTGTACTGAAAAATCATGGTGAGCATCTTGGAAAATTTGATTCAAAGGCAGATGAAGCTATCTTTGTTGGATACCCAGCTGGAAAATCCTACAGAGTCCACAACCCAATACTAAACATTGTAATAGAGTCCATACATGTTGTCTTTGATGACAAGAAAATATCTGGTCTAGTAGATGAAGGTTTTCATGAGTCTCTCTCATTTGAGAGAAGTGGTAAAGAAAGTGAAGATGATGATGAAGAATGGAGATCAAATGGTGTGAGAAACAGATAAGGATCATTAGTTGAAATGCAGAATGAACCACCTGTTGAAGAGCAACTTACACCATCAGTTGGAAATCAAAGAGAAGAATTTGTTGATGAATCTGCAAGAACTCCATCAATCTCGAGGGCCATACACTCAGGGGGAGTTTCTCCCAGTCAAAACTCAACAACAAGCCACAATGATCAACACAGAGAAAATGAAGCCACTTCCTCAAGGTCAAACTTACCACCACAAAGAAAATGGACCAGGGATCATCCATTTGAGCTTATCATTGGAGATCCTAATTCAAAGGTCCAAACCAGAAGAGCAACTCAAAAAGAATGCTTATATAGCAGTTTTCTATCAAAAGAGGAACTAAAGAGAGTTGAACATGCTCTTCTAGATCCAGATTGGGTTTTAGCAATGCAAGAAGAGCTAAACCAGTTTGAAAGAAATGAAGTATGGAAACTTGTACCCAAACCTAAAGACAAATCAGTGATTAACACTAAGTGGGTATTCAAGAACAAGATGGATGACAATGGCATAGTCACAAGGAATAAAGCTAGATTAGTTGCTAAAGGCTATTGTCAAGAGGAAGGAATTGATTTTGAAGAAACCTTTGCTCCAGTGGCAAGGTTAGAAGCAATAAGGATCTTCCTGGCCTATGCAGCGCATGCCAATTTCAAAGTCTATCAAATGGATGTCAAGAGTGCATTTCTGAATGGTATTCTGGAGGAGGAGGTGTATGTTAGTTAACCGCCTGGTTTTGAAGATCAAGACTTTCCAGAATATGTGTTCTTTCTACTCAAAGCACTCTATGACCTGAAGCAAGCACCTAGAGCCTGGTATGACACACTCTCACAGTTCCTTATAGAGAATCACTTCATTCGAGGTACTATTGATAAAACTCTCTTTTATAGAAATGTCAATGGCTCTATGATACTTGTCCAAATTTATGTAGATGATATAATATTTGGGTCTAAAGATGAGAAACTTTGCAAGAGATTTGCCAAACTAATGCAAAGTAGATATGAAATGAGTATGATGGGTGAATTAACTTATTTTCTTGGTTTACAAGTTAAACAAGTGAATGAGGGAAATTTTATAAGTCAAACAAAATACATTTATGATCTTTCAAAAAGATTTGATTTAGCAGATTGCTCTTCTGCAAAAACACCCATGACCACTGCCACTAAGCTTGAACTGAATACTAAGGAAAAGAAGGTTGACATGACAAGCTATAAGGGCATGGTTGGATCTCTTTTATACTTAACAGCTAGTAGACCTGATATTATGCTTGCTGCATGTTTATGTGCTAGATTTCAAGCTGATCCTAGGGAATCTCACTTAGTAGCTATTAAAAGGATTTTCAGATATCTCAAGGGAACACCAAACCTTGGAATTTGGTACCCTAGAGATTCTGGTTTTGATCTAATTGGTTACTCAGATGCAGATTATGCAGGTTGTAAAATGGATAGAAAAAGTACCACAGGAACCTGTCAATTCTTGGGAAACAAGCTGGTCTCATGGTTCCATAAGAAGCAGAACTCAGTATCTACCTCAACTGCAGAGGCTGAATACAAAGCAGCTGGGAGTTGCTGTTCACAGATTCTATGGATGAGAAATCAACTACTTGACTATGGAGTTAAAGTTGAAAAGATCCCAATTTTCTGTGATAACACTAGTGCAATTGCAATATCACATAATCCAGTGTAGCATTCTAGAACCAAGCACATAGACATCAGATACCATTTCATCATGAAGCATGTGATGGAAGGCACTGTGGTAACTGCATTTTGTTCCTAGTGAAAAACAGTTGGCAGACATTTTTACTAAAGCTTTGGATGAAGCAACCTTTTCAAGGTTGGTAAGTGAGCTTGGTATGTTAAATTTCACATGATCTTTTAAAATGTCTGTTCAATTTGCTTGAAGCCAGTGAATTTCATTCTTTGGATTTTGTTTGTTTTATTTTCTTATCTGCATGATTATTCTGGAGATATCATTGCAGCATAATTAAATAAATATTTTAGTGACATATATCAATTACTGATATTTTGTTAATTTTATGTCTATTTAATTGTGAGTTTATCTGATTATTGTGGATTAATTCTTCAATTATTGATTGGTTATTTTTAAATCCATAAAAATTAGAAGTATTAAATATGTGTATATGTGTACATAGGCTGATAGGTCTCGGTGATAAGATGTTTTTCGGCTGGTTAGGTTGTTTGGTTAGAATTATTGAGCGGTGATAAACGCATTTAATTTCTTTTCTAACCTAACCTATCACGCTCTCACCTAACCCACTAGTCCTTGAAACCTTATAAATGATGAGTTTTTGTTTGTGTTTAACATCATCATTTTTCAGATATACAGAGCATATACCCACAATTGTTGAATATTTCGAGCTTTGATCGAAAAGATCTCTCAATCTGGTTGGTGGTTTTTAGATCGGATTTCATATTCTTGCTTTATACATCATCCTTTATAAAAGCTAACCCTTGTTTTTGAATTTCCTCAAAGTTTTGAAAATGGCATTGCAGGGAAGCTTTTTAATTGTTAAAGTTAATCCTATTTCCATTCAGCAAATCGAAACCATTCTGGATGAGCAATTTCGGGCTTGGATACATTTTCTGAATGAAGATTCATTAATTCGCTATGCTTTAGTTACACCAGTGCAGCTTAACCATGATGCATTGCGTGAACTATATTGCAGTGCGGTTAACACTTCTGGACTGGACAGGTGTGCAATCACATATCGACTGTTTGGTAGGTCGATTAGGGTCACTGAACGAGATGTTAATCGAATTCTTCATTTTCCTATGGAAAATCTTGTTTCTGATCCTACACCTGAACAGATTGAAATGTTCTTTCGTTTTATAAGGTACCAAGATGGCAATTTCAATACTGGTAATCTTTCTAGAACGTTTCTAACCCAGTACTGGAATTTCTTCTTTCACACTCTTAACCATGTTTTTTCCTCAGATAGAACAAATCAAGATCGAATACCTGAATTTACTCAAAAAATACGGTATGCGGTCGCTAATAATTTGAGGATTAATTTTGGAAAAATAGTGCTTGGTCAAATCATTTTAAAGATGAAACACTTGGGAACAAGAGATGTTCGGACTCAAAATGTCAAATGTCTATATCCAAGGTTTCTACAGCTAATATTAAATGATTTTTTGAATGATGAAGACAGGGTACGCTTGGAAAATGGTCAAAAGGTGGAATGTTCTTACATGAAGACGAATGTAATTAATTACATAAGCAAAAAGAACTATACGGATGTGCCTACAGTCCTAACTGAATATCTAAAGATTGTCCCACTTCCGTTTTTACCAAGACCAGTGAGAGCAGGTACACGACAAGGTAATATTTCAATCCCTTCTATTCCAACCTCTGTATTCCCTGTTGTGTCACAGGAAATACAGTTTCTACAACCCCTAATGGCCATCTTACCCGACCAAGAGCAGGAAATCCCACCGACTCTAACACAGGTCGAAGAGCCCATTCTACAAACACAAACACAACAAACTCCTACACCTCAATTGTCACTTAAAACGACCATCCATCAATACTTTTGAGGGAGATAGTGCCTCAGCAACACCACATAAGGAGTTAGTTACATCAGCCGCTCTACCTCATTCTAAACGGAGTAAACCCAATGAACCTGAGGTAACGGCAACTGTTAGTGAAACAATTCTTCCTTATCCAATGAGTGAAAATGTAAATGAGGTTGAATTTACGGGAGCAACTATCTTGAGTTCCATTTCACGGAACATAAGAGAGGTTGATGATCTTTCTAAAGATCAAATGCCTTCACAGGCATCCGAGGTGGAATTACCTACCTCAGTAACTGCTGGTGAATCTTCCATTTTACCGAAAGATCAATCGGTAGGTGGTTCTTTTATGAACCAAGTGTCTTCACAGACATACGATGGAAACTTGGGTTTTGTGCCATTTAATCGATTCAAGTTTAACCTCCCAGAGGGAAAATCTCTGGATCTCTTTCGAGATTTACCACTCTTTACCAGTGGTTGGCAACTCGCTTCACGCGAGGATTGAAGCTCACGAACTTTCATTGCACCATCCGTGACCTCTGACAAAGGGGCTAGGATGATTTCATTTGCAGGTACACATATCGGTGGAAGCTCTAGAGGAGAGTTGAGGGAAACATGAACAGAACATGTAAGTGTAACCCAAACCACTAAACCGAGTGAATATAGAGTGTTGAGTGAAACACCTGCAGAACGTACGAGTGAGAAACCTACTCAACCACATGCACCTGTAACCAGAAAGGAATACAACAGACTCCTTACACGGGTCCAAAAAATGGAGAAAGAGTTGCCAAATATCTGTAATTCCATTGCAGAAATAAAAAATTTGCAACTTATTCAACATGATGTATTCCAGGTTCAATTGAATACCATGGCAACCCAGTTAAAAGATGCAATCAACTCCTTGGTAAAGCCATCTTCGTCTAATTTACCAACTCCACATCCTACTACTCTGGAGGATAACCTAACTGAGGGGGAGAAGTTGGATGATCAAGAAAAATATACTAGGCATAAGGGCAAAGAAAAGGTTGTTGACACGAAATTAACTTTATTTTGGGAAATGAAAAGCTAATGGGAGTATTAGTGCTATGTGGAAAGAAAGCAAGGCAAACTTGAGGATATGTTCAGTCTAGAGGAACAATTAACTTGCACTTGGTTAATTTTAGAAATCTTGAAAATGTATATATATAATCCAGAATTCACTTTAAAATTATTCATCTTTGTATTTTATTTTGTTGTATCAGTTGAGTTATCCTGTAAGAATTTGCTTGTTAAACCCTAACAATCAAATAGGGGGAGATTGTAAAGCATAATGTAATGTAATATGTAACAGAGACATATATAACTCAACTAGGATAAAAGATAAATAATATTAACTCTATACAGGGATCATGAAATTTGAAGAACAGGCATCAACAAGGATCAAGTCGCTGAAAGAAGTTCATTAACATGATCAAGCCTCAGTGACAAAATAAGATGTACAGACGATTCAGTTGAAGGACCAAAAGATTCCAGTGATAAAGTTTTTATGATTGCACAACTCTTAGCAATGTTCTTAAAGACATGATATGAAGACCACGAGTGAATGTTAGTCGTCTGCGAACCAGACCAGTTGCACTAGGCGTCAACACTTCACAAAAGAATCGAAGTATCTAACTCAGAAAAACTGTTCAAGAGGTATGATTGAGTTTAGAGCAGTATTGATATCCTCTAGTTAGTTGGAAGCTGAATATTTAAAGATGTCAAATTAAGAGGAAAATGAATAGTATCCAAAATTACTATTCATATAAATAGTATCCAAAATAACTATTCATATAAATAGTACAATTCATATGAATAGTAATTAACGGTTACTATTTGGGGTTGGTGTAATAGTGTCCGGTTACTATTTGGGGTTGGTGAAATATTGTCCGGTTACTATTTGGGGGTTGTTGGAATAGTGCTCGGTTACTATTTGGGGATTGTTGGAATAGTGTCAAATAGTAACTTTCTAAAACCTATAAATAGGCCTGTTGTATTTCATTTCAAAACACACCTCAACACACAACTCTCTCTTCTCTCTCTTATATCTTCTCAGTGTAAGCTGCTAGACAGTCCATCTAGTAGGAAAGCCGGCTTAGCCCGCTTTCAGGAAGTGTCGGGTAGAAGGTCCTCATGCCTAAACTATCCTTAAGAGTGTTCTGGTTTTGAAGCAAATTCATTGGATTAAAAGTTTTAACACCCCTTTGGGTTTATTATCAATAAAGATATATTCCTGAAATTGTGTTTCGTTATTTTGATTTCAAGATCCGAAAAATTGTTATCCGCAAAAATCTTGAAAATCGAAATATTTTGGTAGTATCGTATTCAACCCCCCCTTCTACGATACTTCGGAACCTAACACATGGGTTGCATAGGCCTGAAAAATTCTGATTGCTTCTAACCTTGCTACAGGTGCAAAGGTTTCATCAAAATCAATCCCTTCTTCTTGACAGTAGCCTTTTGCAACCAATCTAGCTTTATTCCTTGTGACTATGCCATTTTCATCCATCTTGTTCTTGAATACCCACTTAGTGTCAATCACTGATTTTCCTTAAGGTTTGGGTATAAGCTTCCATACTTTATATCTTTCAAACTGGTTTAGCTCTTTCTGCATAGCTACAACCCAGTCTGGATCTAGAAGTGCTTCCTCAACTTTCTTGGGTTCTTCTTTAGATAAGAAGCTGTTGTATAAGCATTCTTTTTGAGTTATTCTTCTAGTTTGGACTCTTGCATTTGAATCCCCAATGATGAGTTCAAATGGATGATCTCTAGTCCATTTCCTCTGTGGTGGCATGTTTGATCTGGATGATGTTGCTCCATTCTCCCTTTGGTGATCATTTTGAATAGTTGTTGAATGATGACTATGTGATACTCCCCCTGAGCATGTGGCTCTTGAGTTTGCAGAGAGTGGAATTCTAACAGAGTGGTCAATGGATATATCCCTTTGGCTCTCAACAGATGCTTCAAAATGATTCCCAACAGATGGAGCTTCCTCAGCATCAATGAATGGAGTGCTCTACTCTTTAGCAGATGAGTCACCTTGATTATGTAGCCTTCTCACACCAGTTGACACTGCTTCTTCATCATCCTCAATGTCTTCACCACGTACCTCATTCTCAAATGAGAGTGTCTCATGGAAACCTTCATCTACTAAACCTTGAATCTTCTTATCATCAAAGACAACATGTATGGATTCCATAACAATGTTAAGTCTCAGATTGTAGACTCTGTATGATTTCCCAGCTGAGTATCCAACAAAGATAGCTTCATCTGCCTTTGTTTCAAATTTTCCTAGGTTTTCACCTTGGTTTCTTAGAACAAAACATTTGCATCCAAAGACATGTAAGAAGTTAATTGTTGGATTCTTTCCTTTAAATAGTTGATAAGGTGTCATGCCTTTTGTTTGGTTGACCAAAGAAATATTCTGAGTGTAGCAATCAGTGTTAACAACTTCAGCCCAGAAATATGTTGGTAACTTTGATTCTTCAAGCATGGTCCTTTCAGCTTCAATGAGAGTTCTATTTTTCCTTTCTACTACACCATTTTGTTGAGGAGTTCTTGGTGCAGAGAATTCTTGGATAATTCCATCTTCTTCACAAAACTCTCTCATCACAGAATTCTTGAACTCAGTTCCATTGTCACTTCTGATTCTTCTGACCTTGAATGAAGTATTGTTGTTGACTATGTTGATGTGATTGATAATGATTTCTCCTACCTCATCTTTAGAGTGCAGAAAGAATGTCTATGTGAATTTTGAGAAATCATCAAAAATCACAAGACAGTATCTTTTCCTTGAGATAGACAATACATTCACTGGTCCAAATAAATCCATGTGCAGTAGCTGTAAGGGTTGATCAATTGATGACACTGACTTGGATTTGAAAGAGGCCTTCTTTTGCTTCCCTTTCTGGCATGCATCACACAGTCCATCCTTCGTAAAATCCAATTTTGGAATACCTCTAACCAAATCCTTCTTAACCAACTCATTCATAGCTTTGAAATTTAGATGTGACAGTCTCTTGTGCCAAAGCCCCTTCTTCTACATCTGCCTTGCTGAAAAGACATGTAGCAGAATTTGCATTTGTTGAATTGAAGTCAGCTATGTACACATTCCCCTTTCTATTTCCTGTCATCACCGCCTTGTTGTCATTGTTCTTGAAAACAACACAAGCTTCAGATGTGAACCACACATTTTGACCTTTATCACACAGTTGACTGATACTAAGCAAGTTATGCTTAAGACCATCAACCAGTGCTACCTCTTCAGTGACAACATTTCCTTGTGAAATCAAGCCATATCCTCTAGTATATCCTTTGTTGTTGTCTCCAAAGGTAATGCTAGGGCCAGCTCTCTCCTCGAACTTAGTGAGCAGGGTAGAATCTCCAGCCATGTGCCTAGAACAACCGCTATCCAAGTACCAAAGATTCTTTCTATTTCCCTGCACACATCAGAACCAAATCAAGAGTATTTTGGTACCCAAGTTTCATTGGGTCCTGCCTTGTTAGCCATTCTCTTTCCCTTCAAACCCTTTTAACCCAAGGATTCAGATTGAGTTAAATCAATCTTAACTCTAGGTGTAGGCCTTTGAAAGACAGGGTTTGATACATGCTCATATGCATTATAGTTAAATGCAGAGTTAGGCATAGTCTGTGCAAGCATGTTATTCATCATCCATGGCATCTGAGGCATATTAAAAGCACTGTAATATGGATTATGCATGAATGGCATGTTAACATACTGACTAGATGCATGAGCAGGTTGGACAAACATATTAGGCATAACATTCACAGCAGGCATAGGCATAGGCAAAGACTTACTAGGCACAGAAGCATCTTTCACTATTTTGCATCTAGCACATAGATGATTAACACTACCACAATTTACACAGATTTTCCTAGGAGCATATTATCATGTGTGTAATTATTGTGCTTGTTAATACCTACCTTGCCATTTCTATTCTTTTTCCTACCTTTAGTCTTTGTTTCAACTTTTTCTAACTTGTCCTTCAATTGCTTGTGGGACAAGTGACCTATGTTGCCTTTCTCAACTGATTTTGTTTTGCTACATTCTCATTACAAAGTTCTTACTGACGGGTCCATATTTATTATTCAATTGAACTAAAGTTGTTTTGCTGACAGTTTTGGCCTTCAACGGATACTTCTCATCCGTTGGCTCGTTGTTCCTCAACGGATGATCGATATCCGCTGATTCATCACTGTCTGAAGCAACTTCTCCATCAATCTCTAACTTTGCTTCCTTTAGCTTTCAGAAAGAATCGATCCCTTGAACACTATAGATTTCTTCAATAACAACCTTAAATCCATTCCACTTCGCTATCAAGTCCTGTTCTTTCTTCAACTGTTCTTTCAACACATTTTCTCTTTTCAGAGCCTCAATTAATTCATTATTAGCATCCTGGCAATCTCTTCTCAACGTTTCAAATTTAATTAACTGAGTAACTATTAAAGCATTCATGTCGCTTAACTTCTAGTTTAATTCTCCAACTCTTCTATTTTCTTTATTATGCAATTCCGTGGAAACATGAATGTTGTGCAATTCAATAGTCATTTCATCAATTGTGCACACACATTCAGCTTTAAAAAGTTCAGTTAAGTTTGTAGAGTATACCTAGTTGCTTGCTGAACTGGCTTCTTCTTCATTCTCATTGGCCATGAGAGCTAGGTTGACAAACTCTTCTTCTTCATCTGTGTCTCCTCCAGCAGCCCAGTCATTATCCTTTGACATAAATGATTTTTCCTTTTCCCTGGGAAGATAAAAGTATTTCTTCTTGTAGTCAACAGTTTCATATTGTCTCTTCTCCTTAGACTTTCTACACTCATTTTCAAAGTGACCAGTAATTCCATAGCTAAAGCATTTTACCTTGGACTTTTCAACCATGTCTTTGTTAGGTTAATAGCTTCTGAATTTCTTTCTACAGGGTTTTTCTTGAATCTGATCTTAGAGAACCTTTTTGACAAAAAAGGTAAGTACTCATCCAAGTCTTTAGACTCATCACCACTAGATGCTTCTAGTTGTTCACTCGTTTTGCTCTTGCCTTTGCTCAGCTTTCCTACATCTTCACAAGTACCAGAACTAGTACTTGGTGTGTTCTTGACATCCTCCATCTTTTCACCATCTTGACCACTGGGCACACTAGCCACCAAAGCTACAGCTCCACTCTTTTTCTAATTTTTCTCGATCTCCTTATCTTGTTGCAGTTCAAGCTCATAGGTTTTCAGAATACCATACAGTCTCTCAAGTGTAAAATCTTTGTATTCTTGAGAATTTCTCAATGAGACTGTTATAGGTTTCCATTCCTTAGGAAGAGATCTCATAAATTTGAGATTGAAGTCTTTGACAGAGTAAACTCTTCCATACAACTTTAAACCATTCAATAATTTCTGAAATCTACTAAAGATATCAGTGAGATTTTCACCAGAAGTAAAGTGAAAGTGCTCATATTGTTGTATAAGAAGCTGCATCTTGTTTTCTCTGACTTGCTCAGTTCCTTCACATATTGTTTGGATAGTATCCCACACCTGCTTAGCAGTGGTGCAATTAATGGCATTATCAAACATGTCTTGGTCTATACCATTGAACAAGATGTTCATGGTTTTCTTATCCTTATGCATTTCTTCCAAGTCCTCTTCTGTGAATTCAGCCTGAGTCTTTGGTATTGACCTTCCTGCCGCTGCAGTGCCTGTATCTGCTCCAACTCCAGAGTTGGCTTTCATAGGAACATGTGCTTCATTCTCTATGCAGTCTACATAACCTTCATCGATGGCTGAAAGATGAAGATGCATCTTTACTTTCCAATGAAAGTAATTGTCTTTGTCAAGCATTGGAATCTTCATGCCTGTGTCCTTCTTTCCCATAGTGTTTGATCTTTAAACTTCTTGTTTGTTAGAAGCTTGCTTTGATACCAATTGATAAATCCCAATAACACCACAAGATTGTAAAAGGGGGGTTGAATACAATCTTGACAAACTTTTTCGAATTAACGAAGTCTGAACAGTTGGATAAAATAGATAAATGAAACAAGTAAATGAAATGTAAAGCAAGTACACAACACTTAAAAAATTTCAGGTGGGTTTTATGATCCACCTAAGATTTATATTTTAAAGAAATAATCTGTGTAAAAGACTAACACAGCTGCGGTTACAAAGCTTTGAATGTGACGCCCTCGGTCCTGGGATGACCTCATAACCCGACCCGGGGATGCCAAACAAACCAAAACATCATAATATATGCTTAAACAACTTAATTTAATATAACCAAAAGGAGTTACAACAGAGTCAAGTCTTACGATAACAGGTTACAACATATAATAAGCTTCTAAACAACTTCAACATATGTATATTACAAAAGTATTCTTCTTAGAATTCTACACACTTCTTATCCAACTTCGGTAGTTCAGATTATTACATCTTATCCTTTCCCGAACCTCCTCCAACTTTATTCCCTGTGGAAGTTAGTGACATAAAAAGGTGAGCTCATAGAGCCCAGCAAGCGTATATCATACTATTTAACTGAGGGTTACAAAACAAGTAATTTCAACAAGGAAATCCTCAAAATTTCATTGAGTTCATCACAACAAATAATTTTTCACATAATTTATAAAAATGAGTATTCAAACACGACAGATTCACAAGTTCTACTAGTGGGAATCCCGGCCAGCTAAACAATTGGTTTAGCTTTACTTCCGATTTGGAAGCATCATCATCAATTCACAATATCAATGTAATAATACTCAATTTTCATCAACAAATCATCAAACGTTCATCGAGATTTCAAAAATAATTTAATGAAGCAGTATAGTACGATATATACTTAAAGTAAACCGCTTCTACTCTTTACTGTAAGAACCCCAAATTTTGGATATAATTAAAACTTTTTATTATGTACTTAGGTAATGGTGAATAGTGATTACGACTACGATGTAACGATTGAGATAATGAATGAAAGGAATAGATTTGGATTCAAATGTTTATATGCCATGAAGAATACTATTGGTTGACACTTTAGATAAGAATTATCTATCTCCTAGGGAATTAAGATTTGATAATTCTAAAGAATAAGATTATTCTTATGTCATCCAAATCGATATCTATTATTGGTCCAGTGGTTCCGTAAAAAGGTTAAGGAACGATCGAAAGAGATCAGGGAAAATTGTACAACCCTAAGAGAATAAGTAAAGAATAAAGAATTAATAGTGTTTTGGTGGAATTAGGAATATTATTAGACGACGCTATATAGAAGTACCCGGAACGAAATTCTGAGTTCGTATTAGTGCTCCAGGGGGAAAAAGAGTGTATGTAAAAGCTGTCGGATTCTGAAAAATAGCACTTTTAATTCCCCAAGATTTCCCTGGACACTGAAAGACCTAAGAGATTATTAAAAGGATTTAAGGAATATGGATCCGAGAGTTATTAAGAATGATGGAGTATAGTATTATAAATATTAAGAAGGTTTCCGGTAAAACCCTAACTAGAAATCCTTGGGATATTCTTTCGCAATAATCGGAAAAAGAAACAAATAGAGAATCAAGAGATGAGCATGTGCAAATTGGTGGGAGAATAATGAACTATAAGGACTTACATGAAAGTCAACTAACAAGCAAATGGTGTAGTTGCACTTTTACAAAAAGGGGTATGCATAATGTGGTGCCAACAAGTGTACCAATGGATGGGCAACACATGGACCATTGAGAAGCAAACAACACAAAAGGAGATGATGCATCCAAGTAATGTAGCAATAATACATGAATTAGAGGATATTTGTTCATAAAGCAAAACAAAGAGCAAGGAACACCATCTCTCCCAAAACTGCCCAGCAAAACCAAGCTAAAAGAAAAATTTATATCTCCACTTCTACCCATTCATAAATCACCAAATTTTAACCATATCGTTTCCACTCCATGGGCAAGATGCGTTCCAAATTTCATGGAAATCCAAGTAGTATAGCCTAGTCAAATCCATGCTTAAAGTTGGAGGACCAAAACTGTCCAGGTTCTGATCAGTAGAAAGATGGGGCTCAAAACCCTAGCTTCCATGGTTGGATTCTTGTGTTCTATAGCTCAAAAGAAATCCCTTGAAGAGTAGAAGGTGTGGTAAAAATTTTAGAACCAAACTTTTAGTTTTTGATTTTATATGATTTTTACAAGATTGACGATGAATAGTGGATCTTAGAAACTAACTTTGTTTTCATGATTTCTTTGGATGATCTAAGGTTTGATTAAGCTAGACAAGGACCATAACAAGCTTATTAAGGTTATATCATACTCCAAGGAAAGTAGATCTCTTGAAACCCTAGCATTTGATTTGAGATTTATGAATGTTTTTGATGGATTTAGCTTGGTATGATTATAGTGATAATTAATTAGTTATATGATTTAAGATGCATGATGATTTTGATGCTAAGATCAGTAGCTTCTGGACTTGTGAGATGATTATTATGTGTATAAGTTGTATTGATGCCCGGTGTGGCTTGGGTTGTTGATTGTGATTTTTGGAACGTTCGTATTATAGCCGTTATAATGCCGAAATTTCGTTAATCATTGAAAACCATGCATCAAAGTAGGTCTAATGGCCGAAACTGGACAAGTATCTAACATGCGCTTGTAGATCTTGAGTCGTAGATCATTTTGGAAAAAGAATCGAATCAAACAGACTTACGGTTTAGGATTTATGACCGATTTACTAAAAGTAGTTCGAATCCGTAAACGAAAGTTCGTAACTGAAATTGAACCCTCGTAAAATATGTAAAGTCATGACGAATCTTGGTAAATAAATACTAGAGGTAAAAAGGAAGGTGTGAAAGAAAACCGTATGTCAAAAGGATCATTTTTCGATTTATTAAAAATATTCGAGTCGAGGTTAAACGTGAACGAACCCCTAAAAGACGACTCTATTATAACTTCGGTAAAACACTTAGAAAACGAACGATAAAACTCGAAGTATAATCTCGGTTCGTAATCGATCGACTTTAGAACTTATACGACTTAAGTATATACCGAGTGTGGGTATAATGACATGTCGTAATAAGGAACAAATGTCGGATCGTATCAGTAATAAAAAGAGTTACACTAAAAAGTGTATAACGAGATAATTCGAAAACGTGTTTCGATTTAAGTAGAGTTTATACTTAGACTCTTAAAAGGTGTTAAGTGGTTAATCTCGAATGTTCTGATTATTTATAGATCATCGAGCAGACCCAGGACACGCTATCTCCACCCACACCTGAGTACCAGGCAAGTTTCAATTCCCTTCTTTTAGGCTGTTGTTGTGATTGATTATATATATATGTTTTCTGTTATACATATGCCATAGCATGCATGCCTACTTTCAAGTTATATCGTTATGTTTGTTCTCTGATTGTTTATTGGCTTCTAAATTAGATAGCTAACGTATCAATTATAAGCCGGTTATTGTAAGACCCTCATAGAAGGGCGTATACATCTTATTCATCAAATATAGACCGGGAGTCAATATTTCTTGATATATCGAGATTACCTCGGAGGAAAATATTTAAGTAAATATTTTCCATTATTTGGGCGACGAATATTATTTGAATATTCGTTCGAGATTATTTATTTACCGATCCTTACTTCAAATAATTATTTGAACGTAACCATTCGACGAATAATATTTTTCAATATTCATTCAAAGTCGAATAGAATATCGATTATTATTCCGAATATTCTTCTAAAGATTGGACTACTAAATGAATATTATTTGAATATCCATTTAGAATATTATTTTATTAAATGAATATTACTTTTGAATATTCATTTAAGATATTAATTACTTGATGAATATTATTCTAATATTCATCTGAAGCTTGATTTATTTATCGAATATTATCTCGAATATTCCTTTAAAGCTTGGATTACTAAATGAATATTACTTGATATTCATTTAGAATATTATTCATTAAATGAATATTACTTTTTGAATATTCATTTAAATTCCTTATTAATTAATGAATATTATTTTGAATATTCATTTAAATATTTATTTATTCAATAAATATTCTCTTGATGTTTCTTCAAGGATTATTTGGAGAAAGACTCTGATTAATGATATTCTTTCATATTCCTAAATATTCTTTAAATATTTTAGTTCAATAAATATACTCTGAATATTTATTCCATACTTAGAATAACCTCAATAAGGTTTATCTTCTTCGATTATTATTAATCTTATATCAAGAAAGGTTCTCAGACATCATTCTTATATCAAGAAAGGTTCTCAGACATCATTCTTCTTTGATTCTACCTCCCTAATAATAAGGGAACCTTACTTGGAAAATGTTATTTATCTTGTCGACTTCCCGGTCATAAAATATTCTTTTCACTCGCAATGCGGGTGCTATTGACTTATTAAGTCGTTGTGTACCTTCTCATCTTTCGAGGAGTAAGATTGTTGGAACAAGTTGATATTCGTTACCAAGCAATAGCTTGGAAGTTATTGGTGAATTTTCCTTTAGAACTAGATACGACTACTTTGTAGAGTCTTATCAACAAGTATTATACTTGGGGAAAGGGGGACGAACGTTACATTCAGAATCATGAATTCTATTTGAACTAGGAGTCGTGTTAGAGGCCGAGTAGCGCCGGTCCATCCCCTTTGGCCCAACCGTTGGCCGGGGAGAGCTAGTAAGGCGGTAGACAAGTAAAGCCGTCAGTTCTTCCTTCTACCGGTAGTAAATCTAATTTGAGCTGTACGATCTCGACTGATCATCAAGATTGGAACAGCGGGCGCGGTGAATACTCCATCATTGGTTCATCATCTAAACTTATTTATTTCCTGCAACATGGTTACTGTTGGCAGAGCTGGAAAAGTGTTCATAACTGGAATTGCAATCTTTTCTTGCAAGTTCCTCTTTTTAATGACAATGAGAATATCTCTCTTACTTTTGATGTAGCAGATATTTCTACAAACAAATACTTTAAGTTACCTTGTAACTTCATCGTTCATATTATACTGATATCATTTCCGTAAATGCATGGCATATGGTTTGAAAGATACTTTTGAACTATTCTATATTATCGTTCAGTTATATATTATTGTTGGTGGGCTATTGCTCACCCTTGCTTTATTATTATATCACAACAACAGCTAGACCAGATGACTCGCACAAGGTGCACTCGACGCGGGCGAGGACGATGAGACTACCGGAGCTGAAGAAGAAGCTATTGGTAGGATAGATTTATTCTTTCAGTACCAAGTGTATGGTGTATGACTTATGTAAATGGATGGCAAAGAGTATGTATTTATATTGAAATTCTTTTGGATTGTAAGAACTCATAATGTGATTAATAAAAATTTGATTGTTACTCTGATTTCATCTCTGGTACTATAACGGGTGTGTTTTACATTGTTGTGTTGGGTCATAGAGATGTAATTTATTTTATGTTAAGGAAAGTTCAAGTGTTGTGGACAGAATTGGAAACCGTAACGATTGGATCCCGGACCCCGGATCTGGGAGTGTTACAGAAGTGGTATCAGAGCGTACGTTATAAACCCCAGAGATGATGCGACGTTAAAACAATAAACTCCCTAAGATAATAAGAACTTTTGCCAAGTTCATAGTCGGACTACTTCAAGTAGTACTGACATATAAAACCCTTATGGGAACTCTTAAGTATCATGATAGTAACTTAGCTCGTTCTCGTATCGACTAGTAAGGCGACAGACCTTGAGGCGTACGAGCAGCAGCATGATGATGTTTTATTATATGCTGACGATCGAATTGTGAATTCGATAGAGTACCCTATTGAGGACTTGAAAGAGGTTCCAGCAGAGGAGAATCCTATTGAGGATGAGGAGTTTACTCCAAGGAAATGAGGGCTGTAGCTAGAGGGATAGCGAGAGTTAAGATTATAGTGCTCAGAGAAGTGAGCACAAAGAACTGAGATATTACTAAGAGAATTGAAATTTTATGTTGGATTTATAGGCGGACTACGAGAGGTAGTACCAGTAATTAAGACAGATTGGAAGGATTACTTGAGGTCTTATATGGGGATAGATAAAGATCCTTAGAGACTTTCAGATTAATGAGAAAGGAGTTAGAATGATGCATGATTATCAAAGACGTCGATGTAGGACGGGGAACACCCAGGAGCAGTTGAGATAGAGGCAACAAGTGTCATATTATCGGATAAATGGATTAGTGTGAATATTGTCAATGGTAATTCGCCATGAGAAGGCGGATTTCGTGGGTTATATTTTATGAAACCAAATTGAGATTGTTGAGGTGGTTTTATTCAGCGAAATGTCCATATTATGAATGAACCAGCTTCGAAAGTAAAGATAGTGGAAAGTAATGGCCTGATTGGATAAAGTAATATAAAGTAGTATGCGAGACGATGATCTCAGAAACTACCAGAGGAAAAGACCAGTGGGTCTATGATAAACTCGTAATATGACTACTATCAGGTACTAAGTATAAGTTTATTTTAACTCAGTAAAATGGTGAATCAGGAACGTTAGATGCATGTGATTCAGAAGAATATTAAATTCTTTCTTTTCCCCGAATAGATTATAGTAGTTACCTTAAGTTTATTCTGACACTGAATTGCAAATGGATCAACTAATGCGATTAGTGGTTAAGAGGTAATAGAGAATGTTTTAAGATGAAATTGGTAACGACCCGACGTTGGTGTTGCCTAACGGGAGAAGGAAGACTTTATGATACGCTATGATGCATCTCATACAGGTTTAGGTGGTGTGCTTATGCAGCACGGCAGAGTAATTGCAGATGCATTCGAACAGCACGGTACTCCAGACTAGGATGGCCCTAATAGTGCCAATTTTTATGAAACGACTAACTCCGACGGTAGTGTTCCTTCTGAAACCTGTGGTTAGGAAGACTGACATTTGATATTATCGACAATTAAGATGTATATGTATCAGGAAGAGGTGGCATGTTTCAGTTTGAAACTTTTGATTTCCCTTCTATGGGATATATATATTTGGTTCCTTTCTAGTGGTTAAACTTCCAACTTTGTGTCAATAATTCCGTTATTATAACTGCTTATGATTCTACCTGCTTGGATGCTCATAGAACTATTCTCGGTTTCGAAATTGATCTTCATAATGTTACCGGTGGTTGGATAGATTGACCAAAATTTCCTAGATTCTGGAAAGAAATTCAACGAATTTTGGCAAACCTTGTCTTTCTGATTATCAGAGAACATCATGGAAGAGAGTAGAAACTGGGGCGAACCCCGTGAATTGGATAAAGTAGCCACTATATGGGTTGGTGGATAGACCCCGGTTATCGCTATTGATTGTAGAAATACAATGATGAAGTGAGATTGGACGAAAACAGGAAATGTAAGTAAGAAACCAGCCGGACTGAGAAACTCCGGGATTGACTTAAGTGAAAAGGCTGTTATACCATGAATGGTAAGCTTACGTGGCACGTGGGATTGATAAGAATAGTTGAAAAGATAAAAGTGGAGGAAAGGTGACCGGAGACGGTGACGAGAAGTCGATTAAGACCTATATGGAGTAAAGTTTTAGAAAGGTAGAAAGGTATCAAAGTAGAAGGCACTATGCCAGCAATTGCTAGAAAAGTAATGCTAATTAGCCAACCCCTAAAACCATATATTTTTATTTTAGTGTGGTCAGTTGAGGCCAAGTCACAAAGGATTATCAAGTGACTAGACCAGCAATGAAAGGACAAAGCAGGGTTGCTTCTAAGTAAGCACCGACTGCAAGGGCTTTTGATATAAAGGAAATATTAATGAGATCGTAGGAATCTTCTACTGAACCCTTTGCAACCCATGTTTGGATTTGGAATTTACTAGACTTTTCGGAATGGGGTCACCCGTACTAAAGTGATTCATGTGTGTATGATTGCCCAAGATTACGAGTAAAAATGAAAGTATAATGACTTGAGATGTATGATGTTAGGGTATTATAAATACCATGAATATATTATGACCAAGGGAAGTAAACAATGAAGGTTTATGAAGAGAGTATAGAAATGGTCAGAGATGGATCAGTATGCTGTAGAAATTTTGTCTAAGGCAAGTACCTTTGAGAAAAACGATTAGTACTAAGAGATTCACGTTGAACTCGATCAATATCTTCCAGAACATCCTTGCTACCATTACCAAGTTCTGTAAGAGAGCATATAGACATACGTTGTCTTTTGGAAGGTCAAATAGGCTGACAACTATCTGAAAGAAGAGGTTAGCATTAAGCCACTGATCGATTATCAAATGAGAATGATTGAAAAGAGACCCTTATTAAGGATACATGATTTGATTGCCAAGTATAGGATGCAAGAATTCCTTGGCAGTTGAATTAAGGATAGGATATCCATAAATTAAGACAAACCCTGGGGAATGCACAAGGGATGGCATTAACCCTAATAACGACATTATGAATTCAGATGATATGAGTTAGACTTGCTAAGGCAACAATGACCGGTAAGGATTATTAAAAAGAGTTCTGGAAAGAACATAGATAGAATTATTAGAGTATTGATCAATGACATTTTGATATACCCTGTACCCAGAAAATACAGGAGGAATGATGAGGATGACCTATGAAACCTTACAAGGAAAAAGGTAATATTCCGAACTTCAAAATGGAAGTTTGGTAAGGAATGTATGACATAGTAACAATAATGCCAGATGAGGCATGTATGAAACCCTGAGGAAGTATGGATTGAACCTATAAAGGTTGAGATTATCCTAAGATAAGGAAAGAACTAAGAAAAGAAGTATCCTAAGTAGGATTGGGAATAAACGTGATAAAGTTCCCACGGGTAGGTGGAAGCAATGACTTATGGAAAAAGACTGATAAATATATTTTTCTCCATCAGCAGAGCTTAAGGGAGAATGCTTTCACCGAATAGTGATGGGAATGAGGTAGAAAAGTTTGAATTGGAATATATCCAGAGAACAAGGATTACCAGAAATTATTATTATCAGGAAAGGCCAATGAGGTGGCCGACAGTCTAAGTATAAAGGAATAATTACAAATGTTCATACCGAAGAAACAAAATGATATTTGGAAAGACCTTGAAGGTCATATCGGAGTGGAGGAAGTTACATTCCTTTTGATGATTGTGCAAGAATCGAAGGTAATAATAGTTTAATTAAAGATTCGATTCCTGATGGAGTCTTAATCATATTACGTACCTTAGAAGGTCCCGTTTTGAGGCAAACCAGGACCATGATACAAAATTGACGAAGTAAACAGTTAAGTTTCCAGTCTTTTATGAAAGCTGCATGAGTGATAGTTCATCAACCTGACATAGCTGCGATGCTTGAAACTCTTCTGCAATTTTATCTACTTCATGTAATATCTACATCAAGTTCAGGAAGTGTTCCTTATGGATAAGGAATAGTGATTACTTTGTCTCCATAAAGGATTTGTAACCCGTAAGGTTAGCTATTAACGCATTATGTAAACAACAAGCGATGGTGATTCTTCTAAGAAAGTAGATGACAACGTAAAGATAAAGAAAGTGCTGCTATTGATAAGCTAAATGGCATGTTGATGAATGACAAGCAAGTTTGGGTTAGCGTACTTCTACGCAAACAAGATAGAGAATATGAGGTTGACGATTCATGATGCTAAATGTATTCCCGTAGCAAGAATTAAGGGCAGTTGAGCCCAAGATTTGTTGGGCCATCTGAGAGTTTAAAAGTGTTCGGAAGGTGGCATTCGAGCCAGCTCTACCCCCAAAACTTATAGCACGGTCATAACGGGTTTTCATGTGGCAAGGCTACGCCAGTAAAATGCAGATACTCGATAGATGATAAGAGTACGAGCAAGTAGATATACGACCTGGTCTGACTTACGAAAGATAACCTGTGGAAAACCGCGGGTAGAAAAGAATAAGTGATGAGAAACAAGTTGGCAGAAGTAGATTATATTGAATCTAAGTTAAAGGGATCGGCCAGATTCATTTCGGAGAGTTTAAAATTTGAATAATGTGATGATTGTAAAGTAAATGTGACGGGATACCAATAAGGAGGTGCCACGTGCAAAAGATGTCTCAATAAAGAGATGAAGGTGGAAGTAAATAAGAATCAGATAATAAGAAGGATGTGATTGATAAAGAAAAGACTAAGAAAGCAACTATAGAATGTGAAGCAAGGGATGTTATGAATGGATTAATAAATGGGTTTTCTGATGAATTCTAGGGATGACAACCTGAGATGTTCAAAGATTTTCCAAAAGTAAGTGTGCTAAGGTTGAACCAGAGTATAGGTCCATAGAATAGTGGACAAAGCAGCAAAATATGTTGACACATGAGGTTACGATCAAATAATATTGGATATAATTATGATTAATTTCTTCCTTAATGAACCTCTATAGTTCAGAGGTAAATTATGAGTATGATCTTTTACAATCGTGAAAACTTTCTATAATCCTTTAGAATTCTTTTCTTTTCTTCTCTCTTATTCATCTTCTTTATGAATTCAGAAGAACAACCCTTTAAGGAGGGGAGGTACTGCTACGTGACTATCTGTCTATGCGATAGAAGTCTAAGTGGAATACCATAACTTGTTTAATTGCTTGTCAAGTACTAAAGGCTGGCCCCCTTCTGTACTAGCTATGCAATATAACAAATGTTCGATTGATCATAGTGATCTCTCAATAAATCTTTCCACTTCTCTATATTGATCGAGATTGTGAAGATTAAAGCGATCAGGAAATGCACAGTGTGAGCGAGGTTACCTCCAAATTCGTAGGGGGATAGTGACACCAATGTTACTGCAGGTATCAATAAGGATAAGACTGAGTAAGAGCATAACCCGGATAGTGGGTTGTATGAAAAGTAGCAAAGTAGATGGAAAAGGATAAAGTAAGTATTGCAGCATCAGTAGATGTGCTGAGAAAGGGTAGAACGACTAAGAATTGACCGGGAAGCTGAGAGGTGAAACGATAGACAAACGACTCTTTGCTTCCTACCTGATTCCGGGACGGAATCCTTTTAAGGAGGGGAGACTGTAAGAACCCCAAATTTTGGATATAATTAAAACTTTTTATTATGTACTGAGGTAATGGTGAATAGTGATTACGACTACGATGTAACGATTGAGATAATGAATGAAAGGAATAGATTTGGATTCAAATGTTTATATGCCATGAGAATACTATTGGTTGACACTTTAGATAAGAATTATCTATCTCCTAGGGAATTAAGATTTGATAATTCTAAAGAATAAGATTATTCTTATGTCATCCAAATCGATATCTGTTATTGGTCCAGTGGTTCTGTAAAAAGGTTAAGGAACGATCGAAAGAGATCAGGGACAATTGTACAACCCTAAGAGAATAAGTAAAGAATAAAGAATGAATAGTGTTTTGGTGGAATTAGGAATATTATTAGACGACGCTATATAGAAGTACCCGGAACGAAATTCTGAGTTCGTATTAGTGCTCCAAGGGGAAAAAGAGTGTATGTAAAAGCTGTCGGATTCTGAAAAATAGCACTTTTATTTTTCCCAAGATTTCCCTGGACACTGAAAGACCTAAGAGATTATTAAAAGGATTTAAGGAATATGGATCCGAGAGTTATTAAGAATGATGGAGTATAGTATTATAAATATTAAGAAGGTTTCCGGTAAAACCCTAACTAGAAATCCTTGGGATATTCTTTCGAACGATCAGTGAAATTGAGCAATAATCGGACAAAGAAACAAATAGAGAATCAAGAGATGAGCATGTGCAAATTGGTGGGAGAATAATGAACTATAAGGACTTATATGAAAGTCAACTAATAAGCAAATGGTGTAGTTGCACTTAAACAAAAAGGGGTATGCATAATGTGGTGCCAACAAGTGTACCAATGGATGGGCAACACATGGACCATTGAGAAGCAAACAACACAAAAGGAGATGTTGCATCCAAGTAATGTAGCAATAATACATGAATTAGAGGATATTTGTTCATAAAGCAAAACAAAGAGCAAGGAACACCATCTCTCCCAAAACTGCCCAGCAAAACCAAGCTAAAAGAAAAATTTATATCTCCACTTCTACCCATTCATAAATCACCAAATTTTAACCATATCTTCTCCACTCCATGGGCAAGATGCGTTCCAAATTTCATGGAAATCTAAGTAGTATAGCCTAGTCAAATCCATGCTTAAAGTTGGAGGACCAAAACTGTCCAGGTTCTGATCAGTAGAAAGATGGGGCTCAAAACCCTAGCTTCCATGGTTGGATTCTTGTGTTATATAGCTCAAAAGAAAGCCCTTGAAGAGTAGAAGGTGTGGTAAAAATTTTAGAACCAAACTTTTAGTTTTTGATTTTATATGATTTTTACAAGATTGACGATGAATAGTGGATCTTAGAAACTAACTTTGTTTTCATGATTTCTTTGGATGATCTAAGGTTTGATTAAGCTAGACAAGGACCATACCAAGCTTATTAAGGTTATATCATACTCCAAGGAAGGTAGATCTCTTGAAACCCTAGCATTTGATTTGAGATTTATGAATGTTTTTGATGGATTTAGCTTGGTATGATTATAGTGATAATTATAAGCATGATTATGTAATTAGTTATATGATTTAAGATGCATGATGATTTTGATGCTAAGATCAGTAGCTTCTGGACTTGTGAGATGATTATTATGTGTATAAGTTGTATTGATGCCCGGTGTGGCTTGGGTTGTTGATTGTGATTTTTGGAACGTTCGTATTATAGCCGTTATAATGCCGAAATTTCGTTAATCATTGAAAACCATGCATCACAGTAGGTCTAATGGCCGAAACTGGACAAGTATCTAACATGCCCTTGTAGATCTTGAGTCGTAGATCATTTTGGAAAAAGAATCGAATCAAACAGACTTACGGTTTAGGATTTATGACCGATTTACTAAAAGTAGTTCGAATCAGTAAACGAAAGTTCGTAACTGAAATTGAACCCTCGTAAAATATGTAAAGTCATGACGAATCTTGGTAAATAAATACTAGAGGTAAAAAGGAAGGTGTGAAAGAAAACCGTATGTCAAAAGGATCGTTTTTCGATTTATTAAAAATATTCGAGTCGAGGTTAAACGCGAACGAACCCCTAAAAGACGACTCTATTATAACTTCGGTAAAACACTTAGAAAACGAACGATAAAACTCGAAGTATAATCTCGGTTCGTAATCGATCGACTTTAGAACTTATACGACTTAAGTATATACCGAGTGTGGGTATAATGACATGTCGTAATAAGGAACAAATGTCGGATCGTATCAGTAATAAAAAGAGTTACACTAAAAAGTGTATAACGAGATAATTCGAAAACGTGTTTCGATTTAAGTAGAGTTTATACTTAGACTCTTAAAAGGTGTTAAGTGGTTAATCTCGAATGTTCTGATTATTTATAGATCATCGAGCAGACCCAGGACACGCTATCTCCACCCACACCTGAGTACCAGGCAAGTTTCAATTCCCTTCTTTTAGGCTGTTGTTGTGATTGATTATATATATGTTTTCTGTTATACATATGCCATAGCATGCATGCCTACTTTCAAGTTATATCGTTATGCTTGTTCCCTGATTGTTTATTGGCTTCTAAATTAGATAGCTAACGTATCAATTATAAGCCGGTTATTGTAAGACCCTCATAGAAGGGCGTATACATCTTATTCATCAAATATAGACCGGGAGTCAATATTTCTTGATATATCGAGATTACCTCGGAGGAAAATATTTAAGTAAATATTTTCCATTATTTGGGCGACGAATATTATTTGAATATTCGTTCGAGATTATTTATTTACCGATCCTTACTTCAAATAATTATTTGAACGTAACCATTCGACGAATAATATTTTTCAATATTCATTCAAAGTCGAATAGATTATCGATTATTATTCCGAATATTCTTCTAAAGATTGGACTACTAAATGAATATTATTTGAATATCCATTTAGAATATTATTTTATTAAATGAATATTACTTTTGAATATTCATTTAAGATATTAATTACTTGATGAATATTATTCTAATATTCATCTGAAGCTTGATTTATTTATCGAATATTATCTCGAATATTCCTTTAAAGTTTGGATTACTAAATAAATATTACTTGATATTCATTTAGAATATTATTCATTAAATGAATATTACTTTTTGAATATTCATTTAAATTCCTTATTAATTAATGAATATTATTTTGAATATTCATTTAAATATTTATTTATTCAATAAATATTCTCTTGATGTTTCTTCAAGGATTATTTGGAGAAATACTCTGATTAATGATATTCTTTCATATTCCTAAATATCTTTAAATATTTTAGTTCAAGAAATATACTCTGAATATTTATTCCATACTTAGAATAACCTCAATAAGGTTTATCTTCTTCGATTATTACGGAAAATATCTCGGAGTCATATTATTATTAATCTTATATCAAGAAAGGTTCTCAGACATCATTCTTCTTTGATTCTACCTCCCTAATAATAAGGGAACCTTACTTGGAAAATGTTATTTATCTTGTCGACTTCCCGGTCATAAAATATTCTTTTCACTCGCAATGCGGGTGCTATTGACTTATTAAGTCGTTGTGTACCTTCTCATCTTTCGAGGAGTAAGATTGTTGGAACAAGTTGATATTCGTTACCAAGCAATAGCTTGGAAGTTATTGGTGAATTTTCCTTTCCAACTAGATACGACTACTTTGTAGAGTCTTATCAACAAGTATTATACTTGGGGAAAGGGGGACGAACGTTACATTCAGAATCATGAATTCTATTTGAACTAGGAGTCGTGTTAGAGGCCGAGTAACGCCGGTCCATCCCCTTTGGCCCAACCGTTGGCCGGGGAGAGCTAGTAAGGCCGTAGAGAAGTAAAGCCGTCAGTTCTTCCTTCTACCGGTAGTAAATCTAATTTGAGCTGTACGATCTCGACTGATCATCAAGATTGGAACAGCGGGCGCGGTGAATACTCCATCATTGGTTCATCATCCAAACTTATTTATTTCCTGCAACATGGTTACTGTTGGCAGAGCTGGAAAAGTGTTCATAACTGGAATTGCAATCTTTTCATGCAAGTTCCTCTTTTTAATGACAATGAGAATATCTCTCTTACTTTTGATGTAGCAGATATTTCTACAAACAAATACTTTAAGTTACCTTGTAACTTCATCGTTCATATTATACTGATATCATTTCCGTAAATGCATGGCATATGTTTTGAAAGATACTTTTGAACTATTCTATATTATCGTTCAGTTATATATTATTGTTGGTGGGCTATTGCTCACCCTTGCTTTATTATTATATCACAACAACAGCTAGACCAGATAACTCGCACAAGGTGCACTCGACGCGGGCGAGGACGATGAGACTACCAGAGCTGAAGAAGAAGCTATTGGTAGGATAGATTTATTCTTTCAGTACCAAGTATATGGTGTATGACTTATGTAAATGGATGGCAAAGAGTATGTATTTATATTTAAATTCTTTTGGATTGTAAGAACTCATAATGTGATTAATAAAAATTTGATTGTTACTCTGATTTCATCTCTGGGACTATAACGGGTGTGTTTTACATTGTTGTGTTGGGTCATAGAGATGTAATTTATTTTATGTTAAGGAAAGTTCAAGTGTTGTGGACAGAATTGGAAACCGTAACGATTGGATCCCGGACCCCGGATCTGGGGGTGTTACATTTACCCCTTTCTCTTTTTCGCAATTTCCCAATATTATCAATTTCGTCTCCCAAAAACTATCCAAAATTTACACTATCATTATTAACACATTATCTCTAATATTACTAATTAATCAATTTCTAAATTAAACAAATACTAAAACAAATTATTAAATCAAAATAACATAAATAGAAAGTAAAGTATGAAGACTTACCAATCGTAAGCGTTTACTCCTACCTTCCTATTTCGTACACTACAAAATATTTATATATGGAAAGGGAAACAAAATTCCCTTTCTACTCGATGTGGTACAATTACCAGGAGGCTTGAAAAATAAATAAGTACACTTGGTCTGCCGACACAACAGCCAAACTCTCTTGCATGCAGCATTTTCTAAAACCTTTAATTAAATTATAGAAGTAATTCCTTCCTATTTATCCTAAGATACTTCCCTTTTTGTTTTCAATGTGGTACAAAAGAAGACTGGTAAAAATAATAAAATGCTTCTCCAATATAATTCAAACAATTCGGGCAAAGACTAGCTACGAAGAACTCAACTGAACCAACACCATTGTTCTCATTTTCGCTTGTATGCTTGAAGTCAAGTTGTTCCATATATACTCCCAAGTCTTCCTTTTAATTATCAATGTGGGAGTTTGTGTTTTTTTTCTATGATGACCACTTATCCCACATCGAAAAGATTTCTAGAATGACTCCTTCTCATGATCTATAAAACTAAGCAAAGTTATTACCTTAGGCACAAAGAGCTAGTGACCCTCATCTTTGGTTTCAACTTGAATCGAGATAGACCCAAAGACGGAAGTAAGAACAACTTAAGTCACACTCACTCTTAATTCCTACGGCTTGAGTGCTTGAAAGTAAAATAAAATAAAGAATTTGAAGTGATTAAATTATAACCAAGCTTCATCCCACATCGAGTAGGCTTGGAAGGTGATGGATATCTCTTCACTATATATATAGGAATTTGAAGACACAAAGACTTGTAAACGAACTGGGCATATGGGGGTTGGCTAGTTTAGCTATTTTTCCTTGTCCCACATCGAGACTTTTATAGCAACCATTTTTATTAACCTCTATATAAGTTGGAAGAGTTTGAGGAATTATAGTGTGGAAGTTTATAAGCTACCATCTTGGCATCCTTTGGAGCCTATAATTTTAAAGTTTAAACCTTGTCAAAATATGTGATCGCTCAATACCTTAAATCAATTCTAAAAGTCTTGCAACATGAAAGTGAATGCAAGATTTTAATGTAAGTTGATTGCCTTTAAAATTGATTCAACTTGTTCCCACATCGAAATGGTTTGGAAGTGAACCCCTCCCAAGCTTTATATAAATCTAGTTGGGTTCTCCACTTACGAATTTAAAGTGCACAACTTTTACCTTGGCTTCCTTGGAGCGACCTAAATAATCATACTCTTAAAAAATTAAATGTGAAATGGATCAAGTGCAAAGTTGACTTATGTAAGCTCCTAAATTTACAACAAACCAACCTAAGTAACATATGTTGGTTTTACTAGGAAATATCAATGTAGGTAGACAAATGAGTATTTCTAGTTTAGCAACTTTGTCCCACATCGAAAATGTATAAGACTAGTTCTCTATCCTTCCCTATATAAGTGGCCTTAAGAACTAAGTTTATTCTCAAGGAAATTATTTCACTTGTCCCATATCGATGGGATACTAGTGCAAGATTCTTACCTCAATTATATATTGGAGTCTTTGTCTATTTGCATAAGTTAAGGCTACATCCATTTGGGCTAGTTCATAATAGCCCGACGAAATCAGTCCAAAATTTTATCCCTTCCCCTTTTGGGCCTTGATGCATCTACTCGGCCCATTTTCCTTAGTCAAATTTTATGGGCCTTGATGCATTTGCTCGGCCCATACTCTAGTCAAATCTTATGGGAGCTCGATTTATCGAGCAAACCAATGAAAATATAAATAGTTAACAAATTTTATATAAAATATAGTTCAATATGAACACATAAAATTATAATAATTTATATAATTCAATAAAACTAAGTTGGGATATTACATTGAATACAAGAGAAAACCTAATTATCTCTCTCTTTGAGCTCTATCTATTTCTCTCATATTTCTTGTATGTGTTTGCTCTCATATAGCTCATACAACTCTTGTTCTACACACACACATTAGCAATGCTACACTTGGGTTATAAATACCCCAAGGCTACAACTTTACAAACAAAATGAATATTACAAAGTCAAATATGTTTGCAGGTCTACTACCACTCCTTTTCTTCATATGACACAACTTTGTCCGATTGTCTTGGACAGATATTGCTAGATTTCATCATCCAAAGTGTTTGCTAAGAAAAGGAATGTTTCTTTTCTTCTTCGTTTCCAAAGACTGGCTTCCCTGCCATTTTGAAGTTTACCAACCCATGTGATCTATCAGCTATGTCACGTCACAATCAACTGCTAGTATTGAGACATTATTGATAAACATTTGTTGTAGCTGATTATTCATTGACGAGTTGCATGTTACCCGTTGATAGTACTATCCGTTGATGTAGCTCCTTTATCCGTTGCTGTATCACTTCACTTAAATAGAATTACAAAGCACAGCTTATATACAATTAACTAACCTATCCTGTTTATCCATTGATAGTCAACATGACTTAGGATGCTATCAACTAGTACTACAATTGATAACTGTCTGTGGAAACTTCTTGACATGATACTAACTTATCGATTGATAAGCTTCCTCATCGACGGATATTTATAAGCTGGATATCCGTTGATAATTTATAAAAACGTTAATACAAATATGTTTTTAAAGTGTTTTATGCATATCATCAAGGACAACATAATTTTGTAGTTTGATTGAATTAATTTTTATTATCCCTCAATTTTTGTTATCCCATTCATTCACAACCGTTAGATCTTCAATTAAGATAATAGCCGTTAGATACAATATTGAAAGTTGTCATATATAGAGGTTTATGACTCGAATCCCGTTAACAATATTTTAATTTAACATTAATACTAAAAGATGTTATGTAGAAAGGTTAAAGGTTCGATTCCCGCCAATGACATATTAATTTAAATTTAATATTAAAAGTTTTTATATACAAAGATCTAATGTTATAGAAAAGTCTAATGTTCAAATTCTCCAAAAACATTTTAAAATTAGTAGTTGTAATATTATATTACATTATAAGCAAATTAATAAAAAAATCAAAGTAACCCGTGTTTTGCACGGGCTATAATTAAGCTAGTAGTAATAATAAGGGTAAAATAGTTCATGAATTAAATTGCTCGGCAAATCCTCTTGTTGTTGTATTAGATTTACAATAATAGATAGATGTCTTGGTCTCTCAATTCAGGTGTTTTGTATTCTTGAGAGTTTTGTTACAGCATAGATTATTTTTAGCAAGGTTTTCTAATTTTTTTAAATTATTTTTAGTGATTTATTGGTAAATTTTGTTATATGTATTAATTTTTTTTGAAACAATTATATGTATTAATTTGATTTCTTTTAGAAATGTATTAAGAAATTTTTAGCACGGTGTTAACCAACTAAATAAACCAGTCAAATAGATCCATGTTTGATTATTAAAATACAATTTTTAAATTTTTTTTGCATGTTTGATAAATTTTGTTATTTTTTAGAATTTAAGTGGGGTTTATAACACACTAATCTCGTATCAAAAAAATTTGAGACTTTAATATAACTAGCTTATAACCCGTGCAATGCACGGCTCCTTTTTTAATATTTTTAATTATATAATTTTTTTAAAATTTTATATGTTATTAATTTACATATCAAATTGTTGCTTAAAAATTGATATATCTTTTATATATATATATAAGGAAAAACCCCAGGAGCTCTAGAATAACTCGATTCATATTAATCTATTTTGCTAGAGCTCCTCTATTTTAAATAATTAAAAGCAAAACTTCCTTCTTTAGGCCCTATTTTTTAGAAAAGAAACCAGAACTTCCTTTTTTAACATTAACATCTTTGAAATTGAAAAGGTTTTCGAATTTGTAGGGACGAATAAATCAAATTATAAATTCGAAATAGAAAAGAAATTTGATATTTCGGAACTTCCTTTTTTAAAATTAACATCTTCGAAATAGGAAAGGTTTTTAAATTTGTATGGAAGAAGAATTTAAATTTACATATTCGAAATAGAAAAGAAATTTATGTTCTTATATATATATATATATACAATCTTTGCTTCTAACAAAAAATTTTTATCACTATATTTGTAACCCTTTTTCTTGCGTCTGTTTGTTTTTATATTCGTCTATTTATTTTGAGTTTGTTTTATTCATTCTTATTTTGTTTAATTTTTAATGTACAAGGCTATGTGCGTGCCTCCACTGATTTTGTGCAATCTCCAAGTTGCTTTTTTGGTTGGTTTTTAAGGTTTGAATTTACTGATTTTATATTTGTTTTCTTCGTTTAATTTTTAAATTTATGATTCGTTATGATTTTAGTTATAATATGGATTATTAGTAACTAATAACCATTGGTTGTCTTGCTTTATGATTTAGGTAAAAAAACATCTGATCGTGTGAACAAGAAGAATTAGGAGATCCTTTTCGATTTGAGAAGTAGAAACACTTGAGAAATTTGACACAAAACGTTTGCACTTTTACCATTTCTTCTTGATTTATTTACTGTTAATTGTTAATTTGTCGTTATTATCTTCTCATTGTTCTTGATCATAATATTCCAACATATTCTTTTTTTAATTCAATCAAATTTACTTTTTTTTATCTATATGTATTTATTACAATAGGTGTCGGCATAAGAAAATGTGACACAAAATCGACGCAAAAATAAGTATATAGTTTATTTTGTTATATATATATATATATATTATAATTTATACAATATTTTATTCACAAATTTATTTATAGATATTATCTTTTTGTTTGATTTCTTAAATAGTTTATTTTTTGAAAAAAAAATTAAAATATTACAAGACCGCCGCAAAATGCGGCTTATATGTATTTCCTGTGGGAGGAATTTGTCACAACAAATTAGGAGGCCTGTTGCTGGAATAGCGCCAACGAATACGGAATCGTCCAACCACCCAGAAAGCCTCGTAGTTGGAGATCAATAGCTAGCCGCCTCGAAAGGCTCACGACTAGGGGTTTCCGAAGAACACGGGAGGTGGTTCCTCGGAGGATCAGACTGGATTCACGGGATTAGAGCTCAAGGACCGTGCAATGATGATGCGTTGGCCTGCCAAGAACCCCAATAAAGATGTGTCACACAAGAGTATTTGTGCTCTATGCTACTCAAGGTGTCAAAGTGTCCAAGAAGACCCCGTAAACTGCCTACATACCACTATTTATAGTGGATCAAGCCCATATGTAGTTCTATTATGATATATTCGGTTGTTTATGATGAATTATCCCATTTCTGAAGGGATTATGACTGATATTTCTGATAATAATCATGTATTATGTATATAATTACGTTACCAAGCTGTATTAGGACTGTTGGAAGCCCATTCCTTGATGTTTATATGAAGAATATATGAATTATCATGATTTTGTGTCATTTGTCAAGTAAATATGACATATATCCTCTAATAACTGAATATATATCTGTTTAGGAGTGTTTTTAGGTGATATAGACGTGTTCCTAAAAATAGAAGGTCTGCCTTATCTGAATTGGCAGCCTAATCAGGCTTCCGGCGGAAGCTGGGGGTACCGTTCGGTAGCCTGGCTCCGGTACCCCCTCCGGTAGCCCCATCATGGAAGCTAAGCCTTATTGAATGACTAGTAGTGGTTGCAGGTTACCTACAAGGGGATGCCCTTGGGAGCCTAAGCCACATATTTCCTTACTGCCATGCCCATGGTAACTCTTGGGGCTGCCATGAGCCCTTGAAAACATGACAGATCACTTATTTTCCTCATGGGTCTGGACCCTATTCCTGTAGTGGGCCTAAATCTAACCCATGCAAGATTTTGGTCACAATAACTACCCCCCGGTTTCCTGAAGTACTGAGTGCAAAGGGAACCAATTATTCATAGGGTGCCGTCTTCTATAAAAATTCGTTTTTTCGCCATCTCGCCAAATCAACACCACACGAGATGTCAATATTGGAGACTCTTAATCATAAACATCTGAATTAATGTTAGTATTTATCCGAAAATCCCTCGTAACTGTATCACAGAATCTCGAATTGAATCTGCTAATAAGTGGAAGCCTCATAATTTATCTGATTTAATTCTAGATTAATTAGTTTTATTTTCCAGAAATAAAATGATAGCTATTGAGGAGGGAAAAATAAGCTAGGACTCTGCCGCTTTTACACAGATAAATTTATAAAAATGACCCATTTTCCATGCAAAAGGTCGTTTCCTACTCCATCTCGTTTTCTGTGCCACATTCATTAATCAAGTGGACGCACCTCTTCTCTCTGTGTTTGTATATATTCATTTACTTAGCCTTTTTCGTTTCTTTTTATCTTTTCACCACATTTTCTCTCAAGCACATAAGGGTTACACAAGAGTTTCCGGCGAAAGCTAAAGCGATCGAACTCCCGTCTCTCCATCTTTTACTCAGGTATGTCTCTGACTCCCTTAGCTTGTTTATATGCTTAGTTCTTTGATTGTCTACACAGTAGTGGCGTACAGATTTAATTTTCACTTTAGCATACGCATGTTACTTTTTGCCCTTGAATCAACCTTTGATTAAACTCCCCAGCAGGCATCGTGTGCTATTCTTCTTGGTTCTTGTATGATTAATCATAGATTTTGGTGGTATTTCGTATTTTCTAAATCCTAATTGTGTTAGATTTGTATATCTAAACCTTAATAGGTATATGCATGTGTGAATCTATGTGATTGTTATGAAATCTGGGCAACTTATATTCCGGCGACCCTTAGTATCAGACAAACAAATTAAATCTCAAAAATAGATGTCAATAACTGATTTGTGCTTGCATAATTAGTCGACCAATTTACGTGGGTGAGTAGTAATAACTGCATGGCTTTTATGTGTATCTATATGTGTACATCTAGGAGTCTGACACATGCACGAATAGTTGTCTATAAAATACCGAACCACTTCTCATCACTTGAGAGAAATATGCACAATCAATTTCACATAGCAATACAACAATTATAGATTAGTATCACAAAAATAATTAACTTTATTCAAATGTGATAAATAATGCTGACCTGTATATCAGGATTCAATGGTTGACCAATGTCAGGATTTTGACCAAGTCAAAGTTTGACTTTGATTAGGAACATTAGTACATGCCTTCTCATCAGGATTCGATAACCATTAGGATGTGATAATCATCAGGATTTCCTCTCTGTTAATATTCTCAGTAATTCTCATAGTTCACCATTCCAAGTTCATTCACCAATTTGATAAATGTAGCTTCAGGAAGTGGCTTGGTGAATATATCAGCTAGTTGTTGATCAATAGGAACAAAATGTAATTCAATTGTCCCTTCCAGTACCTGTTCTCTTATGAAACGATATCTGATACTAATATGCTTGGTAAGAGAGTGTTGAACGGGGTTTCCTGTTATGGCAATAGCACTTTGGTTATCACAATAAATACGTATTTTTGAATATGACAAACAATAGTCCATAAGCTGATTTCTCATCCACATTATCTGAGCACGGCAGCTTCTAACAGCAATATACTCAGCTTATGCAGTAGAATAGTAGATGTAAAGATAGACTTTTGCTTTTTACTGAACCAAGAAACAAGTCTAGCTCCCAACAATTGACAACTACCTGAAGTACTTTTTCTGTCTATTTTTCAGCCTACAAAATCGGTATCTGAGTATCCACACAATCTAAAATCAGATTCTCTATCATACCAAAGGCCAAGAGATGGGGTGCTTTTAAGATATCTGAAAATCCTTTTAACTGCTATCAGGTGTGGTTCTCTGGGATTTGCCTGAAATCTTGTACATAGACAGGTTGCATGCATGATATCTGGTCTACTAGCAGTTAAATACAATAATGAGCCAATCATGCCTCTGTAGTGAGTTACATCCACTTTAGCACCTTGATTATGATCAAGCTTAGTGGCTGTAGTAATGGGAGTTAAAGTAGTAGCACTATCTTGCATGTTAAACCTGTTTAGCAAATTCTTTGTATATTTTGACTGATTGATAAAGATGCCATCATCAGTCTGTTTAACTTGCAAACCTAAGAAATAGCTCATTTCTCCCATCATGCTCATTTGATATCTAGACTGCACTAGCTTTGAAAACTTTTCACATAGCTTGGAATTAGTTAACCCAAAAATGATATCATCAACATATATCTGAACTAACAGCAAATCCTTACCATGATTCAATAAAATGGAATTTTATCAATTGTACCTCTTTTGAATTCACTTTCCAGTAAGAATTGAGCAAAAGTCTCATACCAGTCTCTTGGAGCTTGCTTTAGTCCATAAAGTGCTTTATCCAATCTATAAACATGATTTATTTCTAACCTTTGCAACATGAACAAAAGTTTCATCATAATCAATACCTTCTTGTCGAGAATACCCCTTTACAACTAGCCTTGCTTTATTTCTGACAATTGTGCCATCTGAATCTGTCTTTTTTTTGTCAAGGTATCTGTCTTTTTTTTGAACACCCACTTTGTACCAACAATTGATCTGTCTTTTAGCCTTGGTACTAGTTTCCAAACTTCATTTCTTTCAAACTCATTTAGTTCCTCTTGCATTGTTGTAATCCAATCAGCATCCTTAAGAGCATCTTCAACTTTCTTGGGCTCCTCCTTTGACCGAAAGTTATGATAAAGACATTCATTCTGAGTTGCACTTCTGGTCTTAACACCTGCATCAGGATTCCTAATAATTAAATCAGGAGTATGACTTTTGGTCCATTTTTTTGCTGGTGGTAACTGACTTCTTGAATTGGATGCTCCCCCTGAATCAGTGTTATCATCAAGAAAACTAGAATCATTAGAAGCTCCCCCTGAGATAATGTTATCTCTTACTGAAGAACTGTCAGGATTATCACTTGAATATGTTTCTGATGAATCTTCTCCTGATGGTTGAGTTGTATCAATATTGAAGGGATTTTGCTATTGCTCCCCCTCAACATTTGCATTAGTAGTATCACCATCAGTAATTTGTACTTCATCAGGAATTGGTGTATCGTCAGGATCTGATGGAATATCAGTATCTGACACAGATTTTATCAGGATTCTTGGTAGCTTCATTTGCAAAGATTAAATTGACATGAGAGTCTTCAGCAATTCCAGTTATCTTTATATCATCAAAAAATACATTAATAGACTCCATGACTGTCATTGTTCTCAGATTGTAGACTTTAAAGGCTCTTGAAGTTGGATAGCCAATAAAGATGCCCTTATCAGCATTAGTTTCAAATTTTCCTAGCTGTTCATGATGAGGTCTAAGAACAAAACATTTGTAGCCAAACACATGTAGATGCTTCAGACTTGGTTTCTTCCCATTAATCATTTGATAGGGAGTCACACCATGTCTACGGATAAGAGTGATGTTCTGTGTGTAGCATGTTGTGTTGACTGCCTCTGCCTAGAAATATGTAGGTAATTTAGCCTCCTCCAACATAGTTCTACCTACTTCAATGAGAGTCCTATTCTTCCTTTCAACTACTCCATTTTGCTGGGGTGTGCCAGGAGCAGAGAATTGTTGAATTATTCCTTTGTATTTGCAGAACTCTTCCATTACTGAATTCTTGAATTCAGTTCCATTATCACTCCTCAGTATCTTGAGTTTGTACTTTGTGCCAGTTTCAATGAATCTTACATGGTCAAACAGTATCTCAGCAGTTTCATCTTTTCTGTGAAGAAAATACACCCAAGTAAATCTAGTATATTCATCAACAATGACTAGAGTGTACCTTTTCTTATTAATGGACAATATGTTTACTGGTCCAAACAAGTCAAGGTGAAGCATGTGATAAGGTTCACCAATTGAGGATTCAGTTTTACTCTTGAATGATGTCCTTCTCTGTTTGGCCTTCTAACAAGCATCACAGAGTCCATGAAGAGTATACAATGCTTTTGGTAATCCTCTCACCAAATCTTTCTTAACCAACTCATTGATGTTATTGAAGTTGAGATGAGAAAGCTTCTTATGCCAGTTCCAACTTTCATCTACTGATGAGACAAGTGGAGGGACCATCAGTACTAGAGTAGATGTTGGATTCATAAATGTTACCATGTCTTAGTCTAGTTAATGAAGCCTTTCCTGATGCCTTACCGACTACTTCAAAGTGAGTATCGTAGAAGTTGACATGATAACCTCTGTCTGTGATTTGACTAACACTTAGCAAATTGTGTTTGAGTCCTTTCACCAAAGCTACTTTTTCAATGATGACATTTCTAATGATAATATTGCCATATCCCAAAGTTTGTCCTATGTTGCCATCTCCATAAGACACAGTTGGGCCAGCCCTTTCCTCAAATTCTGATAGCAGGGTCTTGTTTCCAGTCATGTGCACGGAACATCCACTATCCATGACTAACACATTTTTCTTTTTACCCTGCATTCAAAAACACAAAGAACTTAGTTAGAATTTTTAAGAACCCAAACTTGTTGGGTTCTGTTGGCATGCACTTTAACATTTTTAGCAGCAGAAATCTTTTTTACAAACACAGTCCTGTCAGGATTAGATCCATCAGGATTTGCCTTGTCAGTATCAGGATTAGAAAATGCATGCTTTTCAATGACATTCTTAACTTTACCAGAATTTGAACTTTTATTAAACTTGGGTAAAGGATCATAAAAGTTATAGTACAAATTATTGTATTCTTCACATGTATAAATAGAATGCCATTTACTGCCACAATGATAACAGGGATTCTGTGGTTTATAAAATACTGATCTATTCCTAATGTCATACTTAGGAATTACAGTTTCCTTCTTTTTACTCTTCCTGCAATCAATAGCAAGATGATTAGAGTTTCCAAAGTTAAAGCATACTTTTCTAAGTGTATTTGGAATATACTTGTAATTATTCTCTTTATTTATTCCAGTTTTACCATTCCTGTTTCTCTTAGCAGTAGTTGACCTTTTTCTATTTGTGACTTCACAAATTTTGTCTCTCAGTTGTTTCTTAGACAAAAGACCTACATTCTTAGTTCTAATGACTTTGATAGGTTTAGACTCAGATTCTGAATTTTGATGTGCAAAAGTAGATCCCTTTTCAGTAGATGATTTGGGATTCTTGTTATACACAAAATTAACAGATTTAATATCAGACTTGGTTTTGTCTATAACATGTCTATAGGTCTTTATGTTCTTAGTATCATTACTATCAACTTTCTGTTTCATCTTCCCATCACTTTCTGACTTGTATCCTATACATTCTTTCCAATTTTTATCAGTATTGATTTCATGAAATTTCCTTCCAGAATCAGTCCAGGTTCTGAGTTTCTCAGTAGCATATTCAAGTTCTTTTTCAAGAGCAGTACATTTAAATTCCATTTCTAGATTCATGTGCCTAGCTTTTTCACATTCTTTCTGTACTTCTTGCATGAAAAGCAACTCAACTTCTAAGTGATCATTTCTTTTTCTCAGTTCTGACATTTCAGATAGAATCCTAGCATTTTCAAGAGATTGACTCCTAAAACTAACATGCAAAGATTTTAGAAATGATCTCAACTCAGAAACACTATCAGTATCATAATCAAAAACAGTTTCAGGTACCTTATTATCAGGAGTAGCAGCCTCATCAATATTGGCCATCAATGCATATTTCACCTTTTCCTCTTCAGATTCTGAGAAAGAGTCCATCCAATCCTTGCTTCAGGAGATGAGAGATTTGGTTTTAGCCTTCTTGCATTCAGTTGCAAAATGATCCATTCCATCACAATTGTAGCATTTGACCTTTGACTTGTCAAACTTGCTAGTTTTGCTGTCCTTCTTCTTATACTTGTCTTTGTCAACATTGAAGGATCTCTTTTGAAAGTTGCCTTGCCTCATAGCCTTTCTATACTTCACCTTTTTGAAACCATTGACTATCATGGCAACCATTTCCATCATGTCTGAGTCAGTAGAGTCATCATCAGTATCAGTATCAGGATTTGCATCAGTATCTGATACTGAGTCATCAGGATCTAACTCAACAACTTTAGTCTTCAGTATCTTTTGATTTTGCTCCAAAATTCAAAGCAACAGACTTTGCCTTGACATGCTTCTTGTTTCTTCTCTGTTGAACTTCAAGATCATGGGTTCTCAGCATCCCATAAACTTCATCAGAGACATAGTGTTAAGATCATACTGATGTCTAATGATTGAGGTTTGAGTATCCCACTATTCAGGTAAAGCCCTCAGAAATTTGGTGTTGGAATCCTCAGCATCATAATCTTTGCCAACCAAAGATAGATTGTTCAAAAGTGTCAGGAATCTATCATACATATCAGTAAGGCTCTCATCAGATTTAGTATCGATCTTTTCATACTCTTGAATTAATAGAGCCCTTATGTTCTTCTTGATAGATTCAGTACCTTCGCACTAAGTTTCCAGGGTATCCCACATCTCCTTAGCAGACCTGCATGCTATCACCCTGTTTGACTAATAGCATCAAGACTATTATGCAAAATATTTTTTACTTTTGCATCTCTGAGTACTTCAGCCTTTTCCTCAGGAGTCCATTCACTCTTAACCTTCTGAACATAGTGCTCAGGTACTGTGTCTGTTAAAGGGACCAGTTTCTTGGGAATGTAAGGTCCATCATAGATCTTATCATGATAGTTAGGATCTGTAGCTTCCAGATACATCAACATCTTTACCCTCCATGTAGGGTACTCAGAATTTTTGAGAATGGGAATTTTAATACTCTCATACTTGCTAGTCGACATCTTAAGATCGTTTCTGACTTTAATAAATCAGTTTGCTCTGATACCAATTGTTGCCCAGTGATTTACAAAGAAGGGGGGTTGAATACAATTGTATAAGATTTTCGATTTCTAATAACACGAGTATGAATAATAACAGTTTTATTATAACTAATATAAAACTGTTACAAAACTCTCTTAAGAAATACTGAGTTCTTAAGAGCTGATAGGTTACAAGATATCTCGTGTAAACGATTACTAGAAAGTAAAACCTAAAATGTGTTTATATATATCACACAGCTGCTCTATCAATTACAAGATATGTCAAATTAATTAACTATTGTTTACAATACAGATCCTAATTGATAGCTATGATCCTATAAAATAGGAATAGATTAATCAACCTTCCTTGATTTCTGGACTAATGTCAATCTTCATGTAATCTTGATCAGTTACCAATCCTGATGGCAATCCTGATACTGACTCTATTCCTGATGATGTCAACATCAGTATCTAATCAGTAGCCCAGATCCAGACATCACTTGAATTAGTATTTAACAAATATTGTGTTCATTAATTTATTTATAGATATTTTTCTTTTCAATTTTTTTCTAAAATTTTTATTTTAATTTTTTTTTAAAAATATTACAAGGCCTCCGCGAAGCGTGACTTAGTCAACTAGTATGTATATATATATATATATATATATATATAAGATTTTAAACGTTCAATTTATATAAGTACTCTATTATGAATCCTTAAAATTTGATTTGGACGATTATAGCCCACGTGAAATTAACAAAATAATCTTTAATATAGTGATGGTTTAATAATTTTTTCTAATTAAATCTACGCAGAAACAAAAAAGAGAAGAAATTGATGAGTTTTTAAGTTGAAAATTCTATTTGATTTATGAATTGTACTTATAATTCGTTTTGATGATCAAAATAACCTTGTAATTATTTGAAGATAGTTCTACTAAAAATCATGTACAATTTTAATAATAAGTGTAAGAAGGATTTTATCCAAAACTTTGATATTCGGTAGTCTAGTCCTCCGTACGACAAAGATCTTATAATAAATAGATGAAAACCATTGGATCCAGCATAAAAAAATATTTTACATTTTAATATGTTATAAACTAAAAAGTGTATTTATATTGAAATACAAAAATGTATATGTCAATGATTTAGATCATATATAATTAGGTATTTTTACATTGAATAGCATTATCAATGTAGAACTTCTACATTGAATAGGATCAATGTAAAAATTCGTAATTACATTTTCTCTTGAGATTCTGAGTATTTCCATTTGAATAATAGTTATTAAATCATCACTAAATTAAAGGTAATTTTATGAGGTTCGCATGAATTGTAAAATCATCTAAATCTGATTTCTAAGTTTCAAGAAAAAGCTCAAATAGTAAATATGAATTTTTTTAATACTAATAATAAATAAATAAAATTCAATTATAATACAACCTTTTTTGTTATATATCCTTTTCAGATTATAATTTTCTTTTTAAAATTCAATTCTAATACAACCTTTTTTAATTTTATCCTTTTTAGATTATAATTTTTTTTTAAATTCACTTCTAATGCAACTTTTTCTAATTATATCATTTTTAAATTATAATTTTCATTTTAATGTGATTTAATCTTGATCGGCATTTTTTAATCCACGGTCATATGATTTTGGTAGTACAGTGATCAGATCAAACCAAAAATTTGGATAAGATCCCTCTTATGCTTATTATATATAAGGATATAATTTATAAACCAAAATACTCAATACTATTTGTTATGGAATAAAAAGTAGGGTATATTTATTGCGTATTGAATGCTAGGGTTAAAAGGAGCTTTGAGCTTTAATGGCTGATCGAGTGTTTCGTGACTTAACTCGGGTCCTCACAAGATGCCTACGTATCTTGCAAATATCAAGAATCAAGCCAAAAAATGTAGTTCTAGATGTGAAGGAGTAGGTCCTTATATAGGTGATGAAAACCCTAGAATTAGGGTAGAGTTAGGAGACTTGATGGACAAGTCACAGCTTAGGCCCAATTCTAGAGCCTTCTAACAGATAAGAATATAAGTATTAGAGGTATATGCCTTGGTGACCACTCCTGATATGATTTAGTTTCCTTGTTGACTCAAATTCGAAGTCTTATTTTTGGCTGATTTTACAGCTACGAAATTAATAACAATTCAAGGGTTTCGGGCCTCATTAATGGGCTTTAACCTTAGACCAACATTGGTTTAATTAATACCGCATTTAATGTATTTCTAGGGTTTATCTTCAGCCCATATCATTTGCCCCCCAACTTCTAGGAAAACTGATCAAGTTTTCATTGAAGTTATAATTGTCTATATTAAGATTTGGGATCATTTTTATCCCTTACCCGGGACTTTTCCTACCCTATTATTGGGATTTTATTTGTACACTAGTGTTTCACATGTACCGTCTTGGTTGTAAAGTGTGGAGCGACCTACACATTTACGACGATTTGCCTTATTCGGGGTTTTAACTTGTGCTCGCTTTTAGCAATTTCGGCACTTTTATAGAGCTTTCATGCATTTTTAGCATAAATTATCACTCGAAAATATTTCTGTAATTTTTCTCGTATTTTTCTGTACTTTTCATAATATTTTAGGAATTTTCGTGTACTCGTAGATATTTTTTTCTTGTTTATTCCGAATAATTTAGGAATTTTTATATACCCACGGGTATTTTCCTTAATTTTTCCTAATAATTTATGAATTTTTGGGTACCCACAGGTATTTTTCTTAATTTTTCCTAATAATTTAGGAATTTTCGGGTACCCACAGGTATTTTTCTTAATTTTTCCTAATAATTTAGGAATTACCTTGTAACCAATGTAAAACTTCAAGGGTCATATTGTAATTTGACCATTTAAAATTCATTCTCATTCATTCTCATTCGTCTGCCTTTTTTTATGCTTCAGTCGACAATTTCGTTCGGCAATTTTTTTTTAAAACATTTTCCGATTGAAAATTGAAAGTGGGGCCACCCCATTTTTATCCTCCTGCTCAGCAATTTCATTCGGCGATTTTTTTTTAAACATTTTCCGATTGAAAATTGAAAGTGGGGCCACCCCATTTTTATCCTCCTGCTCGGCAATTTCATTCGGCAATTTTTTTTTTAACATTTTCCGATTGAAAATTTCAAGTGGGGCCACCCCATTTTTATCCTCCTGCTCGGCAATTTCAATCGGATTTTTGAGCCAGTCGAAAATTTATTTTTCGTACAGAAATTCGAATCGGAAATGTTTGGAGCCTACTTTCGAAATTCCAAACTTTGAAACTTCCTTCTCCTTTTTTTTCGCCATAATTATGGAGCCAATTTTCAAAAATTTTAAAATTTGAAACTCCCCCCACTTTTGACCTGCAACCTTTTATAGAAGGTTAAAGTGACCTGCTAGGCTTCCTATATAAGAGTAGTAGATGTGAACTTCTCATTCACACTTCTCACTCTCAAATTCTCAAATTCTCTCTCAAATTTTTAGATAGTTTTAGAAACTTGAAGTGTTCTTGAGTTTTTCAAGTGTTTATTTCTTAAACACTTGAAACTTTCGAAGATTTGAAGATCAAAGGAGGATTTGCTTGAAGAATTTGAGTTGTTCTTCACCTAGTTCATCCATATTTTTGTCATTCAATCCAAAAAGTTCAAGATGGCTTGTAGTTCTAAAGATGTGGCTTCAAGGATTGCTGCTAGATCTCTCGGAAGAGGTAAACCTTCTCCTACTCTTGTTTTAGAGCGTAGGGTTTACTCAATTCCTGAATTTCTAGAGGAGTTAGGAGATGCTTTCCCAAATAATTCACAATTAGATTCTTATCTTTATCCTTCTTGCATAACCGCATTAGATGCTGGTAAATTAGCTAATAAATACGGTACTAAATTTCCTTTCGAGATTGTTCTTCCTGAACCGGGTTGTAAGAACCCCAAATTTTGGATATAATTAAAACTTTTTATTATGTACTGAGGTAATGGTGAATAGTGATTACGACTATAATGTAACGATTGAGATAATGAATGAAAGGAATAGATTTGGATTCAAATGTTTAGGTGCCATGAAGAATACTATTGGTTGACACTTTAGATAAGAATTATCTATCTCCTAGGGAATTGAGATTTGATAATTCTAAAGGAGAAGATTGTTCTTATGTCATCCAAATCGATATCTGTTATTGGTGCAGTGGGTCCGTAAAAAGGTTAAGGACGATCGAAAGAGATCAGGGACAATTGTACAACCCTAAGAAGATGAGTAAAAAAAAATGAATAGTGTTTTTGGTGGAAATGAGAATATTATGAGACGACACTATATAGAAGTATTCGGAACGGATTTCCGAGTTCGTATTAGTGATCCAGGAGGAAAATAAGTGTATGTAAAAGCTGTCGGATTCTGAAAAACCGCACTTTTATTTTCTCCGAGAGTTCCTTGGACACTGATAGACTTAAGAATTTAACGAAGGGATTTAAAGAATATAAATTCGAAAGTTAGTAAGAAAGATGGAGAATGATAGTATTAATATTAAGAAGACTCCCGGTAAACCCTAATTAGAAATCCGTGAAATATTCCTACGAACGATCAATCGAAATGAGCAATAACCGGACAAAGAAACAAGCAGAGGACCAAGATGCATGCATGTGCAAGAGGATAAGGTCAAGTAACCAAGCTAGTTACAATACTAACTAGTGGTATTAGAAACAAACCAAGTACTTAGCATGTTTTCATCATCCAACCACAAAATCCTAACACTTGTCCACTTGATTGCATCATGGATGACCTAGGTACTTTAATAAAGTCATTTTATGCTAGATATTATCCATATCCATCACAATAATTCACATTAGCCAAGGATTAGATCAAGAGCAAGCCAAACAATCCCATTTCTCTCATTTCCTCTAAACTGCCCATCATAAACACCATTCAAAGAAAAATTCATATCTCCATTTCTATCCATGATCAAATCACCAAATTTTAACCATAGCTTCTCCAGTCAATGAGCAAGGTTCGGTCAAATCCCTTCCCCAAGTTGAAGAAGCCAACCTACCTGTTCTTGGCAGTTTCTGTCCAGCGGGAAAAGTGGGATCAAAATCCTAGCTAGGAAGCTTCAAATCTGATGATATTGGACTCAAAACAAAGATTATAAAGAGGCCAAGATGTGGTAAAAAATTTAGAGCCAAACTCTTATTTTTCAATTTGTTATGAATTTTATAAGATGATGATGAATAGTGATTTTTAGAAACTAACTTTGATTTCTTTGATTCTTTGGTTGATTTAAAGTTTTTTAAGGCTAGACAAGGACCATACCAAGCTTTATAAGGCTATTACATACTCCAAGGAAGGTAGACCTCTTGAAACCCTAGATCTTGTTTTGAGAATTATGCATGTTCTTGATGGATTTAGGCTTGGTGATGATGTTTGTATGTTATAAGCATGATTAGTTAAGTGATTTAGTGATTTTGGTAACATGATGATTATAATGGTAAAGTAGATGTTCTTGGACAGATTTGGGATGAGAAATATGTGTATGAGTTGTATTGATGCCCGGTATGGCTTGGTTGTGTTGCTATGATTTTTAGAACGTTCGATTTATAGCCGTCGTAATGCCGAATTTTTGTTAACACTTAGAAACCAAGCATGGCAGTTGATATAACTTCCTGACCTTGGTAATATTATGAATGGTTCTTGTAGATCTCGAGCCAAAGATCGTTTTGGCACAAGAATCGAAACATTCCGACTTACGGTTTAGGAGTTATGGTCAAATTACTAAAATTGGTTCGGAAATGTAAGTAAAAGTTCGTAACTTCAATTGAACCCTCGTAAATCATGTTAATCAGTGGCGAATCTTGGTTAATAAATACTAGATGTCATAGGTATGAGAGAAAACCACATATCAAACGGATCGTTTTCCGATTTTATAAAAATGTTCGAATCAATGTTAAACGCGAACGAACCCCTAAAAACCCGCTTGGTTATAACTTTGGTAAAACACTTAGAAAATGAACGATAAAACTCGAGGTATAATCTCGGTTCGTAATCGATCGACTTTATAACTTATACGAATTAAGTATATACCGAGTGTGGGTATGATGACATGTCGTAATAACGAACAAATGTCGGATCGTATCAGTAATAAAAAAAGAGTTACACTAAAAGGTGTATAATGAGATAATTCGAAAACGTGTTTCGATTTAAGTGAAGTTATACTTAGACTTTTAAAACGTGTTAAGTGGTTAATCTCGAATGTTCTGATTGTTTATAGATCATCGAGCAGACCCATGACACGCTATCTCCACCCACACCCGATTACCAGGCAAGTGTTCAAAACTTTGAACCTGTTGTTGTGATAATATATATATGTGATTGCCATTTTACATATGCCATAGCATGCATGCCTATTGTCAAATTATATTATGTTACATGTTCCCTGAATTTATATTGGCTTATAGACTATATACGAATTATCATTTATAAGCCGGATAGTTTTGATAAGACCCTTAGCGAAGGGCATATGATATTCATTCTTAAATATAGATCGGGAGTCGGTATTTTGAGATATAGATAGTCGTGGAAGCCCGGACGGATTCCAACCACAGATTATTATTTATATGAGGAATGTTATTATTAAACGTTATTTATATTTCCATAAAGTGTCAATTACTTGCAAATCTTTCGAGGAATGTTATTCGAGTATTATCTCAGTCGAGAGATATTAAATGAATGTTAGTTTCGAATATTCATTTAGAGTTGATTATTTAATGAATATTATTTTGATATTCATTAGAATGTTATTTATTAAATGAATATTACTTTCGAATATTCATTTAAGGTTTATGTACTTAATGATTATTATTTTAAAATATTCATTGGAAATTCTAATTACTTAAGGGATATTATTTCGAATATTCCTTTAAAATTTTAATTACTAAATGAATATTATTTGGATATTCATTTAGAAGATTATTTATTAAAGGAATATTATTTTCAGATATTCATTTAAAGTTTGACTCATTTATTGAATATTATTTTAAATACTTATTGGAGTCTAAATATTAATGAATATTATTTTGAATATTCATTTAAGGAGTGATTTATTTAGTAAATAATTCTATATATTCATTCGAGGATTACTTACGAGCAATATTATGATTTAATAATATTTCGTAATTATTATTTAGTTAATAAATATTCTTGGAATATTTATTTTATTCTTTTAAATTCTTTTTAAAATGATTTATATTATTTGGAGATTATCTTTCACCTCCAAATATTATGTAAAATATTTCGGAGTCTTTTTACGACTATTTTATCAAGGAAAGGTTCCCAACTCTTTATTTTTCATTTAAATCTATCTTAAAAGGATTTAAATGCTCGCTCAAACTTCCATATTATAGGGGAACCTACTTGAGAAAGGTTATTTATCTTGTTGACTTCCCGGTCATAATTTATCCTTTTCACTCACAACTTGGTTCTATGGACTCATTAAGTCTGTGCGTACCTTCTCATCGTTCGAGGGGTAAGTTTGTTGGAACTAGTTGATATCCATTAACAAGCAAAAGCTTTGGAAATGTTGGTGAATTTTCCTTTCCAACTAGATACGACTACTTTGTGGAGTCTTATCAATAAGTATTTCACTTGGGGAAGGGAGGACAAACTCTACGTTTCAATGCTGTGGATTTATTCGAACTAGGAGTCGTGTGTAAGAGGCTGAGTCGCGCGGTCCATCACAAGGCCTAACCATTGGCCAGGGAGTTACTATTAAAGGCAATCGATAAGTGGAGCCGTCAGTTCTTCCTTCTTCCGGTAGTAAACTATATTGGGTTGTACCATCCCCGACTGATCATCAGGGAGTTGGACAGCTGGCGCGTGATAACTCCAGTATTGGTTCATCTCCCAAATTGGGAATTCCCTACAACACGTATCGAAGAGACTTCTTTCAAGTTGACGGTGTCTTCCGCAACACGTATCGAAGAGACTTCTTTCAGGTTGTAGGACTTCGAAAAATGTTAATAACTGGAATTGCAATATTTTCCTTGCAAATTCCTCTTTATATGATAAATGATAATATCTGGCTTATCTTTGACATAGCAGATATTCCCACCTATATATGCATTTTGAGTTACCTCGTAACTTCATCGTTCATGTTATTCTGGCATCATTTCCGTAAATGCTAGGCATATGGTTTGAAAGATACTTTTGAACTGTTATATATTATCGTTCAGTTAAATATTATTGTTGGTGGGCTATTGCTCACCCTTGCTTTATTATTATATCACAACAACGGCTAGACCAGATGATTCGCAAAAAGGCGCACTCGATGCTGGCAAGGACGATGAGACTACCAGAGCCGAAGAGAAAGCTATTGGTAGGATAGATTCATTCTTTCAGTACCAAATATATGGACGAGTATGACTTATGTATGTTAAATATAATTGATGTGTTTTAATCAGTGTTTAAGTGTTACAGTGAATTATCAGAGTTTAGCTGGAAGCGGTCAGAGTTTAGTGTAAACTCTGACAGATGGAAGCTCGACAGAGTTTGTCAAACTCTGTCTGGAGGCAGCGTCTACTGGTCAACAGTGATTGAAGATTTATTATGGAAGCGATATCTTTGAAGATTGGATAGCTGTCAAAGAGATTGAGTTGACTAAGGAGACGAGTAGCAATCGTAATTGATATCAATTGTATAGATAATTTATAGGAGTATCAATTATCGATTGTATAGAAGCTGTATGTTTTATAAATACAGTTAGGTTAACCCTAGAAGGGTATCGTGCATCGAACTATCTTTATTGTAACCTAGCAGCTCTTTGTGATTGTTTACATCACGAAGAGGGTTCTTAATACCAGAAGTTTTTAAGTGCATAAACGTCTTACTTGTTAAACTCTCATACGAATTTGATTATTAATTGTGTATTCGGCCTAACAAGTGGTATCAGAGCCAATCTGTTACTTTATTACAGGTTAAGATCCAAACACAACAATAATCATGTCAGCAATTCCTCCACCAACACCTACTGTTTCTGAAAAGGCTCCTACTACTGTGAGTCGTTATGAACCAATCAGGGTTCCTATTCTCAGGCCATTAGAGTATGCCATGTGGAAGGTCAAGATGACTATGTTTCTGGAGGCTACAGATCCAGAATATCTTGACAGGATTTATGAAGGCCCTCAAAATCCTACAAAGCTATCTGTTGCAACTGCTGGTGAAGAAGCTAAAATAGTTCCAAAGGAAAAGAAGGACATGACTCCTGAAGATCTATCATCAATTGCTAAGGATGCAAAGGTTAGGCATTTAATGCATAGTGCTTTAGACAATGTTATGTCTAACAAAGTGATTAACTGCACCACTGCAAAAGAGATATGGGATGCTCTTGAAGTCAGATGTCAAGGAACTGCTGCTATTAAGAAGAATAGGAGAAACATACTCACACAAGAGTATGAGCATTTTGAGGGTAAACCTGAAGAGACCATGACAGAAACATTTGATAGATTCTGTAAATTGCTTAATGATCTGTCATTGGTCAACAAAGAGTATGATCTAGAAGACTCAAATCTCAAGTTTCTTCTTTCTCTACCTGAAAAGTGGGATGTGAAAACAACCACTATTAGAGACAACTATGATATTGCTGAAACAGAGATTGATGAAATCTATGGGCTGCTCAAAACTCATGAATTGGAAATGGAGCAGAGAAACAGGAGATTAAGCAGGAAGGCAAAGTCTGTTGCTCTTAAGGTTGAAGAGAAGCTTCAGAAGAAAGAGGCATCAAGAAGGAAAATGAAGGGAAAAGCTTTGGTCATACACTCAGAAAGTGAATCATCAAACTCTGATTGTGATTCAAACTCTTCTAAATCATCTGACTCTGAGGATGATGAAGAAGAAATGAGGAAAATGGCTGTGTTGATGGTTAAGACCTTCAAGAAAATGGGTTTCAAGAATTTCAAGAAAGGGAAAAGGTTTTCTACAGATTCAAATGAAGACAGAAAAAGCTTCAGGAAGTCTGATAAGAGAGATTCAAGGGGAAAGAAGGATAAGTCTGAAATTCAATGCTACAAGTGTAAGGAGATGGGTCACTATGCTCCTGAGTGCAAGAAGGGTAAAACTGGAAAGGTACTCTACACTAAAGGCAGAGATTGGGCAGACACTTCAGATTCTGATGAAGAAGTGAACTATGCTCTCATGGCTACTACTGAATCAGAAACTTCTGAGAATCAGGTACCTCTAACTACCTATGCTTATAATATTGATGACATTGCTCAATTAAGAATTTATCTTAAGTCATTGCATATAAGTTATAGGGATCAGACTTTAGAAAATGAGAGGATAAAATCTGAAAATTCTGAACTTAAGGTTAGAAATAAACTTGTTGAAGAAAAACTTGAAAACATGCAACAAGTTCAGAAAGAGAGAGATGATGCTGTTTCTATAGAACAGGATTTGCTTAAGAAATATAAACAACTAGAATCTGAGTTGGAGGAAGCAAATAAGAAAATTAGGACTTGGACTAATTCTGGAAAGGACACTCAACAGATTTTTCAAATAGACACTGTTGGTCTAGGTTATAATGAGGGAGATGAACTTAGATTTCAAAATCAAGTTAAAATCAGACCTCATTTTGTACATGGAACCAGTAAATTTTTGTTTGAAAATGAAAAAGAAGCTGTTAAAAGTGAACCAGTAAAAACTAGTGTTAAACAGGTTAATATTGGTTCAATGACAGATAAACAACTCAAACATAAATTGAAGGAGTTAAAATTTGTTAAGAAACAGAGAGTGTAAAATAAGAACAGAAATGGAAAAGTAGGCATTACTTCAGGAAATAAACCAATGCTTGCTAGTTATACTCCAAGAAAGACATGTCATAACTGTGGTAGTACTAAGTATCTTGCAAATTTCTGCAAGAAAAACAAAAATATAAATTCTTTACCTTCCAAGTCTGAGGTAAAGAAGGATTTTCCTAGAACTAAGCCACAGACTTTATGCACACACTGTGGAAGCACTTGGCATTCCATTTATACTTGCAAAGAGTATCATGCTATCTATCATAATTACTATGAACTGAAACCCAATCTGAAATGGGTTAAAGTTAATACTGCAAGTGTAAACTCTGATACTGTTAGCTCAAACTCTAATAATGTTAATTCCGCTGAAAAAGCTAACAAAGTTAAGAATGTCAAAGGATCCAAGAAAGTCTGGATCCTTAAATCTAATCCTCAATAATTTCTTGTGATTGCAGGGCAACAGGGAGGCAACCCTAGTTGTGGACAGTGGATGTTCAGGACACATGCCTGGAAATAAAGCCCTGCTATCAGACTGTGAGGAGAAGGCTGGCCCAAAAGTTTCCTATGGTGATGGCAATGTAGGAAGAACATTGGGATATGGCAATATTAATTTTGGAAATGTCATCATCAACAGTGTAGCTCATGTCCCAGGACTCAAGCATGACTTGTTATCTGTGAGTCAAATCTGTGACAAGGGATATCATGTAGATTTTCAACCTGAATATTGTGAAGTTATCAGCAAATCTACAGGAAAGGTTGTTCTAGTTGGTCATAGGCAAAACAACATTTATGAAATCAAGTTCTTGATAGACTCTGTTGGAAAAGTTGTTTGCCTGTCTACAAGAATGTCTAGTGAAGAGAGTTGGAAGTGGCACAAGAAACTCTCACATTTGAACTTGAACAACATCAATGAATTGATCAGAAAGGATCTTGTAAGAGGACTCCCAAAGGCTCTGTTAAATGTTGATGGCCTATGTGATTCATGTCAAAAGGCCAAGCAAAGGAAGTCATCTTTCAAGAGCAAGACAGAATTTTCAATCACTGATCCTTATCATCTTCTGCATGTTGATCTCTTTGGTCCAGTAAATGTTATGTCTATAGCAAGGAAGAAATATGCTTTAGTCATTGTTGATGAATACACTAGATTCACTTGGGTGTATTTTCTAGCAAAGAAGGATGAAACTACATTAACTCTGATGGAGCATGTGAAGCTTTTGGACAAAGGATCAAGTAACAAAGTCAGAATCATCAGAAGTGATAATGGAACTGAGTTCATAAACATAAATAATTGCAGAACACATTGAATAAGATTAGAGAAACAGGATCCTTCATTGATAATAAGAAAGAGATTACATGAAAATATTACATCTTTTTGTTCTCTCTATCTACTAATCTATTCAACAGGAAAATAAAAAGTGAAATCCAAACCACTCCATTGCTAGCAAACATCCCAGATCCCATCTTTGCCACTTTATTTGGGTGGAAGTTGAAGGGATAAGGTTATTTTTGCTGACATATTCATTAACAATGGTTGGTGGTGTTGGATGAGGATGCCTTAGAGGAAAGCCATGCTAATGTTGCTTGAAGAGCAGCATCTATGTCGATCACTCTAGCAGGTTTTTCTTTCTTGATTTCTTCAAGACTGGCATCCATCTGCAGCCACAGAGTATCAAGTTGCCTTTCCCAGTCAAACGCATCAAACTCTTCACGAGTATAACTGAAGATATCTCTGTTCTCTACGAGATGGAGATTCTTTTCCTTGATGGTAAGTTTTGACATTGTTTAATGGTGTGTTGTTTGAAGGGTTTTTGATTTTCAGGAGAGAATGAAAGATTAAAGGGATAGTGAACAAGTCTGAACAAGTCTCTAGGCATTAAATAGAGATGGGTAAGTAATGAAGTACTAAAACGCTTCGTATTCTGGTTTTTAATGGTTACAGGTAAACGCTTCGTATTCTGGTTTTTAATGGCTCCAGGTATTTTAAGAGAGTGTTATTTGATTATTTTTTTTAAAAAAAATCAAATATTTTATTGTTATATTCGCAAATACACTTCTTAAAAATACGAGCACGTGACCCACTCACCCATTATTGTGTCCCACTCACCCATTAATCTAGGAACTGTTGAGTGTTTGAATACATAAAAGATTGAGTTTTAATTTATAGTACTTTTGTGTACAAACAATTGTGTTTTACTTTTTACATCTCACAGTTCTCTCACTTTTCACTTGGGCATTTTCGCAAACACCTTTCCTACATACACTTTTCTTCGTGATTTCTTGCAAATTTCTTGATTCAATGGCTTCTAAACCATTCACTGTTCTTGGTCAACGTTTTGTCCCTAACAACTATGTAGCTCCACTCTATCATGAACGTGTTCCAGAAGCGTTTCATCTTATGCAGAATTTCTTGAGCGACTCAGAGATTGGATAAGCTCTGGTTGAACCTGGTACTCTCTCTGCATCTCAAATTGCCACTTTTTGGCAAAACTCGGTCTATGTGGATGGAGGAGAGAATGGGACTCCTAACATCATCTTCACTTATGAAGAACAAGAGTCTGTGATTACTCCACAAACTGTCAGAGATACGATGGGGTTTGATACACATACATCTTATACTTATGTTGCTGAACCTCAATTGAGACAGATGCTACAGGAGATAGGTTACATGGAATCTCTTGACAAGCTTGGCAGTGTAAAGAGGCCTAATCTCAGGAAGGAATGGAATTTTTTCTTCGATTGCATTACAAGGACATTCCAGAAGAAGGTCACTAATTGGGATGCTATTCCAATGGACAGTCTACAAATCGGGTATTCTCTACTTTATGGTAGTAATTTTGATTTTGGTAGATATGTTCTGATGAATTTAGGTGATAAACTGTCAGAGTCTACTACAGTTTATTTTGCTAGATTTTGTCAAATGCTGTTCAATGCATGTGTATCTGGTTTAGAGATTGCTGAAACTGATGAAATTCAGCCTTGTAGAGTCAACAAGAGAATATTCTCTGATATGACTAAAAAGGATGTTGGTAAAGAAAACCTACCTGCCTTTGTTTTGCCACTTGCTTTGCAGAATTTTCTTAACCAACCTCAGGACCAACCACAACCACAACCACAACCAGAACCACAACCTGAACCACTAAACAGTGATCATTCTCATACCTTAAACACTGAACCACCTACATCACCTACCCACACTGCACCTACTCAACAACCTTCATCACCAATCACAAACACTGCTCCAACCCAAAACCCTCAATCTCCAACTACAAAACAACCTTCAAACACTCCACAAACAAACTCTGAACCATCACAATCTCAACCACAACCACAGCCTAAAGCAAAAAGAGGCAGAGTAAAGTCAGCAGCAACCACTGAAAGACATGCAAGAGTTAAGAAGACAATAGAGACACAAATCAAAGCAAAACAGACATCTCTTGGAGCTGTTTATACTAGAAGAATGAAACAAAAAGCAAAAAGACCTAAGTCACCCTTTGTGGTAGCAGAATCTAGTAAAGAGGATTCAGATGAAGTGCCTCTAGCTAAGAGAAGAAAACTGGTAATCTCTGATTCTGTTGATGAAAATGTTGAAGCTCCAGAGGTAGTTTCACAGCAAACACCTACTGTTGAGACTGAAAAAGATACAATGCCTGCAGAGGTTGAAATGCCTGCAGAGGACAAAATGACTGCAGAAGAGGATACTAGAGATGGCTTTTCTCCAATGAATGATATTCTTGATTCATTCATGCCATTCTCTGATCCTATCTCATCAATTTTTGCTCAATCTGAAGCAACTGGTGCAGCTGATCAACCTACAGTTGTCCTTTCTGAAACTGTAGCATCACATACAGAATTACTCTCAGATGTTCACCAGACTGTTGAAGGAGGAGATGAGATTAATCAACAACCTAAGGAGATAAACTCTGAGACTATTGTGCAATCTGCAGGGGATGTTGTACAGCCTATTGTTGACTCTACTACTAAACCTATTGCAGAGGATGTTGTTGACACTGTTGATGCATCTATTCCAATTCCTCCATCCACTCATCATGTTGAAGCTGAGGTTGGAGATGAAACTGAAGGGAATACTGAGTCAAGCTCTTCTCAGAGTTTACCAGTCCAGACAGATGCCAAGGTTAAGGATTTTGCTGGTCCTTCAAATCAAGCAGATGTTGAAGAAGAACACCTTGAACAATTTTCAAATGACTGGTACAAGGACACTTGTATCTTTCCTCCTGCAAGAGCAACTGAATTTGTCAAGAGAACCTCCAGAACAATTAAAAATCCAGAGATTCTATCTTGTCTCAAGGCTACAGTTGTACAAGTGAAGACTCTCAACTCTAGGTTTGATCCATGTCAAAAGGCAATCTCTGATGTTCGAGGTGATGTTGTTAGAGGAGCTGATATGATTAAACTTGACAACAAGAATAAATTTCACTATCTTACTCAGAATCAAGAAACTTTGTCTCACCGGCTGAGAAAAGTTGAACAAAATCAGACTGATATGTCCTTAAAGATTGATTCTATTGCTACCTCCTTGGAGTTAATCACATCTATTCTTATGCCTGATGATGTCAAAAAGGGGGAGAGAGTTGCTAAAGACAAATGCAAGCAATCTCAAACTCTGATCAGAAAGGATAATGCTGGAGATGGAGGAGCAAGTAGTAAAGGAAAGAGCAAAACTGAAGAATTTCAAACTCTGAAAACTAGCAAGTCCTCAAAATCACAGTTTGTTGGTATAAACACTGATACTCAAGGTACTTCAAAGACCAAGAGTTTGCTATTATCTTCTAATCCACAGACTGATGAAGAATTGGCTGCTAAATTGTTTATTGAAGAGAATGAGGAAGGAGTTACAATTGAGGACATTAAAGCTGAAGAAAAGAGTTTACAAGAAGAACATCTCAAGGCTTTAAAGTCTGGTAAGTTAAAGAAAGGAAAAGCTCCTAGGCCTGTTCGTAAAGGCATTGTGATCAAGGAAAGTGCTGATGTTAGTCAAAAATCTCAGTTATCAAAGGAAACAATGGCAGCAGAAGCTCAACTCAAGCTGAAAGGCGTTGAAGGAGAAAGTTCACAGAAGAAAGTTACAACCTCTGTTTCTACACAAGTTGTACAAAAGAAAGAAAACACAACCTCTGTTGTTACACAAGTTGTGGCTAGACCTTTATCTTCTAAGTTGCAATCAGTTTTTGGGAAAGGAACACTTCATGATCCAAATCTATTATCTGGAGTTTCTACGAATTTTTCTGATGGAAGAGCCTTGTCTGGTAAGGTTGGAAACAATAAGGGTGGACTAGGTTCACACAAGGACAAAAGGCAATATACTGGTCCTAGAGATCCTTCTTCACTGGCTATTCCACGTCGTGGTGTCACTCAAGAGAGTTTGGACAGACTGGAATCAGTACAGTTAGTTTATCAGAAGAGTTTAAAGAAGGACTTTCTCTTGTACTTCATGGCTGATGGGACAGTATTTAGAATTGGTGAGAATGATATTGGCTTGAAATATTGGGAAGAATTAGAATATGTTCTATATCTTTTCAAGGTGAATAGTCAAAGGACTCAATCGGTTGCAAATGTGCTTAGAAAGAAAATGCTTCAGAATTTGGCAATCAGAGGAGTGAAGTATAATAGCAGATATGTTCCTAAGTACAGGGATGGGAATGGAAATCTATTTAAATGAAGAAAGGTACTGCAAAATTAAAGATGGTAATCACAGTACTTGACTTCAATTCACAGTCAGAAGAAGTCAAATTTATCAGATTGGGAAATGAGATGAGAAGAAACAAAATCTATGATCTTAAATCTGCTATCTATCAGACAGATGAGAGTGATCCTCAGCTAAAAGAGATTAAAGAAGCTATGGAGATTGAGCTTGAAAATGCAGAAAGAAGATTACCCATAGATTATATCAGAGCTACACCAGATCTTGAAGAGATTAGAGATTAAAGTCTGTAAGGATTTTCTTATTCTCTGTAGATTTTGTTAAGTTGAAGCTTAAACTCTGAATTTGTATAAACACTATATTTGTCTATTTGTTTTGACATCATCAATTACTGTTATTAACTTGTGCATTTTTGCTAATGAACAAGTTGGGGGAGATTGTTAAATATAATTGATGTGTTTTAATCAGTGTTTAATTGTTACAGTGAATTATCAGAGTTTAGCTGGAAGCAGTCAGTGTTTAGTGTAAACTCTGACAGATGGAAGCTCGACAGAGTTTGTCAAACTCTGTCTGGAGGCAGCGTCTACTGGTCAACAGTGATTGAAGATTTATTATGGAAGCGATATCTTTGAAGATTGGATAGCTGTCAAAGAGATTGAGTTGACTAAAGAGACGAGTAGCAATCGTAATTGATATCAATTGTATAGCTAATTTATAGGAGTATCAATTATCGATTGTATAGAAGCTGTATGTTTTATAAATACAGTTAGGTTAACCCTAGAAGGGTATCGTGCATCGAACTATCTTTATTGTAACCTAGCACCTCTTTGTGATAATTTACATCACGAAGAGGGTTCTTAATACCAGAAGTTTTTAAGTGCATAAACGTCTGACTTGTTAAACTCTAATACGAATTTGATTACTAATTGTGTATTCGGCCTAACAATGTAAATGGATGGCAAAGAGTATGTATTCATATTGTAACTCTTTTGGGTTGGAAGAACTCATAATGTGTTTAATAAAATTTGATTGTTACCCTGATTTCATCTTTGGGACTATAACGGGTGTGTTTTATATTGTTGTGTTGTGTCATAAAGATGTAAATTACTTTATGTTGAGGTAAGTTCAAGTATTGTGGACAAAATTAGAGACCGTAACAACCGGATCCCGGACCCCGGATCTGGGGGTGTTACAGAAATGGTATCAGAGCTTACATTATAAACCCTAGAGATGAGGCGCGGTAAAACAATAAATTCACTAAGATAATAAGAACTCTTGCCAAGTTCATAGTCGGACTACTTAATGTAGTGATGACATATAAAACCCTTATGGGAACTCTTAAGTATCATGATAGTAACTTAGCTCGATATCGTATCGACGAGTAAGGTGATAGACCTTGAGGCATATGAGCAGCGCGATGATGCTTTATATGCTGAAGATCAGCGGGTAAATTCGATGGAGTACCCTACTGGAGACCCGGAAGAGGTTCCAGCAGATAAGGACAGTCCTGTTAGGATAAGGAGCTTACCCCTGAGGAATGAGGGCTTCAGCCAGAAAGATTGTTATGATTAAGGTATAGTGCTCAGAAAAGGGAGCATAAAGAACTGAGTTATTAGTAAGAGAACTGAAGATTCATGTTGGATTCGTAGCCGGACTATTGGAGGTAGTACCAGCAAGTAAGACGGATTGAAAGAATTACTTGAGATCCTATACGGGAATAGATGAGAATCATTAGAGACTTTTATATTAACGAAAAGAGTGCTAGAGGGATGTCTGATTATCAAAGACATCGATATAAGATGAGGAGCAGAGTCCCTAGGAATAGTTGAGAAGGAGGCAGTAAGTGCCATATCATTTGATAAATTAATTAGTATGCATATTGTCAGTAATAATTCGCCATGAGAAGGCAGATGTCATAGGTTGTAACTTATGGAACCAAATTGAGGTTAATGAGGTGGTTTTATTCAAGGAAATGTTCATGTTATGAATGAACAGTTAGAAAGTAAAGACATTGGGAAGTGACAGCATGATTGGATAAAGTTATATAAGGAAGTAGTAAGCAAGACAATGATCTCAGAACCTACCGGAAGATAAGACCAGTGAGCCAAGATAAACTCATAATGAGACTACTGTCAGAGACTGAGTATAGAGTTATTTCAACTCAGTGAAATGATGAACCAGAAATTTAGATGCATGTGATTCAGAGGAATATTAAATTCTTTCTTTGAATGAATTATAGTAGTTACCTTAAGTTTATTCCGACGCGGAATTATAACGGATCAAGTAATACGATCAGTAGTTAAAGAGAAAAATATGAGAAAATCTTCCTGGAGTTAAAAGGTGGAATTCGTAATGACCAAGAGTTGGCATTACTTAATGGAAAAAGGAGACTTTGTGCTTCCAACGACGCTTCGCATAAACGATTAGGATGTGTGCTTGCGCAACACGACAAAGTACTTGCGGAGGCATTCGGACAGCACGGTTCACCAGGTTCGGATGGCCCTAGTAGTGCCAATTTTGTGGAACAACCAACTCCGACGGTAATGTTCCTTCTGAGATTAGTGGTCAGGTAGACTAACATTTGGTAATATTGAATCTCAGAACGTATAGGTATCAGGACGTTGTGACAAGTTTCAGTTTGAAACTGTTGATTCCCTTCTAAGGGATGTATATAATTGATTCATCTCTAGTGGTTAAACTTCCAATCTGATGACTATTATTTCGTAAATTAGGACTGCTTATTGATAAGTGCATATTTTTGCATATTTTTATTACCTATTATTTGCTTGAATTCGTATTTTAATAATTTATTTTGTTGTATTTCAGGAAATTCGTAAATAAATAAAGAAATGGCAAAATAAATAAATAAAGTGCAAGGAAGGGAAAAAGAGGAAGAAAAAGGACCAAAAATGAAAGAAGGAAAAGAATTAGGAGCTTGGAGCAAAAGGAATATTTCAAGACAAGTGGAAGGTGGAGATCATCCCAACACATTAGAAAAGTGTATGGCCAAGATCAACTCTTCAAAGCGTAAGGGGGAAAGAAACAAATAGATGGCTAGGATTTCACCACCACACAACCCAAATGTATGGTGGGGATTTACCCAACACCCACCCGGCTTTCATGAGTCGGATAAGAGACTTAATTCTTTGGAAAAGACTCTTGATGCGCTTTTAAAATCAACGACTAATTTGGCTCAATCTCAACAAACTTCCATGCAAACCATGACTCAAGATAGGCAACTTTTGAATGCTAGTACTCAAGCCTTATCTAAGTTAAAGGTTCAAGTGAGTCAATTAGCTAATGCCATGTGTGAGCGAGAGAAGAATAAGTTCCCGAGTCAACCTGAGGTCAATCCTAAGTTTCCTCTCAATCAACGCCCTCATGAGAGTGTGAATGCCGTCATCTCTTTAAGATCGGGAAATCGAGTTGATAACCGAGTAGGTGTCGAGTCTTCCAAGGAAGAAGAAGAAGAAGAAGAAGAAGAAGAAGAAGAAGAGTCAAATGTTGAGCCGAACCCTACACTTGATCATTCAAACCTTACTCCAACTTCCGAACCTCTCGAGTCATCTATTCCCACACCTTCACCACACGAACCTTCATCATCGAAATCCACTCTCGAGTAATCAAATTCTTCTCTTAAATCATCCTCACCACCTAATAAATCTTCGAGTATCGTTCCACTTTCCACTTCTCTTCCCGATGTGTCTAACGAACGAGTCTTTAAGCCTAAAGCTCCTTATCCTCAACGACTCATCCCTCGCAAACAGTCACCTCAAGTAGAGAAGATTATGGAAGTTTTCAAACAAGTCGAGATTAACATTCCTCTTTTAGATGCTATTCAACAAATTCCTTCGTATGCCAAGTGTCTAAAAGATTTATGTACTCACAAGCGATCCACCCACATTCCTAAGAAAGCCTTTTTGACATCTCATGTCAGTTCAATTATTTCAAATCAAATTCCTGTGAAATATAAGGACCCCGGTTGTCCTACTATTTCATGTGTCATAGGCAATACTTTCGTGGATAAAGCTTTACTCGACTTAGGTGCTAGTGTCAATCTCCTTCCATTTTCTGTCTACCAAGCCCTAGGGTTAGGTGAGCTGAAGCAAACGAATATGACCCTTCAATTAGCTGATCGTTCGGTTAAAATGCCTAAGGGATTAATTGAAGATGTTTTAATCAAAATTGGTGATTTTTTCTTCCCGGTTGATTTTGTTGTCCTCGAGACTCAACCCGTCATGAATCCTAAGAACCAAATTCCTATCATTCTAGGATGACCTTTTCTTGCTACATCGAATGCCTTGATTAATTGTGGGAATGGTTCGATGAAACTCACTTTCGGTAACATGACCATTGACCTTAACATTTTCAACGTCGGAAAAGAACCGAACGACCTTTTTGAGCAACCAATAGGAGTCAATGTGGTTAACAAGTTTGTCACATGGTCTAGCTTTGAGGATAGTGAGATTGAGTCTCTTCTCAATGAGGATTTCAAAGTCAACTATGAGTCTAATCGAGAGTATGTTGATTCGTTAAGGGATATGACCTCGGAAGAAATGATGAGGGAATTAGATGAAATTTGTTCTAAGTGGGAAACCAAACCCGTGGAGGTCTCTTGTAAACCAATTCTTATTACTAAAACTCCTGTTGGTGAACCACCTACATTTGATAAGTCATTAGGAGATTTGAATGACAATTATTCCAAGTGGGTGACCCCACCCGAGGTTGTTAGTAGTGAGCCCATTCTTAACACTTCCGTTCTTAAGAGTCTCGTGGGTACACCACCCGAATTTGCCTTAACTCTTTATCTCCCCGAATTTGATCAACAGCCGTTAGGGAAAGACGAACCTTTGTCTTATGTCATTCCTAGTGATTCTAACCCTAACCAAACGTTCATTATCTCTAACTTGCTTAAACAAAATAAAGAAGCCTTAAGTTGGTTTAGGGAGAACATTAGTGACAATTGCTCTTTAGGGTTGAATGATTCTATGTTAAGTGAGAAAATCCTTGCTCATAAAAATTTTCATAAATTCCTTGATATTTTCTCAAAGTTGCACCCTAATTTTCCTACCGGCATAGGCTAATTCGGCTTTTGCCTCCCCTCGTGTAAGATAGGTATGGGGGAGAAGTGTTTGCGTGTGTGAGTTGTTTTTCTTTCATAGTTTTTTTAGAAATTTTTCAGTCTCTGTCATCCCTTATCAGGTATTTCCTCAACTTTCTCCTTTTTTATTTATTTTGCATTTCTTTATCCTTTCTCATTTCTCTTTTCTTTTGCATTTGCATACATTGAGGACAATGCATGATTTAGGTATGGGGGGGTTTTTAGTGTAAATATAAAAATCAGAAAATCCAAAAAAAATTAAAAAAATGAAAAAATCACAAAAAGAATTCTTTTCGTGTTCTAGTCTTGTTAATCGATTGCTAGTTGCTTGATGCGCCCTTGCATGCTATGATAATCTTATGATCAATTAGCTTTTGCTTGAGAAGTGATTTGCTAAAGTTCTTGTTCACACACTTACACTAGCAAGGTGAAACTAGTAGACTTATTTGAATTGTGCTTGAAATTAGAAGGTCATGATTAGGTGTAAGATGATTTGGTCTTCATGCTTTGAGTACAAGTAGGTGCATTGAGGATACCTTTACTTGAGATTGATTATGTTTTACCACACCAAGTGAGTTTTGAGCCTATATGCACATCTTTTGCATTTATATTCGTTTGCTTGAGTGTCCACTTGTCATTTGCATCGCTAGCACTTGTTTGAGTTCCTTCTTGAAATACATGACATTAATTAATGATAAAATGATAAAGGCACTTAGGAATAACCTATATTTCCAAATTATCCACACCATTCTTATATGATCAATTAGTTAACCCTTTGAGCCTAATCATTTTCTTTCGGTGACACACCACATTACTCACCTAAGACCTTTTTCTTGTTTAGCCTTACGTATTCTTGATCCCATTTTGTCAAAGGCTAGTAGGAACTTGAGGGAGCAATAAGGTGTATGAAATAGGGTTTACTATCACTACGCCATAGATGGGCATATGTAACGCCTCTCTGATGTTACAATAGGCCCGAAAAACGTTACATTAGATCTATTGTAACACCAGGAGGCGTTACGTTTACGAGCATTACAATAGATACCCTAATGTAACGCTTTTCTTCTCTATTGTAACAGTAGCAAAAGTATTACAATAGGCACCTATTGTAACACCAGGGGCCCAATTGTAACACATTTTGAGTGTTACAATAGCTCAGTTCAATTTTTTCAGACGTGGCACCATGTGCATACGTGGCATTACGTGGCACCACGTGACCACGTGGCAACACATGTGGCGCCACGTGGCACACTGTGTACACGTCACCAGCCTCTATTGTAACACTATACTGGGAAATTGTAACACATATTAAGTTTTACATTTTATATTACATCATAAAATTTTACGTGAAAAAAGTTGAATAAAATTGCATATTTATTATACATCCCAAAATAATCCAATTCACCAATACATTACACAATCAACATACTAAATCTCCCAAAACATCCTAATCCACCAGTTACAGCATACAAAATCCCACCAATACAATCAAAAAGAATTTAAATGGAGAAAATTCACAGCATCAAAATGTTTAAGGCAACCACAAAGTTAAACATGTGATTTTGGCCACTGAGAAAGAACGCATTATGTTGTCACAGCTTCGAACGTCCAACCATTGCAACTAACCTGCAATAAACAAGTAGCTTTCAATAATTAAACTATCTATATAAATCCTACAGCTTCGTTCAACCATTCCAGTTATTATGAACAGGCCTACTTAGCATAAAAATTATAAATGGCTTACAAGAGCAGAAGCTCCTCCTGCCCCATTGCAAATTTCAGCAAATGCCAATTTTAGCATTGTTTTGTCTCAGTACCTGCACATGATACACCTTCACTCAGACACAGATACCAAAAACTTGTTCCTAGACAGTAACATAGTACTCGGGTAAAATATGATATCATACAAAACACAAAACAGGTTCCCTTCATAAATGACTTAAGATTAAGCCTCTTCACTGCAATAACAAGAAATCTATTCAGAAAATAAACATAAATCCCATATTACTAGTCCAAGTGCTTGGTTTATAGTTCCACCAGATTTCCTTTTCAAATTGAATCTTTCGTTTACACAGAGATCTCCAAACATATCCTGCATTGGATTTCTACGTTGTACTCCATAAAACTTCTCTGCAACAACGTCAAGCAACTAAACCAACAGAAGCGCATAAGTTAGGAATACATTAAAATCATTGTGAGCTAAAGAGACAGATGAGTAAAGAATTAGGGCCATCTGGCCATCTTTTTCAATTATACAAAAGTACACACTATGCTAAAAATATTAAGTTCAGAGACAATTTTATATACCAAGTTCATACATAAATCAATAATTCAATATATTGCCTATAAAAAAGTAGGCACCTCATTCAATGCAGGATCTCGATCCAAACAGGATGCATAACTCTGTCTCAACCTATTAAATAGTGGCAAAGCATCTCTCTGCAACCTGCATTTGAAAAAAAATTGTTAATAACACACTGACTAACCTTCTGATTGATGGCATACCAATTATAAACTTTGACTACCCATTACAGTACTAGTCTACTAGATATCCTGAAACAAGACAGCCATAACAAATGAGAAATGGAAACTGGTAGTTAGCCTAAAAGGCGGGACTACCGGTGTTGAAAGACTCATCAGTTAGCAATATAAAAAATGACAGCATTTCATTTTAATGGTACTTCCAATAAACTTTGTATAAGGTGTTAGTATTAACTTAAATAATATTAGTGACGAAGAGAGAGATTAAATCTCTATTAACTTAAATAAATGATTGTATCTGAATGACATACCTGAGCACCATAAATCACCTGCAAAGAGTTTTTGGTTTTTTATTTACAGTATTAGAAACATGACACGTGCGAAAAAACCTCAAGTGTTTATGGAAAAAGGATAATACCTAAATATCAAAGCCCTGGAACCATATTGAAGCCTGCAACAAAACTAATAAAACCAAGTGAAAAAACCCGTGTGCTCGAATTTGTTTCTCTGCCTCCGCTACATCTGAAATTGGACAGCTTAGTATGTATTGACAGCTTCGTGACGGAAGCACGTCATTTGGATTCTTGAGCCTTGGCATGGGCTGCTTTCATCTGCATGTTGTGCAGCTGTCCTTTCACGCTCAGCTCTTTAGCCAGTGCTTTGTTACCAACAAGATATGCCTGACGAGCCTGTTTTAATACAATCATACGATGGTTAGTAGATAGAAAAAATGCAAATTGATACGATGGAGGCAAGAAAGCAAATTGATTCGATGGTTAGTAGATACAGGGGAAAATGCAATTTTTAAGAATCAACAGCACCATGTGATTAATACAATGGAAAGGGTAACAAAGGCGTAACTTTATACAGTATTAGGCAGCTATAAGAATACTTGGTGGTCAAAATTATTACCCTTAATGTGAAAATTACGATATATTATAGATAACAGAACAACTTTCATTATTAATCAAAGTACCAGCCCCTATCAGAAATGCAGGTAGGATATTACATTTAGAAATACAGAAGGTGACCCGTCCTAAAATCAATAGGATCACCACAAATACAATAACCAGCCATCCAATATTCATATTATTCCAGGGGGTGATTGAGCTCTTGGTAACCAGTTATTTCTTCATCAAGTAAACAGAAGTTGGTTCCTAGAAACAAGTCCTACTGGACCAAGCTTGAAAGGAAACTATCCTATCAACAGAAATCCTAGAAGTTTACATTTCAAAAAAATGAATCTAATACATCATGAACATAAATTTATACACCTTGTTACTCCTCAAATGAAGGTAAAAATGTAAACAAAAGTAGAATTATAAATTATTTAGAATGTTTGCAGGAGTGACCACCAACGCAACAAACAAATTTTGCAAGCATTAATTCTGAAATATAATTGCGTTTCTACAATTTGAAATTTAACGAGACTAGAAAAAGAATAAAACAATATGCAAATCATTAAACGTAGCAGTGACAAACTCAGGCCAGTCATGCTTTATATGTCTTTCGATGTGGTCACGCCAGGGTAACTAAGAAGATTTCACAATAGAACTAATACAAATTGATTTACTAACACACCAGGCAACTACTCTGTACCACTGTGAAACCTTTGCTTTAAATGAAATGAACCAATAGTCTAGTACCAAATAAGGAGAGAGAAAGACGCAACCCAGGGAATATAACAAAACCAAATATGGCATCAGAAAAAACGAAAACATAACATAAACACTCACCTGTTCAAAGTACACATTACGTAAACGAGCATAGTCGCGAGCTTCCTCGCGTGATTCAGAATACATATTTGCTTCCATATCAACAAAGTTAAAGCATATATAGAGAACTCTATATGCTTCTCTGCCTCAACATTTTAACCAATCTTGGTTGCGTACTTCAGCTGTTTCCGGAAAGTGAACTCCGATGTGAAGCAGAAATCCGAAGCCCCAACCGAACAATCCCTGAAATCAAAAATAAAGATCAATTAGTTGAAGTTTAAGCCTAATGAGTGAAGAAATCGAATTGATTCAACTCAAAACGAAGAACCCTAATTTGAAAAAGCCCCAAAATGATTTAGCAAAAAAAAAAAAGAAAAATCCCCAAATTGAAGAAATTCAAGCCTCAAATCGAAGCCCCAATCAATTGAGAAGCCATGAATTGAACCCAATTAAACACTAACATGAAGAAATTATAAAGAAATTGAGGGAGAGCGTTTTAGGAGAGAGGGAGAGAGTTTTACGAGAGAGAGAGATGGGAGGGCCGAGAGAGAGTTTTAGGAGAGAGTGAGAGTTTTGTCAGTGTAAAAAGATTGAAATTTTTAGTTTGGGCGCTAATTTTTGCCCGCTTACAAATTTCATCGATCTGTGTGCCATTCATTAATCAACATTGTTATAAATATATTTATTAAATTTTGATTTTTTAAGAATTTTTCATTTTAAATTTAATAAATAAATAGAATCTAAAAATAATAATTAAATACTTTGATATTTAAAAATAAAACGAATGTACTCAACGCTGGCAGTTCTAATATATTATTAGTTTTTAATTTATTTTTTAATCATTTTTCATAATTTTTAAAAAGTCATACAAAATATATGTTATATATTTATATATAAATTTTAGTGATAAAAATATTCTAAATTTTTTACTATATTAATACTTATATTTTAGTGAGAGAAACCATCTAAATATATTATATTATTTTCATAAAATATTTATTTTATTTAGTACTTATTATTATTATATGAATTTCTAAAATTAATATTTAATCCAAATAAGGAGTTCGTTAATTTAAAATCAAAGAGGGTTTTCATTTTCCGGAAATTGGGTTAAAGAGTAATAGATTTATTAATTAAAAGTTATTAAAAAAATAAATATTAGTATTAAAAATTTTAAAAAAATAGTAAAATTCAAAAACTAGTATTACCTATTGTAACACCACGGTGTGGTGTTACATTTCACGTAACACCGTAATTTCAGAGTAACACTAGATATATGGCTAATGTAACACCAATCGAGCGGTGTTACAATAGGTATGAACTTTACTAGCTATTGTAACACTATTTGTGTAACGCTTACAAAAAAGCATTACAGTAGCCCACTTATGGCGTAGTGTATTGTTCATAACTTTCGAGGAAATATTTGTTGTTACCTTGATAGTCGATGTTCAAGTTAAAATCTAAATGAGGATTATTGTTACATTTATCTTAGCTCTCATTAAAAAAAAAATAAAAAAAAATAAAAAAAAATAAAAAGAAGAAAAAAAAAATAAGAAAAAAAAAGAGAAAATGAAAAAAAATATGAGAGCATACTTATGTTTTTTGTAATCCTCCTTCATTCGACTATTCAAGGCTTTTTGTAAAAAATAAAAATAAATTGTGTGGGGAGGAACTTTGGTGTTGTGCATGATATTCATGGTGACTACTAGCTTTTGACACTTCACCTTATTTTGGCCTTTCTTGACATACCTTGTCCCTAGCCCCCTTACAACCCCAATAAAGACCTTTTGATTGTCATTATTAATGTATGTTTTGATTTAAGTAGGGATGATACCAAGTGTCAAGCATGCATTTGATTTTGTTGGAATTGAGTGATACACTTACCCTTGTTCTTGAGTGAATATTCTTTTGTGAGTGAAATGTGAGGTATTGCTTGTTTTGCATATGAGATCTCAAGTTTTGACCCTAAAGTGTGCTCTTGTAGACTTAGCATGGTTACCAATAATTTTTGCACTTGACATGAACTTATAATCACTCTTGCATGGTTCTTTAAGTAGACTATGTGAATCCTTGCACTTTCCACGCCAAGACTTTGCAACTTCATTTTAATTCTTAAGTTGATGTATCATAAGAGGACATGTATGTGTGCTGTGCATTGCCATGTGATCTTTTATACAAGCTAGATGGATTTTGTGGGTACATTCACTATAGGCCCTCACGAGACCTCACTCGTCCATTAGGGCTGCCTAGGGGTTTAAAGGGCTTGTTGCATATGCCAAATGCAACCGTCACACCTACGAAAAGGAGTATAGGACTTTTTATCTAGATTTTATTTTTCTTTTACTCGAGGACGAGCAAAAGATAGGTATGGGGGCATTTGATAAGTGCATATTTTTGCATATTTTTATTACCTATTATTTGCTTGAATTCGTATTTTAATAATTTATTTTGTTGCATTTCAGGAAATTCGTAAATAAATAAAGAAATGGCAAAATAAATAAATAAAGTGCAAGGAAGGGAAAAAGAGGAAGAAAAAGGACCAAAAATGAAAGAAGGAAAAAAATTAGGAGCTTGGAGCAAAAGGAATATTTCAAGACAAGTGGAAGGTGGAGATCATCCCAACACATTAGAAAAGTATATGGCCAAGATCAACACTTCAAAGCTTAAGGGGGAAAGAAACAAATAGATGGCTAGGATTTCACCACCACACAACCCAAATGTATGGTGGGGATTTACCCAACACCCCCCTTAACCCTAATTCCTATCCTATAAATACCCCCTCACCCCCCTTGTATTTAGTAACTTAGATTTTAGGGTAGTTTTACTTTATTGTATTTTTCTTAGTTTTAAATCTTGTAAACACTCTATTATAATTAATGCAATTTTTATTTTCTTTACTTCTTGTCTTGCTCTTTCGTTATTGTTGTCTTGTTTCGTTATTTTCGTAAATCCCGTTGCTAACCACTTGGGGTTGAAAGTAACGAAACTTTAATTTCTTGCTCCATGTTATAATTTTTAATTTTGAGCCCCTTTAAATCTCAATTTTAGTGTGGGTTCAAAATTTAAAATTACCATTTTAATTTTTTTTTATTCGTAGTTTGCCCCTTTAAAAATTAATTTTATTGTGGGCCATTTAATTCCAAATTATCATTTTTAGCAATTTTAATTTTGTAGTTAACTTTAGTTCTTTGCAATTTAATTTTCAAATAAAAAAAATCCAAAAAAAAATATTAGTTCTAATTACCTACTTCTAATTTGTTAAATTCGAATAGCTCCCCTGTTTTGTTTTTATCCTGTACAGCCGAGTCGCGAGTTCTGCTTTGAGTCGAGTAGTTTGTCGAGATTGTGTGAAGTCGTTTTTTTTTAATCAGTTTGTAATTCGTTGAAGAGCTACGGTTTCATTTTAGTCCACTTGATTTCTGATTTTTGTGGCCAGTTAACTTTACGAATGCACCATGTAAAAATCCTCCAAAACATTTCTGTGAATGAGATTTTAATCCGAAAGTGTTACAATAAAATTTAGATGTGATGCAAATTTTTAGAATAATTTTAGTATTTGGTTAATTAGTTTAGAAATAGAATAATAGTTTAAATTCAAGAATTAGTTTAAATTTTTTGTTTTAGGAATTAAATAGTATAAAATCGAAATTTTAAAAACCCATATTTGTTCTAATTCGATTAAATAAAAATTAAGGATTGCGAAAATAAAATAGTCCCTGTGGAACGAATCTCAAATTTTTACAACGAAACGAATTGTGCGCTTGCGATTCAAATGTCTTAATTATTTTTAGCACAACACTTATGGTTATACCTGCTTTAAGGTTCATAGAACTATTCTTTAGGTTTCGAAATTGGTCTCCTTAATGTTACCAGTAGATGGATAGATTGACCAAAATTTCCCTAATTCTGGGAGGAACTTCAACGAATTTTGGCAAACCTTGTCTTTCTGATTATCAGAGAACATCATGGAAGAGAGTAGAAACTGGGCCGAACCCCGTGAAATGGGGTAAAGTAGCCGCTATATTGGTTGGTGGACACGCCGGTTATCGCGATTGATTGTAGAAATACAATGATGAAGTGAGATTGGACGAAAATAGGAAATGTAAGTAAGAAACCAGCCGGACTGAGAAACTCCGGGATGGACTTTAGTGAAAAGGCTGTTATGCCAGGATGGTAAGCTTGCGTGGCATGTGGGATTGATAAGAATAGTTGAAAAAATAAAAGTAGAGGAAAGGTGACCAGAGACGGTGCCGAATAGTCGATTAAGACTTATATGAAGTAAAGTTTTGGAAAGGTAGAAAGGTATCCAAGAAGAAGGCACTACGCCGGCAATTGTTAGAAAGGTAATGCTATTAGCCAACCCCTAGAATCATATATTTTTATTTTATTGTGGCCAGTTGAGGCCAAGTCACAACGGACTATAAAGTGACTAGACCAGCAATGAAAGGACAAAGCAGGGTTGCTTCTAAGTAAGCACCGACTGCAAGGGCTCCTGATATAAAGGAAACATTAATGAGATCGTAGGAATCTTCTGTTGAACAACCCATGTTTTGATTGGGAATTCACTAGACCTTTTTGGAATGGGGTCACCCGTACTAAAGTGATTCATGTGTATATGATTGCCCAAGATTACGAGTAAAAATAGAAGTATAGTGACTTGAGATGTATGATGTTAGGGTATTATAAATACCATGAATATTATGACTAAGGAAAACAAACAATGAAGATTTATGAAGAGAGTATAGAAATGGTCAGAGATTGATCAGTATGCTGTAGAAATTTTGCCTAAGGTAAGTACCTTTGAGAAGAACGATAAGCACTAAGAGATTCACGTTGAACTCGACCAATATCTTCCAGAATGTCCTTGCTACCATTACCAAGTTATGTAAGAAAGAAGATAGACATACGTTGTCTTTTGGAAGGTCAAATAGGCTGACAACTATCTGAAAGAAGAGGTTAGCATTAAGCCACCGACCGATTATCAAATGAGAATGATTGAAAAGAGACCCTTATTAAGGATACATGATCTGATTGCCAATTATAGGATGCAAGAATTCCTTGGCAGTTGAATTAAGGATACGATATTCATAAATTAAGAAAAACCCTGGGGAATGCACGAGGGATGCCATTAACCCTAATAAAGACATTGTGAATTCAAATGATATGAGTTGGATTTGCTAAGGCAACAATGACCGGTAAGGATTATTAAAAAAAGAGTTCTGGAAAGAATATAGACAGAATTATTAAAGTATTGATCAATGACGTTTTGTTATACCCTGTACCTAGAAAATATAGGAGGAATGATGAGGACGACCTAAGAAACCTTACAAGGAAAAAGTTAATATTCTGAGTTTCAAACTAGAAGTTTGGTAGAGAATGCAAGACACAATAACAATAATGCCAGATGAGGCATGTATAAAACCATGATGAGGTATGGATGGAACCCAAGAAGGTTGAGATTATCCTAGAACAAGAAAGAACTAAGAGAACAAATATCCTAGGTATGATCGAGAGTAACTTTGATAAAGTTCCCACGGGAAGGTGGAAGCAATGACTTATGGAAAAAGACTGATAGTATATTTTCTCCTTCAACAGAGCTTAAGGGAGAATGCTTTAACCCAACAGTGATGGGAATGAGGTAGAAAAATTTGAGTTGGAACGTATCCAGAGAACATTGATTATAAGAAATTATTATTATCAGGAAAGGCCAATGAGGTGGCCGACAGTCTAAGTATAGAGGAATAATTACAAATGTTCATACCAAAGAAACAGAATGATATTTGGAAGGACCTTGAAGGTCATATCGGAGTGGAGGAAATTACATTCCTTCTGATGACTGTGCAAGAATCGACGGTAATAATAGTTTAAGTAAATATTCGATTCCCGATATCGTCTTAAGCGAACTACACACCATAGAAGGTCTCGTTCTGAGGCAATTCAGGACCATGATACAAAATTGACGAAGTAAACCGTTAAGTTTTCAGTCTTTTATGGAAGATGCATGAGTGATAGTTTCATCAACCGGACATAGCTGCGATGCTTGAAACTCTTCTACAATTTTATCTACTTCCTGTAATATCTACATCAAGTTCAGGAAGTGTTCCTTATGGATAAGGAATAGGGATTACCTTGTCTCCCTAAAGGATTTGAAACCCGTATGGTTAGCTATTAACGCACTACGTAAACAATAAGCGATAGTGATTCTTCTAAAAAGTAGATGACAACATAAAGATAAAGAAAGTGCTGCTATTGATAAACTAAATGGCATGTTGATGAATGACAAGCAAGTTTTTGTTAGTGTATTTCTGCGCAAACAAGATAGAGAATAGGAGGTTGATGATTCATGATGCTAAAGGTATTCCCGTGGAAAGAATTAATGAGACTTCGAGAGAAGAAGGGCAGTTGAGCCCGAGAATTATTGGGCCATCTGAGTTTGAAAGTGTTCGGAAGATGGCATTCGAGCCAGCCCCACCCCCAAAACTCATAATATGATCGTAATGTGTTTCATGTGGCAAGGCTACGCCAGTAAAATGCAGATGCCCGACAGATGATAAGAGTACGAGCAGGTAGATATACGACCTGGTCTGACTTACGAAGAACAACCTATGGAAAATCACGGGTAGAAAAGAACATGTGATAAGAAACAAGTTTGGCAGAAGAAGATTATATTGGATCTAAGTTAAAGAAATTAGCCAGATTTATTTCGGAGGTTTTAAATTGAAATAATGTGATGATTATAGAGTAAATGTGACGGGATACCAATAAGGAGGTGCCCAGTGCAAAAGATGCCTCAATAAAGAGATGACGGTGGAGGTAAATAATAGAAGTGAATAAGAATCAGATAATAAGAAGGATGTGATTGATAAAGAAAAGGCTGGGAAAGCAACTATGGAATGTGAAGAAAAGAATGTTATGAATGGATTAATAAATGGGTTTTCTAACATACCTTTGGGATGACCACCTGATAGTGTTATTGTTATGAATATGAAAGAGCTAGTAACATGACATGGAATATCAATAACAATGGTGTCAAGCGAGAAACTAAGATTTAACCTGAGAGGTTGAAAGATTTTCCAAAAGTGAGCATTGCTAAGGTTGAACCAGAGTATAAGTCCATATAATAGTGGACAAAGCAGCAAGATATGTTGACACATGAGGTTGCGATCAAATAGTATTGGATATAATTATGATTATTTTCTTCTTTGATGAACCTCTATAGTTCAGAGGTAAATTTTGAGTATGATATTTTACAATCATGAAAACTTTCTATAATCCATTAGAATTCTTTTCTTTTCTTCTCTTTTATTCATCTTATTTATGAATTGAGAAGAACAACCCTTTAAGGAGGGGAGGTACTGCTACGTGACTATCTGTCTATGTGATAGAAGTCTAAGTGGAATACCATAACTTGTTTAATTGTTTGTCAAGTACTAAAGGCTGGCCCCCTTCTGTACTAACTATGCAATATAATAAATGTTCAATTGATCATAGTGATCTCTCAATAAATCTTTCCACTTCTCTATATTGATCGAGATTGCGAAGATTAAAGCGATCAGGAAATGCACAGTACGAGCGAGGTTACCTCCGAATTCGCAGGGTGATAGTGATACCAATGTTACTGCAGGTATCAATAGGGATAAGACTGAGTAAGAGCATAACCCGAATAATGTGTTGTACAAAAAGTAGTAAAGTTGATGGAAAAAGGATAAAGTATGTATTGTAGCATCAGTAGATGTGCTGAGAAAGGGCAGAACGACTAAGAGTTGATCCGGAAGCTGAAAGGTGAAACGACAGACAAACGACTCTTTGATTCCTACCTGATTTTGGGACGGAATCCTTTTAAGGAGGGGAGACTGTAAGAACCCCAAATTTTGGATATAATTAAAACTTTTTATTATGTACTGAGGTAATGGTGAATAGTGATTACGACTATGATGTAACGATTGAGATAATGAATGGAAGGAATAGATTTGGATTCAAATGTTTAGGTGCCATGAAGAATACTATTGGTTGACACTTTAGATAAGAATTATCTATCTCCTAGGGAATTGAGATTTGATAATTCTAAAGGAGAAGATTGTTCTTATGTCATCCAAATCGATATCTGTTATTGGTCCAGTGGGTCCGTAAAAAGGTTAAGGAACGATCGAAAGAGATCAGGGACAATTGTACAACCCTAAGAGGATGAGTAAAAAAAATAATGAATAGTGTTTTTGGTGATAATGAGAATATTATGAGACGACACTATATAGAAGTATTCGGAACGGATTTCCGAGTTCGTATTAGTGATCCAGGAGGAAAATAAGTGTATGTAAAAGCTGTCGGATTCTGAAAAACCGCACTTTTATTTTCTCCGAGAGTTCCCTGGACAATGATAGACTTAAGAATTTAACGAAGGGATTTAAGGAATATAAATTCGAAAGTTAGTAAGAAAGATGGAGAATGATAGTATTAATATTAAGAAGATTCCCGGTAAACCCTAATTAGAAATCCGTGAAATATTCCTACGAACGATCAATCGAAACGAGCAATAACCGGACAAAGAAACAAGCAGAGGACCAAGATGCATGCATGTGCAAGAGGATAAGGTCAAGTAACCAAGCTAGTTACAATGCTAACTAGTGGTATTAGAAACAAACCAAGTACTTAGCATGTTTTCATCATCCAACCACAAAATCCTAACACTTGTCCACTTCATTGCATCATGGATGACTTAGTCACTTTAATAAAGCCATTTTATGCTAGATATTATCCATATCCATCACAATAATTCACATTAGACAAGGATTAGATCAAGAGCAAGCCAAACAATCCCATTTCTCTCATTTCCTCTAAACTGCCCAGCATAAACACCATTCAAAGAAAAATTCATATCTCCATTTCTATCCATGATCAAATCACCAAATTTTAACTATAGCTTCTCCAGTCAATGAGCAAGGTTCGATCAAAATTTCATGGCAATCGAAGTAGACTAGCCTAGTCAAATCCCTGCCCCAAGTTGAAGAAGCCAACCTGCCTGTTCTTGGCAGTTTCTGTCCAGCGGGAAAAGTGGGATCAAAACCCTAGCTAGGAAGCTTCAAATCTGATGATATTGGACTCAAAACAAAGATTATGAAGAGGCCAAGATGTGGTAAAAATTTTAGTGCCAAACTCTTATTTTTCAATTTGTTATGAATTTTACAAGATGATGATGAATAGCGATTTCTAGAAACTAACTTTGATTTCTTTGATTCTTTGGTTGATTTAAAGTGTGTTAAGGCTAGACAAGGACCATACCAAGCTTTATAAGGCTATTACATACTCCAAGGAAGGTAGACCTCTTGAAACCCTAGATCTTGTTTTGAGAATTATGCATGTTCTTGATGGATTTAAGCTTGGTGATGATGTTAGTATGTTATAAGCATGATTAGTTAAGTGATTTAGTGATTTTGGTAACATGATGATTATAATGGTAAAGTAGATGTTCTTGGACAGATTTGGGATGAGAAATATGTGTATGAGTTGTATTGATGCCCGGTATGGCTTGGTTGTGTTGCTATGATTTTTAGAACGTTCGATTTATAGCCGTCGTAATGCCGAATTTTTGTTAACACTTAGAAACCAAGCATGGCAGTTGATATAACTTCCTGACCTTGGTAATATTATGACTGTTTCTTGTATATCTCGAGCCATGGATCGTTTTGGCGCAAGAATCGAAACATTCTGACTTACGTTTAGGAGTTATGGTCAAATTATTAAAATTGGTTCGGAAATGTAAGTAAAAGTTCGTAACTTCAATTGAACCCTCGTAAATCATGTTAATCAGTGGCGAATCTTGGTTAATAAATACTAGAGGTCATAAGGAAGGTATGAGAGAAAACCACATATCAAACGGATCGTTTTACGATTTTATAAAAATGTTCGAATCAAAGTTAAACGCGAACGAACCCCTAAAAACCCGCTTGGTTATAACTTTGGTAAAACACTTAGAAAATGAACGATAAAACTCGAGGTATAATCTCGGTTCGTAATCGATCAACTTTAGAACTTATACGAATTAAGTATATACCAAGTGTGGGTATGATGACATGTCGTAATAACGAACAAATGTCAGATCGTATCAGTAATAAAAAAAGAGTTACACTAAAAGGTGTATAATGAGATAATTCGAAAACGTGTTTCGATTTAAGTGAAGTTATACTTAGACTTTTAAAACGTGTTAAGTGGCTAATCTTGAATGTTCTGAATGTTTATAGATCATCGAGCAGACCCATGACACGCTATCTCCACCCACACCCGATTACCAGGCAAGTGTTCAAAACTTTGAACCTGTTGTTGTGATAATATATATATGTGATTGCCATTTTACATATGCCATAGCATGCATGCCTATTGTCAAATTATATTATGATACCTATTCCCTGAATTGATATTGGCTTATAGACTAGATACGAATTATCAGTTATAAGCCGGATAGTTTTGATAAAACCCTTAGCGAAGGGCATATGATATTCATTCTTAAATATAGACCGGGAGCCGGTATTTTGAGATATAGATAGTCGTGGAAACCCGGAGGGAATGCAACGACAGAATATTATTTATCTGAGGAATGTTATTATTAAACGTTATTTATATTTCCATAAAGTATCAATTACTTGGAAATCTTTCGAGGAATGTTATTCGAGTATTATCTCAGTCGAGAGATATTAAATGAATGTTAGTTTCGAATATTCATTTAGAGTTGATTATTTAATGAATATTATTTTGATATTCATTAGAATGTTATTTATTAAATGAATATTACTTTCGAATATTCATTTAAGGTTTATGTACTTAATGATTATTATTTTAAAATATTTATTGGAAATTCTAATTACTTAAGGGATATTATTTCGAATATTCCTTTAAAGTTTTGATTACTAAATGAAAATTATTTGGATATTCATTTAGAAGATTATTTATTAAAGGAATATTATTTTCAGATATTCATTTAAAGTTTGACTCATTTATTGAATATTATTTTAAATACTTATTGGATTCTAAATATTAATGAATATTATTTTGAATATTCATTTAAGGAGTGATTTATTTAGTAAATAATTCTATATATTCATTCGAGGATTACTTACGAGCAATATTATGATATAATAATATTCCGTAATTATTATTGAGTTAATAAATATTCTTGGAATATTTATTTAATTCTTTTAAATTCTTTTTAAAATGATTTATATTATTTGGAGATTATCTTTCACCTCCAAATATTATGTAAAATATTTCAAAGTCTTTTTACGACTATTTTATCAAGGAAAGGTTCCCAACTCTTTATTTTTCATTTAAATCTATTTTAAAAGGATTTAAATGCTCGCTCAAACTTCCATATTATAGGGGAACCTACTTGAGAAAGGTTATTTATCTTGTTGACTTCCCGGTCATAATTTATCCTTTTCACTCACAACTTGGTTGCTATGGACTCATTAAGTCTGTGTGTACCTTCTCATCATTCGAGGGGTAAGATTGTTGGAACAAGTTGATATCCATTAACAAGCAAAAGCTTGGGAAATGTTGGTGAATTTTCCTTTCCAACTAGATACGACTACTTTGTGGAGTCTTATCAATAAGTATTTCACTTGGGGAAGGGAGGACAAACTCTACGTTTCAATGCTGTGGATTTATTCGAACTAGGAGTCGTGTAAGAGGCTGAGTCGCGCGGTCCATCACAAGGCCTAACCATTGGTCAGGGAGTTACTATTAAAGGCAATCGATAAGTAGAGCCGTCAGTTCTTCCTTCTACCGGTAGTAAACTATATTGGGCTATACCATCCCCGACTGATCATCAGGGAGTGGAACAGCTGGCGCGTGATAACTCCAGTATTGGTTCATCTCCCAAATTGGGAATTCCCTACAACACATATCGAAGAGACTTCTTTCAGGTTGACGGTGTCTTCCGCAACACGTATCGAAGAGACTTCTTTCAGGTTGTAGGACTTTGAAAAATGTTAATAACTGGAATTGCAATATTTTCCTTGCAAGTTCCTCTTTATATGATAAATGATAATATCTGGCTTATCTTTGACATAGCAGATATTCCCACCTATATATGCATTTTGAGTTACCTCGTAACTTCATCGTTCATGTTATTCTGGCATCATTTCCGTAAATGCATGGCATATGGTTTGAAAGATACTTCTGAACTGTTATATATTATTGTTCAGTTAAATATTATTGTTGGTGGGCTATTGCTCACCCTTGCTTTATTATTATATCACAACAACAGCTAGACCAGATGATTCGCAAAAAGGCACACTCGATGCTGGCGAGGACGATGAGACTACCAGAGCCGAAGAGAAAGTTATTGGTAGGATAAATTCATTCTTTCAGTACCAAATATATGGACTAGTATGACTTATGTAAATGGATGGCAAAGAGTATGTATTCATATTGTAACTCTTTTGGGTTGGAAGAACTCATAATGTGTTTAATAAAATTTGATTGTTACTCTGATTTCATCTCTGGGACTATAACGGGTGTGTTTTATATTGTTGTGTTGTGTCATAAAGATGTAAATTACTTTATGTTGAGGTAAGTTCAAGTATTGTGGACAGAATTGGAGACCGTAACGACCGGATCCCGGACCCCGGATCTGGGGGTGTTACACGGGTGATAGAACGTGTAACTGGAGTTCAGAAGATTTGTTTGTTTATGAAGATGCCATTAAATCGGGTCTTAGGTGTCCCATACATGAATTTATAATTCGTTTGCTAGCCGAAATTAGAATTAATCCTTGTCAGCTACCCCCCAACTCTTGGAAGGAAATTCTTTGTTTCATGGCATTATGTCTTCAAAAAGGGTACCCCCTTAGTGTCCCTTTGTTTAGGAGTATATTTCTAGTTCGAAATAGTGCGAATACCCAACCAGGTTGGGTTCACATCCAGCACCGTCCTGGCGTTCCTCAAATCTTTGATTTCCTTTCCACTCCGGAAAAGAATCCTAACTGGCGGAGGAAATTTTTAATTGTTCGTTGGAGAGGTGGAGATTGGGGCAAATATTTCAAGTCTCAGTTTTGCAAAGTAAAGGATCCGGGGAAATTCGATAAGATGCTTCTCCCGAGTGAAATTTCGCAACGGGATGAACTTTGTAAAGATAACGGGCATACTCATTACAGAGCTATAATCAAAGAATCTATCCTCCGGGAAATCGGACTTAGTTCAGTCAGTGAAGAGGGTAATTTTCACTTAATGTTTTGGTCTTTATTAGAAATGTATTCGTTCTTAGTCCGAATTTTGTGTTGTTCTGTGCTTTTTCAGCTGCAACGATCATCGATACGGAGCTTGGAGTTGGGGGTCCGAATGAGGTCACCCGGAGGTCAACCCTGAGGTTGAACAAAGAAGCTAATCCTCCTGAGTCCCTGGTACCCAGTTTCCTGACTCATAGCCTCAATACCGATAAGAGGAGGCGAGGGCCCGAGAGTTCGCCCACGGCTGCATTCAAGCCCGGATGGGGCATTTGCGATCATGATTCTATTGGGGGTGATAACAGTTTGGCAGCAGAGAGGTCAAAGCATGGAATTCCAATTGCTGATCAGGTGAACATAGTTCTTCGGAAAAATATGATTGATGAGACCGAAGTACAGGGTGCCCATGCCATATTCATGGTTGGTTTTTCTTTATTCCCGCTTAAATTCTATTTGTGGAAAACATGGACCGAGCTTAGAGAGGAAAACCAGAAGCTCGTGATGGATCGAGCTAGGGCTATTAACGACTACATGGAATCCGCAGACTTCCTAGCCTTTATTGATGATCACGATGATCAAGTCTATCCCGGGGTTTTTGCCAAGGGGTGGAGTCAGGCCCTTAGCGCTGTTATTGCTCAGCATCCGGGATTGTTTAACCCGGATGTGGACTTCAAATGTCCTTTACCAGTTGCGGGCGCTTCCTCCTCTAGAGTTCAGGATGGGAACCCTATGGACGTTGTCGAGGAGAATGAAGAGACTCAGGATCACAGCATTCAGGTAGATGATCAGGAGGCCGAGGAGTAGGCCGGTCTTAGTTTTATCTTAGCTATTCGGCCCTTGCGGCTTATGTCTACTTATGTTTGTACCGAACTTAACCTTCGGGTTTTTAACTTATCTTAGCCATGTCCTTTATGTTTTATGTTTATCGAACTTAGCCCTCCGAGGCTTACTTATGTAGTTTTTCCCTTTGTCAAATTTGTCTTTCACTTATTACTTGTTTATTGCTCTTTTAGAGTTTTCTTAGTATTTAGCCACATGGCTCACACCATCAGGTGCTTTGATACAACATTTGCTTTTCGTGCTTAGAATAACAAAACAAAAAGAAATACTCATACTGAAAGCAGAAACAACTTTTATTAATAAGTGGACAAAGATGTCAATAAACCGGGATCAACCCTTACATAGATACTCTACTTCCTACTCGGAGCTTAACTACTCCGTATGGTTTCGTCGACCTTATTTATACTTCCTACTAGATATAATTCATATCCTATGCAAGATAATCAAACATAATAGACTTTGAGGTTTGATGCATGCCAAGTACGAGGCACCTCATTTCCTTCTAATGTCTCCAATCTGTACGATCCACATCCCAGTGTTTCCTTGACCCGATACGGGCCTTCCCAATTTGGGGATAGCTTTCCCTTCTCTCCAACTCCAGATGCTTCAATCTTTCTAAGAACCAGGTCCCCCTGACGGAAGAACCTTTCTTTCACCCTTAGGTTATAGTAGAAGGAAGCTTTCTTCTGATGTTCAATATTCCTAGCATGGGCTTCGTCCCTCACCTCATCGATCAAGTCGAGGGCCAACCTCATTCCTTCTTCATTTGTGTCTGGTTCAAAGGCTTCAACCCGTGGAGATACATGCATGATTTCCACGGGCACCACAGCTTCAGCCGCGTAGGCTAACATGAATGGGGTTTCACCAGTCGTCACTTTACAGGTGGTGCGATATGCCCAGAGTATGGGCAACAGCTCATCCACCAAAGTGTTCCTAGAACGTTCCACCATTTTCTTAAGTTCATCGAGGATGATTCGATTAGCAACTTCAGCTTGCCCATTAGCTTGAGGATGGGCGACTGAGGTGAATCGAAGCTCAATTCCATTTTCATCACAGTAATCTCTAAATTCTTTGTTGTTGAATTGTAACCCATTGTCCGTAACTATGATCCGTGGTATCCCGTACCTACACATGACAGTCTTCCAGAAGAACTGTATGATTTGCTTGGTTGTGATCTTAGCCAAAGGTTTGGCCTCAATCCACTTTGTGAAGTAGTCGATAGCTACAACTATAAACTTGCTTTGAGCAGTGGCCATAGGAAAGGGCCCAAGAATGTCCATCCCCCACATAGCAAACGGGATGGGGGAGCTCACGGATGTCAACATCTCTAGCGGTTGACTAACCACTGGTACATGCTTCTGGCACCGATCACACCTTTTCACGTACTCTTTGGCATCAGCCATCATCTCAGGCCAATAGAATCCAAGCCTGACTATCTTGTGAGCTAGGGCCCTGCCCCCCAAGTGTTGTCCGCAAATCCCCTCATGGACCTCCTCAATAGCTGATTTGGCCTCTTCGGGCCTTAGACACTTTAGACACGGAATCACAAAAGATTTCTTGTAAAGTATCCCTTCAATCAGAGCATACCTCAACGCTCTCACAGATAATTTTCGTGCCTCCATGGCATTAGTCGGGAGCCAACCAGTCTCGAGGTGTGCTCTTACGGGGTCTATCCAACATTCCCCCAATAGGTGCGACTAACTTTGAATCGATGGTAGGGGTCTCAGAACTTGGAAGTAGACACTTCCAGAGTAATTCTCTATCTTAGAGGAGGCAAACTTGGATAAGGCATCAGCCTTGGTGTTTTCTTCCCTCGGAATGTGCTCAATGTAGCACTCATCAAATTGAGTCATTACTACCTTCACAAGCCTTAAGTATTTGGACATGGTTTCATCCTTTGCCTCAAACTCTCCATTGCCTTGGGCCACAACTAGCCTTGAATCTCCACAAACTTTAAGATTCTTGACCCTCAGTATTCCTGCCAAACCAAGCCCAGCTATCAAAGCTTCATACTCTGCCTCGTTATTGGTTGTTGGAAAGTCCATGTTCAAGGCGTATTCAATAGTAAACCCATTAGGACTTTGTAGGACGAGACCTGCACCGCTTGTTTTTGTTTTCGATGCCCCATCAAAATAGAGCATCCAGAATTACTTCTCTTTGATCGTAGGTTCTTTGTCTTCCTTATTGCCTTCCTGAGGTATCTCCTACCCCCCGGCTTCTTGGTTGTCAATGGTACATTCAACCACGAAGTCAGCAAGTGCCTGCGCTTTGATGGTCGTCCTTGGCTTGTACTTAATATCGAATTCTCCCAACTCAATTGCCCACTTAATAAGCCTACCACTGGCTTTAGGGCTGTGCAAAATATTCCTCAATGGCTGTCCTGTAAGGACCTCAATCTTATGTGCCTGAAAATAGGACCGTAGTTTCCTAGAAGCAATTACCAATGCTAAGGCAAACTTCTCAATAGTGGAGTAGTTCAACTCTGTTCCGTGTAAAACTTTACTCACATAGTATACGGGTTTCTGAACCTTGCTTTCCTCCTTTACCAGCACCGCACTCACAGCTTAACCAGAAATTGCTAAGTAAAGATAGAGGATATCTTCCGTATTTGGCTTGGCCAACAACGGGGCCCCAGATATATACCTCTTCACCTGCTCAAAGGCCTTTTGGCTTTCTTCAGTCCACTCAAAGTTTTTTACCTTCTTCAAGGTTTTAAAGAACGGCAAACACTTGTCACCGGATTTGGAGATGAACCTCCCTAACGTAGCAATCCTCCCGGTTAACTTCTGTACATCCCTTATAGAACGTTGTGGTTCCATGTCCAAAATAGCCTTGATTTTGTCGGGTGTAAGAACCCCAAATTTTGGATATAATTAAAACTTTTATTAAGTAATGATAAAATGGGGAACAATGATTCCAGCAACAAGGTCACCAGCTCTAATGAATGGTGGTTTCAAAGAACAATGATTGTAATGAATGGATATTGCTTTGGACAATGATCCTGATGCATTGGTATATTGTCAGAATAGAGTAATTCGATGGTTGAGGACCTAGATAAGAATAATCTACCATCCAGGAAGGAGCTAATGGATCCTTGAAGAGAAATGAATACGTGCATAGTATTTCCCATACGTGCATAGTATTTCCCATACGTGCATAGTATTTCCCGTACGTGCATAGTATTTCCCGTACGTGCATAGTGTTTCCTGTACGTGCATAGTAATTTGGTGGATGAATAGTGACTTTGTAAGTTGGAAAACTTTTCACGCCACCCTATGTACGGGACGTGTTATGGATGTTTCGAAGTCATATTAGTAATCTACAAGGTAAATAAGTGTATGTAAACGCGATCGGAATTCAGAAATTCCAAACTTTATTTTTATGGAAAATTGGATCGAGCAGTGAAGAGCATGTCAATGCGAACAAGAAAAGAGAATTATTATATCAAGGATTTTATTTTTATTAAATACGATTTAAGGATTTAGAACAAAAACCTTCGAGTTAGAAAAACGAGCGTTCTAGAAATCGCTAGAATTTTTAAAACGAGATTAAGCGATCAAACAAACGCTTAATGAGCTTTAAAATACAACACAACACAGATATATTACATGCAAGATCAGCTCATGCAAGGCATAAGAGGATTAAGTGTGAAACAAATCAAGAACAAGTGGATTCATGAGGTGTTTGATCAAGAACAAGCCAACAATGCACCTTGTTACTCTTTTCTTTCTAACCACAAATCTTTGGCACATGGATTGAGGGGTGACAAGGCTGGTTACATCTGATCCTTGGCAAGGGAAATATCATAGAAACATATCATTTATCAATTGAAACAAAGTGGGAGAGAAAAGCCAAGCAACTCCATCTCTCTCCATTTTCTTCAAACTGCCCAGCAAGAACCACCATGAAATAAAAATTCATATCTCCACTTCTACCCATTCATAGATCACCAAATTTTAACCATAGCTTCCTCAATATATGTAGAGTATTCGTTCAAAATTTCATAATTTTTGAAGATCGTTTGGATAGGTAAATAAATTCAAGAAAATCACCCTGTTTTTCCCCTCAAGAAACAAGACTTCGAATTTTTGGAATTTTTAGATTTCCAAACCAAGCTTCCACTCCTTGTTTGATCATCAAATTTTTATGGTGAGTCCTATATTTCATAAAAGCAATCTCCTAAAAATTTCAAGTCCAAACTCCTTTGTTTCCATTTTCAAAAAAATCATGAAAGAGGAGGATGAATAGTGTTTCATGAACTAATCTTTGATTTTTTTTGTTTTCATGGTTGATCTTAGCTACCCTAAGGCTATCCAAGGACTATAGCAAGCTTTGTAAGGCTAGTACATACTCTCAAGAAGGTATAACACTCTTGAAACCCTAGATCAACTTTAAGTTTATGGATGTTTTTGATGAGCTAAGCTTGGTTATGATGTTAGCATGATTATAAGCATAATTAGTAAGTGATTTAGTTGAGCAAGAAATCATGTTAATTATTGTGGTAAACTGGTATGATCTGGACTTGATGATGTTCATAATCATGTGATAAGTTGTGTGGATGCCCGGTGTGGCTTGGTTGGATTGTTATAATTTTTGGAACGTTCGATATATAGCCGTCGTAATGCCGAAATTTCGTTAACCTTAAGAAAAACAACTTGGACAGTAGATGTAACTCACTGCCTAGCTTTGCAATCTGCCATGATAGGATAGGTAATGTTCTAAGCTTCGTTTTGATATAAAGATAACGTGAAACGGACTTACGGTTTAGGATTTATGACCAAATTACTAAAAGTAGTTCGAATCCGTAAACGAAAGTTCATAACTGTAATTGAACCCTCGTAAACTATGTAACGTCATGGTGAATCTTGGTAAATAAATACTAGAGGTAAAAAGGAAGGCGTGAAAGAAAACCGTATGTCAAAAGGATCATTTTTCGATTTATTAAAAATGTTCGAGTCGAGGTTAAACGCGAACGAACCCCTAAAAGACGATTCTTTTATAACTTCGGTAAAACACTTAGAAAACGGGCGATAAAACTCGGAGTATAGTATTGGTTCGTAACGATCGACTTTAGAACTCATATGACTTAAGTATGTCCCAAGTATAAGTACAATGACATGTCGTATTAACGAACGAATGTCGGGTCGGATCAGTGATAATAAGTAATCCACTAAAGGGGCTATAACGAGATAACTCGAGAACGTGTTTCGATTTAAGTATAACCTAACTTTTAATATGTTAAGTGATTAATCCCGAATGCCTTGGCTATTTATAGATCACCAAGCTGAACCGGGACCCGCTACCACTACCCCTTACCGTACTCGACTACCAGGCAAGTTCCAATTCCCTTCTTTTAGGCTGTTGTTGTGATTGAATAAATATATATATATATGCTGATATACATATGCCATTGCATGCATGCCTACTTTCAAGTTGAAGTGATATACTTGTTCCCTGAATGTTATTGTTGGCTTATAAGCTAGATAGTTATATATCAGTTATAAGCCGATTATTGTAAGACCCTCATAGAAGGGCGTATACATCTTATTAATCAAAAATAGACCGGGAGTCAATATTCCTTGATATATCGAGATTACCTCGGAGGAAAATATTTAAGTAAATATTTTCTATTATTTGGGCGACGAATATTATTTGAATATTCGTTCGAGACTAATTATTTTAACGATCCTTACTTCAAATAATTATTTGAACGTAATCATTCGACGAATAATATTCGTCAATATTCATTCGGAGTCGAATTGATTATCGATTATTATTTCGAATACTCTTCTAAAGATGAGACTACTAAATGAATATTATGTGGACATTCATTTAGAATATTATTTCATTAAATAAATATTACTTTTGAAAATTCATTTAAGGTATTAAGTACTTGATGAATATTATCTTCAATATTCATCTGAAGCTTGATTTACTTATCGAATATTATATCGAATATTCCTTTAAAGCTTGGATTACTAAATGAATATTACTTGATATTCATTTAGGATATTATTTATTAAATGAATATTACTTTATTGATATTCATTTAAATTCCTAATTAATTATGAATATTATTTTGAATATTCATGCAGGGTTCTATTTAATCATCGAATATTATTTTAAATATTTTAAATATTCCTTTCAGGTCTTATTGATTAATAAATATTATTTGGAATATTCATTTGAATATTTAATTATGCAATAAATATTCTCTCGATATTTCTTCAAGAATTATTTGAAAAATACTCTGATTAAAGATATTCTTTCATATTCCTGAATATTCTTTAAATATTTTTAATTCAATAAATATTCTCTGAATATTTATTCCATACTTAGAATAACCTCAATAAGGTTTATCTTCTTCGATTATTACGAAAAATATTTCGGAGTCATATTATTATTAATCCTATATCAAGGAAGGTTCTCAGACATCATTCTTCTTTGAGTCTACCTCCTTAATAATAAGGGAACCTTACTTGGAAAATGTTATTTATCTTGTCGACTTCCCGGTCATAAAGTATTCCCTTCACTCGCAACTCGGGTGCTGTTGACTTATTAAGTCGTTGCTTACCTTCTCATCTTTCGAGGGGTAAGATCACTGGAACAAGTTGATATCCGTTACCAAGTAATAGCTTGGGAGTTATTGGTAAATTTTCCTTTCCAACTAGATACGACTACTTTGTGGAGTCTTATCAACAAGTATTATACTTGGGGAAAGGGGGACGAACGTTACATTCAGAATCATGAATTCTATTTGAACTAGGAGTCGTGTAAGAGGCCGAGTAGCGCCGGTCCATCCCCTTTGGCCCAACCGTTGGCCGGGGAGAGCTAGTAAGGCGGTACACAAGTAAAGCCGTCAGTTCTTCCTTCTACCGGTAGTAAATCTAAATTGAGCTGTACGATCTCGACTGATCATCAAGATTGGAACAGCGGGCGCGGTGAATACTCCATCATTGGTTCATCATCCAAATTTATTTATTTCCTGCAACATGATTACTGTTGGCAGAGTTGGAAAAGGGTCATAACTGGAATTGCAACCTTTTCTTGCAAGTTCCTCTTCTTAATAACAATAAGAATATCTCGCTTACTTTGATGTAGCAGATATTTCTACAAACAAATACTTTAAGTTACCTTGTAACTTCATCGTTCATATTATACTGGCATCATTTCCGTAAAGGCATGGCATATGGTTTGAAAGATACTTTTGAACTGTTATACATTATCGTTCAGTCATATATTATTGTTGGTGGGCTATTGCTCACCCTTGCTTTATTATTATATCACAACAACAGCTAGACCAGATGACTCGCACAAGGCGCACTCGACGCGGGCGAAGACGATGAGACTACCAGAGCTGAAGAAGAAGCTATTGGTAGGGTATATTTATTCTTTCAGTACCAAGAATATGGTCTAGTATGCCTTATGTAAATGGATGGCAAAGAGTATGTATTTATATTGAAATTCTTTTGGATTGTAAGAACTCATAATGTAATTAATAAAAATTTGAGTGTTACTCTGATTTCATCTCTGGGACTATAACGGGTGTGTTTTATATTATTGTGTTGGGTTATAGAGACGTAATTTATTTTATGTTAAGGAAAGTTCAAGTGTTGTGGACAGAATTGGAAACCGTAACCACCGGATCCCGGACCCCGGATCTGGGGGTGTTACAGAAGTGGTATCAGAGCGTACGTTATAAACCCCAGAGATGAGGCGACGTTAAAACAATAAATTCATTAAGATAATAAGAACTCTTGCCAAGTTCATAGTCGGACTACTTAATGTAGTGATGACATATAAAACCCTTATGGGAACTCTTAAGTATCGTGATAGTAACTTAGCTCGATATCGTATTGACGAGTAAGGCGACAGACCTTGAGGCATACGAGCAGCAGCGCGATGATGCTTTATATACTGAAGATCAGCGGGTAATTCGATGAAGTACCCTATTTGGAGACCCGGAAGAGGTTCCAGTAGATAAGGAAAAGTCCTGTTAGGATAAAGAGCTTACCCTTGAGGAATGAGGGTTGCAGCCAGAAAAACTGTGATGATTAAAGTATAGTGCTCAGAAAAGGGAGCATAAAGAACTGAGTTATTAGCAAGAGAACTGAAGATTCATGTTGGATTCATAGCCGGACTACCAGATGTAGTACCAGCAAGAAAGAAGGATTGGAAGAATTACTTGAAATCTTATACGGAAATAGATGAGAATCCTTAGAGATTTTCATCTTAACAAAGAAAGAGCTAGAGGGATGTATGATTATCAAATACATCGATTTAGGGCGAGGAGCAGAGTCCCTAGGAATAGTTGAGAAGGAGGTAGTAAGTGCCATATCATTTGATAAATGAATTAGTATGAATATGGTCAGTAATAATTCGCCATGAGAAGGCAGATGTCATAGGTTGTAATTTATGGAACCAAATTGAGGTTGATGAAATTGTTTTATTCAGGAAAATGTCCATTTTATGAATGAATCAGTTAGAAAGTAAAGACATTGGGAAGTGATAGCATGATTGGGTAAAATTATATAAGGAAGTAGTAAGCAAGACAATGATCTCAGAACCTACCGGAAGATAAGACCAGTGAGTCAAGATGAACTCGTAATGAGACTACTGCCAGAGACTGAGTATAGAGTTAATTCAACTCAGTTAAATGATGAACCAGAAACGTTAGATGCATGTGATTCAGAGGAATATTAAATTACTTCTTCTCTTTGAATGGATTATAGTAGTTACCTTAAGTTTACTCCGACACGGAATTATAATAGATCAAGTAATACGATCAGCAGTTAAAGAGAAAAATGTGAGAAAATCTTCCTGGAGCTAAAAGGTGAAATTGGTAATGACCAAGAGCTGGCATTGCTTAATGGAAAAAGGAGACTTTGTGCTTCCAATGACGCTTCGCATAAAGGGTTAGGTAGACCGACATTTGGTAGTATTGAATATCAGGACGTTGTGACAGGTTTCAGTTTGAAATTATTGATTCCCTTCTAAGGGATGGATATAATTGATTCCTCTCCAGTGGGTAAACTTCCAATCCGATGATGATTATTTCGTTAACTATGACTGCTTATGATTCCACCTGCTTGGAGGTTCATAGAACTATTCTTCAGGTTTCGAAACTGGTCTCCTTGATGTTACCAGTAGGTGGGTAGATTGATCAAAATTTCCCTGAGTCTGGAAAGGAATTCGGTGAATTTTGGCAAACCTTGTCTTTCTGATAATCAGAGAATGTCATGGAAGAGAGTAGAAACTGGAGCAAACCCTGTGATTTGGGTAAGGTTGCTATAAAATGGGTTAGTAAACGGACCCTGAGCATTACAATCGACGGTAGTGATAATATGATGAAGTGAGATTGGACGAAAATAGGAAATGTAAGTAAGAAACCAGCCGGACTGAGAAACTTCGGGATTGACTTAAGTAAAAAGGCTGTTATGCCAGGAATGGTAAGCTTGCGTGGCACGTGGGAGTGATAAGAATAGTTGAAAAGATAAAAGTGGAGGAAAGGTGACCGGAGACAGTGCCGAGTAGTCGATTAAGACTTATTTGGAGTAAAGTTTTGGAAAGGTAGAAAGGTATCAAAGAAGAAGGCACTATGCCGGCAATTGCTAGAAAAGTAATGCTATTAGCCAACCCCTAAAATCATTTTTTTTTTATTATTATTTTATTTTATTTTAGTGTGGCCAGTTGAGGCCAAGTCACAAAGGATTATCGAGTGACTAGACCATCAGTGAAAGGACAAAGCAGGGTTGCTTCTAAGAAAGCACCGACTGCAAGGGCTTCTGATATAAAGGAAACATTAATGAGATCGTTTGAATCTTCTGCCGAACAACCCATGTTTTGATTGGGAATTCACTAGACCTTTTTGGGATGGGGTCACCCGTACTGAAGTGACTCATGTGTATATGATCGTCCAAGATTACAAAAAAAAAAATGGAAGTATAATGACTTGAGATGTATGATGTTAGGGTATCATGAATACCATGAATACATTATGACTGAGGAAAGTAAACAACGAAGGTTTATGAAGAGAGTATAGAAATGGTCAGATATGGATCAGTATGCTGTAGAAATTTCATCTAAGGCAATTACCTTTGAGAAGAACGATAAGTACTAAGAGATTCACGTTGAACTCGACTCGACCAATATCTTCCAAAACATCCTTGCTACCAGTACCAAGTTCTGTAAGAGAGCAGATAGACATACGTTGTCTTTGGGAAGGTCAAATAGGCTGACAACTATCTGAAAGAAGAGGTTAGCATTAAGCCACCGATCGATTATCAAATGAGAATGATTGGAAAGAGACCCTTATTAAGGATACATGATTTGATTGCCAAGTATAAAATGCAAGAATTCCTTGGCAGTTGAATTAAGGATAGGATATCCATAAAGTAAGGCAAACCCTGGGGAATGCACAAGGGATGGCACTAACCCTAATAAAGACATTGTGAATTCAGATGATATGAGTTAGATTTGCTAAGGCAACAATGACCTGTAAAGATTATTAAAAAGAGTTCTGGAAAGAACAGAGATAGAATTATTAGAGTATTGATCAATGACGTTTTGATATACCCTGTACCTAGAAAATACAGGAGGAATGATGAGGACGACCTAAGAAACCTTACAAGGAAAAGCTAATATTCTGAGTTTCCAACTAGAAGTTTGGAAGAGAATGTAAGACACAATAACAATATACCAGATGATGAATGTATGAAACCCTGAGGGAGTATGGATTGAACCTATAAAGGTTGAGATTATCCTAAGATAAGGAAGGAACTAAGAAAAGAAGTATCCTAAGTAGGATTGGGAATAAACGTGATAAAGTTCCCACGGGTAGGTGGAAGCAATGACTTATGGAGAAAGACGGATAAATATATTTTTTCTCCATCAGCAGAGCTTAAGGGAGAATGCTTTCACCCAATAATGATAGGAATGAGGTAGAAATGTTTGAATTGGAAAATATCCATTGAACAAGGATTACCAGAAATTATTATCAGGAAAGGCCAATGAGGTGGCTGACAGTCTAAGTATAAAGGAATAATTATAAATGTTCATACCGAAGAAACAAAATGATATTTGGAAAGACCTGGAAGGTCATATTGGAGTGGAGGAAGTTACATTCCTTTTGATGATTGTGCAAGAATCGAAGGTAATAATAGTTTAAGTAAAGATTCGATTCCTGATGGAGTCTTAAGCATATTACGTACCTTAGAAGGTCCCCTTTTGAGGCAAACCAGGACCATGGTACAAAATTGATGAAGTAAACCGTTAAGTTTCCAGTCTTTTATGGAAGATGCATAAGTGATAGTTTCATCAACCGGACCTAGCTGCGATACTTGAAACTCTTCTGCAATTCTATCTACTTCATGTTATATCTACATCAAGTTCAGGAAGTGTTTCGTATGGATAAGGAATAGTGATCACTTTGTCTCCCTAAGGGATTTGAAACCCGTAGGGTTAGCTATTAATGCACTACGTAAACAACAAGCGATGGTGATTCTTCTAAGAAAGTAGATGACAATGTAAAGATAAAGACAGTGCTGCCATTGATTAACTAAATGGCATGTTGATGAATGACAAGCAAGTTTGTGTTAGTGTACTTCTGCACAAACAAGATAGAGAATATGAGGTTGATAATTCGTGATGCTAAACGTATTCCCGTAGAAAGAATTAATGAGACTTGGAGGGAAGGGCGGTTGAGCCCGAGACTTATTGGGCCACCTGAGAGTTTATAAGTGTTCGGACGGCGGTATTCGAGCCAGCCTTACCCCCAAAACTTATAGCACGGTCATAACGGGTTTTCATGTGGCCAGGCTACGCCAGTAAAATGCAGATGTTCAACAGATGATAGGAGTACGAGCATGTAGATATACGACCTGGTCTGACTTACGAAAGACAACCTGTGGAAAACCACGGATAGAAAAGAACAAGTGATGAGAAACAAGGTTGGCAGAAGTAGATTATATGAATCTAAGTTAAAGGGATCGGGCCAGATTCATTTCGGAAAATTTAAATTGGAATAACGTGATGATTATAAAATAAATGTGACGGAATACCGATAAGGAGGTACCAAGTGCAAAAAGGTGTCTCAATAAAGAGGTGAAGGTGAAAGTAAATAATAGAAATGAGTAAGAATCAGATAATAAGAAGGATGTGATTGATAAAGAAAAGGCTGGGAAAGCAACTATGGAATGAGAAGCAAGGAATGTTATGAATGGGTTTCTAATGAATTCTCAGGATGACAACCTGATAGTGTCAATATTATAGTTATGAAAAAGCTAGTAACATGATATGGGATGTCAGTACTAATGATGTCAAGTGAGAAATCTAAGATTTAACCTGAAAGGTTGAAGGATTTCCCGAATGTGAGTATCGCTAAGATTGAACAAGAGTATTTGTCCATAGAATAATGGACAAAGCAGCAAGATATGTTGGCACGTGAGATTGCGATCAAATAGTATTGGATATAATTATGACTAATTTCTTCTTTGATAAACCTCTATAGTTCAGAGGTAAATTCTGAGTATGATATTCTACAATCATGAAAGCTTTCTATAATCCTTTGGAACTCTTTCCTCTTCTTCTCTCTTATTCATCTTCTTTATGAATTGAGAAGAACAACCTTTTTAGGAGGGGAGGTACTGCTACGTGACTATCTGTCTATGTGATAGAAGTCTAAGTGGAATACCATGACTTGTTTAATTGCTTGTCAAGTACTAAAGGCTGGCCCCCTTCTGTACTAACTATGCAATATAACAAATGTTCAATTGATCATAAGTGATCTCTCAATAAATCTTTCCACTTATCTATATTGATCGAGATTGCGAAGATTAAAGCAATCAGGAAATGCACAGTATGAGCGAGGTTACCTCCGAATTCGTAGGGTGATAGTGATACCAATGTTACTGCAGGTATCAATAAGGATAAGACTGATTAAGAGTATAACCCGGATAGTGAGTTGAACGAAAAGTAGCAACGTTGATGAAAAAAGGATACAGTATGGATTGTAGCACTAGAAGATGTGCTGAGGAAGGGTAGAACGACTAAGAATTGACCGGGAAGCCAAAAAGTGAACGACAGGCAAACGACTCTTTGCTTCCTACCTGATTCCGGGACGGAATCCTTTTAAGGAGGGGAGACTGTAAGAACCCCAAATTTTGGATATAATTAAAACTTTTATTAAGTAATGATAAAATGGGGAACAATGATTCCAGCAACAAGGTCACCAGCTCTAATGAATGGTGGTTTCAAAGAACAATGATTGTAATGAATGGATATTGCTTTGGACAATGATCCTGATGCATTGGTATATTGTCAGAATAGAGTAATTCGATGGTTGAGGACCTAGATAAGAATAATCTACCATCCAGGAAGGAGCTAATGGATCCTTGAAGAGAAATGAATACGTGCATAGTATTTCCCATACGTGCATAGTATTTCCCATACGTGCATAGTATTTCCCGTACGTGCATAGTGTTTCCTGTACGTGCATAGTAATTTGGTGGATGAATAGTGACTTTGTAAGTTGGAAAACTTTTCACGCCACCCTATGTACGGGACGTGTTATGGATGTTTCGAAGTCATATTAGTAATCTACAAGGTAAATAAGTGTATGTAAACGCGATCGGAATTCAGAAATTCCAAACTTTATTTTTATGGAAAATTGGATCGAGCAGTGAAGAGCATGTCAATGCGAACAAGAAAAGAGAATTATTATATCAAGGATTTTATTTTTATTAAATACGATTTAAGGATTTAGAACAAAAACCTTCGAGTTAGAAAAACGAGCGTTCTAGAAATCGCTAGAATTTTTAAAACGAGATTAAGCGATCAAACAAACGCTTAATGAGCTTTAAAATACAACACAACACAGATATATTACATGCAAGATTAGCTCATGCAAGGCATAAGAGGATTAAGTGTGAAACAAATCAAGAACAAGTGGATTCATGAGGTGTTTGATCAAGAACAAGCCAACAATGCACCTTGTTACTCTTTTCTTTCTAACCACAAATCTTTGGCACATGGATTGAGGGGTGACAAGGCTGGTTACATCTGATCCTTGGCAAGGGAAATATCATAGAAACATATCATTTATCAATTGAAACAAAGTGGGAGAGAAAAGCCAAGCAACTCCATCTCTCTCCATTTTCTTCAAACTGCCCAGCAAGAACCACCATGAAATAAAAATTCATATCTCCACTTCTACCCATTCATAGATCACCAAATTTTAACCATAGCTTCCTCAATATATGTAGAGTATTCGTTCAAAATTTCATAATTTTTGAAGATCGTTTGGATAGGTAAATAAATTCAAGAAAATCACCCTGTTTTTCCCCTCAAGAAACAAGACTTCGAATTTTTGGAATTTTTAGATTTCCAAACCAAGCTTCCACTCCTTGTTTGATCATCAAATTTTTATGGTGAGTCCTATATTTCATAAAAGCAATCTCCTAAAAATTTCAAGTCCAAACTCCTTTGTTTCCATTTTCAAAAAAATCATGAAAGAGGAGGATGAATAGTGTTTCATGAACTAATCTTTGATTTTTTTTGTTTTCATGGTTGATCTTAGCTACCCTAAGGCTATCCAAGGACTATAGCAAGCTTTGTAAGGCTAGTACATACTCTCAAGAAGGTATAACACTCTTGAAACCCTAGATCAACTTTAAGTTTATGGATGTTTTTGATGAGCTAAGCTTGGTTATGATGTTAGCATGATTATAAGCATAATTAGTAAGTGATTTAGTTGAGCAAGAAAGCATGTTAATTATTGTGGTAAACTGGTATGATCTGGACTTGATGATGTTCATAATCATGTGATAAGTTGTGTGGATGCCCGGTGTGGCTTGGTTGGATTGTTATAATTTTTGGAACGTTCGATATATAGCCGTCGTAATGCCGAAATTTCGTTAACCTTAAGAAAAACAACTTGGACAGTAGATGTAACTCACTGCCTAGCTTTGCAATCTGCCATGATAGGATAGGTAATGTTCTAAGCTTCGTTTTGATATAAAGATAACGTGAAACGGACTTACGGTTTAGGATTTATGACCAAATTACTAAAAGTAGTTCGAATCCGTAAACGAAAGTTCATAACTGTAATTGAACCCTCGTAAACTATGTAACGTCATGGTGAATCTTGGTAAATAAATACTAGAGGTAAAAAGGAAGGCGTGAAAGAAAACCGTATGTCAAAAGGATCATTTTTCGATTTATTAAAAATGTTCGAGTCGAGGTTAAACGCGAACGAACCCCTAAAAGACGATTCTTTTATAACTTCGGTAAAACACTTAGAAAACGGGCGATAAAACTCGGAGTATAGTATTGGTTCGTAACGATCGACTTTAGAACTCATATGACTTAAGTATGTCCCAAGTATAAGTACAATGACATGTCGTATTAACGAACGAATGTCGGGTCGGATCAGTGATAATAAGTAATCCACTAAAAGGGCTATAACGAGATAACTCGAGAACGTGTTTCGATTTAAGTATAACCTAACTTTTAATATGTTAAGTGATTAATCCCGAATGCCTTGGCTATTTATAGATCACCAAGCTGAACCGGGACCCGCTACCACTACCCCTTACCGTACTCGACTACCAGGCAAGTTCCAATTCCCTTCTTTTAGGCTGTTGTTGTGATTGAATAAATATATATATATATGCTGATATACATATGCCATTGCATGCATGCCTACTTTCAAGTTGAAGTGATATACTTGTTCCCTGAATGTTATTGTTGGCTTATAAGCTAGATAGTTATATATCAGTTATAAGCCGATTATTGTAAGACCCTCATAGAAGGGCGTATACATCTTATTAATCAAAAATAGACCGGGAGTCAATATTCCTTGATATATCGAGATTACCTCGGAGGAAAATATTTAAGTAAATATTTTCTATTATTTGGGCGACGAATATTATTTGAATATTCGTTCGAGACTAATTATTTGAACGATCCTTACTTCAAATAATTATTTGAACGTAATCATTCGACGAATAATATTCGTCAATATTCATTCGGAGTCGAATTGATTATCGATTATTATTTCGAATACTCTTCTAAAGATGAGACTACTAAATGAATATTATGTGGACATTCATTTAGAATATTATTTCATTAAATAAATATTACTTTTGAAAATTCATTTAAGGTATTAAGTACTTGATGAATATTATCTTCAATATTCATCTGAAGCTTGATTTACTTATCGAATATTATATCGAATATTCCTTTAAAGCTTGGATTACTAAATGAATATTACTTGATATTCATTTAGGATATTATTTATTAAATGAATATTACTTTATTGATATTCATTTAAATTCCTAATTAATTATGAATATTATTTTGAATATTCATGCAGGGTTCTATTTAATCATCGAATATTATTTTAAATATTTTAAATATTCCTTTCAGGTCTTATTGATTAATAAATATTATTTGGAATATTCATTTGAATATTTAATTATGCAATAAATATTCTCTCGATATTTCTTCAAGAATTATTTGAAAAATACTCTGATTAAAGATATTCTTTCATATTCCTGAATATTCTTTAAATATTTTTAATTCAATAAATATTCTCTGAATATTTATTCCATACTTAGAATAACCTCAATAAGGTTTATCTTCTTCGATTATTACGAAAAATATTTCGGAGTCATATTATTATTAATCCTATATCAAGGAAGGTTCTCAGACATCATTCTTCTTTGAGTCTACCTCCTTAATAATAAGGGAACCTTACTTGGAAAATGTTATTTATCTTGTCGACTTCCCGGTCATAAAGTATTCCCTTCACTCGCAACTCGGGTGCTGTTGACTTATTAAGTCGTTGCTTACCTTCTCATCTTTCGAGGGGTAAGATCACTGGAACAAGTTGATATCCGTTACCAAGTAATAGCTTGGGAGTTATTGGTAAATTTTCCTTTCCAACTAGATACGACTACTTTGTGGAGTCTTATCAACAAGTATTATACTTGGGGAAAGGGGGACGAACGTTACATTCAGAATCATGAATTCTATTTGAACTAGGAGTCGTGTAAGAGGCCGAGTAGCGCCGGTCCATCCCCTTTGGCCCAACCGTTGGCCGGGGAGAGCTAGTAAGGCGGTACACAAGTAAAGCCGTTAGTTCTTCCTTCTACCGGTAGTAAATCTAAATTGAGCTGTACGATCTCGACTGATCATCAAGATTGGAACAGCGGGCGCGGTGAATACTCCATCATTGGTTCATCATCCAAATTTATTTATTTCCTGCAACATGATTACTGTTGGCAGAGTTGGAAAAGGGTCATAACTGGAATTGCAACCTTTTCTTGCAAGTTCCTCTTCTTAATAACAATAAGAATATCTCGCTTACTTTGATGTAGCAGATATTTCTACAAACAAATACTTTAAGTTACCTTGTAACTTCATCGTTCATATTATACTGGCATCATTTCCGTAAAGGCATGGCATATGGTTTGAAAGATACTTTTGAACTGTTATACATTATCGTTCAGTCATATATTATTGTTGGTGGGCTATTGCTCACCCTTGCTTTATTATTATATCACAACAACAGCTAGACCAGATGACTCGCACAAGGCGCACTCGACGCGGGCGAGGACGATGAGACTACCAGAGCTGAAGAAGAAGCTATTGGTAGGGTATATTTATTCTTTCAGTACCAAGAATATGGTCTAGTATGCCTTATGTAAATGGATGGCAAAGAGTATGTATTTATATTGAAATTCTTTTGGATTGTAAGAACTCATAATGTGATTAATAAAAATTTGAGTGTTACTCTGATTTCATCTCTGGGACTATAACGGGTGTGTTTTATATTATTGTGTTGGGTTATAGAGACGTAATTTATTTTATGTTAGGGAAAGTTCAAGTGTTGTGGACAGAATTGGAAACCGTAACCACCGGATCCCGGACCCCGGATCTGGGGGTGTTACATCGGGGTTGGCCTCAATTCCTCGTTTTGAAACCATAAGACCCAAAAATTTTCCAGACCCAACACCAAAAGAACACTTGGCCGGATTCAACATCATCTTATGGTGCCTCAGCACATCAAATGCCTCGCGTAGGTGTTCAATGTGATCTGCCCTGTATAGGCTTTTCACCAGCATATCGTCCACATAGACTTCCATAGTCTTTCCAATGAGATGAGCAAAAATCTTGTTTACCAACCTCTGATATGTAGCTCCTGCATTTTTCAGTCCAAAAGCCATGACCAGGTAACAATACACACCGAAGTCAGTGATAAACGATACCTTAGGAATATCATCCTTATGCATCTTAATCTGATTATATCCACTAAAGCCATCCATGAAGCTTAACATCTCGTGCCCAGCCGTAACATCAATCAATATATCGATCCTTGGTAAGGGAAAACAGTCCTTTGGGCATGCGTCGTTCAGATCAGTGAAGTCTATACACATCCTCCACTTTCCATTAGCCTTCTTGACCATCACAGGATTAGCCAACCATTCTGGGAACTGGATTTCCTCAATGAAACCTGCCTCTAGGAGTTTGTCAACCTCCTGTTTTATGGCCTCTTGCCTCTCAGGTGCTAAATTTCTCTTCTTTTGTTTCACTGTCTTCCGGTTTGGATCCACATTCAGGCTGTGTGTTATCAGTTGGGGATCTATCCCTGGCATGTCAGTTGCTGTCCACGCGAAGACGTCACTATTTTCTTGCAAAAAGGAGATCAATTTGCTCTTCAAGGGGTCTTTCAAAGATGCCCCGATGTAAGTGACCTTCTCAGAATCTCTCAACTCCAAAGGTACAGGAAGCAAGTCCTCTGCTGGTTTCCTCTCCGCTCTTCATTCTCCCGAACATCCATATCCTCGATTGGGAGGACCTGCCCCCCGGTTCCATCCGGCCTTAGTGCGGCCACGTAACAACTCCTTGCCATCTTCTGATCCCCTTTCTCTTCTCCTACTCCATTTCTGGTTGGGAACTTAACCTTTAAATGATAGGTAGAGGCAACCGCCTTGGAAGCATGTAGTCCCGTCCTACCTAGGATAGCATTGTATGTGGATGTAGCTTTGATAACCAAGAAATTTAACATCTGAGTTGCCTCCCGTGGCTCCTGCCCTATAGTCATGGGTAGCTGAATTGTTCCCTCAACTTTTGATTCCACTCCGTTGAACCCGTATATGGGCATGTTTGACGGTGTCAGCTGAGACTCAGTGTATCCAATTTTTAAGAAGGCATCATGAAAAAGAATGTCCACCGATGCTCCATTGTCAATTAAGACTCTCTTCACTTGGGAGTTGCCTATCACAGGTGAGATAACCAGGGGGTCATCATGGGGAAACTTCACCCCTTCAAGGTCCGAACCATCGAATCCAATCGAGACTTCCGTCTTTGCACGTTTTGGCGCTTCCCCTACAATGTGCATCACTTCTCGTGCATACGCCTTTCTGGAATTTCTACTTATCCCAGCCGCTGTTGGGCCACCGAAGATCATGTTGATCACTGGCCCTCGAGGCTGCTAATTGCGGTTACGATCCTCATCTTTCTGATCGTAATCTCGCCTTGGGTTTCCCCGATCCCCTTCTTTGCAGAATTTATTCAATTTTCCCTTGCGGATCAAAAACTCAATCTCATCTTTCAATTGTCTACAATCGTCGGTATCGTGTCCCACATCCTTATGGAACCGACAGTACTGATTCTTATTTCTTTTCTCAGGATCAGTCCTTAGTGGCTTCGGCCATCTCACATCCCGATCTTTTTCTATCTCCATGAGGATTTGACTTCTTGGATTGTTCAGTCTTGCGTAATCCGTAAACCTTTGCCCGGGACTTCCCTTCTTAGGGGCTGAATCAGAGTCCCTGCCTGTGCGCGGGTACTTATCTCTAGCATCGTATTCCTGTTCCGACTTCCGCTTTTTAGAGTTATCACCATTTCCGGTGTTCCCTGTTCCTGACTATTTTTTCAGACTATCTTCCACCTTGATGTACTTGCTCGCCCTTTGTTGGAGCTCAACCATATTTTCAGGGGGATGCTTAGCCAATGACATTTTAAAATAAACATTCGAAGTTCCATTCTGCAGCGCCACCATGGCTACCTTGTTTTCCAGGTTTGTAATGTTGAGCTTTTCCTTTGTGAATCGCTTGAGATAGTCTCTGAGATTTTCGTTCTTTCCTTGTATCACAGTCATGAGGGATGCGGAATCTTTCTCATGAATTCTTCCTCCTATGAACTGGCTGACGAAAGCATTGCTTAGTTCTTTGAAAGAGGCAATGGAGTTTGGTGGTAGGCGGCTGTACCAACGTTGTGCCATGCCCGCTAATGTTTGGGGAAACGCCCTACACTTCAAGGCATCACTGGCGGGTTGTAACAACAGTGCGTTAGAGAACGTTCTTACATGATTAGCGGGATCTCCCGTTCCATCGTAAGTCTTTATGGTAGGCATCTTGAACTTCCGTGATATATGCGCATTCATCACCTCCTCAGTGAATGGAGGGGTTGGATCATCATGATCTCCAAGTTGCATTAAGTCTTCAGGGTTGTCTCTGGGGGTTTCGACCCTCGTGTTTCCACCTCTAGGGACTTCGGTCCTTCTCTCTCTCCTTGGGGTTATTTCTAAATCAACAAAAGGAATGTCTCCTTCCGTCACAGGTGGGAGTCGATTCTGATTCTGTCTTCGCTGTTCCCTTTCTATGTCCTCCTTTAGTTTTTGGATTTTGGCCTCATGAGCCTTGATTTTTTCAGCAGCCGTTAAGGGAGGTCGATCATGGGTTCTTCGGCGTCTAATAGGTTCCTTACTTGGACGACGTCTCCTCGGGGCTTCATCCCTATCTTCTTCCGAGGATGAGTCATCAGAATACGGGCCTGAGTAGTCATAGTATTTCTGGCCTTGAATGGGTCCTAAACCTCTGATGTAAGGTGGATTGTATGGCTCGTGTATTTGGAGGGCGTGACCACTTGGTCCGGCCTGATATGGGGGATAATTGGGCAACCCATATATCGGGTTCGTGCTTGCGGGGATCACTGTAGTAGAGATCTAAGCCGTGGGTGGAGCGGACTGCCCCCCGAGAGGGGCGACCACCATCTGAAGGGGATTCGTCCCTTGGGTTGTGGGATTCGTCACTAAGGGTAACGACTCATGAGGTTGCGCTTCAGTTCCTTGTGGCTGAGTGACCAGCGGTTGAGAATTCGCCCCTGGGGGAACTTGTTCCCGATTGGGGGTGCGGTGGTGTTAGTGATGGTTTCAGAAAGTGTTGGTGTTCTCCGGGTGGTAACCATGGTTGATATCCGAAGTTCCCACAGACGGCGCCAAATGTTATGGAATAAAAAGTAGGGTATATTTATTGCGTATTGAATGCTAGGGTTAAGGGGAGCTTCGAGCTTTAATGGCTGATCGAGTGTTTCGTGACTTAACTCGGGTCCTCACAAGATGCCTACGTATCTTGCAAATATCAAGAATCAAGCCAAAAAACGTAGTTCTAGATGTGGAGAAGCAGGTCCTTATATAGGTGATGAAAATCCTAGAATTAGGGTAGAGTTAGGAGACTTGATGGACAAGTCACAGCTTAGGCCCAATTCTAGAGCCTTCTAACAGATAAGAAGATAAGTATTAGAGGTATATGCCTTGGAGACCACTCCTGATATGATTTAGTTTCCTTGTTGACTCAAATTCGAAGTCTTATTTTTGGCTGATTTTACAGCTACGAAATTAATATCAATTCAATGGTTTCGGGCCTCATTAATGGGCTTTAACCTTAGACCAACATAGGTTTAATTAATACCGCATTTAATGTATTTCTAGGGTTTATCTTCAGCCCATATCACTATTATATAAAAGCCGAAACATTAAAAGTTTGGTTGGTCGGTCAGTCGATCGGTCAGTACGGTACCTGTTGATTTAACTTATTTACCCTTACTCAATTATAAATAAAATCCATCCTATTAACTAATCAATTTCATTTTTCAGGTTAAACAAATTATCTTACTCAATTATCTCTCTTTTTCCAAAATCTTTCTTTTTCCAAATATATCATGGACGGTTACCTTTTTCAGCCAAAATACGTTACCTTTTTTCTTTTCCTTTACTAAAACCTATCTTTTCCAATTATATCACGGACGTTTCTATTTATTAAAAATAAAATAATTGTTATAATATATCTTCTAGATAGGTGATTGTCAAATATGTACTGTGCAAATGGCGGTTACTATGCAAATTGCGGTTACTGTGCAAATGGCGGTTACTATTCAAATAGTGGCTGGTGGGGCCCACGGGGTTGTTGGAATAGTACAGCATAGTGACCTTCTAAAATCTATAAATAGGCATGTTGTATTTCATTTCAAAACACACCAACAACAAGTAATAGATTTACTTTCTCTCTTTCTAGCCATACGGTTTAGTTGGATTCATTTTCCTATCTTTTAATATTATTATTATCTTTAGTTTATAACACGTTATCAGCACGAGTCTCTGCCCAAGTAAGTTTTGTTGAAGTAAGGAGGTACTGCCCGAGTAAAGTTTATTAAGGAAGAAGGTACTGCCCAAATAAGTTTTATTAACGAAGGAGGTACGCTCTATTTTTACTTATAAATATTGTTATAATTTCTTGTTTATATTACTCTTTAATATATTAAAATTGTTGCACTATAAATATTATTATAAAGTTCTGGCTGGCTATGCCGTCATAACTTTTAAATAAACTGGCTAGCTATGCCGTCGTAACTTTTAAATAAATTATGTCATTATATGTTATAATTATAATTGTATGTATGTGTTTAATTGTTTATGTTTAACATGCCATATTGTTATACCATGTTTTAGATATTTATTTTGCGTTCAGAATGGAGAATCTTGCAAAATTAGATTTTGTTGCTTTGGATGTGTCTGGGGATAATTATCTATCTTGGGTACTCTATGCGGAATTACATCTTAGTGCTAACGGGTTAAAAGATACCATAGAAATAGGAAAAACCCCAACTGTTGAACAAAATGCCAAAGCAATTATTTTCCTTAGGCACCACATTCATGAAAACTTAAAATCTGAATATCTCACAGTCAAAAATCCACTCACTCTTGGGACCAATCTCGAAGATAGGTTTGACCACCAAAAATTTGTCCATCTGCCACATGTTCGTTATGACTGGATAAATTTAAGGTTATAAGATTTTAAATCGGTTGCTGAATATAATTCTGCCTTGTTCAAGATAAGCTCAAAGCTAATCCTATGTGGTGAGAAAGTTACTGATGCTGAGATAATTGAAAGGGCCCTTTCAACCTTTCACCCGAACACTATGATCTTGGCACAACAATACAGGGAATGCAATTTTCAGAAATATAGTGAGTTGATATCTCTCCTTCTTGTAGCTGAGAAAAATAATGAGTTGTTGCTGAAAAATCATCAAATACGTCCCACAGGCTCTGCCCAGTTACCCGAAGTACATAACACGTCATTCCGGAAGAATGAGTGTGGGAAAGGGCATAGAGGAGGACGAGGTTATGGACGAAACCATGGACGTGGAAATTTTCATGGTCGGTTTCGAAATCAATATAATTATGGCCACTTGAAGTGGCAGCGTGATGGCCACAACAACTCTAGCTACCAGAAGTGGCAAAATGAGGTGTCGAATAAAAGGAAGACACCACAGGAAGGAGACACTAGAGATATATGCTTTAGATGTGGGGGCTCATGGACATTGGACTCGTACTTGTCACACACCTAGACACCTTGTAGATCTTTACGAGTCATCTAAGAAACAGAATGAACAAAGGGTTGAAACAAATTTGGCTAGCTTTAACGATGAACCAATCAACAAGACTCCAACTGAACTTAATAATAGTGCTAATCTTTACTACGACTTAGATGAGTAGTTCTTACTTAGATAACTAGTTCTTATATGTATCGCTTTAAATGCCTGGTCCTTATGTATTTGTTTTGATTTCCTGTTTTAATGTACTTGTTTTATGTTCTTGCTTTATGTATTTAGGTTTCCTTTAATAAAATTGTTGTTTACTTATATGTGCACAATATAAAATATGGGAGATATATGCGTTGCTGATTGCGCCACCACTCACACAATTCTACAAAATCAGAAATATTTTTCACAGTTGACTAAAAGCAACTCACATGTCTGGACCATTTCGGGTACATTAAATATAATAGAAGGTTTTGGGAAAGCCAGTTTTATCCTACCAAATGAGACACAAATTCACGTGCATAATGCTTTATATTCTAGTAAATCCACTAGAAATCTTTTGAGTTTTAAAAACATCCGTCTTAATGGTTTTCATGTAGAAACTACTAGTGAGAATGAAAAAGAATGTCTCCTTATCACTTCAACATTAATTTTCTATTAGTTCGTTTAATAGAAAATTCTATAGGACATCCTCTTAAGAATCAAAAGATCATACCTCAAAATGAACTTCTTTGCTCAGCATGTTCATTAGGAAAACTAAATTGTCTGACCATCTCTAGTTAAACTTCAAACCGAGTCTCCACGTTTCTTAGAAAGAATTCAAGGTGACATTTGTGGTCCTATTCTTGAGCCATTAACTGGTGATGTGTTTACTGCTCGTTTTGCTGATTGTCATATTGAGGAATCTGTGTTCCCTCCATTAGGGGGAGATAATGTTTTGCATAAAATAAATTTTGAACTATCATGGAATGCATCAGGATTAAATGCTATTGATCCACGAACTAAACAATGTGAATCTGAGGTTTTAAGAATCATTCATACGCAAAATATTGCTAATCAAATGCTGGATGTTTTTAATGATTCTAGACTTGTTATAAAATCGTGTATACCCATTGTTAATGCTCCGGCCAGGGTTGAAATCCCTGTTCATAAATCAATTCCTGAAAAATTGTTTGGTGATTCAAAACCACGCAAAAATCGTGGTAGACTTATTGGTGCGGAAGATGTTGTATCACGAAAATGGAAATTGAATGATCCTGCCCCTAAAGTGGCAAATTTTCCTGAAGTAACTACATCTACCCCAGAAGTGGTATCCCCTCCTAAAGAGGTTCAAGCCCCTGAAGTGGCTGTGACAAAACCACCCGAAGTGGTATTACCCCTAGAAGAGGATATTGCCCCTGAAGTGGCACATGCTTATATAGAAGCAAAGGTACCTGAAAATTATGAGATCTCAATGAGTTATGTACATAACGGGAAATTATTGGATCGTGGGAGTAGCGAGGTTGATGATGTGTATGCTTTTCAGTGGCATGTGATATTATTATGAACTCCGATCCTGAACCACAAAGTGTGGAAGAATGTCGACAAAGAGATTATTGGCCAAAATGCAAAATTGCAATTCAGGAAGAATTGCAATCCTTGCGCAAGAGAAATGTATTTGGACCTGCAGTCCGAGCACCAGCTGGTGTGGTTCCCATTGTAAATAGATGGGTATTTGTACGAAAACGAAATGAGAGAAATGAAATTGTGAGATATAAGGCTCGGCTGGTAGCCCAGGGATTCTCTCAGAGGTCTGGTTTTGATTACCAGTAAAATTACTCTCCTGTAATGGATAGAGTCACTTTTCATTTTCTAATGGCTATGGCTTGTATGGAAAGATTGGAAACACGTCTTATGGACGTTGTGACAGCCTACCTTTACGGATCACTTGATAGTGATATTTATATGAAAATCCCTGAAGGATTAAAGTTAGAGGAAACTAAGCCTCGACATTTATACTCAGTTAAACTACAACGATCATTATATGGCTTAAAACAATCTGGTCGTATGTGGTACAACAGGCATAGTGAATATTTGTTACATGATGGGTATATAAATAATCAAGTGTGTCCATGTGTGTTTATCAAAAGGTCACAATCCGGTTTTGTTATTATTGAAGTATATGTAGATGATTTAAATATTGTAGGTACTTCTGAAGATATTACTAATGTTGCTAACTATTTGAAAAATGAGTTTGAAACGAAAGATCTTGGAAAGACAAGATTCTTTTTAGGTATACAGGTGGAGCACTTATCTTCAGGCATATTTGTTCATCAGTCAACCTACACAGAAAAGATTCTTGATCGATTCTACATGGACAAAGCTCATCCACTAACTACACCGATGATTGTTCGATCACTAGAAGTTGAGAAAGATCCTTTCCGTCCTAGAAAAGAAGATGAAGATGCACTTGGGCCTGAAGTTCCATATCTTAGTGCAATTGGAGCTCTTATGTATCTTGCAAATAACACACGACCTGATATTGCATTTGCTGTGAACTTGTTGGCAAGATTCAATTCTGATCCAACTAAAAGGCATTGGGATGGGATCAAACATATATTCAGATATCTTCGTGGGATAATTGATCTTGGGCTATTCTTCTCAAATAATTCAAAATGGCAACTAACTAGATATGTGGATGCTGGGTACATGTCAGACCCTCATTTTGGACGATCTCAAATAGGTTATCTATTTACATATTGTGGCACTGCTATTTCTTGGAAGTCTACAAAATAGACTATGGCGGCAACTTCATCTAACCATGCAGAGTTACTTGCAATCCATGAAGCAAGCAGAGAATGTATTTGGTTACGGTCTATCATTCAACATATCCGAGAATCATGTGGCTTATCAAGTATTTCAGACAATCCAACAGTTATGTTCGAAGACAATTCAGCTTGCATCAAACAACTAAAGGAAGGCTATATCAAAGGAGATCGAACGAAGCACATCTTACCAAAATTCTTCTACACTCATGAACTTCAAGAGAATGCTGACATTGATGTACAACAAGTTCGCTCATGTGATAATCTGGCAGATTTACTTACAAAGTCACTACCCACATCAACATTTGAAAAGCTGCGAAACAATATTGGTATGCGAATATTGAGGAACTTGCTACATCATGATGTCAAAATGTGAGACGTTTTATTCAGGGGGAGATTGTACTCTTTTTCCTTCGTAAGGTTTTTATCCCAATGGGTTTTTCCTTGCAAGGTTTTAACGAGGCAATCAATCTTTGTATAACTCACATTTGACAATCAAGGGGGAGTGTTATAATATATCTTCTAGATAGGTGATTGTCAAATATGTACTGTGCAAATGGCGGTTACTATTCAAATAGTGGCTGGTGGGGCCACGGGGGTTGTTGGAATAGTATAGCATAGTGACTTTCTAAAATCTATAAATAGGCCTGGTGTATTTCATTTCAAAACACACCAACAACAAGTAATAGATTTACTTTCTCTCTTTCTAGCCGTACGGTTTAGTTGGATTCATTTTGCTATCTTTCAATATTATTATTATCTTTAGTTTATAACAATAATAATATTATAATACTAATAATTAACCGATTACCTATTCAACTAAAAAGTATCATCTTTTCTATTTTTTCTAATTAAATTCCCTTTTTTTCTAGAAATATCACGGGCAACATTAATTTCTTACTTTCTAAAAACTTTTAGCAATTTTATTTAGTAAAATAACATAATTAATTTATATTTACTATAAACTAATCAATTACGTTTTTCACATAAATCATGTCATCCTTTTAATTTTCATGTTACCTTTCTGTTTTTTCTAACTAAAATCTCCCTTTTTCCAATTATATCACGGGCGATTCTATTTAATACAATAAACTAATAATATTATAATATTAATAATAAACTGATTACCATTTTTAGCTAAAATGTATCATCTTTTCGATATTTTCTAATTAAAATCCCTCTTTTAATAGAAATATCACAGACAATATTAATTTCCCCTTTTTTAAAAACATTACTAGCAATTGTATTTAGTAAAATAACGTAATTAAATTATAATTACTGTAAACTAATTAATTACCTTTTTCACCTAAAACATGTTACCTTTTTAATTTTCTCTAACTAAATTATCTCTTTTTCTAATCATATCACGGGCATTCTATTTAATAAAATAAAATAGTAATTTTATAATTACTAATAATTAACCAATATCAACTATAACCTATTAGCTTTTTTATATTTTCTAACTAAATTCACTCCTTTTCTGGAAATATCACGGATAACATTTTTATAAATACTACCGTTCTACCCGTGCTACGCACCGAATGGTAAAATTATTTAATTAATTAATATAAACATATTATTTAAATCATAATTTAGAAAAAAGATCATTTCATTAAAATTTAAGTATAAAATAATCTTCAATTTATACCAATTGCATTAATATCAATATTATCAAACAATTATCATAACATTCACATCCCCGCTCAAACATACTAAGCCCCTCTTTATTATTTTTTCTTAATTTCATTTTTCATTTGATTTCTCTCATTTTTTAGAATCTTTCAATCAAGTTCATAAGTTTTTTACCCATATTTTAATTTTGTTGCTTGGAAAATTTGGTATATTTAAATGTGCAGTACAGTGGGTTTTTATAATTTTTATTATATTAATACATTCAAAATATTTGCATGGGTCTCGATCAATTTTTCGAATATATATTAAAAATTCATAAATACTTATTTCTAACAACCGTTATAAATTATTAGACTGTCTCTCAGCGATATGATAAAGGATCACTTCTGTGCAAATCCATTAAATGAACGTAGTTATGATAAAGAAAAACTTTCATCTAATCTAGTTTCCTATGTGTTTGTTCAATATCATTTTTACAAATTTATGTTATTTTATTAGTGAAGTGATTTACTATAGAAAATAAACATTATCAATTAACCAAACAAATCCAATATATCTCATTATTTTAGTAAGATATGACTGTTAGAGTTTATGGTTATAATTTGAAATTATTTTATGTAATATTTTAGATGTAAGACATATAATTTATTTATTTATATTCTAATATTTTATTAGAAATAATGAATACTAATTTAGTAATTAGAACTTCTATTTCTCAATCTTAAATTTTATTGATATATTTTAAATGTGATTTTCTTTACTTTACATAGATTTTTCTTTATGTTGTATACAAAGAAATATCTTTTTTAACATATATTAAATTTTACTTAGTATGTTAAATCGTATAATATGTTATATTTGACTACTTAATTTAATCATTTTAACTTTTAATTATTGTATAAATAAAATTAATATTTGCGTGCAGCAATTATTTTAATTTTGGCTACATTATTACTAATTTTGGATAAAAAAAAACCATATCTAATCCGAAATCCGACGAATTTGGTTTTGGATGTTGAGTTTTGGATTTAGATTAATTTTTAAAACCCAAAATTTTTTGGAATGGGTTTGGATTTTACAAAATTCGGATCAAACCCAACCCGTTATCATCCCTATGCGTAAAATAAGATATTTGAAAATGAGTATCGTCTATCTTTTTTCTATTTGACTAACATGTTAAAATAGAAATCTGTACATGAAATTAAAATCAAATGTGTAATATATAAACATGTAATCACATTATTATATATATGTCCTTGTAAATTAATTATCGGGTTAAAAAATATGAAATTCATTTTCGTTTAACAGTGGGTATATTTTTTCGACAAATATTAAAAGAAAGTGCTTACGTAGATCTGGAAAATCTTTTATGTGGTGTACATTCATGCCATGTGTCTTTGGGATCTTGCATGAAATGATATGAAATTATTTTGTGTACCCAAAATTCGAACACAAAATGCTACTAAATTACACAATTTTTTTCTTGGTACACGAAACGAAAATAATATGCGAAAAGAAAAAAATATTACAATTACATGTAATATCACTCTTTGCCAAAGTTATCTAAGTATTTAACTATGTAATTGAAAACAACATTGAGATGCTACAAAATAAAACAAAGAGTAGAGTACATATAAATGAAGCACTCCTGTTTTTTTTATTTTTGTTTATTGTTAATATATATCTCTATTTGTTTAGAATCTATATACCAACTTATTAAATTTTTTTACCTATATTTAAGATTTTGTTGATATTAAAAATAAATATTATTAACCAACGAAGCAAATTCAATTTGTCTGCTCTTAGATTAGGATATGAGAATTGAATACTATTACTTGAAATCAAGAATACAAAATTAAAATGGGCACCTTTTATTGGAAACTATATATAATTTATATTTATCGACCTACCTAGTTATCAATAATAGTGATTTTTAAACGATTAATATAACCGTTTCTTTCTCTCCTCTTCTCCCAAAAAATAATAAACTAAAGTTTAGTGGCTGACATCTGCACTTTGGTTGATGGTAAGCCCCTTTTTATTTTATTTTTCTTGATTTTACTTTGTTTTTCAATAATTATCTCTCTTTATTGAGAGTCTAGTACCACATTAATGGGTTTTATCTACTTATATACTGGATTTGTACTTTCTACTTGTGAATGATAAATCCCATTTCTTTTCCTTGATTTTACTTTGCTTTTCAATAAATATATCTCTTTCTTGAGGGTCTAGTACCCCGTTAGTGGATTTGTCTACCCATATATTGGGTTTTGTTATTTCTCTTTGTGAGAGTAGGTTCCTTTATTTTGGCATCCGGGATCTTAGATCTACAGGATTTTGTTATATTGGTTTAATTATTTGGATAGTATAGAATCGCAGTTATGCTCAGTTGTTCGAATACGTTCTCACAAATCACATATGTATTTTCCTCACGATTTGAATAAATTGTTAGATTATCTCACCAAAAAGACTATATATTTCAATGATATAAGCGAGGGATGTACCACAATTTAAGATCTGATCAACGATTTTAGTTTGGATTAAGGAAACCTTGTTATCTTGATTTGATCTATTTGAATATGTGTTTGTCCAATCTTGATTATTTTTGCAGATGTATTTTTTTTTGAAACTGAAGGATATATATTAGATAAACGCAACATCATACATAATACTCTACAACACTAAACGTGGAGGAGACAAAAAATAGTATTATTTGTAAAAAATAGTATTATTTTTGCAGATGTATTATTTATCTATAAAAAATATTGATTTAAAAGAAAATTTGAATGATTATTTGTGTAGATGGCGTATGCCATTTTTTGATTAATTAATTATCTATCAAAAAAGAATGATTTATTAGAATTTTTGCGCTGAATTGACCATTTTGCTATGAAAATATCAACTAACAATACTTTTATTGACTCAGTAATGAATTTCATATTTTGAATTGATAATTTATACACCAAATAAAGTCTAATACCATTTGAGAGTCTATTAAGTATCTTGAATAATTCAAATATTTTGTCATGTCAGTTTGTTTGTCCCATTCATTCTTGCATAACTAAAAAATACAGATGAGTAAATGTTAATGAAAATTGGTTTAAAATTCATTTTTTAATATTTTAATTGGTTGAATTTAGCTTTTTTTTAAAATAATTGGTTAATTTAAAAGTTTATATAACTTAAATTTTGACTGTGTATTTGGAATAGTGTATTAAATATTTTTTTAATTTTTAATATATTTAATTTAATAAAAATATATTTATTCAAATTTGTTTACACCTTATGATTGTAAATCGAGTGTTTGAGATATTAAAATATTAAATTTTATAATATAGATAAAATAGATCCATGCATAAAAATAATATATTTTTATTAATATCAATTAATATATATACAATTTTGGAAAATGGCTCTATACATGCGCAAAAAACAGATGTGCTACTATATAATAATTTAATTTTGATTGATTTTAAATTAAAAATTATGATTGATTAGTGAAAGTCATATGTTTACCCTATTTGTAAACATTGAGGATTCAACTCAACTCAAATAAGAATGTAATAGTAAATAGTATATACATACTATCACAGGGATCTCAAATTCTCAACTGTCAAAAGAAAAAAGACAAAGATAATCTACCGTTTTGAGGTATACTACACTTGAAGAAGGTCATTCAGTTGATCAAGCGTCAGTGGAGTAATCAAGACAGTGGGTTCTATTTATAGTGACAAGAGGTTCCTATAGTGGCAGAATACAGATTAAAAAGGTTTGATTAAAGAGTGAAGAAAAGAAGATATGAACCACAACTTTTGAGTCAATATATGAAGTACCGTCATTGCAGTTAGTCACTCATGAACCAGACCGTGCATCGAGTGTCAACATTAAGCAGGGGTAGTTTGTCATTAACTTCAATGGTTCAAGCTATGAAGACAGGTATAAGGGAAAATCATTGTGGTAGAAACAGTAGTGTCAGATTTATTAACCACAAGGATTTTGTTATCAAGATTGACTGAGGAATAACCTTTGTGGAGGATCAGATTTATCAAGACAAGATCACAAGGGTTATGCTAACAAGGATGTGTATTAATTCTCTCTTAATTGATTAATTCATTTGGTTGATTTATTTGATAAATTAATTCTATCAGAATTAATTTATTCTGTAAATTAATTAAAAGATTAATTAAGTTAGAATTAATATAATTATCAAAGGAGTTCATATTAATTATCCTTTAATTAATTTAATAAGTTGGCTAATTTATTTTGTAAATTAATTCAATCAGAATTAATTTATTCTTTAAATTAATCAACAGATTAATTAAATCAAAAATTAATTAGAGAAAAAGAATCACATCTTAAAGTCAGAAATGAAGAACAATCATTGGAGTTAGTCGTTCATGAACCAGACAGTACATCGAATGTCAACAGAAAATTCAATAGTACTTCTTTATTAATTTTAGTGATTCAAGAAAAGATTTGGCTACTTAAAGGATTCATATTTATTCTCTTTTAATTGCTTAAATTATGTGATTAATAAATTAATTCTATAAGAATTAATTTATTTTTTAAAATAATTACTTAATTAATTAAATCAGAATTTTATGTAAAAGAAAATTAATTAAATGATTATCAAAAAATCATTTAATTGATTTAAGTTGAAAATTGTACTGATACTACCTTTTCAGAAAGGTAGTACCGAATGTAGTACAAGCTTATCAGCAAAGGTAGTACCGACCAAGCCAAAGGTAGTAGCCTTCTCAGCAAAGGTAATACAAGTTCAAATCAGGAAGGTAGTACTAGTACAACTGAAAGGTGGTACCAGTGGATGACAGCAAAGAAAGTAACAAAGGTAGTACCGACACATACAAAGGTAGTAGCCTTTCTAAAAAAGGTACTAGCCACTCTCTTGAAAGGTAGTTCGAGGTATATTATCAATAAAAAAGAGGCAGAAGATTTATAAAAGATCAAGCCGCCAGACTTCACTCAGCATCTTCATATCTTTTTATTTTCTCTACACACAGAACACAACAGAGAGAGACAGAGACCAAGAGAAATGGTTCCAGTGCTTCAAGTTAATTTCTTGTAAATTATTTCTGGAGTGTATTGTTAAATCTAAACCGATAGAAATAGTTTACTTGTAACCTTAGAACTATCTAGCGAGTTTTTACTCCTAGAACTTATCTCTCGAATTGCTTTTTAAGCATTCAATTTTTTATTACAAATATAGAAAAGTTCATGTCGAATTTTCTATAGAATTTGTAATAATTAGTTTCTTCATCAAACCTTGTAATTTGTACCATGTATTTAGACACACCCCATCAAGCTTAATATAATTTTATATTTAACTTGAAATATCGGTATTCGTTTTATTCCGCATCGAATTGTTTAAAAATTAATATACACTCAAAGAACAATTTCGATAAAATTGTATGGTTTGTATTCAACCCCCCCTTCTACAAACTATTTTGGACCTAACAATTGGTATCAGAGCCTTTTGATTGACGCACAAATCAAGATCCTTATTTTTGTGGTCCACCAATTGGTTTTCGAGTTTGTTGACCCATACAGAAATTGTAAGAACCCAAATTTTGGGTAGAATTAAAACTTTTATTTATTCAATGATGTAAGAATGAATAGTGGCTACGGCTACAATGTAATAGTTGATGTTTTAAAAGAATGAATGGAATTCGACTTTATTATTTCTATGTCTTGAAGAATGCTAAAGGGTGACAACATAGGTAAGAATAATCTATCTCCTAAGGGAATAAGATATGGCAATTCCAAGCAGGAGAATATTCTCATGTCATCCAGATCGATAGCGATTAATCCAGTGGTTCCGTAAAAAGGTTAAGGAACGATCGAAAGAGAATGCGGACAATTGTACAACCCTAGATGAATAAGTAAAGAATAAGGATGAATAGTGATTTTGGTGTAATTGAGAATATTATTAGACGACGCTATATAGAAGTACCCGGAACGAAATTCTGAGTTCGTATTATTGATCCGGAGGGAAAACGAGTGTATGTAAAAGCTGTCGGATTCTGAAAATCGGCACTTTAATTTTTCCCAAGATTCTCAAGATACGGAACGATTTAAGGACTTATTTAATAAGATTCGAGAAAGTTGGAATCCGAGATTATAGAAAAGAAGTGAGAATGATTGTAGAAATATTAAGAGGATTCCCGGTAAAACCATAACTAGAGACGATTGAATTATTCCCTCGAACGATTAGCGAATTAAGCAATAAACGAACAAAGAAACAAGCAGAGGAAGCAAGAGTCTTGTGCAAGCTACTAGAACAAATATCTAGTAACCAAGTGGGCAAGCGTAACTAGCATGGTCATGGAATGAACTAGTACTTAGCAAAACAAACCAACTAGTTAGCTTACAATCATCCAAATCTTGACACATGCCTTGTAATTTTCATCATCCAATGCATCATACTCCACTAGCACTACTTGGATGAGATATTATCTCACATAAATCACTTTATGCATTATTGGATAATCAACCAAGCAAGAAACTCTCTTTCCCCCTTCCAAACAAACCATTCGGCCTACCCTTTAATTCCAAAATCAAAATCCAACTTCCAACCATTGTTTGATCTTGAAATAATTAAGGTGAGTCTTACATTTCATAAAACTTATCTCCTCAAAATCTTATCTTCAAACTCATCTTTTTCCATTTTCAAAAAAATAAAGAAAGAGGAGCATGAATAGTGTTTATCATGTACTAACTTTGTTTTCTTTGAATCTTTTGATTATTCTAGCAAGCTTAAGCACTCCTAAGGTCCATACAAGGCTTTGTGAGGCTAGTACACATTCTCAAGAAGGTATAAGACTTGAAACCCTTGGTGTTATTTAGAGATTTTATGATTTTTATGGTTGATTTAGTGATTAGCATGTTATTATAAGCTTAGATCCATGTTAGCAGTTGTTTTGGTTGTGATTTGGTTTATGAACCATGTAATGATTAAGATGAGTGTTGATAGACTAGTCATGATGATTATCATGTGTTTGTGTGGTTGGATTGATCTTTGTTAGATCGAGATAAAGTGTAAAAACTTTGGAAAACGCGTAAACATAGCCGTTATAATGCCCGATTTTACAATATCATGTTTTGTATGCCATTTTTCACATCAAGACCCTACTGTCCAGAAACTTTTCTGCCATGTTAGGATAGCTTATGTTATAAGTTTCGTTTTGATATAAAGATCACGTGAAACGGACTTACGGTTTAGGAGTTACGATAAAATTCGTAAAAGTGGTTCGGAGCCGTAAACAAGTATTCGTACTTAAAATTGAACCCCGATAAAATACGTAAAGTCATGACGAATCTTGGTATATAAATACTAGAGGTAAAAAGGAAGGCGTGAGAGAAAACCGTATGTCAAAAGGATCGTTTTTCGATTTATTAAAAATATTCGAATCGAGATTAAACGCGAACGAACCCCTAAAAGACGACTCGTTTATAACTTCGTTAAAACACTTAGAAAACGAGCGATAAAACTCGGAGTATAATATTGGTTCGTAACGATCGAATTTCGGACTTATATGACTTAAGTATATGCTAAGTATAAGTACAGTGACATGTCGTATTAACGAACGAATGTCGGGTCGGATCGATGATAAAAGAAATCCACTAAAAGGGGTATAACGAGATAACTCGAGAACGTGTTTCGATTTAAGTATAACTTAACCTTTAAAGTTTTAAGTGATTAATCCCGAATGTCTTGGCTATTTATAGATCACCAAGCTGACCCGGGACCCGCTACCACTACCCCTTATCGTACTCGACTACCAGGCAAGTTTCAATTCCCTTCTTTTAGGCTGTTGTTGTGATTGAATATATATATATATATATGTTTTCTGTTATAATATGCCATAGCATGCATGCCTACTTTCAAGTTATATCATTATGCTTGTTCCCTGATTGTTATTGGCTTATAAATTAGATAGCTATCGTATCAATTATAAGCCGGTTATTGTAAGACCCTCAGAGAAGGGTGTATACATCTTATTCATCAAATATAGACCGGGAGTCAATATTTCTTGACATATCGAGATTACCTCGAAAGAAAATATCTAAGTAAATATTTTCCATTATTCGGGCGACGAATATTAATTGAATATTCGTTCGAGATTATTTATTTACCGATCCTTACTTCAAATAATTATTTGAACGTAACTATTCGACGAATAATATTTTTTAATATTCATTCAGAGTCGAATTATTTATCGATTATTATTTCGAATATTCTTCTAAAGGTTGGACTACTAAATGAATATTATTTGGATATTCATTTAGAATATTATTCATTAAATGAATATTACTTTTGAATATTCATTTAAGATAGTAATTACCTGATGAGTATTATTTTAATGTTCATCTGAAGCTTGATTTATTTATCGAGTCTTATCTCGAATATTCCTTTAAAACTTGGATTACTAAATGAATATTACTTGATATTCATTTAGAATATTATTCATTAAATGAATATTACTTTTTCAATATTCATTTAAATTCTTAATTAATTATGAATATTATTTTGAATATTCATCCAGGGTTCTATTTAATCATCGAATATTATTTTAAATATTTTAAATATTCCTTTCAGGTCTTATTAATTAATTAATATTATTTTGAATATTCATTTGAATATTTAATTATGCAATAAATATTCTCTCGATATTTCTTCAAGGATTATTTGAGAAATACTCTGATTAAAGATATTCTTTCATATTCCGAAATATTCTGTAAAATATTTTAATTCAATAAATATTCTCTGAATATTTATTCCATACTTAGAATAACCTCGATAAGGTTTATCTTCTTCGATTATTACGGAAAATATTTCGGAGTCATATTATTATTAATCTTATATCAAGAAAGGTTCTCAGACATCATTCTTCTTTGAGTCTATCTCCCTAATAGTAAGGGAACCTTACTTGGAAAATGTTATTTATCTGGTCGACTTCCCGGTCAATAAAGTATTCTCTTCACTCGCAACTCGGGTGCTATTGACTTATTAAGTCGTTGTGTACCTTCTCATCTTTCGAGGGGTAAGATTGTTGGAACAAGTTGATATTCGTTACCAAGCAATAGCTTGGAAGTTATTGGTGAAATTTTCCTTTCCAACTAGATACGACTACTTTGTGGAGTCTTATCAACAAGTATTATACTTGGGGAAAGGGGGACGAATGTTACATTCAGAATCATGAATTATATTTGAACTAGGAGTCGTGTAAGAGGCCGAGTAGCGCCGGTCCATCCCCTTTGGCCCAACCGTTGGCCGGGGAGAGCTAGTAAGGCGGTAGACAAGTAAAGCCGTCAGTTCTTCCTTCTACCGGTAGTAAATCTAATTTGAGCTGTACGATCTCGACTGATCATCAAGATTGGAACAGCGGGCGCGGTGAATACTCCATCATTGGTTCATCATCCAAACTTATTTATTTCCTGCAACATGATTACTGTTGGCAGAGCTGGAAAAGTGTTCATAACTGGAATTGCAATCTTTTCATGCAAGTTCCTCTTTTTAATGACAATGAGAATATCTCTCTTACTTTTGATGTAGCAGATATTTCTACAAACAAATACTTTAACTTACCTTGTAACTTCATCGTTCATATTATACTGGCATCATTTCCATAAATGCATGGCATATGGTTTGAAAGATACTTTTGAACTGTTCTATATTATCGTTCAGTTATATATTATTGTTGGTGGGCTATTGCTCACCCTTGCTTTATTATTATATCACAACAACAGCTAGACCAGATGACTCGCACAAGGCGCACTCGACGCGGGCGAGGACGATGAGACTACCAGAGCTGAAGAAGAAGCTATTGGTAGGATAGATTTATTCTTTCAGTACTAAGTATATGGTGTATGACTTATGTAAATGGATGGCAAAGAGTATGTATTTATATTGAAATTCTTTTGGATTGTAAGAACTCATAATGTGATTAATAAAAATTTGATTGTTACTCTGATTTCATCTCTAGGACTATAACGGGTGTGTTTTACATTGTTGTGTTGGGTCATAGAGATGTAATTTATTTTATGTTAAGGAAAGTTCAAGTGTTGTGGACAGAATTGGAAACCGTAACGATTGGATCCCGGACCCCGGATCTGGGGGTGTTACATTTACTCCTTTCTCTTTTTCGCAATTTCCCAATATTATCAAATTCGTCTCCCAAAAACTATCCAAAATTTACACTATCATTATTAACACATTATCTCTAATATTACTAATTACTCAATTTCTAAATTAAACAAATACTAAAACAAATTATTAAATCAAAATAACATAAATAGAAAGTAAAGTATGAAGACTTACCAATCGTAAGCGTTTACTCCTACCTTCCTATTTCGTACACTACAAAATATTTATATATGGAAAGGGAAACAAAATTCCCTTTCTACTCGATGTGGTAAAATTCCCTTCCTCTTTTAATGACAATGAGAATATCTCGCTTACTTTTGATATAGCGGATATTTCTACAAACAAATACTTTGAGTTACCTGGTAACTTCATCCTTTATATTATACTGGCAATAACTTCATCAATGCATGGCATATGATTTTAAAGGATATTTTGAACTGTTGTATATATGTATCACTGTTCAGTTATATTATTGTTGGTGGGCTTTCGCTCACCCTTGCTTTGTTCATATTATGTCACAACAACAGCTAGGACAGATGGCCCGCGTCAGGCGCACTCGGCGCAAGCAGGTTACCGCCGTTCGAGGACTACCCGCTGATGTCCTTGCTGCCATTGTTGAGGTAGCATAGATAGGCAGATTTTGTTTATCAATCTATTTATATGTAACATTAACGTTAATCAACGGCAAAACCTTTAAACATATCATTTGACTTGTAATAACTTTTATTCGTAAACTCTGATATTATGGACTTATTTCAATTTCATCTCTGGGACTATAACTGTTGTGTGTGTGAGTGGATATTATTGTGGGGTCACAGCATGTGATTTATTTATTGTGGACTCAAGTCAAGTATTATGAATGGATGTAAGACCGTAACCACCAGATCCCTGACCCCGGATCTGGGGGTGTTACAGAAATCAAATCCGGTATTAGACCAAAAAGTCAACTCCTCTTATTTTCAAATTTTTAACTTTCAAAAATTCAATTCTTGAGATTTTTTAACTTTAAATAATTTGAACTTATTTTTGGATTCTTTAACTTTCAAAATTTTCAATTTTGAGATTTTTGAATTTTAAATATCTAAATTTATTTTCGAATTCTTTAACCTTTAAAAATTCTCAATTTATGATATTTTTGTTTTTTAAACAATATGAGTTTATCTTCAATTGTTAACTAACTTGAATTTATTCTCGAATTGTTTAACCTTTAAAAATTTTCATTTTATGATACTTTTGATTGTTAAATAATCTTAACTTATATTTGAATTTTTTAATTCTTAAAATGATTAATTCTTGGAAATTTTGATTTTTAAACAACTTGAGTTTATTTTCAAATTGTTTAATTCTCAAAATTTTTAATTCTTGATACATTCGAATTTTAATTAACTTGAATTTATTTTCGGATTCTTTAACTCTCAAAAATTTTTCATTTCTTGAGATTTTTTTATTCTTAATTAATTTAACTCTAATTTCGAATTTTAATTAATTTGAATTTACTTTCAGATTTTTTATTTCTCAAAAATTTTCAAGTCCTTGAAGTTTTTGAATTTTAAATATTTTGAATTTATTCTAAGCCAATGGTTCTTAGAAGATTGTTAGTTGAAGATTCCTCCAGGTTGTCAAAGATGATTCAAATCTTTTGAAGAAAATGCATTGTCCAATGAGAATTATTTCTGCATGCTGAAGATAACTTTGTTAAGTTTTTTGATATGCAAACACTTAGTGGATTTCCTCATTGCTAAATTCAAAACACTTTGTGGTGTACCAATTGGATATATCTTTCAAGAAATCAACAGATATTTTAGAAGAATGGAATCAAGGAGGTTTGAGAATGGACTAGACTGCAAACATCTCAGTCGAAAATTAATGATGGAACCTCAGAACAGACATAAAGAGTTACTAATTCAGAAAGAGTGCTAAAGTTGTATCCAGGGATCAGGCCTATCTGTTCCGAAGCAGAAACTCTTCAAGATATAGTTCAACTCAAGAGGTGGTTACAAGACTGAGATGGTGGAAAGAACAATACATGATAGTTGCAGTTATGAAAAGCTATATGTGATAAGTAACTATCAAGGTGTATAATATGGTACAAAATTCTGACAGATAAGGATGAATAGGGATTCATTAAATGAGATGAAACAAAAGCATCAGTGCAGAACTTATCTTGCTGAAGGAAAGAGTTGGGATGGATCAGATGATGATGAGAAGAGCATAATGAATATCTTGCCTTCATAGCAATCTCTGAAGATGATTCACCTCATGTGTCTCAGGTATCAATTCTTCGATCTAGTGTAATATGTAATTCTCAGGAATTCAAAGCATGTTGAGATCTTAGTTTTTAATTGTTAGATCTATGGTTAGAAGATCTTAATATGTGGCTGAATTGATGTGCCGAAAATATGAACAATTTAATATCGCAAGCGCACGATCTCGTTTTAGTATTTTTAGATTCGTTCCACAGGGAGCTGATTTTTATTTTCGCGAGCCTTAATATTTAATTTAGGCGAACTAGACAATTTTGGATTTTTTTGAGAATTTTGATTTTTAAACTTATTAATTTCTAAAAGAAGAATTAAACTATCTCTAAAAGAAAATGAAATTTAATTTAATTTTAACTAATTAAAAATTGAAATGAACAAAAACTTATTTTATTTTAAAAATTCTAAATTCAAAATTAAATTTTAATTTAATAATGGAAATTTTAAGGAAAAAAAAAATTAACATGACGCATTGGTAACTTCAACTGACCAAAACAAACCATCAACGTAACAATCTCCTAATCAAATCACAATTTCGGACAACAACTAAGAACTCAGCATCTCTGTCAATTCAGCAACTCGAACTACAACTTGATAATAACAAAACTCACGCAGCGACACAAACTGGGAAAAAAAACTGGACCAAATCGACTTGGCATCTTAAACAATTTGCAAATAAAATCACACTCAACAATTTCAACAAATTTTTAATCCGGTCAAGGCAGTAAAAACCACAACTCGAACACCAGCAACTCAGAACTGCAGCGACTTAAACAGTTAACCAAACAGCAATTCAGTACTAGAATTCGGCATAATAAAATCGAAGTAAAGAACTTGAATTTGGACAGCGAATTAACTCGGCAATTACAGTTACGCAGAAACGCAGAAAGAACTTAGTAACACTAACATCAACAAATCGAACTCAATCTAAGAACACTAACGCACAAACTCGAAACACAGATTCTACAATCCGAACAACGCAAATAAAAACTCAGCATTACAAACTCAAACTCCGATTCAACCGCAGACTAAGAATTGAAAATACAGCGAACAAACAGCAATTAACAGAACAATAACTAACTTCAAATTCAGATTATGAAATTAGAACTCGAAGTGGCTGCTGAACACTAAAACTGATTCTCGAACCGTAAAATTCACAAAAAGAAACAGTAAAGCACAAACATCGCAGAAACTGAGCAGAATTTTAAATTCTAAACAACCGTAACTTATCGGAAAAAACAAAGAAGGGTTGTGGGTGTGTGTGTGTGGTTTTGTTCGACTAAAAAGAGAGAAAGAGCGAGTTGGAATTCAGAGAAAAGGGGGAAGAGGCTGCTGCGTTTTGTGGTTTTTACGAAGAAGAAGAAATCGCAGGGGAAGGGATTGGTGTGTATTCGATGGGAGAAAGAAGAAGAGGGGAAAGGAGAGAGGTTCAACAATGGGGAAATAGAGAGAGAGAGAGAGAGAGAGAGAGAGAGAGAGAGAGAGAGAGAGAGAGAGAGAGAGAGAGATGGGTTTGGTGAGGACAAGAAGAGTGAAGAAGGAGAAGACAAGGGAGTGGCGATTTCGCCGGGGAAGGAGAAAAGAGAGAGATGGTACGAGAGAGGTGTGAGATTTGTGTTTATTTGCAGAGAACAAAAGAGAAAAAATAAGCTGGGCTTTTTCTGTTTCTGTATCTTAACGAAAACAGGGAAGAAAAACTAGCCTTCGAATTAACAATTTAATGCAGGAAAATTATGTAATAAAATTAAAATGTTTACAAGAATAAAAATTACAACTATTAAATTTGGAGTGTACTAATGCTAAAGCTTGTTCTAATCTTAAGAATGGGTTCTATCCTAATTCTAAGTGGTTTTCTTTTACAAGAGAAATTAAGGCTATTTATAGGAAATAAATGAGGATTTTGGTTGGTGTGGATTAATCCCCATCTTTCATTTTTGTTTGGTTTGGTTTAATCCTAGCCTTCCATTTTTCCTTGCACCACACCCCCTTCATTTTTCTTTTCTTCTATTTTTGTCCTTCTTCTTCTTCTTTTTTCTCTTTCTTGACATTTATTTCTTTATTTTGCAATGTCTTCAATTTTTCTTAAATTTCCTGAAATATAACAAAATAATTTATTAAAATATAAATTCAAACAATAAATAGGTAATAAAAATATGCAAAAATATGCACTTATCAAATGCCCCCATACCTATCTTTTGCTCGTCCTCGAGTAAAACAAAAAGAAAAATGCATAATGAAAAACCTATACTCACTGTCATAGGAATCACGGGTAATTTTAGGTTTACCAACCCATTAAACCTATAGACGATCTCTACAGGAGGAGTGTTGTCTCCTAAGGGTTTACAGAAGATATACCCATAAAATCTTTCAGATAAATCAACCAGTATCCAACTTTCCTCTTTCAATCTAGCTTTCATTGTTGTTAACAAAACAATTTTGTAGGAAAATACATGCCTTAAAGATTATTCTAATAATATCCAAGTTATAGGTTCCCACAATCCGCATGATTAGACCCTAAAAATTTACAAAAAATCCCAAGGTGTGTAGTGAATTTAAGGCCTATGATGGATAAAGTGCATAGGAACATTTTCTCTTTTTCAACCAATATTGAACTGACTCAATCTCTATCAAAACAAGTATCTAGCCAAACTTCACGTTCTTAGCAGTAAGACCGACTGTGCAATGGTTGAGGTCCCAAAAGACTTTTGCATCGATACCCATTTAGCGAGTTTTAGGTCAACAATCCCGGATCACTAAGGACCTTAGGTTGCTAGGCACAAAGTCCCCTCAGACTTACTTACTCGGGTTATCAATGAGCCCAACCTAGCCGATTTCCCTACTAAGAATTTAAAATTACACTAGCACTCTACAATTTACAAAAATTTATTGACTTTTTTTCTTTTTTTTCTTTTTTTTCCTTTTTTTTTAATATGACACTATACGAACCAAATTTCGCAAAGGTTTGATTCGACATTGTTCTAACATGTGGGTTCTCTCTCAGGTATCGAATAACATTCCTATACAATTTTTCCATCAAAGGTCTCGTGCGAATGTGTCGTCTTGGTCTTTTAAGCAAAAATTTGTTTGACACAAGTTTCATGAGGAAAAACCTTACCTGACTACGTTCAAATTATCTAAAGGCATTATACATATAATTTTCGAAAAATAGTCAACACCAACTAGTTCTAGAATTTAAAGAGTGGGAAGGAAAACTAAGCTAAAATAACTCTATTTTTGGGATTTTTTAAAAATTTTCAATTTTTTTGGATTTTTTTCAATTTTATGTATTTACACTAAACCCCCCATACCTAAATCATGCATTGTCCTCAATGTATGCAAAATGAACGAGAATAAAATAGAGAGGAGGAATACCTGATAAGGGATGACGGAGAATGATAAACTGCTGAAAAACTACGAAAGAAAACAACTCACACACGCACACAAATCCTCCCCCATACCTGAATTTCTCGAGGGGAGGTACAAAACAAATATTTACTAACCAATACCTGCTCTCGGAAAAACTATTTTTGTTATACAACCAACATATTTCAGAAACTCACCCACAAAAATAGCATAGACCACTCGAACGATCCGATTAGGCGCAAGAATAAAACTAATATTCCTAACTTCATCCATAGACCACGAAGATGCTTCTTTTTGTTGTTTAAGCAAATTAATTACGATAAGATGTTGGTCATGAATATCATGAGTTTCGATGAAAGATGAAGCACGAGTGGAAAATGAAGAAATGGAAACGGGTGGGGGTGGCTCTTCGAAAAATGTTTTACCAACAGAATTAGGATCACAAGAACTATCCTTATGTTGGGTTTCCAATTTAGAACAAATATTCATCATCTCTCCAAACATCTCTTTCGAGGTCAAATCCTTAAAGGATTCGTGAAGCTCTCGATTGGTCTCGTAATGCAATTGAAAATCTTGTTTTAGAAGAGACTCAATCTCGTGATCGTCCAAATTTGACCTTGAAACAATCTCCTTAACTAGATTAGCTCCTATTGGTTGAGTATGAAGTTCTTTGGGTTTTTCGGGAAGAGGTTTGGAAGATGAAAGGAAAAGTTCACTAGAAGAAGATGATGGTTGTCTAGGTGAAGCCACAAACTCAGAATCATCGGGATTCTTCGTTTGACCTAGAAAAAGAATGATGTCAGCATTAGAATCTTCTTCGCGTGAATCACCACCGAAAGGAGTGTCAACTTGAACATTAGACCTAGGAGAAATGATATCATCGAAAGTATCGATAGGTCTTTGAGTGATAAGAAATTCAGGGTTGACCTCGGGTAGATTCGGAGTGGTTATCGTCTCACGCTCGCACATGGTGGCTAATTGATTCACTTGAAATTCTAACTTAGATAAGGCTTGAGCATTAGAGTTCAAAATTTGCCTATCAAAAGTTATGGTTCGCATGAAGTTTGCTTGAGAAATCAATAAAGCCTCGATACTCTTTTCTAAGGTGTCAAGTTTTCTACTCGAATCATGAAATCCGGGTGGGTGGGCGGTTGTTTGAATTGAACTCGAATAAGGAACTTGACTCGGAATTGGATAAGGGTTCGGTTCTTGAAAATGTGGTGGCGGAGTTTGATAGCTATGACCTTGGTTCCATGAGAGATCGGGATAATCTCTCCAACCGGAATTAGAAGACGATGTAAAATGGTCATTTCGAGAGGTTGGTTGAAACATGGCATTGACATGTTGAAAATCGAGACTCGGGGAGTTGAAATTTGGGTGCCAAGACGTGTGTGAAGGGCCTCTAAGGGTTTCTAAGGCTTCGAGTCGTCTAGTAAGAGCATCTAATTTAGAGTCGATTGCAATATCGTTTTCACTATAACGCAAATTACTAAAAGTACTAGACGACTTGTTATATACACTAGGTTCCCTAGTTGACTCACACTACATCGTATTATCCGCTAGTTCCTTGTCAAAATCCCAACCTTGGTAATAACGCTCCCTAAATGCTACGGACATGGTAAAGATTGATCAAGGATAAAACCACGTAGCAAGTAAGTGCGAAAATGAAACATACAAAATAAATGGTGAAAAATCAAAAGAAAAATCTAACCTAGGTTCCCTAAATAAAATAACTAGACATTGCTCATAACGTTAAGACACACTAAAAATTCTGTAAATTAAGAATTATTCAGACCGATTCGGCCAGATTAGAGCAGGCATTGCCAAGATGCCAAACTCGTCACTTAGACACCGAATCTTAACAGCCAGGCGAACCTTAGACACTGAAGGTCGTGAATAAGTCTTAATTACGTTTATTTGATGCAACAAACAAAGAGATATATACAAAAACGATAAACAATTATGGATGCTCTACACTACGTGTTCTAAACTAAAGAAAAGAAGAATTTAACGTACCTCGGTCCGCCAGCGATCACCACAATTTACTAGGTACGAAAAATTAAAAACAAGATAATAAAAATCTAGATGATGTGCCCTAAGTGATGAATGCATGATGCAACAAATATGTATTTACAAATATTTTTTTTGATTTTTCAATTTTCAATTTTTTTGTGATTTTTGATTTTTTTGTGATTTTCTAAAAATAAAAAGGATAAAAAGAGAAAAATACGGGTTACCGAAGCACGCTTCCAGAAATTCCAATTTTTCCACGCTCCGAGAGAAGAGTCACGGAATTTCACACTTTCCTGAAAAAAAACGAAATAAAAAATTAAAGCAAAAACTAATCCGAAAAATTAAATATTAAGCCGTGAAAAATAATTAGTTCCCCGGCAGCGGCGCCAAAAACTTGATGTGCCGAAAATATGAACAATTTAATATCGTAAGCGCACGATCTCGTTTTAGTATTTTTAGATTCGTTCCACAGGGAGCTGATTTTTATTTTCGCGAGCCTTAATATTTAATTTAGGCGAACTAGACAATTTTGGATTTTTTTGAGAAATTTGATTTTTAAACTTATTAATTTCTAAAAGAAGAATTAAACTATCTTTAAAAGAAAATGAAATTTAATTTAATTTTAACTAATTAAAAATTGAAATGAACAAAAACTTATTTTATTTTAAAAATTCTAAATTCAAAATTAAATTTTAATTTAATAATGGAAATTTTAAGGAAAAAAAAAAATTTAACATGATGCATTCGTAACTTCAACTGACCAAAACAAACCATCAACGTAACAATCTCCTAATCAAATCACAATTTCGGACAACAACTAAGAACTCAGCATCTCAGTCAATTCAGCAACTTGAACTACAACTTGACAATAACAAAACTCACGCAGCGACACAAACTAGGAAAACAAACTGGACCAAATCGACTTGGCATCTTAAACAATTTGCAGACAAAATCACACTCAACAATTTCAACAAACTTTTAATCCGGTCAAGGCAGTAAAAACCACATCTCGAACACCAGCAACTCAGAACTGCAGCGACTTAAACAGTGAACCAAACAGCAATTCAGTACTAGAATTCGGCATAATTAAATCGAACTAAAGAACTTGAATTTGGACAGCGAATTAACTCGGCAATTACAGTTACGCAGAAAGAACTTAGTAACACTAACATCAACAAATCGAACTCAATCTAAGAACACTAACGCACAAACTCGAAACACAGATTCTACAATCCGAACAACTCAAATAAAAACTCAGCATTACAAACTCAAATTAAAACAACAAACTCAAACTCCGATTCAACCGCAGACTAAGAACTGAAAACACAGCGAACAAACAGCAATTAACAGAACAATAACTAACTGCAAATTCAGATTATGAAATTAGAACTCGAAGTGGCTGCTGAACACTAAAACTGATTCTCGAACCGTAAAATTCACAAAACGAAATAGTAAAGCACAAACATCGCAAAAACTGAGCAGAATTTTAAAATCTAAACAACCGTAACTTATCGAAAAAAACAAAGAAGGGTTGTGGGTGTGTGTGGTTTTGTTCGACTAAAAAGAGAGAAAGAGAGAGTTGGAATTCAGAGAAAAGGGGGAAGAGGCTGCTGCATTTTTGTGGTTTTTACGAAGAAGAAGAAATCGTAGGGGAAGGGATTGGTGTGTATTCGATGGGAGAAAGAAGAAGAGGGGAAAGGAGAGAGGTTCAACAATGGGGATATATATATATATATATATATAGAGAGAGAGAGAGAGAGAGAGAGAGAGAGAGAGAGAGAGAGAGAGAGAGAGAGAGAGAGAGAGAGAGAGATAAAGAGAGAGAGAGAGAGAGAGAGAGAGAGAGAGAGATGGGTTTGGTGAGGACAAGAAGAGTGAAGAAGGAGAAGACAAGGGAGTGGCGATTTCGCCGGGGAAGGAGAAAAGAGAGAGATGGTACGAGAGAGGTGTGAGATTTGTGTTTATTTGCAGAGAACAAAAGAGAAAAAATAAGCTGGGCTTTTTCTGTTTCTGTATCTTAACGAAAACAGGGAAGAAAAACTAGCCTTCGAATTAACAATTTAATGCAGGAAAATTATGTACTAAAATTAAAATGTTTAGAAGAATAAAAATTACAACTATTAAATTTGGAGTGTACTAATGCTAAAGCTTGTTCTAATCCTAAGAATGGGTTCTATCCTAATTCTAAGTGGTTTTTTTTTTACAAGAGAAATTAAGGCTATTTATAAGAAATAAATGAGGATTTTGGTTGGTGTGGATTAATCCCCACCATTCATTTTTGTTTGGTGTGGTTTAATCCTAGCCTTCCATTTTTCCTTGTACCACACCCCCTTCATTTTTCTTTTCTTCTATTTTGGTCCTTCTTCTTCTTCTTTTTTCTCCTTCTTGACATTTATTTCTTTATTTTGCAATGTCTTCAATTTTTCTTGAATTTCCTGAAATATAACAAAATAATTTATTAAAATATAAATTCAAACAATAAATAGGTAATAAAAATATGCAAAAATATGCACTTATCATGAATATTTGTTGAATTTGATTAATTGCAATAGTGAGTTAGAGCTGTTCCTTAGACAATATCTTTTAATTCTTAATTGCTATATGTTAAGCATATAAGACCTCTGCTTAAGCTAGTTTCAGGATCCCCAGTAAAACAGATTTGTTTATTCATTCTGAATTGTTCGTTAAGGTTTAAAAAGTTTCAAAGATGGATTAATTACCTAGGTTGTTTGTTGAACACAAAGCTATATCTAAAACTAACTTAGGTAATACATACAATTAGTGGTTTATAACAACATCCTTGGATTGATTAGAACTAGTGATTACTTATTAATTCTTCTATTCCAACTGGTTTTTGAAAATTCTTGTATATAGGTTAACTGGATTTTCTAAAATGCATTACATGTCATAGTTTGCACGTTTTAAATGTGTGATGGTTTGATTGCTATATGAATGTTATGTTTGTTGTTACCACTAATGCAATACATGTCATAGTTTGCATGTTTTAAATGTGTGATGGTTTGTATGTTGTATGTATGTCAAGTCTGTAGATTACTCTAGTAACAGAGATATCTCTAATCCATCTGGACCCATGAATATCTGGATACCAAGAACTTTTTATCCATTTATGAATGTAGGGCTAAGAAGGTTGATCGATTATGCATTATTAATGATTTATTCAAAGTATATCATCGAAGAAAGAACCCTGCTATCAAATGTGAATGTGAAGACAGGCCAAGTGGTTTCCCTTGGAGACAACAACAAGGGTATGACCTAGGGTCATGGCTATTTAATAGCTAGGAATGTTGTCAGTAATAATACCTCTTATGTGGAAAGTCCCAAGCACAACTTCTCAGGATCATACAATTATGAATATGTCAAAGAGAAGTGTCCGAACTTACACAAGAGAGATGATAAGTTTGCTATTCGAGGATAAAGGAAAGTGAACTTATTCGTAGCTGACATGGAATCTCAGCAAGGGAATTTCAGACAAGAGTAAAGGTGAAGCCAACAGTGATTAATCAAAAGCTTCATCAGATAAGAGTTCAACTATGACATAAGAAGATCTCACAACTGAATATCTAATGAAGAGATTCTTTCCTGAAATTGAATCAGTGAGAAGACTGCCTCATTTGTAATGAAAGGAAATATGAAATTATGAGGCATGTCATAAAGGGAAGTCAAAGAAGCATCACATAGAAGTTCTACATCAAAGAAAAATATACTTTAGTGGTGATGATTGATGACTTCTCTCAACAAACAAGTTGTTGTTCAGACAATCTGAAGACAAGACACCACTAATGGTGATTGATCACATCTAGAAGATTAGCGGGAAGCAAAACTGACTATGACAACTTGGAGTCCAGATTACACGACCTATCAATTAGTGTTCTGGATGATTTCTGCACCTTTAAGAGTATTAATGCTGAAGCAGTCAATAGTTTGCTACTGGCATGATCGAACCCTTATCAGTAAGAAATATAGGATGACCTCACAAGTATGAAGGAAATTGGTTGCAATGAAAAATGAATGTGAGCATCCTAGTAATCAGCTAATGCCCAAGAGGATAATTTCCTTTGTTACTCAATGGAGTCAACAACCTACAGGGTGATTGTTATTAATCAACAGAAAGTGATTGAAAGTCTTAGTGATGTTCAACAACTTCTAGCTCCCAGCTATCAATGGTGATGATTATTCAGATCCAACCAATATGAAACATGGAGAATCTTCATGTAAACCTAGCAACAGCCTAGGGGGAGGAATAGAAGGATCAACTAGTCAACTCAACACCACATTGAAAATCAAAGGACACTATGAGAACATGTCTGCCAAGACAAAGAGTGTTGACTCAATTAACTCTTTGTCGTAGTTCTTAGTGTTCCTAATGGTGAAAGTAAAAGACTAGTAGAGCTTCAAGTACCAATTATTATTTCTTCAGTTTTCTTTTAGAAGAAACTAATAAAGCTACAAAGGCTCTGAAAGATCCAGATTGAGTGATTGCAATGTAAGATGATCTCAATCATTACAAAAGGCAGATTGTATGGAAACTGGTATCTAGACCAAAGTACAAGGCTGTATTTGGTACAAGGATAACCAGAAGTCTACCTGGCTGATGTCAAAGCATTGTTATGAGGGACAAGGCCAAACTGGATGCTAGGTTACAATTTGATCAGACAGTATATCTGACAAGAAGCACCAGTGACAAGACTTATGAATATCAGGCACCTGCGGCACATTCATGATTATAATGGACATCTGGACCTACTGAATCTGGATGCTAGAAGAATGCGAACAAGTGTACTCCTAGTTGGTGAGATAATGGAAGATCTCTACAGGTTAGTATGAACCGGTATCGTCACTCAAGCAAGCATGGAAGACATGGTATGACACCCTAACTATAATTTAACATTTGATATCAATCTTTTACCGTTGGTATCTTTTAACAATTGGTGTCATATTTATAGAACTCTCTACATCTTTAGGCACAAACATAAATAATATATATGTGTAATGATATCTTGATTATATTATATGTTGGTCTACTAACTATGAATTGGTATCAAGATATTTGCTATTTTGATGTTGGTAAAGTTGCGATTCTTTTGATTTACTTTATTAAGCCAAAAGAATGACGACAATAAAAGTAAGTCAAAGATCTTTTATTTCTGTTCAGAAGATTCTAGACCTGTCAAGTCTTTATGCCAACACACCACTATAGCTAGCTTTTGACCTATTAGTTTGGACCTAACAAGTTGGTAATCAAAAATCTTAAGTTGGACCCAAATCTGAGGAAATGGTATCCTAGAGATATTTGACCCAACAAATTCAGGATCTACTAATTAGGACCTAATCAGGCTATAGAGGAATCATCAGCTCATTATCTTATTCAATTGCTAATAGATCACTTACACAAATATTATATTCTCAATATGCAATTGTGCAAGGCCCCAAGTGGATCCTAGAGAATCTATTCTTGTAGTTATTACAATTGATTTTCAGATGTCTTAAGTTGGACCCAAATCTGCGGAGATGGTACCCTAGAGACATCAGTTCTGACATGTTTTGCTGCATAGAGACAGATCAAATGAGTTGTAAGAAAGCAGGAGAACACAAAGAATCAAATTCATCTCCAAAAACTCTGTGGAACACTAAAGGACTAAGCATCTTGCATAAGGTATCAATTATTTCGAGAGCATGTCTTTAATTAAGATTAACTTGAAGACATGTTTGCTAAATCACTTGATGAAATTAATTTTTCAAGATTGGTTTGTAAACTTGGGATTTTATTAATGCTATATGATTTGTAAATCCCATCTGTTAAGTAATTCTTAAGGAAGATCACAAGTAGTCAATTATCCGTATTGAAAGGACTTGTGATTTTACTATAAGTAATTCTTAAATGAGTTTACAAGTATTCAATTGTCAGTATTGAAAGGACTTGTGAATTCATTGTAAGCAATTCTTAAATGAGTTCATAAGTATTCAATTGTCCATATTGAAAGGACTTGTGAACTTATTTACATCTAGACCTCATACTGAGAATTATCTGTTGAATGATTACCATGTGTATAATTGCAATATATTTCAGTGGTGATTATTTAAGGATAATTTAAATACTTAAATGCTAAAATCTAACTCATAGAGATTTAGTGTTTATTTATTTAATTATTTATTTTGATTAATATGAGTTATAGAACCTGAAGCAATTCAATTCAGTATTTGCTCTGTACCTCATATATCAAAATAAATCTGAATCATAACTAATATGGACCTATCTATATTGGTCTTCAATTAGTTGTGAGATGTTAATTCTAGTGAATTTATCAATGCTCCATTTTCAGAAATTCACTATAATTAATATCATGGTTCTAACAATTGGTTGTATTGAAGTTTTGACTTATATCAGTTAATGATATTTAGTTAGAATTCTATTTACTAACTAATTGTGAGATGTATTGGTATGAGTGAAATTACTTAGAACTCCTCTAAGTAATCTATGTTGTATCTTTTGAAATTCACTCATACTACTATACAAGGTGTGAAAATTTTCAAAATGAAAATTTACTTGGAATAATTTTTATGCTTATTTGCAAGCTTCTAATCACTTTGATAATGAATGTTGTTTACTATGGATCAAGGTGTATTGGACTTAGAATATTTTTTCTAAGATTGCAGACAAGATAGCTTTGGTAATCGATTTTGTATATATAGAACCAAGGTTGTCTAATACAAGCAGTTGTTAGGAGTTAACAATTGTTATTAACGAGGAGTTGCCTTGAAGTCATAAGTTTGAAATGTTACATCTAAAGAACTTATATATTTCTTGTCAACCAGTTCCTCGTACTTATGAATGTTAGTGAATGATAGTCATAAGTAGTTAGATACTAATATTCATTCTATCAATTGGTATTCAATGTAACAATTCAATCTTCATTGAATTGAATTTATCTAAAGATTAGTAACATTGAATATTTAGTATTTAACAGTGATTATTTCTATCTTAGTTAAATTATGATTTGAAGCAATTCTATGTTTTATTTGATCATAATTTAATTTTGATAAAGTAATCACAAACACTATTACTTGCATTTTAAAGTGTTTGACAAATACTAACAGTTGGTATCAAATAGTAAAATATTTGTTTACTAACAATTGTTGGTTGCTCTGATACTTTATTGCAGACTAATTGTGATGTGTATATTAGCTCTGATGATATTACTTAGAATTTATTCTAAGTAAACAGTGACTTTTCTATGAATCATTAGTGTTAGTATATATTAAGATTTCAACTTTCTAAATAAGTGAGACTTAAAGTTACATTTGGTCTCCTATCATATTTTGAAGTGGTGAGAATTTTCAAAATTGAAATCACTAATTCTGGTTATACACCACTTTATATACATGATAGTTCTTAGAATATTTTTACATCCATCAGACGATTACTTAGCTTATGTTGTGCTAAGTAATTCAGTGCCAAGGGAGAGACATTGGTTATCTATACTTATGTACTTGGTAATCTTTGTTACCTAAACTACATTCAGTGCTTGTATGAGTCTTTTCACTAACTTTTGTGTTAAAGTTCTCTATACATTATAAGCACTTAAATAAAATCTTTCTTTCTAAATTACTGCGAAGTCAAGAGTTTGTGTCTTTTAAAATTAAAACGACATAGTTTTCATTAAAAGACATGATAATACATTGTTTTATGCATAAATACGAACTCTTGCACATTAACAGTTTTTAAAAGAAAACTCAAATCTTTCAACAGTTGTGATTGCTTATATTGTAAAACTTTTTGAAGTCACAACTGTACATCATTTCTCTCACAAGATATAATGCATATGTTTTCACTCAATGTTCTAGTATGTTGTAAATGCATTTTATCTCTATATTGCTCTACTGCTATGTGATGCAGGTTCAGCTTCTAGTGAAAGTTTTCTCACATGAAAGTCATGAGGTTGTAAACCCAACAACTTATATCCCAGACTATAAATCCAAATCTAAACACATCCTAACTTACTCCTGAAATGGAAGTAACCTATTAGACTAGAGGTCAATAAGGGAGTAACTGCACTTAATGCAGCAAATAAGGATGTGAGGGATAGTAAACCCACAGCTCTACCTCTCAAGGAGAGTAGTCGTATACAACTTGAGGTATCTGTAATCTCGCTTGCATTCTCCCAAAAGAATGCAGAGCTGAAAATGGCACTAAAACAGTCTCTGGATTCATTCTCTTAAAAGGATGAGTTTATTGAAATTCGCCTGTCAGCCAGGGCATCAGTTGGTAAGTCACTACCTCATACACAAAGTGAGATTGCACACACTAAGGACGAATTGACGGAAAGAACTAATACTCCGACCATATTACGGTTAGGATTATAGGTTGAAGGTTCCTCAAAGAACCAAGAGTCTTCACAGACCTCGAGAGAAGGCTTTTATCACATATGCAAAATCAACATGATCATTGTCTAACTCCCCATAGGGAACATCTCTGGATCCTGCGGGTATCGGGTCCGACATAGGTTCGGATCGACAACTTGTTGACTATGATTCAGATTCACCTGATGAGTTAAACAAGGAGATGTCGTCACAGACATTAGAAGGAAACATGATCTTAATTGTAAGTTTTTATTTCATTGTTTACCTTCTCAGAATTCAATTCTGAAACCCATAAAAAGGGAAAATTTTATCAACTTGTAGATTATGACTCAGATTCGTCTAACGAGTCCAACAAGGATCGGGAATTTGTGAAACCCCATTGCACCACCACTGACCTCTCTAGAAGGGGCTATGGTGAATTTTCCTTGCAGGTACACATGGATGTTGGAGCTATGGGAGATTAGAATGACAGACTAGTGGACATGAGTGTAAACACTAGAGAGATGAGAGAAGAGATCACTCATTTTAAGTGATATGGGTGGAGAGATGAGTTAAACACTTGTGAGGTACACGAAACAGAATCATACACTCACAGTGAGGAAGAAAGATAAACACCAAATCCCATTCCCTATTCCCCAAACAAAATTCACTTAAAGCAGTTGGGAGATATAAGGAAATTTTCGGGAGATTTGGTTGTCAAGATGATCAACAGTGAAGCCATTCTATAATATCTAATGGACAAAGTTGATCAGTCTACATACTTCTATTCTGGAAGTCTTCATGAAAAATCCTTCAATACAAGCAAAGCTTCTATACTTTATTCCAACAGTCAATGGTATATGTGTGAAGAATCTGTTGTACTAAAGGTAAGAGGTGAGTTATAATTGAAAATATGGTATCATCTAATTTACATTTGGATGTTTGCTATAATTGAATGCTTGGAGGATTGCTCAACTAAGGGGGAGAGATATATTGAAGAAGATATATTCAAGCTAAAAACTTACCTTAGTAAGATATACTCAATTAAGGGGGAGATTATTTCAAGAAGAAGTTTATCTTTACCTTAACAAAGGGGGAGAGATATTCAAGAAGCTTACCTTAGGGAGGGGGAGATTTTCTATCTAGGGGGGAGAGATATGAAGGAAAAAGGAAAAGGTATTCACCTTATCAGAGGGAGATACCAGAGACATATCACCTTAGGTAGGGAGACATAAGGAATGAGAGAAGTATGAAACGACAAAGAAAAATTCTTCAGTATGTGGTTGACAAGTCATATTCTTTACCACTGAAGAATTTCCAAGTATCTGCTGATAAAGTTCAATGTTAGATGTAAAAGGTTATCATGCAGATATATCAAGAAATGAAGATGAGTTACTTAATGAAGATCAATTCAGTGATAGAGGAACAATCGTCTATCATTTCATCTACTCAGATTCTGGAAATGTTATATCTAAACCAGAATTTTTTTTATGTATTATTTACTATATTTCTTTAATGGTTTATCTTCTTCTTGTTTGTAGTTGAGTTATCCTCTAGGAATTTGTATGTTAAAGTTCAACAAACAAATAGGGGAGATTGAAAGTCATATGCTTACCCTATTTGTAAACATCGAGGATTCAACTCAACTCAAACAAGAATGTAGTAGTAAATAGTATATACATACTATCACAGGGATCTCAAATGCTCAACTGTCAAAAGAAAGAAGACAAAGATAATCTACCGTTTTGAGCTATACTACACTTGAAGAAGGTCATTCAGTTGATCAAGCGTCAGTGGAGTAATCAAGACAGTGGGTTCTATTTATAGTGACAAGAGGTTCCTATAGTGGCAGAATACAGATTAAAAAGGTTTGATTAAAGAGTGAAGAAAAGAAGATATGAACCATAACTTTAGAGTCAATATATGAAGTACCGTCATTGCAGTTAGTCACTCATGAACCAGACCGTGCATCGAGTGTCAACATTAAGCAGGGGTAGTTTGTCATTAACTTCAGTGGTTCAAGCTATGAAGACAGGTATAAAGGAAAATCATTCTGGTAGAAACAGTAGTGTCAGATTTATTAACCACAAGGATTTTGTAATCAAGATTGGCTGAGGAATAACCTTTGTGGAGGATCAGATTTATCAAGACAAGATCACAAGGGTTATGCTATCAAGGATGTGTATTAATTCTCTCTTAATTGATTAATTCATTTGGTTGATTTATTTGATAAATTAATTCTATCAGAATTAATTTATTCTGTAAATTAATTAAAAGATTAATTAAGTTAGAATTAATATAATTATCAAGGGACTTCATATTAATTCTCCTTCAATTAATTTAATAAGTTGGCTAATTTATTTTGTAAATTAATTCAATCAGAATTAATTTATTCTTTAAATTAATCAACAGATTAAATAAATCAGAAATTAATTAGAGAAAAAGAATCACATCTTAAAGTCAGAAATGAAGAACAATCATTGGAGTTAGTCGTTCATGGACCAGATAGTACATCGAACGTCAACAGAAAATTCAATGGTATTTCTTTATTAATTTCAGTGGTTGAAGAAAAGATTTGGCTACTTAAAGGATTCATATTTATTCTCTTTTAATTGATTAAATTATGTGATTAATTTAATTAATAAATTAATTCTATGAGAATTAATTTATTCTTTAAAATAATTACTTAATTAATTAAATCAGAATTTTATGTAAAAGAAAATTAATTAAATGATTATCAGAAAATCATTTACTTGATTTAAGCTGAAAATTGTACTGATACTACCTTTTCAGAAAGGTAGTACCGAAGGTAGTACAAGTTTATCAACAAAGGTAGTACCGACCAAGCCAAAGGTAGTAGCCTTCTCAGCAAAGGTAATACAAGCTCAAATCAGGAAGGTAGTACTAGTACAACTGAAAGGTGGTACCAAGTGGATGACAGCAAAGAAAGTACCAAAGGTAGTACCGACACATACAAAGGTAGTAGCCTTTCTAAAAAAGGTAGTAGCCACTCTCTTGAAAGGTAGTTCGAAGCATATTATCAAGAAAAAGAGGCAGAAGATTTATAAAAGATCAAGCCGCCAGACTTCACTCAGCATCTTCACATCTTTTTATTTTCTCTACACACAGAACACAACAGAGAGAGACAGAGACCAAGAGAAATGGTTCCAGTGCTTCAAGTTAATTTCTTGCAAATTATTTCTGGAGTGTATTGTTAAATCTAAACCGATAGAAATAGTTTACTTGTAACCTTGGAACTATCTAGCGAGTTTTTACTCCTAGAACTTATCTCTCAAATTGTTTTTTAAGCATTCGATCTTTTTATTATAAATATAGAAAAGTTCATGTCGAATTTTCTATAGAATTTGTAATAATTAGTTTGTTCATCAAACCTTGTAATTTGTACCGTGTATTTAGACACACCTCATCAAGTTTAATATAATTTTATATTTAACTTTAAATATCGGTATTCGTTTTATTTCGCATCGAATTGTTTAAAAATTAATATACACCCAAAGAGCAATTTCGATAAAATTAATTTCGCATCGCATTCAACCCCCCCCCCCCCCTACAAACTATTTTGGACCTAACAATTAGTTAATAAGTATTTATGAAAATTAATCAGTAATACATGACTATATATTATAGTAAGATTATAGTTGATATTTATGAAAATTAGCTCGTAATATATAAATAGTATAATTATGATTGACTAATTAAAACATTGATAAGTTAGTAAATATTTTATCATTTTAAAAAAATTTGTACTAAATAAAATAAATTTCGTATTTCAAAAAAATTGTTAAGTAACCACGATAAGTAAATTAGGATGAGAATGATATAATTAATTTAATTTTAGTAATAAATTCTAATTCGCTCTTATATATATTTATGAAAATTAATTCGTAACATATAATAATGCATATTTGTATAATGCTGATTGATTTTAATTTAAAACATTAATTTATTATAAATATTTTTTGACATTAAAAAAATATGTAATATGTGGATATGTTAAATGAAGTCATTACTGTATTTAAATTAGAATTGTTAACTAACCATGGTTAGTATAATAGGATAATAATGGTAAATAAGGAAAATTTTTAATATAACATGATTGATCTAAAATTTAGGAATGACCTCTGATTGATCCAAAAATAATTCATAATTTTCTAATTGGTTAACTGCATCTAACTATATACCTTGGTAGACTCAGGTAATATAATATAGGATAGGATAAAGGATGTTCAAAACCATTCATAGCTAAAAGATGTATAAACATATATAATATATTGTTATGTGGATTTATAGAAAATAATATTTACGACTAGTAGAAATTTTTTAAAATTAAAAACCATGTGATATACGAAATTATTAAATCAAGATATCATTAAATTTAAATTTAATTTAATCGCGATTAGTAAATTAGAATAAGTATGGTAAATAATAAAAAAATTGCACATGATTGATTGATTTAAAGTTTAGAAGTAAATTCTGATTGCCTCTAAAATAATTTAATTTTTTGATTGGTAATTTATTCACCAACCAACAATATCTTTTAGCGTATATTTTATAATTAAAGTAATTAAAATGTATGTAGTATTCGTTTATGTGAATTTACTAACTTTTTTATTAACAATTTTTTAATAAATATATTTTTGAGTCTTTAAAAAAATCGAGTATTTGAAGATATGGATTTTATCAAAGCTATTTAAAATTTGATTCAAATTCGATTTTGTAGTGTTGGCTTATAAGCATTTATTAATTAATTTTATTAAAATATTATGAATATATATATATATATATATATATATATATATATATATATACATTTTTTTTTGAACTTTTAAAAAAATCAAATTTTTGAAGGTATGGATTTTATCCAAGTTATTTAAAATCTGATTTCAAATTCGATTTTTTCAGTATGGTTGTTCCAATTAATGAAATAAACTAATAATATTATAATCACAAATAACTTTTTTTTTGATAAACCGAAGATATATTAATAAAAGGCAAAGCCTTTAGACTGGTTACAACATAGATAGAACAGAGTTAATCGAAATAAAACACCAATAGCTAAGTAAAAGCCACCACTGACTTGCAACCCACTGACTAATACATGCAGGATAAACGAACTACATTAGATTCAAAATAAACAGAACAACTCAACCCTTTCCTTATCCTTGAACATCAGGACCTGGCCTTCCCATCGCAATCTCATCATACATGGCCCATTCCAACAATGCTTCATCTGTCTCCATTAGTTCCCCCTGAGCTGGGAAAAGGAAATCCCCCTGCTGCTCTACAGACTCCACTTGATCTGAAATTATGATTCCCTTTGCTTTGTGCTGGTGATGGGGAATTGATTTAAGAAGATCACTCAGCGTGCCACGAACCGCACACTCTAAAACATTCTTTGCGAAGATGCCTTCATAGATTTCTGTTTCCAAATCAATCACTGTCTTGCCAAACCATTTTGATACTGGGATTAGACAACCACTATCAATGATCCTGATAGCCTCTTTACTCAACAACCCGTCTTCATTAAAAGCAAAACCTGCTAACACTTTGTCTTTTCCCTTCCTCCTTGCCTGCATTTCATTCCATGCATTCTCCTGATTCTGAGAAGGTTCTTCAGCATCCTGATGATCTTTTGGAAAAGCTTCAGAGTCTTTGGGGCTACCAGAACCCACATTTACAGTAATATTAACTGTTATGTTAATATTGACATTGAAATTAAAGTTCGGTTGAGGCATAGGTTCATTAACATCTGGAACTTCATTCGGTGACTTCGGATATTCCGCTACATAATTTGATAGAGTATCATGATCATTGAACACCACTAGAGCATTGTGATTTGCAGCCTGCAAGCCATCTCCATTTCTGGCTCAACTAATTCATAGGTAAAAGTAGGAGAAGGAGGTGGGGATGCATCAATTACCTCCCCAAGCCTAAAGTAATCATTCACTTCGAAAGGTATGAACAGACCCATATCCATATACAGAAAAGTTTTAAGCTCTCTAAATAAACCTGGTGCAGCAGCAAATGAGACCATGTTTTGCATTCCAAATGTCGCCATATATTCAGCTGTTGCATTCATTGTTATAGGGATAAGAGAAGTCCTCCACTGAGTTAACCCCTCAACAAAAGTGTTGGAGTATAAAGTGTTAAACTGCCTCGCCACTTCCATTACATCATCCTCTACTATCTGCTCCTCTTAACGTCTGATTGTATAAACACCTCTGTTGGTGGATTCAATATTGACTCTGTATCGACCCATGTTGTTACAGTGGACTAATGCTGATTGCACCCCCCATAGCAGCGCCTGAACCTCTGTTCTTCCATGCATCGGGCCCATATCACCACATAACTTGATACCATCAGAATCTCTGATAATAACACCCACTCCGTTCCTATTACCATTTGCCAATGGATTATCCACCGTGATGAAATGAACATTTACTTTAACAAACCATTCTTCAGGCGGTGCCCAGAAATTTTCCATTTAGACAAGAAAAGGAGGAGAAGAGAGGAAGATGGAGAGGAGAGAAAGATAATGATACAGGTAAATGACTAAACCAAAGGGTTAGTGAAAAGTGGATTTTTATCCATTTGGATCGTTCTATTTTGGCTTGAATTGATCGCTTAATCCTCAAGTATTTGTGTGGTTTAACGTGTTTTGTGGAGTTTGTGCAGGAATTAAGCTTTTGCAGGGAGTATGGTGTTTTGTGGTTTTTGGAACAGAAGTGGTTGTGATGTAAAAATGGCGCGCGAAGAATTAGCTTCTAACTCAAATTCTGCAGAAACAGTATTAGAGGAGCGCGACCGCGCTAGAATTACACTGGAAGAGAGCGCGACCGCGCTAAGTGAATTGTCAGAATTGAGGGAGCGCGACCGCGCTACATTTACACTACAGGATAGCGCGATCGCGCTATGGTTAAACTGTGCCGCCAGAAACTTTTTAATTTCAGATTTTAAAGAGGAATGTTGCCGTTTTCTTCTCTTAATCGACATGGAAATAATCTTGGACGGTGGGAATAGTCTAGAAGCTTTATTTGACAAGGGAATTTGCAATCTATATCATATTTAAAGATGGAATTTGTCAAATTCAATTCCTACTCAAGAATGGCAATTGTTTGGAGAAGAGGCAATATTGAGCTATAAATACACATGCTGGGAGGTCAGATTTACACACACCCAGACACCAGAGATCAGATTACTTCACACTACATACACACTTTTCAGCACGAGATTGAGAAGCCAAGGCGAGGATCGTGACAACAAGAAGATCTAGACATAGTTTTCTTGTATTCTTACTAGGCGTATCTTTTGGATGCTTGATCATTATTCGACTTTGTTCTATAACTTTGTTATCATTGATTTATTCATCATTATTCTCTTCATCTTTATCATGTTTTCATCAAACCCCATGATGACGAATGGTTCGATTATGAACTAATCGCCGTCATGGGGTCCTAGCGGATTTACTTATGCAATTTAGATGTTGATTGCCTAACTTGATATATGTGTGGTGAATTTGCGATATCCTTGCATGGTTGTATTTAATTCATATAGATGCGTAGCTAACATCTATCTTGTTAATCTTAAGTGAAGCGACAGTGAATCTTTAGATTTAGAACTTGCCATGCTAGCATAAGTCCATGAATGTTGTTCATGTTTGTGGTGTGTTTCTAACCGTCTCATACTACCTTATGTAATCTTATGGATACTTGATCTTCAACCATTATGTTTTCAAATTCTATAGACATATAGGGTATAAGCATAATTGGTGCCTGCATGATTTCTATCTTTTGTGGATATTGTGTAGATTGGTGTGCGTGTACTGAAAGGTAACGTATACTTATTTCGTGTTGTCCGATTAGTTATCGTAACCACCACATATGTTGATAAAAGGGCATGATCTCTAAAGGAAGTTTGTATTGAAGTTAGGATCCCATGTTTTCCATCTCATAAGTAATTTGAAATCACTTAGTTAATTAATTTAGTTGTTAATTAATTCTTATTAGTTAATTTTAGATAATCAAAACTAATTTGTCCATTGTCTTAGCATTGAACGATAATCATACATTGATGCTTAGGTACAAGAACTAAATTATACAATCTCTGTGGGAACGAACTCTACTTCATTCTATATTACTTGTGAACACGTGCGCTTGCGTGATTTTGTGCTAACAAGTTTTTGGCGCCGCTGCCGGGGATTTGTTATAGTTTATGTGCTTGACATCAGTGGTCGTTAAAGTTCATTGACTCGGATCGGTTACTAATAGTTTTTGTGTTGTTTAGTGTTTTCAGGTACTTGAGCGTGTATGCGAACGCGTTCTCAAGCGAATAAGGAGAAGTTGGAAAATAAAGAAGAAACAGAAACAGAAGCTCCAGTGATTCAAGTTGTAGAAGAGATGGGAGAACCAGCAGCAGCAACTAAGGCTCTTAAGGATTTCTCGCAGCCGAAGATCAATGACATTGCATCGAGTATTGTCAGACCAGCAATCGCAGCCAATACCTTCGAGATCAAACCTAGCACTATACAGATGGTCCAAAACTCAGTTCAGTTTGGGGGTGCTCCTTCCGAAGATCCCAACATGCATATTCGGGATTTCATAGAGATCTGTGATACCTTCAGAACCAACGGGGTGTCTGAGGATGCTGTTAAGTTAAGGCTATATCCATTCTCTCTGAGGGACAAGGCGAAGAGTTGGTTACACTCTTTACCAGCAGGTTCTATCACTACATGGGAAGATCTTGCACAAAAATTTCTCACCAAATTTTTTCCCATGGCGAAGACAGCAGCTATCAGGAATGTTATCACTCAGTTTTCACAGCAGTCTGGAGAATCTCTATGCGAGGCTTGGGAAAGATATAAGGAGATGCTAAGCAAGTGTCCACATCATGGGATGCCTGATTGGATGATAATCAATTGTTTTTATAATGGTTTGGGTGCACAGTCGAGACCCATGCTAGATGCAGCATCAGGTGGAGCTTTGTGGGCCAAGAGTTATGAAGAAGCTTATGAATTGATCGAGATGATGGCTGCTAATGAATATCAGAATCCTACAGGGAGGTTATCTCAAGGCAAGGTAGCAGGTGTTCTTGAAATTGATACAGCTACAGCCATTACAGCTCAGTTGAAGGCCTTGTCAATGAAGGTCGATTCTTTGGCTAACATGGGAGTTCAGCAGGTAGCTAGTGTTTGTGAGTTGTGTGCGGGCGCACATGATACAACTCAATGTGCCATATCTTCTGAATCAGCACAATTTGTGAGTAACTTCCAGAGGCCACAACAGTCAGTTCCAGCCACCTATCACCCGAATAACCGCAACCATCCAAATTTTAGCTGGAGTAACAATCAAGGTGGTAATCAGCAGCAACATCAATTCGGAGCTAGGCAATTCAATCAAGGATTTCAGCAGCAGTACCAGCCCAGACAACAGTTTCAACCTCCAGGTTTCCAGCAACAATCTCAAGGGAATGCTGGTCAATCTTCTAATGAAAAAGCTGAGCTTGAGGAGTTGAGGATGATAGTAAAAAGTCAGGGGGCATCTATGAAGATCATGGAAAGTCAGATCGGGCAGCTTGTTAGTGCTCTGTTGAACAGACCATCTGGAGTTCTTCCGAGTGACACTGAAGCCAATCCAGGCAAGAGGGAAACCAAAGAGCATGTCAAATCAGTTACTTTGAGATCGGGTAAGGTGACTGGTAATCAGAAATCAGCCACTGAGGAAGAAGAAGAAGTTCAAGAGCAACATGTGGCACCTACTGCAGATAAGGAACAAATCCAGACTGACAGAGTAGCTGAGCAGTTGGTTAGTGAGGTGGAGAATCCTAAAAATTCTGCTAAGGAAGTTTCTCCAAAGCAGTCTACAGAGAACGTGAAAATCTTTCCTCCTCCTCCATATCCAGGCAGATTGAAGAAGCAGAAGAATGGCAGACAGTTTGGCAAGTTTCTGGAGGTATTCAAAAAGCTTCAAATCAATATCCCTTTTGCTGAAGCATTAGAGCAGATGCCGAGCTATGCAAGGTTTATGAAGGGTATTCTCTCAAAGAAGTTGAAACTTGAAGAATTGGATAAATTAGCATTAACAGAAGAGTGCAGTGCCATTTTACAGCAGAAGTTACCACCGAAGCTAAAGGATCCAGGCAGTTTCACTATTCCGTGCACCATTGGGAATTTATCTTTCAGCAAGTGTTTGTGTGATTTGGGTGCTAGTATCAATCTCATGCCATTGTCAGTTTTCATGCAGCTTGGTCTTCCAGATCCTAAACCTACTAACATCTCTCTACAGCTAGCTGATCGTTCTATTACATACCCGAGGGGTATCGTTGAGGATGTTTTGGTCAAGGTTGATAAACTCATCTTTCCAGCAGATTTTGTGATTCTTGACTTTGAAGAAGATAAGAAGATTCCTATCATCTTAGGACGACCTTTTCTAGCTACGGGCCGTACTTTGATTGATGTTCAGAAGGGGGAGCTCACTATGCGGGTGCAAGATCAGGATGTTACCTTCAATGTTTTCAATGCAATGAAGCTACCTTCAGATGATGAGGAATGTTGTCAGGTGGACTTGGTGTAGTCGTCAGTGAAGTTGAACTTTGATCAGTTACTGTTGGCTGATCTATTAGAGAGAGCTTTGCTAGGAGATTCTGTAGTTGAAGATGAAGAAAGAGAAGAGCAAATTCAGCAATTAAGGGCAATTCCGTGGAGAAAGAGTTTTGAAGTGCCAGTTGAGTCACTTGGGCTAGAGGAGATTAAAAAGTCACAAAGTCGTCTCAAACCATCTATTGAGGAAGCTCCTACACTTGAGCTTAAACAGCTACCAGAGCATTTGAGGTATGCCTTTTTGGGTGAAGCATCTACTTTGCCTGTTATCATTGCCGCTAACTTGACAGATAGTGAAGAGGAGAAGCTCTTGAGGATATTGAGACAGTTTAAGACAGCTATTGGATGGACTATAGCAGACATCAAAGGAATCAGTCCTTCGTATTGCATGCACAAAATTCTGCTAGAGGAGAATTGCAAGCCTACTGTGGAGCATCAGCGTCGTCTCAATCCTATTATGAAGGAAGTGGTGAAGAAGGAGATCTTGAAGTGGCTTGATGCTGGTATTATCTACCCTATTTCAGACAGTTCTTGGGTAAGTCTAGTACAATGTGTGCCGAAGAAGGGGGGTATGACAGTTGTTGCTAATGAGAAGAATGAGCTCATCCCTACACGTACCGTTACAGGGTGGAGAGTTTGCATGGACTATCGCAAGTTGAATAAAGCCACGAGAAAAGACCACTTTCCTCTTCCGTTTGTTGATCAGATGTTAGACAGGTTGGCAGGCCACGAGTACTATTGTCTTCTTGATGGATATTCGGGATATAATCAGATTTGCATTGCACCTGAGGATCAAGAGAAGACTACATTCACATGTCCCTTTGGCACCTTTGCATTCAGACGAGTTCCGTTCGGACTGTGTGGCGCTCCAACCACTTTTCAGAGGTGTATGATGGCTATTTTTTCAGACATGATTGGTATCAATGTGGAAGTTTTCATGGATGATTTCTCAGTGTTTGGTTCTTCATATGACGAGTGCTTGCATAATCTTGGTCTGGTTTTGAAGAGATGTGTGGAGACTAATCTGTTGCTGAATTGGGAAAAATGTCACTTTATGGTGCAAGAAGGAATCATTCTTGGGCACAAGGTTTCTAGCAAAGGACTCGAGGTGGACAAAGCAAAAATTGACACTATTGAGAAGCTTCCTCCTCCTATCTCTGTTAGAGGCATTCGCAGCTTTCTTGGTCATGCGGGTTTCTATCGTCGGTTCATAAAGGATTTTTCGAAGATCTCTAAACCCTTGTGCAATCTATTGGAGAAAGATGTGCCCTTCAATTTTGATGAAGCTTGTCTTGATGCTTTCGAGCTTTTGAAGAAGAAGTTGACTACCACACCTGTTATTACTGCACCAGATTGGAGTGAGCCATTCGAGATAATGTGTGATGCTAGTGACTATGCCGTTGGTGCTGTTCTTGGTCAGAGAAAGGAGAAAATATTTCATGTGGTTTACTATGCTAGTAAAACCCTTAATGACGCACAGTTGAACTACACCACCACGGAAAAAGAGCTCTTGGCTGTTGTTTATGCATTTGAGAAGTTTCGAGCCTATTTACTTGGCACGAAAGTCATTGTCTACACAGATCATGCGGCTATCAGATACTTGATGACAAAGAAGGATTCGAAGCCTAGGTTGATTCGATGGGTCTTATTGCTCCAGGAATTTGATTTGGAGATTAAAGACAGAAAAGGAACTGAAAACCAGGTGGCAGATCATCTTTCAAGGTTGGAAGACCATGGTAAAAATTCACAGGCTAAATATCTAATTAATGAATCTTTTCCGGATGAGCAGCTTTTAGGGGTACAAGTGGAAGAGCCATGGTTTGCAGATTTTGTGAACTATCTTGTCAGTGACATCATCCCTCCGGATTTATCTTATGCTCAAAGGAAGAAGTTCTTACATGATGTGAAGTGGTACCGATGGGACGAGCCGTATTTGTTCAAACAGGGTGCTGATCAGATTATTCGACGTTGCATTCCTTATAGCGAGACTGAAAGTGTGTTGCGAGATTGCCATTCCACTGTTTATGGAGGTCATTATGGTGGAGAGAAGACAGCAGCTCGTGTTCTTCAGGCAGCTTTCTTTTGGCCTACAGTTTTTAAGGATGCTCATCAGTTTGTTTTGAGGTGTGATCGTTGTCAGAAAGTTGGTAATATTTCTAGGAGGAATGAGATGCCTCTTAATATGCTCCTTGAGGTAGAGATCTTTGATGTATGGGGTATTGATTTCATGGGACCCTTTGTTTCGTCTTGTAATAATCAGTACATCTTGCTAGCTGTGGACTACGTCTCTAAGTGGGTTGAGGTGAAGGCCTTACCAACCAATGATGCTAAGGTGGTGCTGAACTTTCTTCATAAATAGGTCTTTACGCGTTTTGGAACTCCGCGAGCTATTATTAGTGATGAGGGGACTCACTTTTGTAATCGTCAATTCACTGCATTGTTGGCGAAGTATAGGGTGACACATCATGTTGCTACAGCATATCATCCCCAAACAAACGGTCAAGCGGAGGTTTCTAATCGTGAAATCAAGAGAATTCTAGAAAAGGTGGTGAATCCGTCAAGGAAGGATTGGTCCTTGATGTTAGATGAAGCTGTTTGGGCCTATAGAACAGCTTACAAAACACCTTTGGGAATGTCTCCGTATTAGTTAGTTTTTGGAAAAGCATGTCATCTACCAGTGGAATTGGAACATAAAGCTTTTTGGGCGATTAAGAAGTTGAATCTTGATATTAGAGCAGCTGGTGAGAAACGGTTATTGCAGTTGAATGAGTTAGAGGAGTTTCGATCTCAGGCTTACGAGAACCACAAGATTTACAAGGAGAAGGTGAAGAGGTGGCATGATAAGAAGTTGATTCCTAAGGTCTTTGTGCCTGGTCAGTTGGTTTTGTTGTTTAATTCGCACCTCAAGCTTTTTCCTGGGAAGCTTAAGTCAAGGTGGTTAGGGTCGTTCACTGTTAAAACCGTATTTTCGCATGGAGCCGTTGAGATTTTTTAAAAGTCACCTGATTTGGCGTTCAAGGTAAATGGTCAGCGGTTGAAACATTATTTTACAGGTGATCCAGTGGTTCGTGAAACAGATTCCGTGGATTTGGCAGAAACGTAACGACCGAGCAGCAAGTCAAGCTAATGACGTTAAACGAGCGCTTCTTGGGAGGCAACCCATGTGATTGGATATCATTATTGTTGTATATTCTTTGTATTATCATTAAAAAAAATATATAAAAATATTGGGACAGCGCGACCGCGCTGTCTGGCAGTGCAAATAGAGCGCGACCGCGCTAATTCGATTCTGGAGGTGCAGAAATAATTCCCGGAGTAGATTTTGAGCCCAAAATTCGAGTTGGAAACCCTAATCTCAGCCCAAAACCAGTCCTGATCACTCTATAATTCCCCAAATTCGTTTGTACTCAGTCATTATATCATCTCTCTTATACACACATCTCTCATATACATACATATACCTATATACACTTAACCCTAAACCACTACTTTGGAGCTTTGGAATTCGTGTTCATTCATCGATTGAAGGCTTACTACGCAGTGCTAACATCTCCTACAGATTCGTTTTGGGTAATTTCTTGATTATTCTTGTTATTACGAATTGTAGTTTGCGTATAGGTTGCTGTGGGTTGCTATTTGTGTATATTTTCTGCTTGTTGGAGATTGTGTAATGGCCCCGAAAAGGACCGTTTTGCTGGTGGTTCTAGTGGACATCATTCATCTGATTCCGATTCTAGTTCGGAGGGACCCGGGGAAAAGTTTGTTTCCGTGGAGGCCCGGGCGGAGTATAACAGGTTGATGTCAAAGACAGTAATCAAGGATAGGATGTTTTTAGCTGGTCCGCTGGATGGAGATCTGGTGGCGATGATTCAGTCGCGAGGTTGGGAGCCTATTTGTCAGTTGGCTATGGATATTCCGTTGTCTATTGTTCGCGAGTTCTATGCGAATGCGAAGGCTGAAAGGAATGGTTATTCAGTGGTTAAAGGTTTGACAGTTGACTACACACCGCCTGCCATCAGCCGTTTGCTTGCTTTGCCTACCAGACCTGCAGGTGCTGAGGATTGGACTTTTAAGTCCAGGACAGAGGTAGACTTGGATGCTATTGTGACTAGGTTGTGTGTGCCAGGTACTGTGTGGAAGATGAAGCCAGGGAGTAATGAGCACTTGCATTTCCCTACTTCTGCGTTGAACAGGTATGCTAGAGCATGGAATTTGTTTATCTGTGCTAACTTGTTGCCTACCACACATCAGCACGAGGTTAATGTGGAGAGGGGTATTTTGCTGTGGGCGATTCTGAATGGTTTTTATATTGACATTGGTTATATGATTAACCAAAATATCTTGAGGTTTTTGAGAGCGAGTGCTACAGGGGGGATTCCATATGGTTCTGTGGTTACTAGTTTGTGTATGGCGGTTGGAGTGAGATGGGCTGAGGACGAGCCGATTCAGTTGCCGAGTGGTGCTATTGATTCTGGGACTATTGCGAGGATGGTGGAGTGGCCGGGCGGCGTTCCACATCCTAGGGGTTTGGGTTACCAGATTGCTGGTGCTGTTCCGCCACCTCAGGTTCCTGATGATATTCCTGTTGCCTCTCAGTACAGACGGCTGATGCGTCGCATGGATGCTATGTATGATTCTCAGAGCCGTTTTGCACAGGAGTTGACTCAGGCGCTGGGCACTGCTTTTGCTGCCAGTGGAGTGCAGGTGGATTGGCCTGTTTTTGGGGCACATGGAGTCTATCCTCCACCGGATTCTCCTCCTCGGGAGGGTGGTCCAGGTGGTCAGTAGGTATGTTCTACTTTTCCCTTATTTACTTCCAATGAGGGCATTGGAAATTTCAAGTTTGGGGGTGGTTTGGGGGATTAGTAGTTGTTGTATTATGTGTTCATGTAGGATTTCATGCTTTGCATATTAGTAGTAGTAATTATGCATTTATGTTTGTGTTATCTACGTTCGTTTCATATAGGACATTCTGTTTTTGTTTCGTATACCATGTGAGTTCATATTAGTTGCATTTGCATAGCATGCATTTTTCATGATCCCTTAGAATAAGCTGATGCCATAAGGTAGGTAGATGTTGATGTGGGTGTGAAAAGGATGAACAGAGGGCTGATTTTAAATTTTGATGAAATTGACATGCATGTTTCATGAATAAAATTTTTACACAGTCTCGTCGTTTGCTCTTGGACTAGGTTGCATCATGCTTGTTTGGATTTAGGATTTAATCACTTGTTTATCGATAGAATTTGCTTTATTCTCTTGATGATTAAGGAACACCAAAATATAAGTTTGGGGGAAAACAGAAATTTCATGCTAATGTGTTTGTGTTTGTGTTTGTTGGCTAGGCGTCAAATGGCTAGTAGCCGGCTCATGTTTATGAGTAGTCTAGGGTTGGAATTGAGAATTCTCATTCCAGATTCCATGTGAAAAAAAAAAGAAAAAAAAAAGAAAAAAAACAAAGGAAAAAAAAGAAAAAATGAAGGAAAAAAAGAAAAAAAAAAGAAAAAAGAGTGTTGTGAGAGTGTGAGTATGCAGAATTGATCAGGGTGAGCTCTTTAATACTCGAGCAATTAAGTTCTTGGGGACTTTGTGCCTAGTGACCTAAGGCTTTTTATAGCCTGGGATCCACTAACCCAACGCTCGCTACATGGGTATTATTGTATAAGCCTTTAGGGGTCTCATCCATTGCACGATCAAATAAGCATGTGTGTTGTGTACATATTGTGTTTGAGTCATAATAAAGCATGAATTTCTGTCTACTTTAGAGGAGTATGGAGGTGTATCTGAAGTGATCTTGAGTTTAACGTTCATTCTATTTATAAACCTGTGATTGTCTTGGAAAAGAATATGTATGATTTTGATCCGGTTTGGGAGTATATCTGTCGAGCATTGCACACACGCACGTTCTGATCATGTATTGTTAGTATACCGGAATTTAGTCGAGCTCTGTTTGGATTGATTGCATTCATTGAGATATTTGCTTGCTAAGTGGTGTTGGTTAGTTTGAGGGGATCCTTTGCATTCATATTTAGTTGCATTCATGCATTGCATTGTTTGTGTCGTTTGTGTCAGTTGGATTTTGTGGGTACATTCACTATAGGCCCTCACGAGACCTTACTCGTCCACTAGGGCTGCCTAGGGGTTTAAAGGGCTTGTTGCATATGCTAAATGCATCCGTGATCACCTACGGAAGTGGTACTAGTTAGTTGTATATATTTATATCAGTTTATGCTTGACGACAAGCATCGGTTCAAGTTTGGGGGTGTGATAAGTGGATTTTTATCCATTTGGATCGTTCTATTTTGGCTTGAATTGATCGCTTAATCCTCAAGTATTTGTGTGGTTTAACGTGTTTTGTGGAGTTTGTGCAGGAGTTAAGCTTTTGCAGGGAGTATGGTGTTTTGTGGTTTTTGGAACAGAAGTGGTTGTGATGTAAAAACGGCGCGCGAAGAATTAGTTTCTAACTCAAATTCTGCAGAAACAGTATTAGAGGAGCGCGACCGCGCTAGAATTACACTGGAAGAGAGCGCGACCGCGCTAAGTGAATTGTCAGAATTGAGGGAGCGCGACTGCGCTACATTTACACTACAGGATAGCGCGACCGCGCTATGGTGAAACTGTGCCGCCAGAAACTTTTTAATTTCAGATTTTAAAGAGGAATGTTGTCGTTTTCTTCTCTTAATCGACATGGAAATAATCTTGGACGGTGGGAATAGTCCAGAAGCTTTATTTGACAAGGGAATTTGTAATCTATATCATATTTAAAGATGGAATTTGTCAAATTCAATTCCTACTCAAGAATGGCAATTATTTGGAGAAGAGGCAATATTGAGCTATAAATACACATGCTGGGAGGTCAGATTTACACACACCCAGACACCAGAGATCAGATTAATTCACACTACATACACACTTTTCAGCACGAGATTGAGAAGCCAAGGCGAGGATCGTGACAACAAGAAGATCTAGACATAGTTTTCTTGTATTCTTACTAGGCGTATCTTTTGGATGCTTGATCATTATTCGACATTGTTCTATAACTTTGTTATCATTGATTTATTCATCATTATTCTCTTCATCTTTATCATGTTTTCATCAAACCCCATGATGACGAACGGTTCGATTATGAACTAATCGCCGTCATGGGGTCCTAACGGATTTACTTATGGAATTTAGATGTTGATTGCCTAACTTGATATATGTGTGGTGAATTTGCGATATCCTTGCATGGTTGTATTTAATTCATATAGATGCGTAGCTAACATCTATCTTGTTAATCTTAAGTGAAGCGACAGTGAATCTTTAGATTTAGAACTTGCCATGCTAGCATAAGTCCATGAATGTTGTTCATGTTTGTGGTGTGTTTCTAACCGTCTCATACTACCTTATGTAATCTTATGGATACTTGATCTTCAACCATTATGTTTTCAAATTCTATAGACATATAGGGTCTAAGCATAATTGGTGCCTGCATGATTTCTATCTTTTGTGGATATTGTGTTGATTGGTGTGCGTGTACTGAAAGGTAACGTATACTTATTTCGTGTTGTCCGATTAGTTATCGTAACCACCACATGTGTTGATAAAAGGGCATGATCTCTAAAGGAAGTTTGTATTGAAGTTAGGATCCCATGTTTTCCATCTCATAAGTAATTTGAAATCACTTAGTTAATTAATTTAGTTGTTAATTAATTCTTATTAGTTGATTTTAGATAATCAAAACTAATTTGTCCATTGTCTTAGCATTGAACGATAATCATACATTGATGCTTAGGTACAAGAACTAAATTATACAATCTCTGTGGGAACGAACTCTACTTCATTCTATATTACTTGTGAACACGTGCGCTTGCGTGATTTTGTGCTAACAGTTAGGCCTAGATAAATAGCTAAACCTATTAATTCCCCAAGACAAAAAAGGTTGCAGATAGCCACTGAAGCATCACGTCGAGCATATCTGTCTTGGAGATGTCAAAAGTAACACAGGAACCAAAGCGATTACCGAGAGAAAAAGACCTAAATTCTCAAAGCCAAAATCAAACGTATTTGGAATATGTAATGTTAAATAATGACATTATTGAAGGGACTTAATTCTTAGAACGATACCACCGAAAGCCCAGCCCAAACTGGCTAGAGAGAGCTAAAACTATCTATTTTAGTTACAAAATATATACCTTTTACCTTTTCCGACATTAAAATATCTCATTTTCTCCTAAATAATAACTAACCAACTACCTTTTTCAGCTATTATCTTTTCTAACTTTTTTAACTAAAATATCTTTTTTTCCAAAAATATCGTCATTCTAATTAATCCGATCTTGTAGTGTTGGCTTATATGCATTTATTAATTAATTTTATTAACAAATTATAATAAATATGTTTTAGAACTTTTAAAAAAATCAAAATTTTGAAGGTATGGATTTTATCCAAATTATTTAAAATCTGATTTCAAATACGATTTTTTCAGACTTCAAGTTGAGTTAGATTATAATTTCTAAAATCGATTACAATTATACAATATATATTATGAAAATCAATTTATAATGTATGATAATATGATTGTGATTGACTTTATATTAAAAGAATTGTTGATTAACGAATGATTAATTATGACATTTAATTTAAAATATATAATAGTATATTGTGACTGATTTCAAATTAAAATTGTGATTTTCTAGTAAATATTCTTTGATTTTAAAAATATGTATTTATGGATATGTTTAATAAAACCATTATTGTATTTAATTAATCCGATCTTGTAGTTTTGTCTTATATACATTTATTAATTAATTTCATTAACAAATTAGTAATAAATATTTTTTAGAACTTTTAAAAAAACCAAAATTTTGAAGGTATGGATTTTATCCAAATTATTTAAAATCTGATTTCAAATCCTATTTTTTCAGATTTCAAGTTGAGTTAGATTATAATTTCTTAAAATCATTTACAATTGTACAATATATTATGAAAATCAATTTATAATGTATGACAATATGATTGTGATTGACTTTATATTAAAAGAATGGTTGATTAATGAATGATTAATTATGAAATTTAATTTGAAATATATAATAGTATATCGTGATTGATTTCAAATTAAAATTGTACTTTTCTAGTAAATATTTTTGGATTTTAAAAATATGTATTTATTGATATGTTTAATAAAACCATTATTGTATTTAAATTAGAATTGTTAACTAACCATGATTAAAGAGGTAGGTTGATATTGTAAATAAGGAAAATTTTTAATATAACATGATTGGTCTAAAATTTAGGAATTAGCTCTGATTGGTTCTAAAATAATTCCTAATTTCTGATTAGCTATCTGTACATTGGTAGACTCAGGTATTATAATAAAGGATTATCAAATCATCTCATATAAAAATTTAAGCCTCCAAAATTCATGTTTTAAAAAAAATTAATGAAAAAAATTCATATAATATTAAAAAAAAATCCGTGCATCACCGGGTTTTAAGCTTGTACTAGTAAGTTGTACATTAACAAATCATGATTTTGTAATAACATGTGGTACACTTGTGAATTATCTAAAGTTTTTTTTTTGTCAAGGTGAATTATCTAAAGTTGATTGCATCTAAATCAATATAATTTGATTTATTTCGAATTCAAATTCGAATTCATCGTTCAATTCAATTTTTAAAAAAGAATCAAAATCTGACTCAATTGTTACATAAAATTGGAAAATGTTAGAATTTCCAAATTTGTTCCTAGATGCAATGTGTCAGAATCTTATTGATATTAATTTAATAAATTATGATGGACCCCTACATTTACATAAATTTCATCAGTTAAAATCTCTCAAAATGTCTTGTCAATTTTTGCAAAAAAAAAAAAAAAATGTCATGTCAATCATCGAGAAACTTTATTTGAGAACGTTTTTATGTACATAGCATTACTCCATGAAATATCTTAAAAGTTGTTTTTCAAGACTAACCTCTAAAGTTTTTGTCAAAAAATTAAACTCTAACTTTTTTGAATCTATTAGAAATATTCTGAAGATCACGAATAATAAGGATATAATATTCACAGATTTTTCTGTTATGCCTTAATTTTAAATAAAAATTTGAAAATAATATTTTTATCATCGTGGCCCACTATTAATACTTTGGTCGGTGTCTAAACAAATCATAACTCGTGTACCAATTTGATGATACCATCCGATTCTACTTTTTGGCCAACAACATGTTGGTGCAGTGGGTCGAACCCTTGTCTCCTTTGTAGGAGGTCAAGGGTTCGATCCCTGGGTGTGTGTGAGTTTAGTTTGTATTAGTTTCCTTTCTTTGTATTTGTATTTGTGTGTGAGTAAAGTTTCGTTATCCTATTCTACTTTTCCTATGTTTCACACCCTTGAGTTTCTGTCACAACCATAGAGAAGCTGTCACTAATTATCAGGCATGAGAATAAAAATCGGTTGATTTCTGAAAAATTATCGATAAATTGGTCAAAATTTTGGAATTAATTCAGTTGATTTTGCAAAAATCATCGATAAATTTCAGATTTTTCAACTGAATCACCCGATAAATTATAAATCGGTACCTCAACCAAATAGTTCCGATTTCCGAAATCTGCAACACTGTTATCCGGTAATATTTAAACTTTAAGAAAAAAAATATCTTTTAATTAATTTTATTTAATGTATAAAAAACATATAATCTTGGGCTAGCCATAAACCACTGTATTGGTATTTTTTCAAAAAATAAAAATAAAAAAATCTTGGTATGTATGCATTGTATCTATACAATTCCATTAACTTACTTGACCATTTTAATGACCCATCTTGTGTTTTTCTTATGTGTTAAGCCTCTCTTTTTTTTTTTTTCCTGTGCAGAGACGTGTAGAGAAGCTGCCCTTTAATTTACAGGTATTTTCTTGAATTATTACTTTGTAAAAATTGAGGCTTTTAATTTAAAGTTTTATTCTTGATTCAATTGGTGTTTTGTGATGGTTTTATTTTGTTTAAGATGATTGTAGAATGACCCATATGTTTTTCTTAAGTGATCCATATGTTTATATCTGTTAATTCTTGATTGATGTATTAAAAAGTTGTTAATTTGCTATAGTAGGCTTTGTGTTGGATGTATCTCTATAAAAAAGTAATGATTTTTAGGAATGTGATGGGCTGAAATTGTAGAATGTGTTCATAGTGCTGCTGTTATTAGCAGTTTAGTTTGTTATTAATTAGTGTATGTGTGATTTTGTTATAAAGTTGATTAATATGGAGATATGATCATATACTTGAGTTGTTTCGGAAGATGAAAAAAGATGCTACTTTGGTTGTCTTCTTTCATTTCAGCATTGATTGTTTCGTTGTAGTTAGGGTGTTGTAGTAGGCTTTGAGTTAGATTTTTAGACTGGTTAAATTTCTTTATGAAAAAGGAACGATTTTTAAGAATGTAATTGGCTGATTTTGTAGAATGTGTTCGCTTTACCTCTGTTAGTTGCTGTCCAGTTTGTTATCGGTGTTATTATATGCAATTTAATTATTTAGTTAATTGATTTGGGAGAGATGATTATATAAATTTGTCTCCGTAGATAGTGAAAGGTGCTGTTTTGGTTGTCTCCTTTCATTTCAAAGTGATCGATCATGACTTGGTAACATAATGTATGTGTAAATTTACAAAAAGGTTAAATTTGAGCTTATTACTAGAGCGCAAGGTTGGGTAGGATTATTAATTTCTTTCTTTGTGGTAAGTTTTGGAGTCTATAGTTATATTTCATGATGAGTAATGGTAATTTCCCTTCAATTTGGTTATTATTTTTAATCTTTTTCCACCTTCAGTTTAGTTTCTTGGATTGAAGTTACTTTACTTTTTTTTAAAAACTGATATGCTCATTTTGGGATATTTGAACTTTAGTTGTTTTACTTTTCATTCTAAGCTGATATGTTCAATTTGAGGCGTTTTGATTGATGTCATTTCACTTTTCATTTTAAACTGATATATTGTATTCTTATACTCTCCTCAACATGTTTAGTAGTTCTTGATAATCGAGCAACTTCAGCATGAGTACTCAGGAAGTGAGGAATCCAATCACGTATGTAAGGCATTCAAGGCGGAGGAAGATGATAGAAGTGGATTCAAATGTTCCACATTCTCATGTAAACAGGGTGCAAGGGCAACAAATGGGAATTTTAACTCATACTGCATCTCAAGTTGGAACAAGTGTGCAACAGGAGGGGTCTATGGCACAAATAATTGACGTTGAGGCATATGATGACGATGTTATATTATCGTCTCCAAGGGAATTTGCTGAAGTGTGTTTTTCCGCTTCATGTATTTAACGTAACCATTTTCTAGTTTGATCATGTAATAACAGCTACTGACAATACTAATTACTTCGTCAGGCAAAGGCAAAGAACAACTCTAGAAGAAAGCGTAAAAGAACTATTTTGATTGATTTAGAGTCAGGTAATCAAATGTATATCTAGCAATGTTGCTGACCTATGTTTAGCCTCTAATGTTTTACCATTGAATGAAGATTCAACTGTTCATACATTCTTGAGCAATGCATGCATATAAATTCATTCTCTTTTAACAGATCTGTCCTAGTCTCATGCACATGTTATATAAGATTTCTTTTCTTCTCTTCTCTAGAAGGGGTGATGGATTTTATCTTTGTATGTAAACAAACTCATATTTAACCATGTATTTCAGGGGCCCATTTGAAAAAAGACTTTTTTTTTCCTAATTGAAAAACTTTTTTTTTTTACTTGGGTTATGATGTACATAAGTCACATAACACTATTGATTAACTCTTGACCAACTCTTGACATAGTGTTTGATAGACTTCAATTTTTGATTTTATCATTTGTGGATGTGTGCATCTTCTCCACCTAACCAAGCACTAGCAATATTTTTAAATGTGTGTTGTGTATAAGTTTCCTTGTATGTTTCCTTTTTTCTATCTTTGATGGGCTGATTGTTGTTAATACTAAGTGGTTCTATAGTGAATACTGAATATAGTCTTGACTCTTGACCAACTATTGACATGTTTAATAGACTATAATTTTTTGTTCGACATATGTGGATATGTGTATCTTCTCGATCTTTTAACCAAGAATTAGAAATATCCATAATGTATGTTATATAAGTTTCCTTGTATGTTCCATTTTCCTATCTTTGATGGGCTGATCTGGTTTTTTTAATAACAGAAGGACAGTCGACTGGGGTTTCTACATGCAATCTGGTCAACCGCAGAAGTGTTCTCTTAAACCAAATTGTGCAAGGAAGTAGCAGAACTATGGTAATAGCAGCCTATCCTTTTTACCAGTCAGTGTGTGTGTGTGTGTGCTTTTTTTAATTCTTCTTATACCTAAGATTGATGGTAAACTAATATTATATTGTAATATACTCCAAGTGCATTTAATGCCACGCCTTTTGAAGTATACATTCGAGTGTGTAAGACTGTAATATATATTGATGTTCCTACTTTATATTCATATTACTTATTATATTGTACTTAAAATCTAGGATCTAGGCAATTGTTAGAGGCTTCTTTATGTCTTTTGCACTACATTTAATACATTAATGCCGGGCTAATGTGTCAAAAATAAGTGTCTTTTTTTTTTTTGGTGAGGAAGAATAACCTTGTGTGACATATAATTGAAGCTATCTTGCCATCTAAGATGGAGCAACTCAAGTAGGCTCCCCATGTCTCAGTGAGAGTGCTAGTTAATATTCTGCAAGTCAGCTGCAATATTCAAATATTCATTACAATAATCCGTAGATTTGTGCACATATGCTGAAGCTTATTGTGGACCCGAAGTCACTTGCACAGTGCTTTACATTTTACAATAACCCAATCAACACGAAAGGTCAACGTATGTGTATATATAGGATACTGTTGCAATCTCATTTACAAAAAGGCTGATTCTAGCTGGTTTCTTTGTATCACTTAATAGAATTAATAGAAGTGGAAATGTTAATAGGCCTGAATGTGAGTATTTATAATTACTGGTCTCCAGGAGAACATGGTCTTTATTTTAGTTCGTTCTATGTTATTATATCTTCTCTTTGTTGCATGTGTCTGGAGACCAAAGTAAAAAAACAAGATGCAATGCCATATTTAAACGTATTTTTACCTATATGTAGAAAATGTATTAATAGAAACTATAATTGGCATCATGCAAGCCACCATCTCCCTTCCCTCCTCGGCTTTTCATAAAATTGGTCTTGTACGTTACAGTTTCCTCAATTTGGCTGAAGTGCCTCTATAAACAAATGTTGGTTTGCTAGTGCATGAGTACCTCTGCTTGTAATAACTCCCACTATAGAATCTCATATTTTGAAGCATATTTATTGATTGCTAACAATCTCTTATAATCTTTAAAGAAAGGTCAACTAATTTATCTTGCTGTATAGATAAATTGATTGCTTGTATGATTGATTGCTTCAACTTGCTTTCCCAGCACACATTCATAGATGCATACCCTGTCGTGGTGCACATATTCATATAAGAAAATGTGTAAGCAGATTTAGTAGAAAAAAATGATGACTGACATTCTAATGCTTTCATTTTTTTGCCAGAATGAGAATGCATGGAGTATGAAAGTGGCTCCGCCTTTACCGCGACCTCGACCAGTGGAGCCCTCCTTTACCTGTCCTGTTTGCATGGGTCCATATGTTGAAGAGATGTCAACAAAATGCGGACACATATTTTGTAAGAAATGTATCAGAGCGTCAATAGCTGTTCGGGGTCAATGCCCTACTTGCAGAGGAAAGATCAGCATGAAAAACACCATTAGGGTTTATCTCCCCGCCGCCAATTGAGTGCAAGGTCTGAGTTCCCTTTCATTTTAAATTAAAGAGTTGTGTGTTTTATGAATATTAATCTAATAAAACACAAATAATGAATCGACATTGGAAGTCCAATTAAGTTGTTCTCCTTGGTGGAAATTGTGGTGTGATTTGACCAATATGGTTCAATGTTTACATGGGCATCAGTAGATATTCCAAAATTCAAAAAAAAAAAAAAAAAAGAAGTAAAATCTAGGAAAAAATAAATCTACCTTTCTGATGTATTCCTAACTTTATTTCAAAAATATATTGTTTACTTCAATGGAAGAAGTACAAGAGTAAATTTGAACCGATAAGATTTGAATAACTTAAGGAGGCTTCCTCTCTTTATCAGTTAAATGAGAATCCCCGTAACAGGTAAATAGTTCAAATCAACACAAATCCTCTTATCTATCAGTTGGATGAAAATCTTGGTAAGTGGTAATTGGTTTTTGGTTCAAATTGGCTTACTTTACCAACTGTACATTTGTGTGTCAGATATTATCATTATTGAGCGACTCCTTGCTTCTAGTAAGCTTTACTACATAAACCTATTTGTGTACATATCATGGACCAGTGGTTGCATATGAAGGATTTTCCCAGTAATCTTGAGGATACTGGTTTTCCTGTTTATATTAAAACTGGACACAACTTGTGCTACTTATGTTAAATATAAAGCCTAGTGCCAAAGAACCAATCCCCATGCCTTACCGTCCCTTGACATGGGTTCAATCTTATCCCCTCACTGTGTAATCTACCCACAATTTCGAGTCACTAACATCTGGATTTTGCTCTGCAGATATCATGCATCCTAATGTGAACTTATAGTGCGTTTACATCTTCGGAGTTGGATGTGTGGTTGTACAAGATATGGATGCTCTCTCAGGACAGTCCAGTATTGTTATCTTACTGGATTTTATAGATACTTTCAGATTAGATGTTGAAATTGGGTGTCAACATCGGTGGTTTCTTTTCTGGATTTTTATATGAGCTGGTTGTCACTCAGACACTCAAGCAGGGTGATTACCTGTGATGATATATACAAATCTCCGCACCAAAAGTTGTTTTTTCTTTGTACAAGTTAACTTTGTTTTTGGTTGAAGTTATAATGGATATTAGATTCTAAATTCTGGCCTTATGCTGTGTCATACCGTTTTTAAATTTGCCTCAAAAGTTACCTTTCTCGGCTTTTTATCAAATTGGTCCTTCCTGATGGCAATCGATCATGGATTTAATTGAAGAGTTTACTGTTTTAACTGTTTCCATGATCAAATGAACTTTGTCTGGTTAGTAAATTACTAAATTATGTAGCAAGAACGTTCAATCAGCCAGATTTTTCCAAAATTTAGCGAAGAACGAGTGTTAGAAATAACTCTGAAATCTGTACCGTTTGTGAAGAAAAGCACAAAGCTTTTTCACTTTTTATAGTAATATTTGGTAAGAATATTGTACAATCACACGTATGACGTATCAACCTGGTTCTTCTGTCATGCTTGATTTTGTAAAACTGCAAAAGCCTTTCAGTTGACATACATTCTGGAAAACTACAATTCAATATTTCAATTCGTAAGACAAGATAATGCATAGCTGAGGCCTGGGAAAGTAAATGTCTTAATTTTGCATGCTGAAATACCTGGCTGTACAGTTCATCATGCTTGAAAAAACTGAACACTTTTAGTGCACTTTACCTTTCAAATAATAGTTACGATGGAAATCTAGTTTAAACAATATTGTTTCTTGGTTCTTTTTTCTTTCTCCAACGAGTGCGGGCCCTGTTTATTTCAAGTTTGTTGTTCGACAATCTTAAAATGTGTAAGAATGGGAGCAAGTCATCCCCGTCTATTGTTGCTTCCGCAGCAGCATGTCCATTAGATACTTTGAGCTTTGTCCCTGCAACATTTTCCTCTGACTCGGGACTTGTGAGAGAATCAACGACATCATCATGCTGGCATTCACGTCTATAATCTAATGTTATCGTTTGTAGTTCATGGGTGTTGATGACTTCCTGAGGAATGCTCTGTCAGAGAGGATATATGATCCCAATTAGCAAGACAAAGCAAAAACCATTTAATATTATTATGAGAAATTAAAACACGGCTAGCTATTTATAACACTAGCTGTCAAGGTTCAAAGACATCAAATATTCATATGCATGTTTCTGGTAATCAAAACTATACATCTGAGTACAATTTTAGATAGTGATATGTGTGCATGTATAAAACGGAATATGCAGTAACATATCAATATATGTTAAGGTGGAAGAGACATTTCAACCAACCTCCAATATCCATCCAATGTAAGCAACATTGTTTACATGTTGGTTCATGTCCAGATCAACTCTTCGTGGCTGCAATGTTGAAAACTCAATGTTTGCATGGAATATTCTAATAGAATCTGCAAGGTCCAAGAATCTTACTGCAAGCCCGAGACAGGAAAAGTGAGCAGGATCTTCCAGCTTTGATATTTTGCTTAAGCTGTAATTATCCTCTTCAGGAAATGCAAATCTGAGGAAAACACAACAGAATGCCCAAACAAAAAATTAACCAATGTATCATCAGAAACATAAGAGGGCAGATGAATTTTATAGAAGTGTGGAGTCAAGATTATTCTCCAGAAATTAGTTTGGGAATAATGTTTCAGTCACATACTTTAAGAATCCCTGATTAATTAATTCAGTACCGCAGCATTCATCAAAAACGAATGAGAGCAGATGAATTTTATGAAAGTGTGGAGTCAGATTAATCACTGTGGAGTCAGATTAATCTCCAGAAATTAATATGGGAATCAGATTTCAATCATAAAATACTTGAAGAAAACCTCATTATTTAATTCAAAGTGGTGTACACAAGTAAAACAACTACAGTAAGTAGTAACTGCTGAACACCAGTCAGTTTTTACCCATGACTTCAGGACTCTTGAGAATGGAATTTTGCATTCGGCCATACAAAATTCATTTAGAACTTCCTTCTTTACTTATATATTCAAACCTTCTTCCCGGGATATGACTATTGGTTATATGACTTGCACGTTAATTGTTAGGTATAAACTTTGTACACTACACGTCTACACCCCTTGGGTCACTGTTAGGGAACTTGAGTCTCACATCATTGTGTAAGCTGGCACTGTACAATTCTTGACAATTGCAGAAATCTAAATTCATTGAGATTCATATGCAAAAAAATAAAAAATAAATACATTGCAGTATGTTTTAGCCAGAGGCCTACGTTGATTCCCCACATATTTATCATCTACACCACATGCCAAATCAAAACAGATGATGACATGTATACATGAAAGTTGGAGAAGAATGTCCTTAATTACCTCGGGGTTTTAGGGCAGAAAACTAAGTATTCATCTCGAACTTCATCACTGACTTTCTGAAATCGTCGACTATCGTGGTTCATCATCACCCACTTGCTGCAGGGAAAACCTTCCAAAAATTCAATCCGGAAGAACTACCAACAAGTCGACTGAAACACAAATTTAATTCTGTCCAGCAAGGAGTGGCCTCTTCAGAAAAAACATCTAATGTGATATATGAATGAGAAGTTCGCTTCAAAAGACTGCAAACTGTTGATGGGGAAGAACCCACATGAAGTGACCAATCTAGATAGGCCTCATTATTTACATAGTCAAACAAAGTATTCTGACACATGACGATTATTATCTTTACAAGTAGGGAAAGCCTATTTCCAGAGCAGAATTTTAATTTCCAGAGCAAGATCATGTGAAAAGACTAAACTGCCCCTACTTTTGTGAATGCAGGGGGTACTATTGGTTTTAAAGCAGGGGCAGTTTAGTCTTTTCACATGATTCTGCTCTGGAAATTAAAGTTCTGCTCTGGAAATAGGCTTTCCCTTAGAAGTATTCAGATTTCAAGAAATCAAGGTGATTTGCCAATTGCCAGGCCTATATTCATTCGCTTTAAGGTCGACAATAGAACTTCATTTTAGGTATTAGAGAAAGTTTTTACCTCTATCAATACTAATTCCAGTTTCCTCTACAAGGGCGTGGCACTTAAGCGATTATTCATCTTGAAAATAATTACAGATTTATAGTTTTACTTTTTCTCCAATATTATCACATTACTCTTTAATGTAGTGATTTAAGCCAGGTAACTATATCGTATTTCCATGGAGCCAGAAACCAGAAGTGTTTTCATTTTTGTGTCCGTGATATTTAATAATTTTAAGTTATGCATACCAATGTATCTCTTAAGTAGCTTAGCCAAAAAAAAAAAAATTGTATCTGTTAAATGATCATGCCGTTATGGATGTGCAATCAACTGGATACATTCATGGACGGTCACTGGGAATCTAGAAATGTAAAAGGGTAAATTCTCGGACTGCTAAAGCTTTGGCACTAATTTGAATTTTGCTGATATATAAAAATTTAATTGCACCTCGTTGCTCTCCCAATGACTTCTCCATTAGAGTAATCTCTAATAATCCAATCACGTCTGGTCCCAATCCTTCCTTCGCTTTGGCCCCATGTCTCTATCTCAACCACGTCACTCCTGTTTGACATTCCAACAAATAATAAAACATGGCAGTTAAAAGCAAAGCTCATGAATTGTGATACCAAAAATCCATATCTTACCAAGCAGGGTACTTGTAGACTTCAATGTGCATGCGGGCTGTCACCCATATTAGATTTAATCTTCTCATGGTAGTTGTAGTCGAAAATCCATCAGTTGAAAAACCAACAATCTGAGCATGGTTGCATGCGACCTCCTACAAAACACAATCAAAATATGTAATTCACTAAATGTAACAGGTTCCGTGGAGCATTTAAGGATTCCAGAAGGAGATATGAAGAGTTGTTAATACATACAAAATACAAATTTTTGAAATCATAGTTTCAGGCTTCATTTGAGTTTGCAGCACTCTGCATATGACTAAATTTGATGCCACAAACGTACATAGACAAATTACATGCTGATAAGGTCACTAACATATGATCTTCGCTTAAGAAGAGACTATTAATGACATAAAAGAAAATAACTAAGCACCACAAAAATATCCAAAGAGCAGTTCAGGTAATAATTGGGAAAAAGTGAAGTGTCTGAAGTACTTTACTCAATTAAACTAGCATAGGATATTTATTGAGAAGTTTGGAAGAAAATGGAAGTAATTAAAGCTAGAACAAATCAAGGGAGTCCCCTACAGAAAGGACACGGGGAAAAAGGAAATGATTGAAATAATCTGGAAATTGAGAAGATTGTAGCGTTTTAGCGTACTCCATGAACACTAATTGGCCTATAAGGCGTCTACATTAGTGGGGATATTTTTATGTAAGCTTATGTTTAACTTTAACTTTTTCTTTTTCATGGTGACATAATGCTTCATTCAAGTTTTTATCTTTAGTACAGTAGTTAATGTTTCTTATGACTCTTCAACCCCGGGGCCTTACAGAGATCTTTTCTCAACTTTTAGGAGTAGGGTAGGATCTGCCTACGTTTCGCCCTCCCTCACTAGGTAGACCCTGCTATACCTGGTTGTATGCGGTTTACATTTTCCTTTTACGACCACAGTACTAGACGTACAAGCCTAGTTACTGCTTTCTGGAACACCTTAAAGCCAAACACCACACAACAATAGCACAATCATCACAACACCAAGGGGGGATTTGAATGGTTGGTGGAAATGGGGGTAAATGGGAATGCTATGGTATCCTAAGGGGTGCAGAGACAATGATTTACCCACCAAGAGGGAATATGAGGTTCTCATTACGTACAACAAAATTGGCAATCCAAACACTAACACATTAGATTGAGGTTCTAATTTCCGTTAAACAACCATGAACCAAATGACCCTCAAGTCATAACTCATAAGGCCCAAAGGGTGAACAATATCATCACAAAAATCAATTCAATTAGATGTAGGTGCCATTCAAAACTCAAACCCAACATTATAATCTACAATACTACATCCCAATCTCTATCAAGCACCACATCACAAACTAATTGTAAAATATAAATGTCAAATCTACAGCTTCAATAAAAAAATGCAAACTCATAACCTCATATTAACTAAAAGGGAAGTAAAAAAAGACCTGTAAATAATTAGCCATAGTTTCAACAGTAGCAGTCTTGTTAATCCCAACTTCATAACACCTCACTATAAATTTCTCCTTATACGATAATCTATCTTCCGCTAAGTTACCAAACCGCAACTCCTCCGCTAAGCTCTGAGCTACCCTACCATTCTTTTTCTCCGGTTCACCGGCAGTGACTGCAGGAACTGGAGCATTATTACTTCTACAACAAGTAAAAGAAGTCGGAGCACAGGCAGTAGAGTTTAGCCGGAGAACTGAACTGCACAGATTTGTAGCTAGATTTTGGTAAGAGAAAGCAGCATTGCATGTAGTTGTCCATGTCCCTGTTGTCAGTAACATAATTTGTGATGATAAAATATAGGTACACTCTGTCTCTATCTCCTGTGTTCATTATAATTCTATCTCTATACAAAAAGTTAAAATAAGGACAATTTCAGATGTACCACATAAAATAGGCTTAATGACCTTTTGGCCCTTCACAGTTATACCTGTAAAGCTTTACAGTTTTAAAGCGTTCCTTTTCGTCCCTCCAACTTCAGAAATGTACTTTTTAGCCATAAAACCGTCGCTTTTTTGACACAAAACCGTCGTTTTTTAGAATGAATACACGACGATTTGTGGCAAAAAGGTACATTTCTGAAGTTGGAGGGACGAAAAGGAACGTTTTAAAACTGTAGGACTTTATGGGTATAAATGTGCAAACTTGAAGGGCCAAAAGGTTATTAAGCCCATAAAATATGTGTATTTTTCTTTTTGTTTGCAAGTTTGATAACATTAAATTTTCTTCGGATAACCCTTTCATGTGCTGAATTATTATTATTATTATTATTATTATTATTATTATTATTATTATTATTATTATTATTATTATTATTATTATTATTACCCTTCGGGTGCGCTCTGGGTAAACCCATGGGCTCACGTAATAGCCTACAAACCACGTGATCCAAGGCAAACCGCACAAGTGTGACAGGCTCTGCCCCAGGATGCCATAATCACAAATCCGCCTCCCATGGGAGTCGAACCTGTGACCAAGAGGTGAGATGACCTCTCTTTAATCAACTGAGACAAGACAACCCTTGCGGGCGATGTGCTGAATTATTAGATATCTCGTTATTGAAGTTTAAAATATAGTAAATATTTTTCTAAGATTTTTTAAAAAATTGTACATGTCTCCATTTGAAATTACTGTATTATTTTATTATTAGTGAAATTAACCCGATTTTAAGTGAAAACTAATTGATAAAGTCGCGTTTCGCAACGGCGTTACAATTTTTCTAAAAAAATTTGTTTATCTTATATTATATCATTGATATAAAATTTTAATAGTTACATACTATTTTCTAACTAACAGTTTTCTCGTCAAATATGATTTTTTCTATTGAGCCGCTCTTTGTTAAAACCGAAACACCAGTTTTAACATATATTATGAATATTTGTATAATAATTTTTATCCATAAAAATCGAATCCTAAAAATAAAATCAAATTTATAATATCAATATCAAATTTTAATAGTTAATGCAATCTTTTCTAGTGAGCCGTCTTCTCATTAAACATGTTTCGAGTCGCTCTTATTTGGCATCAAAATTCTAACTTCATTACATATTGTGATACTTATCTTATAAAATAACTTTTTACACTTAAAAATTAAAACCTAAAAAGAGAATAATTCCAGTTATTACGTTATTACATTTATAATATACTACACCCTATTGGTACCCCTTATAGAGGATTAAGATGGGCCAAGTTTTAAACTTTCTAATATTTATGGAGTTTTAAAAAAAGAAAATACAACTTACTTTTTCTATATGTATATTATAGGTATTCCTATATTTATACAGTTTCTGCATATAAATGTCTTTCTATTATGTCAACAAATCAATTTTATTCTTTTTAAATTCGAAAAATTTTCGTTATGGGAATAATAGTGAATTTATGGATATATTTTCCTGGTACAAGTATAATTGACCTCTATAAAAAAAATTGAAATAAATGATTTCTAGAAAAAAATATATATAGTTTTAGAAAATCGTAAAAGATGTCTTCATCGTCCTCATATTATACTTCTAATAAAACATTTTATTATATATATTCTCTATATATTCAAATACCTATTCTACTTCAAATAAAATTTTTAATTATGTGTCTTTTCTTTAAATTCAAACTCTTATTGGAGCACCTATTTCACTTCTAATAAAACCTTTAGTTATATGTCTTACAAATACCAATTCTGCTTTAGAATTTTTAATTATGTGTCTTCTCTATAAATACAAAGTTTTCTTCTTTATAAATTCAAACACTTATTATATTTCTAATTAAAACTTTTAACTATGTGTCTTATCTATAAATTCGAACACCTATTTCATTTTTTAAGAACCATTAATTATCTGTCTTTCCTGTAAATTTAAATTGTTCTCCTTTATAAATTTGAACACATATTTTTTACTTATAATATGTATAGAATATTTTTTATTTATTAATATATTAAATTTTAAAATTTTATAAAATTAGAAAAATATATTGAGACTGTTGTGGAATAAAAACTAGGTTATGAATATTGCGGCTAGGGTTTGTGTATATTTAATACAAAGGGGTTGGTGAGCTTCGAGTTTTAATGGCTGTTTCCGTGTTCGGGACTAATCGGTCCTCACAGAGTGCCTACGTATCTCGTTATTGAGAATCAAGCCAAAAAACGTAGTTCTGAGAATGAGGGGTCAGGCCCTTTATATAGACTGAGAAGCCTTAGAATTATGGTAGCATTCGGATACTTGGTGGGCAAGCCACCGCCTTGAGGAAGGTTCTAGACTCCTTCCTTGTAGGAGTCTGTTTCCATATCGAATTGGGTGCCTTGGAGGCTAATTCTGGTAGGAATAGTATCCTTATCTGATTCTTATTGCTGAGATGTTTATTACCTTTAATATTAATTACGAAATTAATATTAAAATAGGGCTTTTGACCTCATTAATGGGCCCCACGTCTGGACCATGCTGGGTCTAATTAATGCCACATTAAATGTGTCTTTAGGGCTTATTTTCAGCCAATATCATTTGCCCCCCAACTTCTAGGAAAACTGATCAGGTTTTCCTTGAAGTTTTAATGGCCTTTTCGAGACTTGGGTCGGGGTTTATTGCTTTCACGCGAGTATTCAACAATATCATCTTAATGTAAGGCGTGGAGCGACCGACGCATTTACAACGATGTTGAACGACACTAAACGGTGTTAAACTGCGCTAATCGGCACTAAACAGCGCTAATCAGCCTCAAACAACGTTTGAACAGTGTTAAACGACGTTAGACGGCATAAAACGGCACTAACGACGCTAATCGGCACTAAACAGCGCTAATCAGCCTCAAACAACGTTTAAACAGTGCTAAACGACGTTAGACGGCATAAAACGGCACTAACGGCGCTAATCGGCACTAATCGGTGCTTAAACGACACTAAACGGTGCTAATTGGCACTAAACGGCGCTTAATCAGCACTAAACAGCGCTAATCGGTGCTAATTTCAATTCCAGCTTTCGCTTGGTTATCTTGCTCAAAACAATCTCAACAGTGATCTTGAACATCAAGACGGAAAACAAAAATGTGAAATCTCGACTCGATCACCACTATCAGTTGGCTGGGTCGAAAAACGCATACCGACAACCAACGTCGTTCGGCCGGGAGGTCATCGGTGGTCCCGGTCGGCCAAAATTTTTTTTTTTTGTCGAAGAAAAATATCGATCTCGACATCCACCACGGGTCGGCCGGGGCTTCCCCGGGGAGCCGGTCGGCCACTCCTCGGTCGGCCAAAAATTATTTTTTATTTTTTTTCGAAGCAAAAACCTCGACGCGACGATTGACATTAGTCGGCCGGGCCTTACCCGGTGAGCCGGTCGGCCAGGAGCCAGTCGGCGGGTTCGGAACGACGACTCGACGGTCGTCCTCAGCATGCCGACTCGAGACCACGACTTGATGATCGATGCCGGTCGGCCGGGGGTTTCCCTTTTCACCAGTCGGCCATTTTTTGGTCGGCCTAAAGGTCTCCAAGATTGTAGAAAATTAAGAGAGCTTCGCGTGGACAGTAAGATCGTCCAAATCTGACATCCGGAGCTCAAGATATGGCCCAAACAGCGTTGAAGGGTCGGATTGAGTTCCCAGTCGGCCTAAGGCCTTAAAAATGCCTCAGTCTGCCAGTAGTCAGTCGGCCAAAGGTCTTCAACACCATAGAAAACTCAGTGAGCTTCGCGTGGACTGTAAGATCATCCAAATCTGATATCCGGAGCTCAAGATATGGCCCAAACAACGTTGAAGGGTCCGGGGCATGAGGTCGGTCATCAACGTGACATGTCGATCATCAAGGTGACATATCGATCATCAACTTCAGTATTCTAACACGGATTTCAGTACTCGAACATGAATTTCAATCTCCAACATTGACCTCAGTGGCATCAAACGGCGCTAAACGGTGATTAAACGACTTCAGCTTCAGCTTCAGCTTGATTTTCATGTTTAAAACGTCAGGACTTAAGTTCAACATCAACTCGAGGAACAGGACCGACCATCAACCTCAATCGGCTGACGGGCCGGGGGGACCTCGATCGGCCGTTCGCGGTCGGCTGGAACGTCCGTGGTGGCTCGGTCGGCCATTCACGGTCGGCTCTCAATCCGTAAATTTGATATTCAAACCTGAATATCGACCTTGATCATCAAGACGAAAACTCGCAAATCAATATTGATTAACACCCTCGATCTGCTGAAGCCCTCCGTTGGAGCTCGGTCGGCCGGCTCTCAATCCGCCAACTTGATTTTCAAACATGAATATCGACCTTCATCATCAAGATGAAAACTCAAAAATCAATATTGATTAACACCCTCGGTCGGCTGAAGCCCTCCGTTGGAGCTCGGTCCGCCGGCTCTCAATCCGCCAACTTGATTTTCAAACTTGAATATCGACCTTCATCATCAAGATGAAAACTCAAAAATCAATATTGATTGACACCCTTGGTCGGCTGAAGCCCTCCGTTGGAGCTCGGTCCGCCGGCTCTCAATCCGCCAACTTGATTTTCAAACTTGAATATCGACCTTCATCATCAAGATAAAAACTCGAAAATCAATATTGATTAACACACTCGGTCTTATCGGCACTAATCGGTGCTAATCTCAATTTCAACTTCCACTTGATTATTTTGTTCAAAAACAATCTCAAAAGTGATCTTGATCATCGAGGTGGAGAAACAAAAACAAAAATGTGAAAACTCGACTCGACTACCACTGTCAGTCGGCTGAACAAAATCTTCATGTTGACAATCGACGTCGGTCGGCCGGGATGTCCTCGATGAGCCGGTCGGCCGGGACGTCCCCGATGAGTCGGTCGGCCGGGACCTCAGTCGGCCAAATTTTTTTTTTTTTGTGATATCGACAACCGATGTCGGTCGGCCAGAGGGTCTCCGGTGAGCCGGTCGGCCGAGAGCCAGTCGGCCATGCTTCAATCGGCTGTTGCTTGGTTGGTTGGCTCGGTCGGCTGGGGTGTCCCATGTGCCTCGGTCGGCCGGTTTTCGGTCAGCTAGGGCTTCCGGAGGTGCCTCGGTCGGCCGGTTGTCGGTCGGATGGGGTGTTTCCTCGCCTTGGTCGACCGATTTCTGGTCAGCAAACTTGTTCTTCAAACGTGGGTATCGACCCTGGTCATCAATATCGAGTCTCGACGTCAATATTCGTACATCGGCTTTCATCAAAAGTTAATCAACTTCACTTTCAAACTTGAATATCGACCTTGATCATCAATATCGAGTCTCGACGTCAATATTCATACATCGGCTTTCATCAAAAGTTAATCAACTTCAATTTCAAACTTGAATATCGACCTTGATCATCGATATCGAACCTCGACATCAATATTCGTACATCGACTTTCATTGCTTGAAAATCGATCAACTTGGTAATTCACGACTTTTATTTAAGGTTTTACTTAAAACCTCGACTATCATCACTAAATCCGCATTTAGGACTAATTTCCTGACTAAACTTCCTTAAGCACGCTCAGCTTCCAAAGCTCAACTGACTGCTCTGGTAAAATGTCTTGCCGGATATTCACTTAAATTCTCTGTTTGTTTTCCAGAATTTCACGAGTTATAACGACTCTTTCCATCTATAACAGATAGTTTTTGCTCCTTTTCATATATTATCGATACTTGACCTGTAAACGCGAACCGGGCTGTATTTCAAACTGAGGTAGCAGGTCATCCTTTTCTTATGAAAGGAGAGGAGTATCCTTAGTTCTTGCCCCCTTGCTACATATGGTCGAGATCTTGCTTCTCGGTTGATCGTTCAAGAAGTCCCCTTGCCACTCAGCACTTGACTTCAAGTCTGGTGTGCCTTGGCTGGTTGTTAACCCTTTATCTGGATTCTAGGTTTCCAACCTTCTTCTTATGCTCACATGACCTTGCTTTGATTTTAATTCGATTGATGGCTCTTGATTCAAGTCCTTAAACTCAAACGACAAACTCGATTAAAGGCAGACTGCCTTTTTGGCCATCAAGGCTAAAATTTTCTGTCGGGATTTGAGATTCAACTCTCACTAACAGTTTACGTGCCTTCAAGGCATTACCAGGGAGCCAACCAGTCTCAAGATGAGCTTTGATGGGATTTATCCAACAACCCCCTAAATCAATTGGTGCTACCAACTTTGAGTTAATAGATGGAGCCTTCAAGCCCTGGAACTCTCGGCGTAGTTCTCTATCTCAGAAGAAGCAAACTTTGAGAGGGCATCGACCCTAACATTTTCTTCCCTCAGAATGTGCTCCACATAGCACTCATCAAACTGGGTCATAACGGCCTTCACAACTCTCAAATACTTTGCCATGGTTTCATCTTTGGCTTCAAACTCACCATTCACTTTCGATACTACAAGCCTTGAGTCTCCACAAACTTTGAGGTTCTTGACCCTCATGATTCTGGCCAATCCTAACCCAGCTATCAAAGCCTCATACTCAGCTTCGTTGTTGGTTGCCGGAAAATCCAACTTCAAAGCATACTTAACTGTGAACCCCTCGGGGCTTTGCAGAACCAAACCTGCACCACTAGATTTTGTTTTTGATACTCCATCAAAATAGAGCACCCAATACTCCTTCAGATCTGGTACAAGTTCTTCATCTTTATCCTCTTTCCCATGGGTAGTCACTATATCCTACCCCCCCCCCCCCCGATTTCTTGGTTGTTAATGGTACATTCAACCACGAAGTCAACCAATGCCTGAGCCTTGATGGCTGTTCGAGGCTTATATGTGATGTCAAATTCTCCGAGTTCGATTGCCCACTTAATCAACCTTCCGCTGGCCTTCGGGCTATGCAATATGTTCCTCAACTGCTGGTCCGTCAGGACTTCAACCTTATGTGCCTGGAAATATCAATGGCAAGGCAAACTTCTCAATGGGAGAGTAATTCAACTCAGCCCCGTGCAAGACCTTGCTCACGTAATAGATGGGTTTCTGAACCTTATGCTCTTCTCGAATGAGGACAGCACTCAATGCCTGTTCCGATACAGCCAAGTACAGATAAAGAGTCTCTCCGGGACTAGGCTTGGCCAACAACGGGCCTTCAGCCATGTACTTCTTCAGCTATTCAAAGGCCTCTTGGCTCTCAGGAGTCCACTCAAAAATTTTCACCTTCTTCAACGCTTGAAAGAAAGGGTAGCACTTGTCACCGGACTTGGAGATGAACCTTCCTAGGGTTGCCACTCGGCTAGTTTGCTTCTGTACATCTCGTATAGAGCGGGCGGTTCCATGTCTAAAATTGCTTTGATCTTATCAGGGTTGGCCTCTATGGCTCTCTTCGAAACCATCAGACCCAAAAACTTTCCTGATCCAACGCTAAAAGCACACTTGGCTGGATTCAACATCATCTTGTGGTGCCTCAGCACTTCAAATGCCTCTCTGAGGTGCTTAATGTGGTCTGCTTTAAAAAGGCTCTTCACTAACATGTCATCAACATAGACCTCCATGGTTTTTCCACTCAGATGGGTGAATATCTTATTCACCAGTCGTTGATAAGTAGCACCTGCATTCTTTAGACCAAAAGCCATAACAAGATAGCAGAAAACACCAATATCAGTTATGAAAGATACCTTTGGGATGTTATCCTCGTGCATCTTAATCTGATTGTAGCCGCTGGACCCATCCATGAAGCTCAACATCTCATGTCCAGCTGTAGTATCTATCAACGTGTTTATCCTTGGTAGGGGAAAACAGTCCTTCGAACATACATCATTCAAATAAGTGAAGTCTATGCACATCCTCCACTTCCCGTTTGCCTTTTTGACCATCACAGGGTTAGCCAACCATTCGGGGAACTGAATTTCTTCAATAAACCCAACCTCTAACAGCTTGTCAACTTCTTGCTTAATGGCATCTTGCCTTTCAGGAGCAAAATTCCTCTTCTTCTATTTTATTGTCTTCCATTCAGGATCGACATTCAACCTATGGGTTAGAAATTGGGGATCACTCCCTGGCATATCAGCCGCTGTCCAAGCAAATACATCATTGTTCTCTATTGGTCTTCATCCTTGGATCCTCAATCCAGGTACTTAAGACATATTGAAGAGTAGCTAGTCCTCAACATCCTTGGCCTTGCATGGCTTTGATTGTTGCGTGTGGCTTTTATCTGCTCGTCTTTTAACCTGGGTCCTTCACGGACTTAAACTCTTATTTGGTCGTGCTGTAACCTAACTCTTGACCCTTCGGGGTCTTTATTTATGCATTTGTTTGTTCTACATTCGTATATTCTTTTATTTTCGGTCATTGGTCATCCTTGACTTGCACTCATCAGGTGCTTGGCACATAAATAAAATCACACAATCAATAAATGGAAAACAAACTTGCATTAATAACTTGAAATGGGTTTAACCCTTACATAGAGTACTACCGTCCTACTCGGAGCAACATGCTCTTCAATGTTTTCAATGAACCTTATTTCTACTTCTACTAGATAAATATGAAGCTAAGTCCTACTAGGATAACTTGAGCCCGACTTCTTGGTTGCCAATGGTACATTCAACCACGAAATCAGTTAACGCCTTAGCCTCAATGGCTGTCCGAGGCTTCTGTGTGATGTACTCTGACGACCTTTCTTGACGTTTCTTACCACTACGGACATCCATATCTTCAATCGGAAGGACCTGCCCCTCGACTCCATTAGGCCTTAACGAGGCTACATAACAGCTTCGTGCCATCTTTTGATCACCTTTATGTTCTCCAACACCATACCTGGTCGGGAACTTGATCTTCATATGATAAGTTGAGGCGATAGCCTTGAATGCATGAAGTCCAGTCCTTCCGAGGATAGCATTGTACATTGAAACCGCCTTGATTACCAGGAAGTTCAACATCTGAGTGGCCTCCTTGGGCTCCTGTCCAGTAGTTACAGGCAACTGAATAATACCTTCAACTTTGGATTCTAGTCCATTAAATCCATATATAGGCATGTTATTGGGGGGTCAACTGAGAATCACTGTACCTCATCTTCATAAATGCATCATGAAATAGAATGTCAACGGAAGCTCCATTGTCTATCAAGACTCGCTTCACCTCTGAGTTTCCAATCACAGAACTTATGACCAACGGGTCGTCATGGGGGAACTTCACCCCTTCCAAGTCTGAGTCACAAAAACCAACCATTACTTCAGTTTTTGCACGCTTCGGGGCCTCTCCCACGATGTGCATCACTTTTCTAGCATAAGCCTTCCGAGAATTCCTTGTTATGCCGGCCGCAGTCGGGCCTCCTGAGATCATGTTGATTACTGGCCCTCGAGGCTGTGGGTTGCTATCCCTCCTATCATACTCTCTTCTCTGATTACCACGGTCTTCACCCTTAGTGAAGTGGCTCAGTTTCCCTCTACGAATCAAAAACTCGATCTCATCTTTAAGTTGCTTGCAATCATCAGTGTCATGCCCCACATCTCTGTGGAATCTGCAATACTGATTCTTGTTTCTCTTTGCGGGACCACCCCTGAGTGGCTTCGGCCATCAAAAATCCTTATCCTTCTCAATGTCCAACAAGATTCGACTCCTAGGAGTATTCAACCTTGCATACTCAGTGAACCTTGGTCCCTGGTTCTTCTTAGGGGCATAGTCGGAGTCCTCGCTAGTTCGGGGATACTTGTCCCTAACATCATACTCCTGGTCATCATACTCCTGGTCCTGCTTTCGTTTCTTGGAGTCGTTGTTACCTCCTCCTCCACTTACTGTGGCTTCTTTCTTCATGCTATCTTCAGCTTTAATGTACTTGTCAGCCCTTCGTTGGAGCTCGACCATGTTTTCAGGAGGATGCTTTGCCAATGACCTTTTAAAGAATAGATCAGTGGTTCCGTGTTCCAAGGCTACCATGGCCACCTTATTCTCCAAATCAGTGATATTCAATGTCTCCTTAGTGAACCTATTGAGGCAATCTCTCAATTTTCATTCTTTCCTTGCACCACATACATAAGAGATGCAGAGCTCTTCTCATGAACTCTTCCGCTGATAAACTGAATGACAAAAGCAGCACTCAACTTCTTAAAAGAGCAAATTGAGTTCGCAGGTAACCTGCTATACCATCTTTGAGCCATGCCCGACAGGGTTTGAGGGAACGCCCTACACTTCAAGGCATCGCTTGCAGGTTGTAGCAACAGTGCATTCGAAAACATCCTGACATGATTTGCGGGATCACCCGTTCCATCATAAGCCTTGATTGTCGGCATCTTGAACTTCTTTGAGATACGAGCATTCATCACCTCCTCAGTAAATGGAGGTGTGGGATCATCAGGATCCCCAAGTGGCATCAGATCCTTGGGGTTGCTTCTGGGGGTTTCTACCTTTGTTGTCCTTACAGTTGGGGCGTCAGCCCTTCTCTGCCTCCTTGAAGGCCTTTCCAAATCGACAAAGAGGATTCCTCCTGAGGTTGGAGGAGGCCGATTCTGGTTCAATCTTGCTTGCTCCCTTGCCATATCGTCCTTCAACTTTAAGATCTCGATCTCATGAGCCTTAATCTTTTTAGCAGTTGACAAAAGGTGTCTGTCATGGATAGTCTGAGTCCTCCTTCGAGGTTCTCTGCTAGCACGTCGCCTCCTCGGGGCTTCATCGCGATCATCATCATCAGATTATGATGAATCGTCAGTATAAGGACCAGAGTAATCGTCATATTCTCGATCTCGGATCTGTAGTGCGTGACCGCTTGGTCCAGGGTCCCTTTGTTGAAGGGGATAGTTAGGAAGTCCATACATCGGATTGGTACTCAAAGGGAACACAGTGGTGGAGATATGTCCCTCCAAGAGTGGACGATTGGTTAAAGGAAAGATCATCATCTGAAGAGAGGTGGTTTCTTGACTTGGATGGACCACTACAGGTAAGGTACTCTCACCATGGGGATTCGTCCCTATAGGCTGAGAAACTTGAGGCTGAGTGATCGCCCCTGTCATTGGGGGGTACCTGCTCAGTAGCGGGAGGAGCAGAGCTGAGGGGTTGATAAGTGGATTTTATATCCACTTGGATCGCTTCAATTCGGCTTAAATTGATTGTCTTGGACTCAAGTTTATTGTAGTTTTGATGTGTTTTGCTTAGTTGTGCAGACATACAAGAATGTCGATTATGGGTGATGCTTCTATCGTGTTTGGAGGATTAATTGATTAAAATTCGGATTTTCCGGGAAGGTTACGCAGTCTTCACTGTTTTGGCCATATCTGGAGTTCTAGAAGTCCGTTTTCAGCGATCTTACAGCTCACGCGAAGCTTGAGAGATTTTCTACAACCTGGGATAGATAGCAGGTGCAGGGAGCGTGTAGTTAAAATTCGTGCACGTGTTCTTTGTGAAGCAAGGCTGGAAAATTAATGTTTTGCCCTTTTTCTAATTCTAATTGTATTTTGGGCAGTTTTTGGTACCTTAATCAAATTCTAATTGTAATAGAAGGTAATTGCTTACTGGGCAAGACTTCTAGAGTCTATTTAAACACATCCTACCATGTAATTTGTATCAAATTTTTATTATTGTAACGTAGAACTGTAAGAGAGAAAAGTGGAGAAGGATTCAAGCTCGGTGACAAGCAAAGATCTAGATCTACTTCATCTTTTGTATACTTTGGATTATAGATTTGTTCTCTCAACTCTTGTTTTTATTAATATTATTGCTTCTTTCTTTCATATCTTGTTTAATATCATGTTTTCATCTAATCCCATGGTGACGAACGGTTCAACTATGAACTAATCGTTGTCATGGGATCCTAATGGATTTATCTATGTAGCTTAGTAGTTTGTATGCTTTAAAGATTTATGTGTGGTGAATTCTTGATATCCTTGTATGGTTGTGCTTCATGAATTTAGATGCGTAGCTAACATCAAATATGTTAATCTCTTGCTAAACGATAGTGGATCTTGAGATATAGAACTTGCCATGCTAGCATAGGATAGGTTGATGTTTTAACATCATGATTTGTGGCGTAAATAGAGATATTATGCTAGCCTATGTGATCTAAGTGGATAACTTGTGCTTAAACCTTTATGTTTTCAAATTCTATAGAGATATAGGGTCTAAACATAATTGGTGTCTACCCATCTTCTATCTCTTTTGTGGATGCATGCGTAGTTTGGTACTCCCTCCGTTTCATAATATGTTTCCTGTTTGAAAAAACACGTTTGCCAACGCACACTTTTGATCGTTAATATCTTGAATTTTGTATTAGTACTAAATATAAAAACTTCACTGTATTAAAGTACTCATAAATACGAATCCAACAAGATCACTCATGACTATATTTTATCTTATAAATTATGCGTAAATTAGTAGTCAATCGCTTAAAATGAACAGTGTAAAAAGTCAAAACAGGAAACACATTAAGGCACGGAGGGAGTATTAGTATACCGAGAGGTAACTTTTACTTGTTCCGTGTTATTCGATCAGATATCAAATCCATCACATGTATTGATTAAAGGCATTGACTCTAAGTGAAGTAGATAATGAAGTTAGGATTCCATGTTTATTCTCATATAAGTAATCTGATTATAATTCTCATTAGGTAATTCATTCTTAATTTAATAATCTGCATCTTAGTTTAATTTAGATAATTAAAAACCATATTTGTTAATTGTCTTAGCAGTGAATTAAGATCAAACATTGTTGAATAGGCACAATAGCTGAAAAGAACTTAACCAGATCTCAGTGGAACGAACTTAATTGTATTACTTGTGACCACGTATACTTGCGTGATATTGTGTTAACAGGGGTATGGCCTCGGTAGAGGTCGTTGTTGTTCTTCGTGTTTGAACCATGGTTGATGTTTTCTTCCCACAGACGGCACCAAATGTTGTGGAATAAAAACTAGGTTAAGAATATTGCGTGTTAGGTCGAATACACAATATATAATCAAGTACCGTATGAATAAGTAACAAGAACACACGTTTTAACTCTTAAAACTGTTTGGAATTGATAATTCCTCTCTCGGTGATGTAAAGTATCACAGAGAGCTGCTTAGGTTACAAGAATGATATTCGTTCACGATGGATACCCTTCTAGGGTTAACCTAACTGTATTTATAAGATATACAGCTACGTACAATCGTAAATTGATTCTCCTAAAATTAAGCTATACAATTGATATCAATTACGATTGCTACACGTCTTCTAAGTCAACTCAATCTCTTTGATAGCTATCCAATCTTCAAAGATATCGCTTCCATATTAATATTAAATTAATCTTCAAACTCTGTTGACTTGTAGACGCTCCCAGTAGACAGACTTTAGCAAACTCTGTTCTCCCCATGCTAACAGTGTTTGCGCTTCCATGTATTCAGCTATCAGTATTTACACTTCCCTCTGTCAGCGTTTGCGCTTCCAGCAATCAGCGTATACTCAAACTCTGTTACAACTGCTTTCAATAACAAGTTAAACTCTCTTTACCTGTAACACTTAAACACTGACATTAAATCACATCAATTATATCTAACAATCTCCCCCAACTTGTTCATTAGAAAAATGTACAAGTTCATAATAATTGATGATGTCAAAACTAACAAATAAAAACACAGTGTTTAACATATAATCAGAGTTTAAACTTGACTTAGCAAAATTTACAGAAAATTCGAATTACTTACAAATTCTGTCTACCTAACCTCCTCAAGATCTGGAGTTGTTCTGAGATAATCAATCAACAACCTCCTTTCAGCATTTTCAAGTTCAATCTTCATAGCTACCTTGATCTCTCTTAAATCTGGATCATTCTCATCAGTTTGAAAAATAGCAGCTCTGAGATCATAGATCTTGTTTCTTCTCATTTCATTTCCCAATCTGATAAACTTCATTTCTTCAGACTTTACATTAAAATCTAGAACAGTAATCCCAAGATCAGTCTTCAGCTTTGTAGTTCTCTTCTGCATTTCAATCAAATTCCCATTCCAGTCTCTGTACTTTGGAACATACTTGCTGTATTTCATATGTCTATTTGCAAGACTCTGTATCATCTTTTGTCTGAGCACATTTGCAACTGATTGAGCTCTTTGATTTCTTACTCTGAAAATGTACAGAACATACTCTAGTTCTTCCCAGAATTTCAAATCAATATCATTCTCAGCAATCTTGAACACCGTTCCATCAGCCATGAAGTATAACAAGAAATCCTTCCCTAAACTTTTCTGATGAACAAGCTGTACTGACTCCAGTCTGTCTAAACTCTCTTGAGTGACACCACGACCTGGAACAGACAATGAAGAAGGATCTCTGGGAGCAACATTCTGTCTTTTATCTCTATGTGAGTCAATGCCTCCTTTGTTATATGCAATTTTACCAGATAAAGCTCTACCATCAGTAAAATCCATTGAAGCTGTAGCTGGAGCTGTAGCTGCAAGACTCGAATCATGAAGAACACCTTTTCCAAATTTTGATTTCAGCTGAGAAGACAGTATTGGTGTAGTCACAACTTGTGTAGCAACAGAGGTTGTGTCTTCATTCTTCTGTACAACATGTGTATCAACAGAGGTTGTAATTATCATTTTATTCTTGCTCTCTTCACCCATCACTCCTTTTAACTTCAGCTTGGCATCAATAGAAGACTTTCTAATCAGCTTTCCTTTATCTTCTTCTTCTTCTTCTTCTTCTTGAATACCAGATAATCTCTCTTTGATCTCAATTCCTTTCATTGCAGGCCTTGAAGACTTTGAAGCTTTAACAACTTTCTTCACTTTCTTGGACTTTTGAGCTTTTAAATGCTCTTTCTGCAACAGCTTTTCTTCAGCTTGAATATCCTCAAGTGTAGCTTCAGCATTCTCTTCACGAAATAGTTTCGCAGCCAATTCTTCATCTGTTTGTGGATTGTCAGAGAATGACAAATCCTTTGGCTTTGAACCAGAAGTACTCTGAGCATTTGTATCTATCACCAAGTTAGGCTTTGACCTTGTAGACCTCCCATGTCCTTGTCTAGAATTTACATTTCTTAAGCCCTTCTCAGCATTGGTACCTTCATCATCAAGATGATCTTTCTTTGACCGAGTTTGAGTTTGCTTACACTTGGTTTTAGCAATTCTCTCCCCCTTTTTGACATCATCATCATCATCTTGAATCAGAATTGAGGTGATTAATTCAAGAGAGTTTGCAATGGAATCAACCTTCTCATTTAGTAAAATCTGATTCTTTTCAACTGTGCTCAGTCTGTCATTTATATTTGCTTGAGCTTTGGCAAATTGTTGAAAGAGCTTAGCATTAGCTAGTTGAGCTTTCTCTTCATGAGTAGCAACTTCTGTTCGAAGATCAACAATAGATTTCTGAGTATCATCAAATCTATTATTCAAAGTTTTGATTTGAATCACTGTGCCTTGCAAACAAGTGAAAATTTCTGGATTTTTAATCTTCTTAGAATTGACTTCAAGAAACTTTTCTGCCCTTCCAGGAGGAAAAATACACTCTGACTTGTACCAATCAGCAGTTTGCTTGGCCAAATAACCATCATCAATTTCATTATTAGAAGGCCCAGCAAATTTTTCTCCTGTTTTCTGACCATCAGTCTGATTTTGTGGTTGTTCAACTCCTGTACTCTTAGCTTCAACTGAATCACTCATCGACTCACTAGTAGAGGCAACAGAAGCAATAGGTTCTTGAGCAGAAATAGGTTCTTGAGCAACCTGTTTTCCTTTATCAACTGGAGTTTGCTCTGAAGAAAGAACCTTTTCTGGTTTATCAACCTCCTCACCATGAGCAGAAACATGATTAGCATCAGAGTTCAACTCAGTGTGTGATGCAACCACAGTGTCTTCAAGAACAACAGTAGGCCCATCAGCAACACCAGTATCGATAGAAAGTGTAACCTCCATGAGTGGTGGAGTAGATGCTTCATGATTAAAAGAAATTGGAGTTTCAGCAAACTCTTCCATTGGAGACAAAACATCTCTAACAACTTCATGTTCTTGAACCTTAACAACTTCTGGTTCAGAAAGCTTGACTTCGGATTCTGGTATTATAGGTTCTATGATAACCTCTGGCTCACCAGTAGGAATATCAAAAGAGATTTTCTCTTGAGCCTCTTCAACATGCTCATCATCAGAATCAGTTAAAATAAGCCTTCTCCTCTTAGCTTGAGGTACTGCAACCAATTCTTCTTCTGCACTAGAACTTTCACTAGAACTTTCCTCAACCGATGGTGTTAAAGTTCTATTTGCCCTTTGTATGAATCTTCTAGAATAAACAGCCTTTGGAGTTGTCTGTTTAGCCCTAGAATGTTTGGTGTTGATTGCAGTATGTTTCTTCCTTTTTGGCTTTGATGGTGGATGTGGATGAGTGGTAGTGACAGGGTTTGTTGGTTCAGTAGTCATTTGGTCAGATTGTTTTTGAGGTTCTGTTTGTGTTTGAGGTGATATAGGTTGATCAGTGGTTGTTGGTATCGGCTCAGGTGATTGAGTAGGTTCAGACATAGATTGTGGTTCTGGTTGATGTGGTTCATGTGATTCATGGTTTGGTGATGGAGAATCTTGTGGTTGATTGACAAAGTTCTGTAAGGCAAGTGGCAATACTAAAGGAGGTATGTCTTTTCCAACATCTTTGTTAGTCATATCAGAGAATATTCTCTTATTGACTCGAAAAGGTTGAATTTCATCAGCTTCATCAATAGTTAACCCAGAAACACATGCATTGAATAGAAGTTGACAAAATCTAGCAAAGTAAACTGTAGTAGACTCTGACAACTTATCACCCAAATTCATTAAAACATATCTACCAAAATCAAAATTACTGCCATAGAGTAGAGAATACCCAATTTGCAGACTGTCCATTGGAATAGCATCCCAGTTGGTGACCTTCTTTTGGAATGTCCTGGTGATACAATCAAAGAAAAAATTCCACTCTTTTCTCAAGTTTGGCCTCCTCACACTGCCCAGCTTGGCAAGTGATTCCATGTACCCAATCTCTGTTAGCATTTCCCTCAGATTTTGCTCAGAGACAACAGCATATGAAGTATGTGTGTCGAAATCCATGACATTACGAACAGTTTGTGGAGTAATCACAAACTCTTGGTCTTCATGAGAGAAGATGATAGACAGAGTTTCATTCTCTCCTCCTTCTATATATCTTGAGTTTTGCCAGAAATTAACAACTTGGGAAGCAGATAGAGTAGCCGGTTCAACCAGCGCTTGCCCAATCTCAGAATTTCGAAGAAAATTTTGCATTAGATGGAACGCCTCTGGAGCCCGGTCGTTCTCAAGTAAAGCTGCATAATTGTTAGGCACAAAACGTAGACCCAAGACAGTGAAAGGTTTAGTTGCCATTGAATCAAGAAATAAGCAAGAATCAACTGTGAAAATGTTTTGCAAGAAAGGTGTTTGTGAAAATGCCAAAGTGAAAAACAAAGATGTTTTCTGTTTTGGTAAAGTGAATACGAGTGGGTAAAAGTGATTGTGGCAAAAAGTAATTTGAGTTTTAATTAAAAACTAAACTCAAACGATTTTACTTGAAAACACGCAACTGTTCCCTTGAAAAGTGTAAAAATGAGACATATTGATGAATGAGTGGGACACGTGTCACACATGCAACGGTTCACTTAATACATGCGCAGTAAAAGCCATTATTACCGCTGTCGTTCCGTTTATCAAGACACGTTACCACTAATTACACCAATTAACAGTTGTCAACTACTCCATTTACTCCAAAATTTTCAAATTATCTTAATGAAAATTTACCTTAGAGTACATAACACAATCAATCAGTGTTTGTCCAATTTTCAATCTTTATCACAAAAACCCTTTCAAAAATGCACAGTCGTGATTTTCGTGTGTGAGTAGCAGAGTTTACCAAATCAATTTTTTATAGCATCTAATATTTCATAAAATCCATAAATCAAAACAATAAACACTGAATGCACAAACCCTCATATTAAACACAGAGTATATGATGAATGCTAAACTCTGTAGTTCCTTAATTACAGAAATCTGAATATCCCTGTTCCAGTTTATGTTCATGATTATCCAAGTAAGCACACAGTCATTATAGACAAAAATATCAAGAGATAAACATCAAAGCATCATTCAGTGAGTTACATGTCAAGGATTGTCTCACAAACTCTCACATCACACAAGTGTTTAGGTGAAGTGTTTACTCTCAGATTCAATCAGTAAAAGCAGATACTACCATAAGCTTGAATGTCCACCAAATCTACACCACTTCGATTATATTTATGCACAAATCAAAAGGACTTTGTTCAGGGTTATAATTGAGTGAAATCAAACAGATGAGAAGAGATGAGAATTTCTAACTGAACAATTTATTTGATCAAAATGTTCAGTCAAATGATTAGTACATATTTGTACAAGATGATCAGTATATATACCCCTTTTTTTTTCATATATATATACTGAGTAAGATATCTTTTCTTAAGAAATACTCACCTGCTTGAATTTGATTTAACAAACGAATATAACTGCTCTTAATACTTCAGTATTCAAGAAAAATGAGCAGTTAATTTGGCTCAAAGGGGTTTACTAAGGGTAGTGTTTTATGAACAGTGTTTATGATCAGTGTTCAAAGATGTTTTGAACAGTGTTTGAAGAAAGATGGTTAATCCTAATGCCTTTATCATCTTCATGCACACATATATCATGTAGTCCCAAAATGGTTTAATGCAAGTTCTAGAGCAACATACTTACTGATGAACATCACACAACAATAAAATCTGATTGATATAAAATGTATCAATCACTTATTCAGCTCAAAATCTCACAGGGTTCAGACATGAACTGTTTCTCACCAAAATAAACAATGACACATCTCAAGTTTTAAAATTTTCACAAGTGCAAACAAAGAATCATCAAGAATCAAGTATGACTTGAAAACAGAGTGTCACTAATCAGAGTTTAGAGTTCATCAATATCAGAGTTATTCATGAGAGGCAATGCATGCAGTATTCATAGATTCAGAGTTTAGGATCAAATAAACTAAGAGATGCTCTAAATATGAAACAGTATCATGCTGTGTTAACTTACTGTGCAATTTCTGATTAGATTACAGTGACTCAAAAAGAATCTTGATTTTTTTACTGAAAATCATGCTCTATACATTTTTCTTCATCGGTATTTTCATTCAGACAAAAATCAACTCAGAATTCACAGAGTTTAACAAACGTATTAACAGTGTATGACCAACAATCATGCTGACAGAGTTTAATTAATAAGGTTCACATAGCACTTTAGCAATTTACAGAGATATGAGCAACACATTTTATTTGAAAGAGTTTGAGTCTAACCAACATATTTAGTCAAAACCAGATACCATCCCTAGTTCATTGACCAGTCTTGTAAATGTTGCTTCACTTAGAGGCTTTGTGAAAACATCTGCAAGTTGTTGATCTGTAGGCACAAAGTGAAGCTCAATATTGCCTTCCTCTACATGCTCTCTGATAAAGTGATACCTTATGCTGATGTGCTTGGTCATTGAGTGTTGTACTGGATTACCTGTCATTGCAATAGCACTTTGATTATCACAGAAAATAGGTATTTTACTATACCTCAACCCATAATCCAGTAGTTGATTCTTCATCCATAAAATCTGTGCACAACAGCTACCAGCAGCAATATACTCTGCTTCAGCTGTAGATGTAGATATTGACTTCTGTTTCTTGCTGTACCAAGACACTAGTCTATCACCAAGAAATTGACAACTTCCACTTGTGCTTTTTCTGTCAATCTTACAGCCAGCAAAATCTGCATCAGAGTAACCAAGTAGCTTAAAATCTGATTCTCTTGGGTACCACAGTCCTAAGGTTACAGTTCCCTTGAGATATTTGAAAATCCTCTTCACAGCTGTTAAATGTGGTTCCCTTGGATCTGCCTGAAATCTTGCACACAGACAGGTGGCATACATGATATCAGGTCTACTAGCTGTTAAATAGAGTAGAGAACCAATCATCCCTCTGTAACTTGTCATATCCACTGATGAACCTGTATCTTTGTCCAGTTTTGTTGCAGTTGCCATGGGAGTTGTTGCAGATGAACAGTCAAGCATACCAAATTTCTTGAGAAGATTTCTGGTATATTTTGCTTGATTAATGAAAATTCCATCATCTGTTTGCTTCACCTGTAAGCCTAGAAAATAGCTTAACTCTCTCATCATACTCATTTGATATCTAGACTGCATGAGCTTGGCAAATTTCTTACAGAGTTTATCATTAGTAGATCCAAAAATGATATCATCTACATATATCTGAATTAAGAGCAGGTCATTACCAGATTGAAAGTAAAACAGAGTTTTGTCAATAGTACCTCTGTGAAACCCACTTTCTAGTATAAATTTAGCAAGTGTTTCGTACCATGCCCTAGGTGCCTGTTTGAGTCCATAGAGTGCTTTGTCTAACCTGTAGACATGATCTGGATATTTTGGATCTACAAAACCAGGTGGTTGTTCAACAAATACTTCTTCTTCAAGTTTTCCATTCAGAAAAGCACTTTTCACATCCATTTGAAAAACCTTGAATTTCTTGTGAGAAGCATAGGCAAGAAACATCCTTATTGCCTCCAACCTGGCAACTGGTGCAAAAGTCTCATCATAATCTATTCCTTCCTGCTGTGAATAGCCTTTAGCTACCAGTCTTGCTTTGTTCCTTGTGATCACACCATCACTGTCAGTTTTATTTCTGAAAACCCATTTAGTACCAACAATAGATCTGTTCTTTGGCCTTGGTACAAGGGTCCACACCTCATTTCTCTCAAATTCATTTAGCTCTTCTTGCATTGCTGTTATCCAGTCAGCATCTTTCAGAGCTTCTTCTACTTTCTTTGGCTCAGTTTGTGACAAGAATGCATGAAACAGACATTCATTTGTTGTTGCACTTCTTGTCCTTACTCTTGCATCTGGATCACCAATAATTAAATCAGGTGTATGTGACTTAGTCCATTTTCTTGCAGAAGGCAGATTGCTTCTGTCATCATGTGATCCTCCCCCTTGATCCATGCTCTCCTGATTTTCTTGGTGCCTTTCTTCACTTTCTGATGCTCCCCCTGAATGTGACTGCTCAGAATTTGAATGTTCAGAGTTTGAATCAACAGTGTTTGATTCAGAGTTATCAATTGAGTCACTATCAGTGTTTGGATTATCACTTTGATGTGATTCTTCATGCTCCCCCTCAACTGGTTCTTCCCTTGTTTCTGATTGAAAAGTTTCTTCAGTGTTTACCAGTAGAGGTTCAGAATTGACCTCAACAGTGTTTGTCAGATCTGTATCATCCGAGTTTAATAAATCTTCATTTTCAAAGTGCAGTTGATCATGCTCATTAACATCTTCAAGTCCAGTTATTTTCTTGTCATCAAATGACACATGAATAGACTCCATGATCACTCTGGTTCTCAGATTATAAACTCTGAATGCCTTTGTTGACAGTGGATAGCCAACAAAAATTCCTTCATCTGCCTTTAGGTCAAATTTGGTCAACTGTTCAGGATGAGTCTTCAACACAAAGCACTTGCATCCAAAAATATGAAAATATTTTAGATTTGGCTTCTTCTTCTTCACCATTTCATATGGTGTTTTACCATGCTTGTTGATCAGTGTTGCATTTTGAGTAAAACAAGCAGTTTGAACTGCTTCTGCCCAGAAATAGGTTGGCAACTTTGCTTCATCTAGCATGGTTCTGGCAGCTTCTATCAAAGTTCTGTTCTTCCTCTCCACTACACCATTTTGTTGTGGAGTGCCAGGTGCAGAAAACTCTTGTTTGATCCCTTTACTCTTGCAAAATTCTTCCATAGATGAATTTCTGAACTCAGTTCCATTGTCACTTCTGATTATCTTCACTTGGTGCTCTGACCCTTTGTCCAGTTGGATTATATGTTCTGTCAGTGTTAATGATGTTTCATCCTTCTTTGCAAGAAAATATACCCATGTGAATCTGGTATATTCATCAACAATGACTAATGCATATTTCTTCTTTCCAAGAGACATCACATTCACTGGACCAAAAAGATCAACATGTAGTAGATGATAAGGATCAACAATTGAAGACTCAGATTTGCTTTTGAAGGAGACTTTTCTCTGTTTAGCCTTTTGACAAGAATCACACAGTCCTTCTACATTCAACAAGGACTTTGGTAGACCTCTTACAAGATCATTCTTGATTAGCTCATTGATGTTGTTCAGGTTCAAATGAGAGAGTTTCTTGTGCCATTTCCAACTCTCTTCACTGGACATTCTTGTAGACAGACACACTGCTTTGCCATCAGTGTTGGTTGACAATTTTATTTCATAGATGTTGTTGTGTCTGTTTCCAACTAGAGCAACTTTCCCTGTAGATTTACTGATCACTTGGCAATATTCAGGCTGAAAATCTACATGATATCCTCTGTCACAGATTTGACTCACAGATAGCAAATCATGCTTGAGTCCTGGAACCAGAGCTACATTTGTGATGATGACATTTCTAAGATTAATATTGCCATATCCCAGTGTATGTCCTATGTTGCCATCTCCATAGGAAACTTCTGGGCCAGCCTTCTCCTCATACTCTGATAGCAGGGCTTTATTTCCAGTCATGTGTCCTGAACATCCACTGTCCACGACTAGGGTACTGACCCTGGTGCCCTGCAATCACAAACAATCACTGATTATTAGTTTAATGATCCAGACTTGCTTGGATCCTTTGGCTTTCTTAATTCTCTTAGCTTTTGCAGCGGAATTCACATTAACAGAGTTTAAGCTAACTTTTTCAGAGTTTACATTTGCAGAGTTTACTTTAACCCATTTCAAATTCGGTTTGGGTTCATAGTAATTATAGTAAATAGCATGATAATCTCTGCAAGTGTAAATAGAATGCCAAGTACTTCCACAGTGTTTGCATAAAGTCTGTGGTCTTGTTCTCACATAATCACTCTTTACTGCAGTTTTAGAGGGCAAAGAATTAATGTTTTTATTCTTACTGCAGAAATTAGCAAGATGATTAGTGCTACCACAGTTAAAGCATGTTTTCCTAGGAGCTAATGAAGCAAGCATTGGCTTTATTCCTGATGTTATGCCTACCTTACCATTTCTGTTTTTCTTAGGCATTCTCTGTTTGTTGACAGATTTTATCTCCTTAAGCTTATGCTTGAGTTGTTTATCTGTCATTAAACCAATGTTAGCCTCTTTAACAAAAGTTTTAGCATATGACTCTTTAACAGCCTTTTTCTGTGCTTCAGTCTTAGGTCCACCTGTTCCCATGACATTACCCTCAGATGAACAATGTGGTCTTACCTTTACCTGATTTTCAAATCTAAGTTCATCTCCTACAGAGTAACCTAGACCTACTGTATCTGACTGAAACACTTCTTGAGTGTCTTTACCAGAGTGTGTCCAAGTTTTAATGATGTGTTTAGTATCCTCCAATTCAGATTCTAGTTGCTTATACTTACCTAGCAACTCCTGTTCAATAAACACTGCATCATCTCTCTCTTTTTGAATTTTATTCATGTTCTCTAGCTGTTCCTCAACAAGTTTATTTCTTTCTTTGAGTTGAGAACACTCAGAATTTATCCTCTCATTTTCTAAAGTCTGATCCCTATAACTGATATGCAATGTTTTAAGATAAATTCTCAATTCAGTTATATTATCAGTGTTATAAGCATAAGTAGTTGGAGGTACCTTGAGATCATCATTTTCAGTCTTAGTAGTAGCCATGAGAGCATAGTTGACTTCCTCATCTGAATCTGAAGTGTCTGCCCAATCTCTGCCTTTGGTGTAGAGTGCCTTTTCAGTTTTACCCTTCTTGCACTCAGGAGCATAGTGACCCATCTCCTTACACTTGTAGCATTGAATCTCAGACTTATCTTTCTTACCAGATTTGAAGTCCTTTCCCTCAGATTTCTTGAAATTCTTCTTGTCAAACTTTGAGTAGTCCTTGGAGAATCTCTTTCCCTTCTTGAAGTTCTTGTATCCCATCTTCTTGAAGGTCTTTACCATCAATGCAGCCATTTGCATCATCTCCTCATCATCTTCAGAATCAGATGATTCATCTGTGTTTGAGTCAACATCAGTGTTTGATGACTCATTCTCTGAATGAATGACTAAAGCTTTTCCTTTTGCCTTTCTCCTTGATGCTTCCTTCTTTGATGGTTTCTCCTCAGCCTTAAGAGCAACAGACTTTGACTTTCTACTAGATCTTTTGTTTCTCTGCTCCAATTCCAATTCATGGGTTTTGAGTAGTCCATAAATTTCATCAATCTCTGTTTCACCAAGTTCATAATTATCTCTTATAGTGGTTGTTTTCACATCCCACTTTTCAGGTAGAGAGAGAAGAAACTTGAGATTTGAATCTTCTAAATCATACTCTTTGTCCACCAATGACAAATCATTGAGCAGTTTACAGAATCTGTCAAATGTTTCTGTCATGGTTTCATCAGATTTTGCCTCAAAATGCTCATACTCCTGAGTGAGTATGTTCCTTCTGTTCTTCTTAATTGCAGGAGTTCCTTGACATCTAACCTCAAGTGCATCCCATATCTCCTTTGCAGTTGTGCAGTTTATCACTTTATTAGACATAACATTGTCTAACGCACTGTGAAGTAAATGCCTTACCTTCGCATCCTTTGCAATAGATGAAAGATCCTCAGCAGTTAGATCTTTCTTCTCTTTTGGAATAACTTTTGATTCCTCACCGGCAGCAGCAGCAGATAACTTTGTAGGTTTGTGAGGACCTTCATAAATTCTGTCCAGATATTCTGGATCTGTAGCCTCCAGAAACATGGTCATCTTCACCTTCCAAATTGCATACTCTAATGGCCTCAGTATAGGAACCCTAATTGTTTCATACCTACTAACAGTAGTAGGAGCTTTCTCAGATGGTGGAGGTATCTCTGCCATTGATTACTATTGTGTTTGGATCTTTAACTGTAATAAAGTAACAGATTTGGCTCTGATACCACTTGTTAGGTCGAATACACAATATATAATCAAGTACCGTATGAATAAGTAACAAGAACACACGTTTTAACTCTTAAAACTGTTTGGAATTGATAATTCCTCTCTCGGTGATGTAAAGTATCACAGAGAGCTGCTTAGGTTACAAGAATGATATTCGTTCACGATGGATACCCTTCTAGGGTTAACCTAACTGTATTTATAAGATATACAGCTACGTACAATCGTAAATTGATTCTCCTAAAATTAAGCTATACAATTGATATCAATTACGATTGCTACATGTCTTCTAAGTCAACTCAATCTCTTTGATAGCTATCCAATCTTCAAAGATATCGCTTCCATATTAATATTAAATTAATCTTCAAACTCTGTTGACTTGTAGACGCTCCCAGTAGACAGACTTTAGCAAACTCTGTTCTCTCCATGCTAACAGTGTTTGCGCTTCCATGTATTCAGCTATCAGTATTTACACTTCCCTCTGTCAGCGTTTGCGCTTCCAGCAATCAGCGTATACTCAAACTCTGTTACAACTGCTTTCAATAACAAGTTAAACTCTCTTTACCTGTAACACTTAAACACTGACATTAAATCACATCAATTATATCTAACATTGCGGCTAGGGTTTGTGTGTATTTAATACAAAGGGGTTGGTAAGCTTCGAGCTTTAATGGCTGTTTCCGTGTTCGGGACTAATCGGTCCTCACAGAGTGCCTACGTATCTCGTTATTGAGAATCAAGCCCAAAAACGTAGTTCTGAGAATGAGGGGTCAGGCCCTTTATATAGGCTGAGAAGCCTTAGAATTATGGTAGGATTCGGATACTTGGTGGGCAAGCCATCGCTTTGAGGAAGGTTCTAGACTCCTTCCTTGTACGAGTCTGTTTCCATATCGAATTGGGTGCCTTGGAGGCTAAGTCTGGTAGGAATAGTATCCTTATCTGATTCTTATTGCTGAGCTGTTTATTATCCTTAATATTAATTACGAAATTAATATTAAAATAGGGCTTTTGACCTCATTAATGGGCCCCACATTTGGACCATGCTGGGTCTAATTAATGCCACATTAAATGTATCTTTAGGGCTTATTTTCAGTGCATATCAGAGACGATGTTATTTATACCATATTATTAAACCAAAAAATTGAAACATTAAACATGATTATTGTAGTGAGTTTTGCTTCAAATTCTAATAACGTACTCGTAATATATATATATTTTTAACAGAAGTAGAAGGAGTTGAACTAAAGAAAAAATAAAACAAAAATAATAGTCCATATATATCTATATGCGTGTCATTTTAGTAGTGGAAAAACAAACAATTAGAATATTTTTATAATAAATTGAAAAATGTGATCTCGTACATCTAATTTTGATAACAGAAGAATACAAAATTTATATTGAGAGGAAGGCAATGCTATTTACAGAATTGTGATCATCTATGATTTTAATGGAGCTTTGGATAAAACCTAAAATTTTAAATAAAATTAACGATAAAAATATTTTTAATTAAACGTGATCTATATCTATACTATTATATAAATTCCGAAACATTGAAAGTTTTGGTACCTGTTTTTTGGTACTAAGTGAATTTATTTATTTACCCTTCATTATAAAGAAAAATATATATGATATCTATACTATTAAAATTCCTAAAATAAATAATAACATAATATGATTAATGGTAAGTAGTCGATTGTTTTTTTTCACAATTAATTTTAATTGAAGATATTACCTTTTATAAACACTTACTAATCTTACAATCAAAAATATTTATACCATTATATAAAAGCCGAAACAATAAAATAGTTTTGGTATTTGTTTTTTGTTACTAAGTGAATTTATTTATTTACCCTTCATTATAAAGAAAAATATATATGATATCTATATTATTAAAACTCCTAAAATAAATAATAACATAATATAATTAATGGTAAGTAGTCGATTGCCTTTTTTATATTTACTTTTAATTGAAGATATTACCTTTTACACCTACTAATCTTACAATCATTAATATATACCCGAAAATATCACATCATATTTTTCAATTATTAATAAAATATATTAAAAATCTGTATATGTTGTTTATAAAAACATCAATCGTATCATATCTTACAATCGTTAATATTTCCTTTCAAATTACAACATGTTACCTTTTTAATTTAAAACTAATCTTACAATCATTAATATATACCCGAAAATATTACATCATATTTTTCAATTATTAGTAAAAATATATTAAAAATCTGTATACGTTGTTTATAATAAGGAAACATTAGTATAATCCGTAAACATGAGTATATTAAATTATATTAAATTAAAATTCATTAATTAAAATAATGGTAAGTAGTCGATTGCCTTAATTAAATTATAATTATTATAAACTAATCAATTACCTTTTTCACATAAATTGTATAATCTTTTTAATTTTCACGTTAACTTTCTATTTCTGTAGCTAAAATATATTTTTTTTCCAATTATATCACGGGAGGTTCTATTTAATAAAAGAAACTAATAATATTCTAATATTAATAATTAACTGATTTTCTTTTTCAGGTAAAACGTATCATCTTTTATATATTTTCTAACTAAAATCCATTTTTTAATAGAAATATCACGTACAATATTAATTTCTTCTTTTCAAAAACCATTACGAGTAATTGTATTTAGTAAAGTAACGTAATTAAATTATAAATACTAAAAACTAATCAATTACCTTTTTTCACCTAAAACATTTTACCTTTTTAATTTTCTTTAACTAAATCGTCTCTTATTCTAATCATTACACGGGCATTATATTTAATAAAATAAAAGAATTATTTTATAATTACTAATAATTAAACAATTATTTTTTCAACTAAAACCTATCATCTTTCTACATTTTCTGACGAAAATCTCTCCATTTTTAGAAATATCACGGATAACAATTATACAACTATTATCAAATCATCTCATATAAAAATTTAAGCCTCCAAAATTAATATTTCAAAAAATAATTTAAATTAATACAAAAAATTTTATATAATATTTTAAAAAATCCGTGCATCGCACGGGTTTTAAGCTAGTATATTATAATAACTTGAGATCGGAAATGCACCAGAAGAGTTCAAAGTATTTTTCTTGAATTTTTGTTTTTTTGATTTTTTTATTAAAATTCTTTTTTCATTAAATAGTTATTAATGACATTTTAATTAGTCATTAATTACACCTATTAAACATATATTAAATTTACTCTATTTAATTTATTTAAAAATTAGCAAACTTTATTTGAACATCATAGTTATTATTCAATGTTAAATATTAATTATAGGAGTATATAGTTAAGTTTATTTTTATGTAAAATGACGACTAACAATTGTTTATATTACGTCCTTTTTTATTTCCTATTCAAGATCGCTATAATTTCTTTTAGGATGACTATAGAGTAGACGATCTAAACTTTTCAAGCAATTTTTATTATTAATAATTGTGAAAGTCGTCATAAAATATGGAAGTACAAGATCTTTACTTAATATCTGGAATTGTATACAAACAATACAGACAGATTTTTAATTTTGCACATGAATAAATTATACATGGGTTATGTTCAAATCGATTAAATTTAATAAATCCAATCATTTATCGGAAGATAAAATCGATAAAAAAGCTATACACCCATTGTTTCATTATATTGTGTTGAAATAAATTTATATTCTAATTAAATAAATTCTTATACTATTATTGAATATGTATATTATGAGAGGGGTGTCGGCTTTAAAAAACATTATTAACCTTAACTTCTCGATCAATCTTTACTAGGACTCTTAATAAATTGGAAGTACACAGATCTTTACTTAATATCTGAAATTTGTATACAAATAATATAAACAGATTTTTACATTTGCACATGAATAAATTACACATGGGTTATGACCAAACTAATTAAATTGAATAAACCGAACCATTTTATCGGAAGATTAAATAGATAAAAAATTTATACACCGGTTGTGTCATTATATTGTGTCAAATAAATTAATATTCAAATTAAATAAATTTTTACACTATTATTGAACATGTATATAATGAAAGGGGTGTCCGCTTTAAAAAACGTTATTAACTTATATTCAATATTTGTAACTTTTGATCATAAAAATTACGTTCATATTGTAATTTTTATTTTTAAATATTTGTGATATTTTTAAAATTATCAATATATTAAATATATAATGAGGGTATTATTTCAATTAATAATTCCTGTAAATTATTTTTAAATTAATTTTTTAGAAAATTCATAAGAGACCAATCTATTTTTAAAAATAATAGAATTTAATTTATCTATTTTCAGTATTTTAAAATAAAAATTTATAAATCGCGCGAAGCGCGAATAAATTTACTAATTATAAGTAAGCCAGCATAGATACAAAATTGTTGCTATGTAAGAAATTTAAAATATTCATATACAAAATTTATATTGAGAGAAAGGCAAGGTTATTTGTAGAACTTTGACCATCTATGATTTTAATGGAGATTTAATGGAGATCTGGATAAAACATAAAATTTTAAATAAAATTGACGTTAAAAATAGCTTTAAGTAAACATGATTATAAGTAAGCCAGCATAAATAACAAAATTGTCGCTATGTAAGAAATCAATGATTACCTCATTCGTCAATTTACCTCTGCTTCTAATATAACTAGCCAACTTATTCGCGCGCTTCGCGCGGTTTATAAATTTTTATATAAAAGTACTGTAATAGATAAATTAATTTATATTATTCTTATAATTTGATTGGTCTCTTATGCATTTTCTATAAAAAAAATTAATTTAAAAATATTTTATATAAATTATTAATTGGAAAAATACCCTCATTATATATCTAAAATTTTAATAATCTTAAAAATATCACAAATATATAAAAATAAAAATTACAATATGAACGTAATATTTACGATCAAAAGTTAAAAATATTGAATACAACTTAATAACGTTTTTAAATCCGACACCCCTCTGATAATATACATATTCAATAATAATGTAAGAATTTATTTAATTTGAATATTAATTTAGTTTGATACAATATAATGTAACAATGGATGTATAGTTTTTTTTATCAATTTAATCTTCGGATAAAATGATTGAGTTTGTTCAATTTAATTAGTTTGGTCATATGTAATTTATTCATGCGCGTGATTTGTTTACAAATTTCAGATATTAAGTAAAGATTCGTGTACTTCCATGCATAATTTACTAAGACTCCACATTGATAATAAAGATTATTTGAGAAGTTAAGGTTAATGATGTTTTTTAAAGCCGACATCCCTCTCATAATATACATATTCAATAATAGTGTAAGAATTTGTTTAATAACAATAAAATTTTATTTCGACGCAATATAACGAAACAATGGATGTATAGCTTTTTTATTAATTTATCTTTCGATAAATGGCTGGATTTGTTAAATTTAACCGATTTGATCAACTCATGTATTATTTATTCATGTGCAAAATTGAAAATCTGTCTGTATTGTTTGTATACAATTCCAAATATTAAGTAAATATCTTGTACTTCCATAATTTATTACGAATTTCACAATTATTGATAATAAAAATTGCTTGAGAGTTAAGGTCGTGTACCATATAAATCATCCGAAAAGAAATTATATGATCTTGAATATGGAATAAAAAATAACGCAATATAAACAATTGTTAGTCGTCATTTTACCTAAAAATAAACATAATTATATATGATTAATATTTAATATTGAAAAAATAACTATAATGTTCAACTAAAGTTTAATAATTTTTAAACAAGTTAAATAGAGTAAATTTAATATATGTTTAATAGGTGTAATTAATGACTAATTAAAATATCATTAATAGCTATTTAATGTAAGAAAAGAATTTTAATAAAAAATCAAAAAAACGAAAATTCAATAAAAATACCTTGAACTGTTCTGATGCATTTCTGATCTTCAAGCATTATACTATATATTGATATGCATATTGCCTTTGAAGATAATGTTTGTGGATGAAAATTATTTATCTGCAAAAACATTCAATAACATGGCAATAAAAAAATAAATTTAAACAATTACGCTAATTTAAATAAATTATTTTTTCATGTTGAGTAGTGCTAGTGATAATAAATTGGATACCAAAATTTGTTACCAAATGACATGTCACTAATTACTTGGCATTTTGGGATGTTTTAATTGGATGACCCCGGCAGGTTCATTACAATTATAACCAATCAAAATAATGCCATGTCATTTGGTAACAATTTTTGGTATTGTTGTGGGAGGAATTTGTCACAACAAATTAGGAGGTCGTTGCTAGAATAGCGCCAATGAATACAGAATCGTCCAACCACCCAGAAAGGCTCGTAGTTGGAGATCAATGGCTAGCTGCCCGGAAAGGCTCACAGCGAGGGTTTCCGAAGAACACGGGAGGTGGTTCCTCGGAGGATCGGACTGGATTCACGGGAATTAGAGCTCAAGGAACGAATGTTGACCTGCCAAGAACCCTAATGAAGATGTGTCACACAAGAGTATTCGTGCTCTATGTTACTCAAGGTGTCAAAGTGTCTAAGAGATCCCGTAAACTACCTACATACTCCTATTTATAGGAGATCAAGCCCGTATGTAGTTCTTGAATGATATGATCGATTGTTTATGATGAGTTATCCTCTCTTCAGTGGGATAATGACTATTATTTTTGATATAAATCGTGTATGATGTATATTTTCAGGTTACCAAGCTGTTATGGTAATATAGGATGATTATCCTTTGTATTTATCATGATTTTGCATCATTTATCAAATATATATGACATATATCCTCTAATAACTGAATATTTATCTGATAAGGAGTGTTTTTAGATGATATAAACGTGTTCCTAAAAATTAGGAGGTCTACCTTATCTGAATTGGCAGCCTAATCAGGCTTCCGGCAGAAGCTGGGGATACCGCCCGGTAGCCTGGCTCCGGTACCCCCTCCGGTAACCCCACTATGGAAGCTACTCTAGAATCCCTATTGGATGACTGGTAGAGGTTACAGGTTACCCACAAGGGGATGCCCTTGGGACCCTAAGCCACCCATCTCCTTACTGCCATGTACATGGTAAACCCTAGAGCTGCCATGGGCCCTTGGAAGCCTGACAGATCACTTATTTTCCTCATGGATCCGGACCCTAATCCTCTAGTGGGCCTAAATCTAACCCATGCAAGATTTTGGTCACAACAACTACCCCCTGTTCCCTGAAGTACTGAGTGCAAGGGGAACCAATTATTCGCAGGGTACCGCTTTCTAGATTTCTTAATAAAAATTTTCACTTTCGTTATCTTGCCAAATCAATACAACATGAGATGTCAATATTGGAGACTTTCAATCATAATGTTATGATTAATATCAATATTTTCATTCGATAATTTTTGTAATTGTGCCACGGAAGCTCAACCTAGAATTAGTAAAGGTGGGGAGTCTCTTAATTTATCCGTTTAAGGATAGATTTATCAGGTTTTAATGATTGATTTATCCTTGCAAAATAATAGGATAAGTATCACCAGAAGGAAAGAAGGCGGGGACTTTTCAAACCCCCTTTTTTTGTTGGATATACCAAAATTGGGTTTGTTCCCCATGCGGCCACGCTTCCCCCCTGCCTCTTTTTCTGTGCCGTATTCACTCACTGAAGAGACACGTCCCAATAAGTCTCTTCTCTTATATATTATTATCTAATCTCTCTTTTGCCTTTTTCCTTATCTCTACACCACATTTTCTCTCAAGCAAGCAAAGGATTATAAACGTTTCCGACGAACTTTTCTCCGGTGAAGGCTAAGTCATTTGCACACCCGCCGCTTCAATTCATCCAAGTAAGCGCTCAATCTCCACGACCTATTTTCTTTGTTTGATACATAGAAATCTTATGTGAATATCTGATTGTACTCTTCATATGCTTGTTTTTGTTCGTATCTTTGACTAGTAGCCGATTTGTGACTCCGGTAGTCATTGTATGTCGTTTATTTTAATTTACTTGAACCGAGTCCACTCAATTGCGAGTTCTTATAGTATTTCTCAACTGTTGATATTTCTTTTGAATAAATCTTTTTGTCTAGATCTTGATTTTTAGTTGCATGTGTGAATTCCTGCCTTTTGTGTGCATACCGAAGGGCTGGTGTGGTTCTAACTTCGGCTTCCCTCGTGGTTGCTCTTTAACATGCCTATAACATGTTTGATATTTGTTTTCATTGGGTTCTATTTGCCTTAGATTTACCTTGTTAAGCAAATGTACATAATTCATAGATTTGGGAATGCTCACAGTACTTTAGGTTAGCACTTTCCTCCTACGTTGATTGCGTAATCTCGGTATTACCGTATTAGGTTAATAGGCCGGTAGCCACCCCCCGAGCCATGACTTTCTTTCGATTTGACTTGGTAGTTCTTGAGGTTACCAGGGATATCACCAATCCGACTGTTTACAACCTTTACTTTTTTTTCAACCTTCGGTTATCCAGTTCGATCCCTTTTCTAATCTGCTTCCTTCTTGTGGTTGTAGATGTCTACCTCTTCTGTTTCGGGAGGTTCATCTCAATGCCCGGGTAATCTATCACCCGTTTCAGGGGAACCGTCAGACTCTTGGTCAACCCACTTGAATGATATGCTTATCTCACAGCCCTTGCTACAGCCTAAACCATCTGTCAGCTCCCGGACACGTTCCCGTGTAGAGGTAATCGATCCTCTATCGGCTAAAATCGTCAGCCGGCACCCTCACTTCTCCCTGAAGGTTGGCTCATCAAATTTAGGTGATGAAGAGGCAGAAAGAATTGATGTCAGTTCCAACACTAACGAGGAGGGAAGGACAATAGATGATCTTTGGTTAGGGGGTGAGCAACCGTTCTTTAGTAATGACAAGATAATGGAAGAGGATGATGGCATTGGGATGCCGCTTATAGCAGAGGTTGAGCGTAAGCTGCATGTCCCGGCATCAAATGTCCCTGCTTGTGAGGACCATGATTCTACACTAGTACAGATACACCTATAGCGTCGCCACCTATAGCGTCGGTTGTTGACCTATAGCGTCGCCAGTTTACCTATTGCGTCGGTTGTTTGCATTAACCGACGCCTTAGGTCATCTGCCAGAAGCTATTGCGTCGGTTGTTTGCATTAACCGAGGCTATAGCGTCGCCTTTTTAAGGGGCGACGCTATAGGCTATACCCAGAAGCTATTGCGTCGGTTGTTTGCATTAACCGACGCTATAGGTATAGCCTATAGCGTCGCCTTTTTAAGGGGTGACGCTATAGGCTATACCCAGAAGCTATTGCGTCGGTTGTTTGCATTAACCGACGCTATAGGTATAGCCTATAGCGTCGCCCTTTTAAGGGGCGACGCTATAGGCTCTACCTATAGCGTCGCCCCCTAAAATGCCGACGCTATAGGTTAATGTTTTTTTAAAAAGAGCCTATAGCGTCGCCCATTCAAATGACCGACGCTATAGGTCAATTTTTTTTAAAAAAATAATTATTTCAAAAGTGGAATTTCACCATTACAAAATATAATCCAAGAACACCAAACAAGTCTAAACACAATTTTAATCCCATTACAAAATAAACCATTCAATATAACCAAAATATTAACTAGTTTTACTCATTAATGTTACCCTACTTTCAATAATTTTCTATTTTTTTATATTTTCCCCCATTTTTAAACTAGTTTGTCAAAGAAATCAAAAAATTAAATAAAAATAGGAAAAATGCCAATTTTTGAAAATAAATTCAAACACAACAAATTAGTGATACTGACAATTTGTATGATTAATTTTACCCTACTTTCCCTAATTTTCCATTTTTTTATTTTTTCCGTATTTTTAACTAGTTTGTAAAAGAAATAAAAAAATTAAATAAAAATAAGAAAAATGCCACTTTTTGAAAATGAATTCATACACACCGAAGTAGTCATACTCACCATTTATGTGATGAATGTTACCCTACTTTCCTTAATTTTCCATTTTTTTTATTTTTCCCCATTTTTAACTAGTTTTTCAAATAAATCAAAAAATTAAATAAAAATAGGAAAAATTCCAATTTTTGAAAATAAATTCATACACACCAAATTAGTCATACTCACTATTTGTGTGATGAATGTTACCCAACTTTCACTAATTTTTCATTTTTTTTAATTTTTCTACCATTTTTAACTAGTTTGTCAAGTAAATCAAAAAATTAAATAAAAATTGGAAAAATGACAATTTTTGAAAATAAATTCATAGACACCAAAGTAGTCATACTCAATATTTGTGTGATGAATGTTACCCAACTTTCACTAATTTTTCTTTTTTATTTATTGTGATTAATCAATTCAATTATGAAAAAATCGAATTTTCTTCACATTTTTTTAATTATAAAAATAATAAATAATTATTTTTTATAATAAAATTTTAAAACACACGCGTGTCAAAATAAAAAAATGGGCGGTCAATGAAAATATTGTATTTAAAAGATCAAAACTTGTAAAATTTAATTTAATCATTTTAAAATCATTTTGATATGTGTGTGATAAAAAAAATTATAAAAATTATAATTTATAATTTTGATATGAAAATTATAAAAAAAAAATATAATATTTATTTATATGTGTGTGTGTGTGAATGTGTGTGGGAAGTGCACAGAGTGATTGGTGAGCGGCAGATGAAAAATCAAAAGGGCCGCTAAAATTTTTAACCCGCACAAAATCCCTCTCGGTCTCTTTATCTCTCTCTTTCTCTCTGTCTCTCCCTCTTTCTCTCTCTCTCAAAATCCCTAATTTTCCCAATTTTAGTCAGCTGTGGTCTCTCTCTCTCAATTATATATCTCGAGCTCTCTCTCTACTCCCTCAAACAAATTCGAGTCTCTCTCGTATTCTTCTCTCCCTATCTCGTTTCTCTCGTTAATCTCGAAGGCGTGGTGGAGAGTTGTTGGCGAGGGGAGGGGAATGGGGAGAAGGGAGGAGGAGGTCGAAGGTGATGTGGGGGTGGTTCGGCGGTGGTGGATGAAGAGGAGGAAGTATGGCGCCCGAGGATGTAGGTCTAAGTCCGGACATTAAGTTCTTTAACCCTGCAACTGCTTCTGATGAGGAAGTTCCAAAAGTCGGATACACCAGTATATACCAATGCAAGAATTTCTCGGTAAGATGTTGCACTGGTAAGTTTGCAATTATTATCTTGAACAATTTTTAATGTGTGTATAATAATTTGTGATTATTTTTTAATTTTTTTTAGATTGAAGGTGAATTGACTTATCACGAGAGGGTAGCTGCAGTTCTTCGTGAAATTGAAACCGAGGTGTGTGACTGCATCAATCTTTTTCAATAATATGTAATCAGGTACATCAATTACCATTCTAAATCTGCCGTATTGTTATATCATGGGGCAGATTGTCTATGAGAAACAGCGGAAAGATTCTTCTCCTGTTATTGCATCTAATATTTTCTCTGGAAAAACGATGTAATTTTTGGCTTGAGGTTTGTTTTTCTTTTTAATAGAAATTGTTGACCATTAGGATGTATATGCATATAGATTGTGTGAATTTTTTCCTCAACTCTGCCCCTCTCCAGTGTCTCCATGTAGCAGTAGTATAGGTCAGGAGAATTTATTTTTAAATCTTTGCCAGTTTTATATATCTTCGTTCTTCAACATTCTGCTGGTCAGTGACATTGTAAAATGCAAACAGCTACAAATAGATTTTTTTTTTCTTAACTTTAAATGGTCAAATATAGCGAGTGGGTAACGATTTATACTCAAATGTTAGCACTTTTTCGACTTAGTGCAATATAAAGCTATTAGTATTTAAATTAGAAATAGACAATACAGTGCCGTTTTAATCCAGTGCAAAAAAGCCCGATTCCTTAGTTGTGTTAGTAAGGTAGTTTGTATGTTTCTGCTCTCTGTGTAAACATGCATTGTGAACGTTTCGCTAACTTGTTGCAACTTATAAAACTCTTAATGTAGTTAGTAATCATTAGAGTTTAAATGTTTCACAGATAGAAATCCAACAATAATATTAGATTTACTTTTATGCATGAAAGGGGGTGGGGCCTGCATCAAATTACAGTATATGGGGACTTCCTCGTGAATATCATGGATTAGTGCAATGGAAACCACCTAGAATTTATCCACCAGGCACAAAGGATTCTGTAAATGTCTTGAAAGGTGCTATGTTGACCTCGGACCTGATATCAACAGTTAGTGAGGTATGCTGCATATCTGATTCATAGTTTGTGGAGGAATTGTCTCATTTGATTAGACACAATAGCACGAGTTTCCACCTATTCAAATGTTTTCCACTATAGTGTTTTTTGGTGATAAAACAAATTTGTTGTATTTTGTTTCTGAAACAGGGCTACACATCAGAAATACTAAATGCTGAAGGTGGCAATGGTCTACATGAGGTCTTATGTAGTTGATATGTAACTGGTAAGACATTTGCAGTCAAGCCATTCTTTCTTTTTAATTTTCTATTTGCTAATTTTATTTCATCCATTCTGTATGTAGGGATTTGTGTTTAGTATCTTTGTATGAGACATAATAAACTTTGTACCCAAGTATTTTTTATAATGTCATTTGCCAATGCCGTATATCCGTCTTAATAATACAACCTTGCATATTTACTATTGAGAATATACTTTTCAGAAACTAGTTATGTTCATTAATTATTTTCTACTTCACTTAGTGTTTCCTGGTTCATGGTTTCCTAAGGAAAGATCGTGAAAGTAATCCTTATGATGCCCATGTTTTTTTCATGCAGTAAGCTGATCATCTGACTCTGTGTTTATTAGGTGTTACTAGTGGCATCGATGTAACTGGATGGAATCCATCTACTGATAGCAAATGGATTTAAAGCTGCCTATGTAATTAAAGATGGTGCATAAGGACCCAAATTATGTGTTCTTTAATTATCTTATATATATTTTTTAAAGAATTCAACATCTGAAATAAAATTGTTAGGAATGAATCAGTTGTATTTCAGTGTACATATGATCTGTTGAAACCTTTTCTATCATACTTTAGCATCTAGTAGTTCTTTGTAATTGTTCTTTACTGATATTACGACCTGGAATAGGAACACAAGAGAAGAGCAAGTGTAGATGCTGATATGTATGCATGCCAACTAGCAGCAGAAGCTGAACTTTATTCAAAATTGGAAGAAGCAGAAGGTACAACATCACTAGCACATGAAAGAGATAGCAATATATAGAAAAATTGTAACTATATATATGTATAGAAAAATTGTAATATATAGACAATTTTTTTTAGTTCTTATAGACATTTTTTTTTGTAGTTGAAGTTTGTAATATATATGTATGGAAAAATTGTGTTTAAACTTGTTTGGTGTTCTTGGATTATATTTTGTAATGGTGAAATTCCAATTTTGAATTTTTTTTTAAAAAATTGACCTATAGCGTCGGTCATTTGAAAGGGCGACGCTATAGGTATTTTTTTAAAAAAAAATTAATCTATAGCGTCAGTCATTTGAAAGGGCGACTCTATAGGTATAACCTATAGCGTCGGCATTTTAAAGGGCGACGCTATAGGTTATACCTATAGCGTCGGCATTTTAAGGGGCGACGCTATAAGTTCTACCTATAGCGTCGGCATTTTAAAGGGGCGACGCTATATGCTATACCTATAGCATCGGTCATTTAAATGACCGACGCCATAGCAGACTTTTAGCGTCGCCAATTTAACCGACGCTATAGGCATAACCTATAACGTCCCCTGCATATACTACGCCAAAAAACCGACGCTATAGGTCTATTTAGGCGACGCAATAGGTCCAGTTTGTACTAGTGCTACTATGAATGTTGACAGATTAGAAAGGTTGCGGGAGATCTGCAACCCGGGTTACCACCTCGTGATACCCTGTGCAGGTGAACGGTGTCACAGGTTCGACAACTTTGAGGTGGATGAATCTATCCCCAATGATGTTGTATCTGCCTCTTATTTCAAACTAGGATTCTCTTTTCCCATGCATCCATTTTTTATAGACTTACTCAACTTCTACGAGATAGCCCCCATGCAATTGACACCCAATTATTTTCGGGTTGCTGTATGCATGTACATCCTATACGATCAAACCTTTTTGGTTGCCCTTATTGCCAGAGAGTTGGGGTATTTCTATCAGTTAAAGGACGTTGGAAGGAAGGTTGGTATTTTATACCTCATTGCTTGGAACAACAGACAGGGAAAATACATAAAGGGGAATAAGAAAGGTATGTATGACTGTCTGGAGTAGTTTTTGTACTGCTATGACTGTGAAGGAGTTAACATAGAGTTTAATTTGTCCCTTGGTAAGCCTTTTGTCGTTTAGGTCCTTTCGTAATTCCCTTGACTGTACCATAGGCTTTAATTTTCATCCTTTGTACTATGCCCTCTAGGGATCCCGATGCAGACTTCCCTTAGTGGGATAGAAGAAAAAAGAGCTAAGAAAATAATGAAACTTGTTGCTTCATTTGGAGATGGTGACAGCCTGCTAATGCCGGAGACCCTTGAAAGGTTAAGGTTCTAAAGGCCTGTGGCTCCCTCACTCCCCATTACGGGAGATGAGGTAGAGGAAGAACCACTGGGGGAGCTTGAAACCCAGGGTGCCGGGCGGCAGCTTGAGGAGATTGGTAGGGCTCCCACTTTCTACGACCATGGTAACCCAGGCTTCCGCTTTCCACGTTTCAAACTATTACAACACATGTTGTTTACTTTTACTTGTTATCGTTTGTGCTTCCATGCACCCCTATGCATATGTCATCTTGTTTCATAATGTTTACTGTTTGTCTCATGATTACACATTCCCTGCATTTCTTCGCATATACATATATATGTGCACTATGGTTTCTCACCCTCTTAATGCTTCATCTTCTCAGGTATGTCAGGATTAATGCCGTCATTTATCAAGCCATCTGACAAATACGAGGACATATTTCCCGAGGATGAGTTAATGATGTTGGAGACCCCGATTTCTGCCACTCCAGTCTTCTGATTCCCTGCCTCTATGTCCGTCAAGGCCGAGCTTTCCGCTACTAAAAAGCGAAGACTCTCTCAGGTTGCTGGGTGTTCAAAATCCACCCCTGAAACTAGATCCTCGAAAAAGGCAAAGGTGTCTCAGCAGGGTACCCCCATGGGTGATGTAGAGCAATTCTTTCAGATGTTCGAGGGTCAGATTCCAATGAAGACTATTGTCGGGTGGGCTAAGCAAAGAACCTCCGACACTGCGAGATCCATGTTGCTTTCTGCTGGCGAGAACTTTTTCCACCAGCTTAAACTTTCCAATCAGTTAGCAATGGCTACTCACGGGGATATGAGGCTTCGGGATGAGATTAAGCAGCTGAAGTCGGATAAGCAAGTTATGGAGGAGGAGAAGAAAAAGTTGTTTGATGCTTCCAAGAAATTGAAGGGTGATTTGTCGGTTTTATCCAAGGAAAAAGATAAGTTGAGCAAACTGGTGTCTGATCATGATAAAGAGAATGAGGAAAGGACGATAGCCCATGCCTCAGAGGTGAAAGAATTAAAGCTGCAAGTTGAATCGCTATAGGGTTCGGTAAGAAAGCTAAAGGAGGCACTCCCGGAGAGGTACAAGTTGGGCTTCGCCAAGGGTGCCACGGATTACATGAAGTCAACTTGGAGGGTGATGCCAGACTTAGACTGGTCATTGCTTGGGGAGGACGCCGTGGCCCAGGTTGAAGATTTCAAAGCGGAAGCTGTAAAAGTTGATGCTACCAAACTCAAGGGTATGACTGCACCTCTAGTCACTCAGAAGAGCGCTGCTGAACACGCTCCCGATGCCAAGGTTGAGGTTCCCGCAGGCACGGTTGAGGTTACTCCGGGCGATTCTGATAAGAAGGTCGATCCCGTTGAGGACTCACATAGCTCTGAGGCTACCAAGGATACTCCTTCTGCCTAGGCGCATTTTTTCCCCTTCAGATTTATCAAGTATTTTTCTTAGCATATTCAAACTTTATTTGGTTGGTTTTAAGAATTTTATGGTTTTGATTAAAAGGGGGTGAGCTCCTATAACGCTCCACAGATGTAATGGCTTAACTTGTTACTTAACTGTTTGATGGCCTTGGGCCTAGGTTTCTCAGAACTTGTTTATGACCTATGCATCGTATGTTGGTTTTATTATCTTTATATCTTGATGTTGATGCGAATGTGGCATTGCCCTCTTAAAGATATTCCATGTAGGTCGTGACCTTGGCAACTTCATGCTAGGGTTTACCTACTCACATCAAGCTCGATTTGTTTCAGGCCTCCATGATTACAACCTAGACAGTAATATCAATGCTAAGGCTACTAAGCCATTTCTTGGTTAAATTACATATAAGTAAACCATTAATCTGGCAACGAGATTTAACATTTACGAAGTATATCTGGAAATCTCAACATGCTCATATCACAAGGCTACATGTTTGCTAGGTGAGGGAAAAGGTGACCCTACCCAAGATAACTATAACTCGATCTAAACCTACTTTGCTCTAAGTCTCAGAACGCGACAAGTAATATTGTTCCTTTAACTAATCTTAAAGTTTTTACAAATGAACACTTAGAGGATATATGTCATATTTACATTGATTAAATGAAATAAATGATAAATCATGAATCAAAATTGAACAATAGGATGGTAATATAATATAGAAGTGTACTTGAGTAGTTATATCAACACATACCCGGATAGGCAGCCAAAAATGACAAACTACTTGTACCTTAGTCTGCGTGGTTGCTACCCTGGGTGTGGGGGTACCGTCCGGTAACCCTATAATATCTGGAAGTCTAAAATACGGGAACCTGACTCCGAAAGTCCCATTGTTGGTTACCCGTTTCCGGTAGCCTGGGTGCCGGATGCTCAGCCTGGAGGCCTCTGTTCCGGGAGTCCCGGTCTCCTTGTCAGTCGAGTGTGATAATACCATGTAAGCCTTTTCCTGCAAGGCTGCATTAGTAAAGTATTTGATAATCCATACGAGTTAACTTTTGTAACCACGTAGGTTGATGACTTGTGATCGATGTATGCCAATCACGGTTCCATACATGATTAAAGAGGGACGGATCCAGGTGTGCCGATCAGGGTTCCACACCTGCCCCGATAACCAAGTAAGCCATGTGAGCCAGTCAAGGTTCCACACATGTTTGGTAATGAAGGGATCCATGTGTGCCAATCAGGGTTCCACACAAGCCCAAAAAAATGAAGGGAACCATGTAAGCCAATCAGGGTTCCATACATGTCCTAGTGACCAAGTAATCCATGTGCGCTAGTCAAGGTTCCACACATGTCTGGTAATGAAGGGGTCCATGTGTGCCAATCAGGGTTCCACACAAGCCTAAAAAATGAAGGGAGTCACGTATGCCAATCTGGGTTCCATACATGCCCTAGTGACCAAGTAAGCCATGTGAGCCAGCCAAGGTTCCACGCATGTCTGGTAATGAAGGGATCCGTGTGTGCCAATCAGGGTCCACACAAGCCCAAAAAATGAAGGGAGTCACGTATGCCAATCAGGGTTCCATAGTAAGCCATGTGAGCCAGTCAAGGTTCCACACATGTCTGGTAAAAAGCTTGTTGTTTAAAATTCTGGTAATTTCAACCTATTAAGCTAAGAGGTGTATTCACTACTACCCCCCTAGTTATGGATGATAGCCTAGCTACTGTGTAGAACTATGCTTGTAGGTCTTCCTTATCTTTCTCTTCTCAAGTATTTATAAGTGGTAAATGTAAACGGAAACAATAAACTTCTACTTTTACTGAAAATCAAAGAGTACGATTACATAAAGTTTCATCCAGACGGGGTGTGCATCCACTACCCCCCGGGTATCTACTTAAAATCATGAAATCCTAAAAACTGAAAGGGAAATGATACAACCACAACTAGTAGGTTGCCTTTATTCATCCTAAGCCTGAAAGAGGCCTACATTTGCTTTGAAAAGAGTCTTACTGATAGTACTTCTTTAGGTGCTCGACATTCCAAGCACGGGGAATAGTGTTCCCATCCATGTCTTCAAAGTGGTAGGTGCCTTCCCTAAAAATAGACTTTATTTTGTAAGGCCCTTCCAAATTTTCTCCAAAGGCTCCATGCCCGGGAACCCGCATATTGGGCATCATTCTTCTCCACACTAGGTCACCGACCTTGAGAGGTCGAGGGCGTACCTTGTTGTTATAGTATTTGCGAGTCCTCTGCTAGTAAGCCACAAGTTTCAGCTGGGCGGTAGCCCGTGCTTCTTCCACAAGGTCAAGTGCCAGCCTTTGACTTATTTCATTTGATTCTTGACTGAAATTATCCCTCTGGTAGGATCCCGTTCCTACTTCCACAAGAACCATAGCCTCATAGCCATAGGCTAGAACGAAGGGTGACTCTCCGGTGGTGGACCTGGGAGTGGTGTTGTAAGACCATAATACCATTGGGAGCTCCTCTGGCCAGTTTCCCTCTTTGTCTTCCAACTTGGCTTTCAAAGTGTGCTTAATGATTTTGTTCACATCTTCCGTTTGCCCATTGCTTTGGGGGTGGCAGACGGCTGAAAAATCCTTCTTTATTCCCAAGTCTTCACATAGTCTCCTCATTTCTTTACTATCAAATTGTTTGCCATTGTCTGAAATCAGCTTGTATGGTACCCCGTACCTAAATATAATGGCTCTCTTAACAAATTCTTTTAGCTTGCCGGCAGTGATGGTAGCCAGGGGTCCGCCTCAGCCCACTTGGTAAAGTAATCAACAGCTACCACAGCATATTTCACGCCACCTCTGCCTTTAGGAAGCTCCCCAATCAGGTCAATTCCCCATATTGCAAAGGGCCAGGGGCTTCCAATGGGCCTTAGTTCCACAGCTGGGTTGCTATTAAAGTTAGCAAACCTTTGACATTGATCACAAGCTTTAGCAAAGTCATAAGCGTCAGCTTTCATGGTAGGCCAGTAGTAGCCTTGCCGAAGCACCTTCTGGGCAAAGGAGGTACCCCCCGAGTGATTGCCACAGATGCCTTCATGTATTACCCTTAGGATGTATTCACATTCATTTCCAGTACACTTAAGTAGAGGTTGGTTAAAACCTCTCTTATATAGGATGCCATCATAGATCACATAACAGGCTGCCTTGTAATTTAGTTTCCGGGCTTCATCTTTATCTTCTGGAGGCACCCCCTTAGTGATGTACTCACGTATTGGGGTTGTCCATTGGCTTTCTGCTGAAAATTCTATCTCCATAACCTCCTCTCGATGGATACTTGGTTGGAGTTGAACTTCGAGGGGAATCACCCCTAACAAAACAGCTTCTTTTTGCGATCCCAACTTGGCAAGGGCATCAGCATTGGCATTTTCCACCCTTGGGATCAGATTCAGATACAATAATTTGAACTTACTAATGAGTTCTTAGGCATACCTCATGTAGAGTTCAGTGCGGGGACCTCTTCTTTGGAAGCTCCCTTTGATTTGCCACACAATCAACATGGAATCACTAAAAACATTAAAGTATTCCACCTTCATATCCAAAGCTAATTTCAGCCCAGCAATTAAAGCCTCATATTCAGCATCATTTTTGGTAGCCCTAAAACCGAAGTGTATGGCACTTTGCATGCGGTGCCCCTCTGGGCTTACCAACTCTATTCCTGCACCTCCCCGATTGTTGTTTACTGCTCCATCAACATACAGGTTGCACCATAATTGGGGGCCCTCGGCATCCTCTTCGGTAGTTAGGGGTACCGGTGTACATTCTTCTCCGGTAACCTCAAAATCTGGAGGAAATTCTAGTAAGAAGTCAGCCAGTGCTTGGCCCTTGATAGCAGTTCGTGGCTTGTAATCTATGTCGAACTGTCCCAGCACGACATCCCATTTCATCATTCTACCGGAGGCTTCCGGCTTGTGCATCACTTGGCTTAGCGGGAAGGACGTTCTAACTTCAATTTTTTGGGCCTGAAAGTAAGGCCTTAGCTTCCTGGAAGCCAATATTAGATCATATGCCAGCTTTTCCATGCTGGGATACCGGGTTTCCGCATCCAACAACCTTTTGCTTACATAGTATACCGGGTACTGTACTTGCTCTTCCTCCCGGATCAACACAGCACTTATAGAATATTCAGAAAAAGCTAGATATAGAATGAGTACCTCACCTTCCAGGGGTTTGGAGAGAAGTGGTGGGCTTCCCAACTGTTCCTTTAGCTTTTTGAAGGCTTCCTCACACTCCGTGGTCCATTCAAAGTTTTGACCCTTCTTGATAGCCTTAAAGAACTTTTTGCATTTATCGGAAGACCGGGACACAAACCTATTTAGGGCTGCCACCCTTCCGGTAAGCCCTTGGACTTCCCTAACATTCCTTGGGGATCTCAGTTCCAGCAATGCCTTGATTTTAGCAGGGTTTGCCTCAATCCCTTTGTGGTTCACAACGAATCCAAGGAATTTCCAGACTCCACAATAAAGACACATTTTTGGGGGTTCAGTTTCATCCGGTACTTCCTTAGGATATCAAACATCTCAGTTAGGTGCAACACATGGTCGGCTGCCACCTTTGATTTTACCAACATATCATCAACGTAGACTTCTATAGTCTTACCAATCTGTTCCTTAAACATCATGTTTACAAGCCTTTGATAGGTAGCCCCGGCATTCAGCAGCCCAAATGGCATCCCCACATAACAGTACAATCCTCTATTAGTTATGAAGATGGTTGTAAGAACCCAGATTTTTGTTATTAATTAAAACTTTTGTTATGTAATGGAGTACGAGTGTAACAATGGTTCTGATAAATGAATATGAATGAATTTCGATTCAAATGTTTATATGCCATGAGCAATGCAATTGGTTGACAACTTAGATTAGAATAATCTATCTCCTGGAAAGTAAAATATGATAAATTCCAAAGAGGAAGATTGTTCTCATGTCATCCAAATCGATATCTGTTATAAGTCCAGTGGTTCCGTAAAAGGGTTAAGGAACGCTCGGGAAAGCGCAAGGACATTTTTCTAATTATAAGGAATGAAGAGAGAATAAGTGATGAATAGTGTTTTTGGTGGAAATAGGAACATTATTAGACGAAACTATATAGAAGTACCCGGAACGGACTTCTGAGTTCGTATTAATGATCTAAGGGGAAAAAGAGTGTATGTAAAAGTTATCGGATTCTGAAAAATATCACTTTTATTTTCCCCGAGACTTCCCTGGACACTGAAAGACTTAAGGATTTATTGAAAAGATTTAAGGAATTTGGATTCAAGAATTATTAAAGAGAATTGAGAATGGTAGTATAAATATTAAGAAGGTTTCCGGTAAAACCCTAATTAGAAATCTTCGAGATATTCCTCCGAATGATCAATGAAATGAGCAATAACCGGACAAAAGAGCAAGCAGAGGATCAAGGTGCATGCATGTGAAAGAGGATAATATCAAGTAACTAAGTAGTTACATGAGCAACTAGCATACTTAGAGATTTAAACCAAGCACTTAGCTTAATCTTATCAACTTATCACCAAAACACAACACTTGTCCATTAAGTGATGCATGCAATGACATATTACCTTTATTAAAGCTACTTTACACTAGATATTATCCAAGGCATCACTTTATGCATTATTTTCCAAGAGCAAAGCAAGCAAAACATCACCACTCTCTCATTTCCTCCCATTCGGCCTCAAGCTTAATTGTAGATCCAAAATCCAAGTTCCAACCATCATTTGATCTCCAAATTATTATGGTGAGTATTACATTTCATAAAAAAGATATGCTAGAAATCTTAGCTTCAAACTCCACTTTTTCCATTTTCAAATAAATCATTCAAGTGGAGGGTGAATTGTAAGCGTTTTCCATTTTCATACTAATGTTGTTTTCTTGGTTTCTTTTGATGATCTAAGCTATATTAAGGTGTTCTAAGGACTAGATCAAGGCTTGTTAGACTCATATACACACCAAGGAAGGTGTTATGTTGATTTAAGAGATATGATGATGATGATGGTTAAGTAAGATGTTCTTGGACTCTTTAAGATGAGAATCATGTGTATTAGATGTACATATGCCCGGTGTGGCTTGGTGATTGATGTAACAATTTGGAAACGTTCGATTTATAGCCGTCGTAATGCTGAAATTTCATTAACCATTAAAATTCGTTCATAACAGTTGGTATAATTTTCTGATCTTGATGGATAGTTGACCCACCCTTATAGATCTCGAGTCATAGATCGTTTTGGCGAAAGAATCAAAGCAAACGGACATACGGTTTAGGAATTATGGCCAATTTACTAAAAGTGGTTCGAAACTGTAAATGCAAATTTGTAATCGAAATTGAACCCCCTTAATTAATTCAGTGACGAATCTTGGTAATTAAATATTAGAGATTATAAGAAAGGTGTGAGAGAAAACCTCATGTCAAACGGATCGTTTTTCGATTTTATAAAAATATTTGAATCAGGGTTAAGTACGAATGAACCCCTAAAAAGAACAAGTGGTTATAACTTTGGAAAATCACTTAGATAACGATCGATAAATCTCGAGGTATAATTTTTCGACCTTAGAACTTATATGGCTTAAGTACCTACCAAGTGTAACTGTAATGACATGCCTTAATAGCGAACCAATGTCGGGTCATAACGATGTTAATAAGAGTTACACTAGATAGTGTATAACGAGATAACTTGAAAACGTGTCTTAATCTAAGTTAAGTTTATACTTAGCCTTTCAAAAGCGTTAAGTGATTAATCTTGAATACTTTGATTGTTTATAGATCACCGAGCAGACCCAGGACACGCTACCCCTACTCGACTACCAGGAAAGTTTCCAATACTTTGGAACTGTTGTTGTGATAATATATATATGAACTGATTCTGTCATACATATGCCATAGCATGCATGCCTACTTTCAAGTTATACTGTGATCCTTGTTCCCTGATTTAATGTTGGCTTATAAGCTAGATAGATAGTATATCGGTTATAAGCCGGATATTGCTAAGACCCTTAAGTGAAGGGCATATGAATCTCATTCTTCGAATATAGACCGGGAGTCGGTATTTCTTGATATATTGGGATTATTTTCGGAGGAAAATATTTAAGTAAATATTTTTCCATTATTTATTTACTGAATATCACCTGAATATTCATTTGAGATTATTTACTTAATGAATATTATTTTGAAATTCATTCGAGCTACTTATCTAAAGGGAATTATTTTCGAATATTCATTTGATCATTATTTATTTAATGAATATTATTTCGAATATTCATTTAAATTTTATTTATTCAATAAGTATTATTAATTTGACTATTCATTAATTATTTAAAGAATATTATGGTGAATATTTATTCGAAGGATATTTTGATCAATATTTTATATTAGAATATTCTTCAAATATGTATGATTAAATAAATACTCTTGGAATATTATTCACTTCTTCTATCTAGTTTTAAAAATGATTTACTTCACTCAAATATTATCATCGACCTTCGAATATTGTGTAAATTATCTCCGAGTCTTATTATTAATATTATTTTATCAAGGAAGGTTCTCAAAAATCCTATTCTTCATTCAAATCTATCCTTCAAATTATAAGGGAACCTTACTTGGGAAATGTTATTTATCTTGTTAACTTCCCGGTCATAAATCTTTTTGAAACTATTCCTTTCACTTGCAACTTGGTTGCTATTCATCGATTGAATCTTTTGTTACTTCCTCATCATTCGAGGGGTAAGAGTGTTGGAACAAGTTGGTATCCATTAACAAGCAACAGCTTGAGAAATATTGGTGAATTTTCCTTTCCAAATACGACTACTTTGTGAAGTCTTATCAACAAGTATTATACTTGGGGAAAGGGGGATGAAATTTACATTTCAGAGTCATGGATGTTATTCGAACTAGGAGACGCGTAAGTGGCCGAGTGGTGCCGGTCCAGCAATGGCCCAACCGTTGGCCGGGGGGTTCCAGAGGGCGGTTTACAAGTAAATCTGTCGGTGCTTCCTTCTGCATGTAGAAAACAATGATGGGGAGCATAACATGTGACTGATCATCGTAAATGTTATGGCTCCTGGCGCGGCAATGCTCCCGTATTAGTTCATCTTTCAAAGTCAGAAATTTTTCTGCAACATTATCAGTGTTGACAGGGTTGAAAAGTGTTCAAAAATGGGATCGCATATTTTTCCTGCAATTTGGTTTTATGAGATGTAATGATATCTGGCTCATATTTTTGAATAGCAGATATTTCCCCGAAATATATTTTTTGAGTTACCTTGTAACTTCATCGTTTATATTATACTGGCACAATGTTCGTTAATGCATGGCATATGGTTTCAAAAATACTTTTGAACTGTTATATATTCAGTATACATATTTGTTGGTGGGCTATTGCTCACCCTTACTTTATTATTTATATCACAACAACAGCTAGGTCTGATGGCCCGCGTTAGGCGCACTCGGCGCAAGTAGGTGACTCCAGTCGTAGGACTACCCGCTGATATGGTTGCTGCCATTGCTGAGGTAGACAGACAGCTTTTGTTTTCAGTCTTAAGTATATGTACGATTAATGTTAATTAACGGCAAGAATCTTTAAACATATGATGTAATCATTTTGGGTTGTAATAACTTATATTCGTGGATCATATTAGTAGACACTTATTTCAATTTTATCTCTAGGCCTATAACTAGTTGTGTGTGTGTGTGATTGGATATTATTGTGGGGTCACAGCATGTGTTTATTTATTTGGACTCAAGTCAAGGATTGTTTATGGAAATTAAGATCGTAACGACCATGTCCCCGACTCCGGATCTGGGGCTGTTACACTGGTATGCTCCTGGTCAGGCTCATATATCGCGATATATGGTTATAGCCAGAAAAGCATCCATGAAACTCAGTAAAGCATGGCCCGCCGTCCATCCACCAGTTGATCAATTCTGGGTAGCGGGAAGCTATCCTTAGGACAAGCTTTATTCAGATCAGTAAAATCAACACATGTCCTCCATTTCCCATTGGGCTTCCGGACCAGTACCGGGTTTGCCAACCATGTTGGGTAGAAGGATTCTTTAATCAAGCCAGCCTTCAGTAACCGGTCTACCTCTTCTTGGAGGGCGGTAGCCCTTTCACCACTTACGGGTCTTCTTTTCTGCCGGATACCCCTTCTCTCAGGGTCAATATTCAGGTGGCGACACATGATTTTTGGGTCAATCCCAACCATGTCAGAGTGACACCATGCAAACACATCTAGGTTGCATTTAAGGAAAGAGGTCAACCTTTCTCTTGTCTTTTCATCTAGCTGCTGTCCAATTTTTAAGACTTTACTAGGATCTTCAGCATCCACTAGTATGGGAATAGTATCCTCAACAGCCTCTACCTTTTCCAGGGTACCCGACATCCTGGGATCAATATCAATTTCAACCGGGAGCCCTTTTACCACTTCCTAGTTTTCATTCTCTGACATTGCTTCATCTAGATCACCATCTGAGGCATCTTTTGCTATGCCTTCCACTGGAATTTTTGAATTTCTTCATTTTTTTCGGCAGCTTCCAACAGCAAGCTTTGTGGTGGCACTACCCCCCGAAAAACAGGAACCTCTTCAGTAGGTTCCTCCGGTAGCTCTACTATCATGATGGCATTGCATGATGCCTTTTTAAACTTCTGTGGCTCAAGCCCATGGCTTCTCATTAGGGCCCTTTCACACACCCAATGCCATTTGGTGTAGGAAACTTCATTGGAAAGTGGTATATTGAGGTTACCACCCTCATATCCTTCAATACTGGTCTCCCAAGAATTGCATTATGAGAGATGTCTTCGTCTACTACCATGAATTCAGCCATTTGGGTGGCCTTGCAGGGATCTACACCCAATGTCAACGGCAATTTGATCTTTCCCATGATTTGAACAGGGTTACCGGTAAACCCGTATAGCTCATTATTGGTAGGAAGTAACTCTTTATCCAGAAGCCCTAATTTCTGGAATGTAGTGTATGCCAAGATATTCACTGAGCTTCCATTAACAACCAATACTCTATGCACATTCATTTCACCAATATTCACGGTTACCACCAAAACATCATTATGAGGGTGGTGAACCCATTTGTCATCCTCCTCGGTAAAGGAAATATCAGCGATTTCCCCTTTGAACAGCTTAGGGGGCCTTTCTGCAAGGTGTAAAACATTTGTTAGGGGTTTCCCCCTTGCCTCCCGAGCATACCTATCTCTGGCATTCCGACTGGCACCCACCAAGTAAGGGCCACCAAAGATGGTATGGATGCTAGGAGCTCGGGTTGTCCTATCCTAGTTTCTCGAAGTTTTATCCTTATTGTCTCTTCCTTCCTTATACTTATTAGCTTCCTGTGCCACAAATTCCGTCAGGTATCCGTTTATGATCAATTCTTCAATTTGATCTTTCAAATGCCTGCAATCGGCAGTCTCATGGCCATTTGCCTCATGGAAAGCATAGTACTTCCCTTGATCCTTCCTTCCTGGAGGGCCTGCTCGGTAGGGCCTGTGGAACAATCCACTTTTCTCATTTACTTCAAGAATTGGCCGATGAGGACAGTTAAAGGAGTGTATTTTGAATATTTCTGAAAATTCGTCCTTGGAGTGAGTCTGTCCTTGACAGAAACTCTATCCTTGGTTGTATTGACAGCAATAGGGCAGTCTTGTCATCATAACGAGTGGCTACAAATCCGACGGTACCACTCCCGAAAGCCCTCTTGTTGGAATCCCTTTTAGGGCTGTAAGAACGATTTCTCTTATTTCTGTTCCAACCCCTAGAATTGGAGTCTTTGGATAATTTTGAATTGACTCCTCAATCACTTTGTGGCATTCCACCTGCTGGTAGAATTCTGCCAGGGTTCCGGGTTCCTCAGTTTGCAACTCCTTCCAAAATTCGGTTCTTGGCCTAACACCGGCTATCACGAAATTCTTCAGAGTTTCATCAGAAGCCTTCTTCACCTTAGGCACTTGCTCATTAAACCTTTTAAAATATTGCCTTAGGGTCTCACGTTCCTCTTGCTTGATATTAGCTAGAGTGTTAACCGGTGGGGCATAGGCCACGGTAGCCCTGAACTGAGAGATAAAGTGGTCTCCCATCTTTCTCCAGGATATGATGGATCCTTCAGCCAGCCATTTAAACCATTGGTGAGCATTCCCACTCAGAGTGGAGGCTAGAAACCTGTATCTAGCCAAGTCTTCCACTTGGTACACATCCATCTCCGTATTAAAATGGCTCAGGTATTCAACAGGATCTGAGTTACCATTGAACTTCAAATCTGTATTCATCTTAAAGAACCTTGGCAGGGGTGCCTTTTTCACCTTTGCAGAGAACGGTGAGCCGGAAATGACTCCAGATTTGAACTTTTTCTCCTCCTTGATTTTTTCCAAGGCTTTTTTCCAATCAGACATTTTGAATTGTCCATTCTCACCATCTGAAAGCATATCACTTCCAGAATCATCATCTTCATAAGCTGTATTACTCTTCCTGGGAACCGAACTCTGATGAGACCTGGAATCCTGAACGGTACCCCTCTCGGAAGGGACTGTGGTAGAGTGGGATTTTCTGCTCCTATGCCCAGAAGTGTGGCCACTTTGCCTGTAACTCCTTCTACCATCAGATCTAGACCTTCTGGAGTCATTCCTTGGGGGTACCGAGTAGGATCTCTTCCTGCGTTCTCGGGAATTCTGAGTGCGGGAACCCCCATTACCATCTCTTTGATCTTTGCTTCCAGTATTACTGAGTTTATGACGAAGGTCTTTGTTGGTTAAATTTTTGCAAATTCTGTCAAAAACACTTAGGCTTCTAGTGGGTGAGCACTCGGAACCCCGGGCTTCCATGCCATCATATTGGTCACCCTCACGATTTTCAGTCTCCTCTTCATCAGATGGGACATAATCAGTATTGCCCTCAGCATCTTTGTCAGATTCAAAGTCTAGCCTTGTTGGAGTCACATTCTTTTTAGCTCTCGCCTTTTGCTTTTTACTCCATCTTTTCATTTTCTCGGAATTCTTCTCCAAATGGTCAATTCTTTTAGATATAGCGACCTCATGATCCAAGATATCTTTGTTGCTAACATCACCATTGTTTCCTTTTTTTCATCCATTACCATCATGAGATGGTGTCTTATCAATATCGGAATTGTCACTCGCCGTATTTCCTCCAAATGACGATTTTTGAGGCCCCTCCTTCGGGCGCCAATTGTTGTGGGAGGAATTTATCACAACAAATTAGGAGGCAGTTGCTGGAATAGCGCCAATGGATACAGAATCATCCAACCACCCATAAAGGCTCGTAGTTGGAGATCAATGGCTAGCTGCCCGGAAAGGCTCACAACTAGGGGTTTCCGAAGAACACGGGAGGTGGTTCCTCGGAGGATCGGACTGGATTCACGAGAATTAGAACTCAAGGACCGAATGTTGGCCTGCCAAGAACCCTAATGAAGATGTGTCACACAAGAGTATTCGTGCTCTATGTTACTCAAGGTGTCAAAGTGTCTAAAAGATCTCGTAAACTGCCTACATACTGTTATTTATAGGAGATCAAGCCCGTATGTAGTTCTTGAAATGATATGATCGATTGTTTATGATGAGTTATCCTTTCTCCAGTGGGATAATGATTGTTATTTTTTATATAAATCGTGTATGATGTATATTTTCAGGTTACCAAGCTGTTATGGTAATATACGATGATTATCATTTGTATTTATCATGATTTTGTATCATTTGTCAAATATATATGACATATATCCACTAATAACTGACTATTTATTTCATAAGTAGTGTTTTTAGATGATATAAACGTGTTCCTAAAAATTAGGAGGTCTGCCTTATCTAAATTGGCAGCCTAATCAGGCTTCCGGTAGAAGCTGAAGATACCGCCCGGTAGCCTGGCTCCGATAACCCCACCATGGAAGCTACTCTGGAAGCCCTACTGGATGACTGGTAGAGGTTACAGGTTACCCACAAGGGGATGCCCTTGGGACCCTAAGCCACCCATCTCCATACTGCCATGTACATGGTAACCCCTAGAGCTGCCATGGGCCCTTGGAAGCCTGACAGATCACTTATTTTCCTTATGGATTCAGACCCTAATCTTCTAGTGGGCCTAAATCTAACCCATGCAAGATTTTGGTCACAATAGTATCCAATTTTGTACCTCTAGCATTTTTCATGTTTAAAATCCATAGATTTCGTTAACGAAATAAAAAAAATTGAAAAAGAATATTAACGCAAGGGATAAAAATGTAACAGAGAACTCGAAATAATAAGAATGTACTGCCCATCCGGAGTACATGTTTATAAGAATCTGCCGTCATAAAAAAGTTTAATCCAATTAGATTACTAAGTAGGTGTTTTATCTGAATGCAATAATATGATAATGGGGGTGTTTGGGAGAACTTATTTTCCAAAATAAGTTAACTTATTTTAAAATAAAGTTAGAGATTACTAAATTTTTTCTGAAAAAATTAACTTTTTTTTTACAACTTATGGAATCTCAAACATACATTAAATACTTGTTTAAATTTTTTTTATCAAAGTATGAAATTTTTACCCAAAAATAAATTCATAAGGACTTAAAACAAGTCCCGGCCAAACAGGCCAAATATGTCTCTTCTGCTATGCATGAAAAGTTAATCTAAAATTCTCAGGAATAAGATTGTGATCGAGGAGAGCCACCTCAAATATTAAAATTATTATAATTATATGTTTTTACGGTAAATTCGAATTCTTCTCCACTATAAATTTGAATACCTATTCTACTTCTAATATGTTAAAGATATTTTTATATTTTTTAGTGTTTAAATTTTTTTAATTTTAAAGATAAGCAACTTAGATTAAAAAAGAGCCTAACGGTACTTACATGGATTGAAACAGAAAGAAACTTCTGAAAGATACTACTAGGGACTGCAAAATAACACAGCCCTGAGAACACAAACCAAACTAAGGCTTAAAACATCAGCTATGACAATGAAACGATGATAAAACACTAGTCTATGACCATGATATCTGCTGCGTTATCCAAGTCATTTATGAAGGTGTTAACCAGTGGTACTTCGACATCGAAGGTGGGAGGGTTTGTTGGTTCCTCAGGCACTTGAAAATCCCAAAGGTAAGCATGATCTGAACTGTTATCTGAGAAGGGAGAAAGGTTATGTCCCAAGAAGCCCTGGCCCGAGTTAGGTTGAGACAAACCCTGAGAAACACTAACATGCCCTGTAAAAAGAGAAGGAATAGGTTGTTGAGCATTAAACTGATGAGATGGCTGCAAAGAGGCACTGGCTCCTAGGAATGGAAGAATGTTGAAAGCAGGAGAGTGTGGACCCAACCCATTGTCCAAGTCCAGTATCTCTCGAAGGTCACCAAAAGGAGCAGAGACCGCGACTAAGCTAGTGCGGTTTCTTATGCCAAATTCTGCCATGAATCTAGGGGCCAAATTTCTTGTAGAGAAGACAGTGGAGATGCTACAGCTTTTTTGAGGGTAAGGAGGATACCTAAGTTTTTTGAACTCTGCATGTAGCACATTGATTTGCTGGACTGCCAAAGTAATACCTTCTTCATCCAACTCTTCCTCATCTTGAGTAACCAACATGTCAAAGGCTTCGAAGTTATCACACTCAATCTGAACATGGGGGATCTTTTTTATAAAAGCCGTCTTCATTGCCAAGTGAATGGCCCAGACTTGAAATTCAAAACTTTCCATGCCTTGGAGAGGGCCCATGATACCCCAGAGAAAATGACCATCGTGATCTCGAGCTATTATGCCTATCCCATTTAAATTGCCATTGGATAAGGCTAGCTCCTCCATTACTCCATGAACATTGATTTTGACTACATTTGGAGGGGGAACCAGAGATTGTTCATAATGGCTAGAGTAGAATGCAATAGGGGTGAGAAAAAATGAACAAATAAATATAACTGGGTGACTTGAGAGTCTATATAGAGACAATTGGCATGTGTAACCACCCTAGAGAACGCATACATCTTGGGGCCAGCAAAATGGATTTCTGCCCAAGGAGAGAGAACTGTCCAATCCAGAAAAACTACTTTATCCATGCACACACAGTAAATACAATTTCCTATGACCATGACCCAATCAGGTGCAAATGCTGTGTCCCCTTTTTTGCTAGCTGATCTACTTCTTGATTATATTCACTAGGGATGTGTTGAAAATTGAAGATAACTGTTGGAAGGAAAGTCTTACGCATATCCTCGTGTATCCATTTGTGTTTTATACACGAAATGGCCTCTTTAGAGTCTGAGCAAACTAATACCTTAAGATGTTCTCTCTGAATCGTGAGGATAGTTTGGATTACAAAAATAATCGCTTCCATCTCTATAGCTAAGATATTAATAGGTAGCACTGGCCCTGAGAAAGAAAACTTGGTTACACGCAATGAATCTTTGATTAACCCGCCTATGCCAGCCTTTAAACCATTGCTGTGAAACGAACCATTTACTAAGTAGACATAATCGTATTTCCCATAAAAATTTGCTCAGAATTCTGATTTCTTGTTCATGAAATACAATACAATTGCAGGGCTCCTATGGGATTAGTATCCCAAAGTCTTGATAATTTTGCACTCAAAAAATCCATAGCTCCTAACCATTTAAATGTTCTGACTTTAATAAGGAAAATGCATTTCTCCCGGTTAATTTTTACATTCTGAAAAATGAGGTCATTTCTTCCTAGCCAGATTGTCCAAAGAACCGAGGCTGCTATAATTTGCCATGCTTTAACATGCAAGCCTTTAGGACTAGCTTTTAACAGGTCAGATAGTGTGAAATATGAAGTCAAAGAATGAGGCTTATTCCAATCACACCAAAGTTTAAGAAAATCCCAACTCCATGATGCCATCTCACACTTAAGGAAAAGATGAGTCAACGTTTCATCATTTAGACCACACCATTCACATGTAGGAGTTGCTAAACTTGTACCTATCGGCCAGTAAACTGCTAGTTGGGAGGATGCCATGTTCTATTTTCCATAAGAAAATTCTCACTTTTGGAGGGACCAATAATTTCCAAATAATTTCCCAACATGAAGAATGACCTTGAGAGTTGACCATTTGAAAATAACAATCTTTTGTTGAGAATAAGCTATTATTAGCCAGCCAAATTAATTTGTCATTAGAATTGGACAAATTCACTTGCTCAATGACTCTGTGCAACCTGTTGGCTTCCAGTTCTTCCCATGCTCCAAGTGGACGCTTCCAAAGTTGACTCCAATTACTATTACTATCAACCTATTTCTGAATAAAAAAAATTAGCTGTAGAGAAATTCCACCTAGTTAGAGCGTAGAGTCTTGAAAATTCTAACCTCAAAGGGTTGTCTCCCCACCAATTATCTTCCCAGAATCTGATTAAAGAACCATTGCCAACCTGCCACTTAAAATTTTTAGAAATATGCCCCCTGGATATCACCCATTCTCCTGCTCTCACTATGTCTTGAAGAATATATGAAGCTGTAGCATTAGATGCCAGGTGAGACAAGCCTTGCATGATTTCTGGCCCATATTTATTTATCATGAATGAATGCCAGATGGTGTTTCTATCTTTATTGAAATGCCACCACCATTTGAATAGAAGAGCTGCATTACGGTCTCTGATAGAAGACAAGCCCAAGCCTCCTAGCTGCTTAGGTTTACAGATCCTTTCCCATTTCAGTAAATGCATTCTTGCTTTGTCATAATTTTCCCTTGTCTTAACCCCCCAAAAAGAACTTTTTCCTGAGACCATCTAATTATTGTTCTATCATTCTAGGCATGAGATACAGATTGTACCAGTAAATCTGGGCGCTGTCAAATGCTGCATTGAGAAGGACCGTTTTACCTACTTGGCTCAGATTTTTACCTTTCCAAGTGGCCAACTTATTGTTGAGATTTTCCATGAGTGGTTCCCAGAACTTAGCCCGCACTACGCCATATATGGGCTATCGGAACATCTTTTTCATTGATGTTGCTAGAATATGTTACCTTAGCATGTTATTTTGGACCTACTATAACATTTTATTTTTTGTGTTACCTTAGCCACAAACACGATGTTACTTTAGCTTTAAAGTGTTGGATGTTAGCAACATACATGATATGTTACCATAGATCATTAATAAACTCAATTTTTACTTTTTTAACAAAAAATTGTTTAATTATTTAAAATTCATATTTACCTTTAAAATATTTCATTTTTATAAAAAGTAAGAGTGTACCAATCAAATGAGTCTTTATTTTTAAATATCAAGCTATTTAAATATTATTATTTTTTAGGTTCTATTTATTTATTAAATGTAAAGTGGATATTTTAAAAAACAAAATCAAAAAACTGAAAAATAATTGTAAAACAGAAAAATAAAATATTACACGAATCCCAGTGAAATATTTTAGCGGCCAAATGTCCCGCCACTAAAACAAAATAATTATCAGATCTACTCTCTCATTCTCTCATTCTCTCTCAGCTCTAGCTCTCTCTCTCTCTCTCTCTCTCTCTCTCAGCTCTCTCTCGTAAGCCTCTCTGTCACTCTCATTTTCTCTAATTTTCTATCAAATTAGTACTTTATTTGTTACAAATTAGACTGCTTAATTGAATATGGCTTCAGTTTGAGGCTTCAAATCGGGGCTTCTTCATATTAGGGCTTTTTCAGATTAGGGTTTCATTATTTTGAGTTTAATTGATTCAATTTTTGCACTAAAACTTCAACTAATTGTGGTTTATTTTCGATTTCAGGTCTTCTCCAGTTTGGACTTTCGATTTGGGGCTTCTTAAGTGGATTTGGGGCTCCCAAAGCTCTGGTAAGTTCCTTTTTAGATTGTATCTACAATAATTTATGGCGATTTTTGTGTGGTGTGTTTAAGAATATTGCTTGAAGTGTAAAAAATTGTTAATTCCATATTTATCCTTAATGTAGAAACCAGAGTATTGTTGTTGTCTGTATAAAATAGTAGAACCATAATTATTAACCAAGGTTGGTACACATTTCTAAACCTATACTAAAGAAATCTTAAAAGAAGTTCTAAAATTATTTGTTCCTTTTGTTAATATAAAGTAGCTAACAGTAGTTTTTATCTTGGTTACTAGAGTTTAAACTAAGCTAATTGCTTTAACAGAGTTTTGCTATGCTTCTTATATCAGTTTGCATTAGTCAATATCATGTTCTGTACTACTGAAATATTATAACTCACGTATATTTTTGTTGCCACAACAGCAATGAGAATGACATGTCAGAGAGGCTGAAACTAATAATTCAAACAAATGCTACTCTTCATCAAAATTTAACAACAGCAAGTTATGCTCCCAAAGATCTGAACTTGTAAGTTCCTTTTTAGATTGATTACAAATGGATATTACCTATTACGTCATTGGCTATTCTTTCATTTACAGATAGATTAGTTGAGTGTGGTGCTCTGAAGAGGGCTATTGAAATTGTTTATTCTGCAACCTTGCCTAAAGCATCGAAACCTTTAATATATATGTCACTTGTGTTGCCTTCCGAGCATGTTGATGTGAATATACATCCAAGAAAGGGAGAGGTAACTTACTTCTGATTTTATTTTTATTTTTTTGTAGTAGTTATATCTAGAGTCAATGAGGTTGATGCGGACACTGGACATTGTAATGTCAGCCATGTTAATGTTACTTGCAGATATGGCCATCTTTAATTTGCAAAGCCAAAGAAGGAGGATTACAAGTCATACAAACATATGTTTTTTGGAACCTCAATGAACTGATTTTCTTTTGCAGGTCTACTAGTTTGGTTACGTGATGTCCCCGGAATAAATTACATATCCGACAATGAACCCTTTGAGGTAAAGACTATTTTAATAATATAGCCTTACAAGGATAGTCAACACTGATTTGAATGCAGAATAAATCAGGACCAGTGATGTTATCAGTGCAGATTACTTACATTTGTTATCGCATATGTTCATTGCAGCATCTGATGCAGAACTTCACAATAGAATTCGTGGACGTAATGAAGTCAGAGGGATTATATGCTTCGCAAGGTGGACCAATCACACTATCACAGGTACAAATTTAATTGCATATAAAGACTTGAATCTTTTATATAGTCTTTAACTATTTATTCAACTAATGAAACGAAAGCATGTATTATGAACAGATTGAAAATGAGTACAAAAATGTGGAATCTGCCTTTCATGAGCAAGGACCACCTTATGTTCATTAGGCAGCAGAAAACTGACCAGTTAATCTGCAAGTTTGTAAAAAAATAGGCACTTAATGTAGTATACCTGAAAAATCTAAATATTTATATTCGATGTGAATTCAGTTAGTTACGTAGAAGTCAGATTAGAAATTACTTTAAGAATGCAAAAAAATAAAATAACAGATTTATTCACATACAGTAATGATATGCCACTTAACTTCCCTCTATTTTCTGTGAAATCTAGAATAATTTCCATCTATTTTCTTTTGCCACTTAACTGTCCATAACACTGCCTTCATTATTTAGCATCCCTGTTGAGCTCAGGAGCGTTCCTGCACATAAGTTTGACATCTGTAACATTTGTCTTTACAGTGCTTCTTACATTAGCTATATCCCTGCCTCTTTTTCCTCGTTTAGGAGGGTCTAACTTCTGATCAGAATGCTGAGAACCCTCTACAACATTATGTGCCTCGCCGTTGCTCTTGCTTTGTTCATTAACAGCTGGAATGAATCCATTTTCAAATTCTCTACTGCTGTTGTTAGATTGTATATTCTTAAGATCAAGATTGTCCTCTGCAACCCCAAATTGCAGCTCTGAATCATAATCAGTTCTAAATAATCTCTCTTGTGGTGATTCTATATGAAAATGCTTTATGGAAAAGTTTTGATTGGTATAAGCAGGATCATTCTTCTTGCCAGCTGATAAATTTAAGATCTTCGAAGTGCATTTTTGAAGCCAGGACATGGTTCCAGTAGACGCTGGATATCCTGAATCAATTGCTCTTGAGGTTGCCTTTCTAACTGGCCTGTCATGATTGCTCCTGTAACCTTTCGAATAGCGGTCTGTGAAGTGTGGCAGCGTAAAGGTTTTTAAGTCATCCAGAGAAGCTGTAAATTGAAGATTTGAGTGAACAAATTCCGGAAACGGGTCCCCACAATTCTTGCAGCTCTTATGCTTCTCAACAAATGTAAGAAATTGCTCTTTTTCCTTGAAGAATTGCTCACGTAGTTCCTTCAGCTTGTTACTTAAGTTAACAAGCTTGTCATTGTTTCTCCTCATTTCAAGCTGCTGCTCATCCAGATGCTTCTGTTTCGTTAGAATTTCGTGTTTCTCTTTTTCTATTCTTGAACTCTCCAATCTCGCTTCTTCCATTTCTTTGCCAACTACTTCCTTTAAACTATTTATTTCTTTAATTTCTCTGTCTCTTTCTTCAGCAGATAACCTTATTCTCTCATCAAGATCTTCCCACTCTTTCTCAAACCTATGCTTTTCCTGTTTCAAATCCTCTCGTTCCTTCAAAAGTTGTTCCATCTGAGATTCGCATCTATCAAAGTTCTTAAGCAGTGAATGCTGTGAGAAACTCCTGACAAATTGTCCAAAAAGTCTCTTGCATGGGTATAACTTGTTTCACAAAATATTAATGTCTTAAAGGTCTTAAAGGCATATTATTCCAAAATTGTGACCAGGAACTCTTTTTGTCAATCATAATTGTAGAAAGTAGTGTCAATTTTGTAAGAATCATGTTCATGTCTTGTTAAACAGAAACTTAAAAAATTGGTGACATAATTTACTGGTTTCACTGTCTATCAATTCTATCCCACCTATTTTTTCTTCAAGAATTGGTGTAGTTGTACCAACTGTGTAGGGTAAATGCGGTTACAAGTATTAGAAATTTTACACAGTACTTTTTTTATAACATGTCAATGGAATTTAAGTTCCATACCAAAGGGTTTCCGTGCAGTATGGAAAGTTTTTTATGTCGATTGTTCCTTCAGGCACCAACATATGGTTCTGCCGTTGGTGAGTGAAATAGATGAGATCTGCAAAATATGCAATGTAATAGGCAGCCTTGACAAAGGGAATTCTCTTAGTGAGGTATGTGACTTAATCTTTCTTCTCTGCTGCACTGGTTTGCGGTTAAAATGTGATTATATTAAAGTGGATATATCATTCAACAGATGATCTTTATGTTCTGGACATGACAAACGACAAATACAAAGCGGTTAGTTCTTTTTTTTTGTTTGTTTTTTAGCTAATCAGGGTGTTGATCGCATTTCATGGCTTTATACTCTTATGGCGTAAAAAAGTTTGTTTATTTATTGAGTACAGGTGTCAAGGCAACTTATTTATTGGCTATAGCCTTTCTGGAAATAATAAGATTTAGAAGCGATGGTGGCATCCTTAATTGTGGCCAGCATTAGGAAATGACTCCAGCATTTGGAAAAGATCAAGGGAGAAAAAAAGGCTGGCATTACTCCATGCGTTTTACGATTCAAAATTATAATATTTTTTATCAACTTTTGCTACTATTATGTATAGATGTTAACTAGTTGTTTTTAATTAAGTTTGCGAACTGTTAATGTGTTGTTGACTATGTAATTTTGGAATGGTGTATTGAATTTGAACAAGTCATTTAGGGATGTATAATATTCGTAGTAGCTATTTTCAATTTTTTTTGGAATGATGTTACATTAGCTAATAGAAATGTTGCTACATAAAAGCTAATGTAACAAAAAAAATGTTGCACTAGGTCAAACAATGTTGCCAACAAAAGTGGCCCAAATAGTGGGGTCCACAGTGGACCACTGTGGGCCCCACTACGGGCCCTACCCTTTTTAAAAAAAATCTAGGTCTCTAAGGTAACATATATATTAAGTTGCCATAGAACTCACTTTTGTTGCTATAGCAAGCTAAGGTAACATAAAACTGCATGTTACCTTAGGGATAAAAAATGTTACCTTAGACACCTAAGGCAACATGCTGAGAGCTATCACCAGAAAAATGTTACCTTAGCTACTTTATGGGCCTAAGGTAACATATAATGTACCTGATGTAACATTTTTTGTGTGTTACCGTAGGCTGTTTATGGTGTAGTGCCGTCTAGGAGAAGAACTTATATCAGCACCTAAATAGGTAATGGAATCCCCATCAACTTCACAGCCCATAATAGAGGCCCAGTTACTCAAGTTTTCTGTATCCTGATGAAAACCGTACAACTGGCTTTTGTGAAAGTTTACCTTAAGACCTATGAGTACAAAGAAACTTTGGAGAACAATTTTAATTCCTGTGACAGAAGAAGCCTCACTGTCCATAAAAATTATAATGTCGTCTACGTATTGAAGGTGAGATATCGAAAAATCATTAGAACCTATGATCACACCCTTAAAGATACCCTTAAGTTCTGCCTCCTCAAACATTACATGAAAAACCTCAGCCACCAATTAAAGAGGAGTGGGGATAGGGGGTCTCCTTGCCTTAGGCCTCGTTGAGGGACAAAATTCATTAGGTGGAGAACCGTTGACCAAAACTGAAATCTTAGAGGAGTGAAGGATGGTGGACAACCAATCTATCCATTTGCTATGAAAGTTCATCTTTGCAAGAAGGTGAAATAGGAAGGACCAATCAACTGTGTCAAAAGCCTTTTCAAAATCCACTTTTAAAATCAGTCCTTTACTTTGCCTTGATTTGATACTACTAACTACCTCACTTGCAATTAAGATACCATCAGAAATATGACGTCCCTTCATGAAGCCTGTTTGCACTTCTGCAATCAACTTCCCTAGGCATGATTTCAACCTCTCAGTCAGCATCTTGGTGATTAGCTTCATACATGAGTTGATCAAACTGATTGGCCTATAGTCCGTTACCTTGGAGGGGATAGAGGTTTTGGGGATTAACGAAATAAAAGAGGAGTTGAGGCCAGAAGGAATTCCCTTGCCATTTTGGAAATTCACTACAAACTCTAAAACTTCTCTTCTTATGATCGACCAAAGTTTCTTGATGGCGCCCATATTTAGGCCATCAGGGCCCGTGGCCTTATCCAATGGACTGAGCTTAAGAGCTTCCTCTAACTCCAACATAGTAAAATCCCTTACCAGCATGTTCGAGTCATTATCAGAGAGTTTAAAAATTGGTAAAGACCCCAAACTTAAACAAGGTAACCATTAAGATTTCCTGTAAAAAGACTTGTAGTGTAAGAAAAAAATTTCTTTAATGCGATGGGTGCAGGTGTGCCAATTGTTCTCCCACTCAACTCCCAGGATTTTATTCCTTTTCCATTTAAAGTTCACCAGACTATGATAGAATATAGAATTTTTCTCTCCAGCAAGATTCCACTTTGCTCTAGCTTTCTGTCTAAGCAGACTTGTTTTGTCTATGTAAAGCTTGTTGAGCCTTTGAGATAGGTCTATCTTCAAATCATTTGGGCATCCTTCTTCATCCATTATGAATTGTTATTGTTCCAGCAAGAGAATTTTCTTGTCTAGGTTTCCATTAACATGAATGTTCCAATCCTTGATTTCCAGACGCAAGTTTTTTAATTTAGCGTGAAGGTTAGTGCCTAGATTAGTACACCAACCTGCCTCTAAAGACTTTATTAACTTAGCATCTTGTAACCAGTAATCAAAGACTTTAAACGGCTTTGGCCCCCAATTATTTTTAACCACGGATAACAAGATTGCCCTGTGATCGGAGTTTTTACTATCAAGAATTTGTGTGACCCAATCTTCAAGTTCAAACCATGACAACTTTAACAAGGCTCAATCCAACTTACTCTGCTTGCCCTTTCTCCCACACCATGTAAAGTTGGATCCCATCATTCTTATGTCAAAGATTTCAGTTGAGGATATGAAATTATTAAAATCCAATGAATCTAAGACCCTGTAAATACAGTTAACTCTTTCCATGTCTTATCTTACCGAGTTGAAATCTCCAATTAAACAGACAAGTGTTTCATGTAAACAGAGAATTTTTGATTCCAAACTATTCCATAACTCTGCCTTCTTCGAATACCCTTGGAAGCATAAATATTGAAGATGGCAAATTCCTTATGACTTGGAATGATCTTTCCCCATATTAAAATCCAATGACTTCCACTTTCACAGTCATCTCTAAAAACATGTAAAAGAGAAGGGTCCCAAAATGTTATTGTTGTCGAACGAAATATAGCGTGTATTTACTGCGTATTATTTAATGCTAAGGTTTATGAGAGCTTCGAGCTTTAATGGCTGATCAAGTGTTTCGTGACTTAACTCGGGTCCTCACAAGATGCCTACGTATCTTGCAAATATCAAGAATCAAGCCAAAAAACGTAGTCCTTATATAGGTGTTGAAAACCTTAGAATTAGAGTTGAAATAGGAGACTTGGTGGACAAGTTATTCAGTTGGCCCAATTCTAGAGCATTCCAAGAGATAAGGAGATAAGTATTGAAGGTGTATGCCTTGGAGGCTACTCCTAGTATGATTTAGTTTCCTTTTAAGACTCAATCTTGAAGATTGAAACTGGCTGATTTATTAATTACGAATTTATTATCATAAATAAAGTTTTGGGCCTCATTGAAGGGCTTTAACCTTGGACCAGTTTAGACTTATTAAATACCACATTAAATGTATTTTTAGGGTTTACTTTTAGCCCATATCATTTGCCCCCCAACTTCTAGGAAAACTGATCAGGTTTTCCTTGAAGTTATTACGGCCTTGTTTGAGGCTTGGGTCAGGGTTTATCTTGGTACACTAGTGTTTCACGAGTATCGTCTTTTTTGTAAAGCGTGGAGCGACCGACGCATTTACGACGAATGTTAATCGATGCTAAACGGCACTAAATAGCCTTAAACGACGCTTAATCAATGTTAAGCGACACTAAACGGCAATAATCAGCGCTAAACGGCACTAATCAGTGTTAACCGACACTAAACTGTGCTAATCGGCACTAATCTGTGCTAATAGGCTCTAAACGGTGCTTAAACGGCACTAACGGTGCTTAAATGGCACTAGCTTGAAAATATTAGATTGTACTTCGAGCGTAAAGTTATTTTTCCATGTTTCTGGAATTTTTGAAATTTTTATTTCTGAAACGTAATCATCTTTAATAATTTTAAGAAATTTTCTGCAGACCTTCGACCTGGATTGAGGTCGGTACGAGGTGCCCAGGTCGTGAAGCCTGCGACCTCTCCCTTCGACCAGGATCGAGGTCGTACAAGGTCCCCAAAAAGACCTGGTCGTACGGTCTTCGACCTCATCCCACGAGGTGGATTGAGTTCGTGCAATGACACCAGTGAGAGCGGTTCGTGAAGCTTGCGACCTCATCCCACGACGTGGATGGAGGTCGTGTAAGGTCACTTGACAAGGCACGTCGTGCGCTCTACGACCTGACCCTCGAAGTGGATCGAGGTCGTGTATGGCCTATTAACTAGCCTGGTCGCTTGGCTCACGATCTCACTGTGCGAGGTGGTTCGAGATCGGACAAAGGCTCAAAACAGAGTAGGTCGCAAACATTTTGATCTCATATTACGAGGTGAAGCCAGTTTGTGTAAGGTTATTCCATGAGCCTCCTCGTGCAGCCCACGACCTCAACCTACGACGTGGATCGACGTCGTGTAGGGATGCCAAATGAGGCACGTCGTGAGCATTACGATCTCTATCTTACGATGTGGATCGAGTTCGTCTATAGCCCCTTCCTTGGCCTTGTCGCACATCTCACGACCTCTCATTGCGAGGTGGTTTGAGGTCATGTAAGCTACCTTAACTTGGCTGTTCGTGAGTTTTACGAACTCGTCCTACGAACTGAATTGAGCTCGTGTAGAGAGCAATAATAGGCCTCCTCGTGGGCTTTGTGAACTCAATCTGCGAACTGGAATGAGTTCGTGCATTATTTACGACTTGGTTTTATGTCACAGTTTTTTTTTCGATCCTTCTAGATCTCTCTTGTGTACTCTATAAGCTTCTGCAAGCTTCTAGATCTTGGGCCTCTATTTGGGCCTATGGGCCTTTACCGGCTTTAACCTGTTAACTAAGCACTCCAACCGGCTAAATGACTGGTTGTGTTGAGTATAAAAGAGTGGGGTGAGTTCACTCCTCATTTCACATCTTTCATTTCTTTCTCACTAAAATTTTCTCTCGAGAGCTCTCCTTGTCCTAAGGCATTTCCGGTGTGTTTTTCTGGCGAAGCTCCTCCCCTCACGGCGGTTTCTGGGTTTCTTCTTCGAAGATCATCTTCGAAGCTTTCATCCCAAGCATATCAATGGCAGACGATAGAGAAGCTAGGAGATTGAGCAAGAAGAGTGCATCATCGCGAGGTACCTCTTTCCCTCCTATACGTTCAAAATATACTTCCTTGATAGACATGATTAATCAAAGAGGAGATGAATATCCCTCTGTATCTGCATTAGATTCTTATAATCATCATTCGAGATTTTTTGATGCTGAGAAAATCAAAAAATTCAACAAACTCTTCAATATTCGTTCCCCCTTAAAATTAGTCCCAGCTGAACCAGGGGATCGTTCTTGTCATTGGAAGCCCCATGCCTTGTGCATATACAAGGATGCTATCATGGCTGGGCTTCGTTTTCCTTTTCATGATTTCATCCCCACCTTATTGGCGGATGTTCAAATAAACCCTTGTCAGCTAGTTCCAAATGCTTGGAGGGCCATTCTTTGCTTCATGGTCCTTTGTTTGAAAAACAACTTTCCACTATCTGTTCCTCTTTTTAGGAAGATTTTTCAATTTAAGAATAGTGCAATCACTTATCCTGGCTGGGTATATATCAGCCTACGTGCTACGATCCCAAATATCTACGATCCCTCTTCAATTCCTGATAGTAACCCTAAATGGAAAGAGGAGTTCATGTACCTTGTGTGGGAGGGGGGTGATTGGGGCACCCTCTTTCGCAGCTTCTTTGGGAAGGTAACTGATGGGAATTCAGATGACATCGAGCTAACTGATGCCGAAAGAGCTGCTTTCAACACCCTTACTGCCGACCAAGGGGAAACTCACTTCTTCACTCTCCTTGAGGAATTTTCCCTCAAGTCTGTGGGTCTTTCTTCTGTTACTGATAAAGGTAAATCCCTCAATTCTTTTACCTAGTTTTTCATTCATTTTGCATGTTACATTTCACTTGTTACTAATTTTGTCTTTTGATTTTTCAGCTGCGAGGGCCATTATTGAGCTCCAGGAACATTTGGCTGGGGAAACTCCCCGTATGAAGAGGAGAAGAGCTACAAAGGACCCTAGGGGACAGCCCACAGAGCCTGCCTTTTTAAGGCCTCATGATGCTGTTGATGTAGAAGAGGTCAGTGGGGCTGCCTCCTCTGCTAAGAGTTCTATTTTCCGACCTGCTTGGGGCATCAGAAAACAGGACTCGGTTGTAGGAGGCACCAAACACTCCAAGGATTGGTCCTACCACTAAATCACCCCTGCTGATTATCGCGATATTGTTGTTTCCTGCGATTTGGATTTGGAGGGGGTTGAGCTAATGGGTGCTCAGGCTCTTGCCACCGTAAGTATTTGTTTTTATCTCGTTACCTTAGATTTTTACTTCTTGCCTATTTTTAACTTGTTGTTTTTCAGGGCAACACCTATTTCCAGGCAGCCATGCATCATGCCAAGTGCGAACTCAGGCTGGGACTCACAAGAAGGATCTTGACCAGTCGAAGGCCCAAGTTACAGGCTTGGAAGAGAAGTTGAAGGTGAAGGAGGAGGAGCTGGAGAAAGCCTATGGCAGCATTGCTGAGCTTCGCCAGGGCAAGGAGGATATCATAGATGATTATATGGACTCCGAGGACTTTCAGAGGCTTATGGCTAAGCATGATGATCTTATCTATCCAGCCAACTACTTTAGTGGCTGGAAGGGGGCACTAAATGCTGTTTCTGAGAGGCACCCCGGGCTGTTCCAGATTGGTGATATTCCTTGCCCTGAGGCCCCGTTGGAGCTGGCCAAGTTGCTGGAGTCTCAGAGAATCACCCCCATGGAGGAGGATGAGGAGGAAGAGGAGGAAGGGGAGGATGCTACTGATAGGATTTTGAACCTTGATCGCTCCCCTCTCCGTGCTAAATCTGGCGGTTCAGTTGCTGGGGATTCGACTACCCATACCAGCACTGACAGAGATTCTCCTGCTAGGAGTACTGGGAAGACTAAGGCACCTTGATTTTATTTATCTTGGCCCTGCGTGGCATGTCTTTTGATGTTTTGCTTTCTTTAAATTAGAAACCTTGAAACTATAGCCTCCGGGCTTTGTTTATTTGATTTATGCATTTTCTGGTTTTTCCTTCTATTTAGTTGCTTTGCCTTTTATGTTTTGGCTTACTTTAGCTAGCAATTCTAAATATGCTTTTGACACATAACAGACATAAAACAACAACTAAAGGAGGATAAAACCAAATTGCATTAAAACTTGAAATGGGCCTAGCCCTTACATAATACTCTACTTCCTACTCAGAGTTTAAAAAACTCCAAAATGGTTTCGTCGACCTTATTTCTACTTTCCTAATAGATATAAGCTACGTCCTTCATAGGATAATCAAACATAATAGACCTTGATATTCGATGCATGCCAAGTGCGAGGCACATCGATTCCTTCCAGAGTCTCCAACATGTATGATCCTCGACCCAGTGTGCTTTTGACCCGATATGGGCCTTCCCAATTTGGTGCCAGCTTTCCTTTTTGTCCAACCCCGGATGCTTCAATCTTTCTGAGCACTAAGTCTCCTTGACGGAAGAACCTTTCTTTCACCCTTAGGTTGTAGTAGAAGGAAGCTTTCTTTTGATGCTCTGTATTCCTAGCATGGGCTTCATCCCTTACTTCGTCGATCAGATCGAGGGCTAGTCTCATCCCTTCCTCATTGGTGTCTGGTTCAAAGGCCTCCACCCGTGTAGATACATGCATGATTTCCACGGGTACTACAGCTTCAGCCCCGTAGGCTAACATGAATGGAGTTGCTCCAGTAGTCACCTTGCATGTGGTTCGGTATGCCCAGAGTATGGGTAGTAACTCATCCACCCAAGTATTTCTGGAGCGTTCCACTCTTTTCTTCAGTCCATCGAGGATGATTCGGTTGGCAACCTCAGCTTGACCATTAGCTTGAGGGTGGGCAACTGAGGTGAATCGAAGCTCAATCCCATTCTCTTCACAATAGTCCTTGAACTCTTTGTTGTTAAATTGTAAACCATTGTCCGTAACGAGGATTCGTGGTATTCCGTATCTGCACATGACATTCTCCCAGAAGAATTGCATGATTTGCTTGGTTGTGATTTTAGCCAAAGGTTTGGCCTCAATCCACTTTGTGAAGTAGTCAATAGCTATAACTAGAAACTTCCTTTGAGCAGTGGCCATAGGAAAGGGCCTAAGAATGTCCATCCCCCACATAGCAAACGGGATGGGGGAGCTAATGGATGTCAATATCTCTGGTGGTTGTCTAACCACTGGTGCATGTTTCTGGCACCGATCACACTTTTTCACATACTCTTTGGCATCAGCCATCATCTCAGGCCAATAGAATCCAAGCCTGACTATCTTGTGAGCTAGGGCCCTGGCCCCCAATTGTTGTCTGCAAATTCCCTCATGGACCTCCTCAATAGCTGATTTGGCCTCTTCGGGCCTTAAACACCTTAGATACGGAATCACAAAAGATTTTTTGTAGAGTATCCCTTCAATCAGAGCATACCTCAGTGCTCTCACAGATAATTTTCGTGCCTCCATGGCATTAGTCGGGAGCCAACCAGTCTCGAGGTGTGCTTTTATGGGATCTATCCAACATTCCCTCACTCCAATAGGTGCGATTAACTTTGAATCGATGGTAGGGGTTCTCAGAACTTGGAAGTAGACACTTCCAGAGTAATTCTCTATCTCAGAGGAGGCAAACTTAGATAAGGCATCAGCCTTGGTGTTTTCCTCCCTCGGAATGTGATCAATGTAGCACTCATCAAATTGAGTTATTATTGCCTTCACAAGCCTTAAGTATTTAGCCATGGTTTCATCCCTCGCCTCAAACTCTCCATTGACTTGAGCCACAACCAACCTTGAATCTCCACAAACTTTAAGATTTTTGACCCTTAGGGCTCCTGTTAAGCCAAGTCCAGCTATCAGAGCTTCATATTCTGCCTCATTATTGGTTGTTGGAAAGTCCAACTTCAGGGCGTATTCAATCATGAATCCATCGGGACTTTGTAAGACAAGACCTGCGCCACTTGTTTTCGTTTTTGATGCCCCATCAAAATAGAGCATCCAGAATTCCTTCTCCTCTATTACGGGTTCCTTGTCTTCCTTATTGCCTTCCTGAGGTATCTCCTGCCCCCCGACTTCTTGGTTGTCAATGGTACATTCAACCACGAAGTTAGCAAGTGCCTGAGCTTTGATGGCCGTCCTTGGCTTGTACTTAATATCGAATTCTCCCAACTCAATTGCCCACTTGATGAGCCTACCACTGGCCTTAGGGCTGTGCAAAATATTTCTCAACGGCTGTCCTGTAAGGACCTCAATCTCATGTGCCTGAAAATAGGGCCTTAATTTCCTAGAGGCAGTTACCAATGCTAAAGCAAACTTCTCAATAGCGGAGTAGTTCAACTCTGCTCCATGTAAAACTTTACTCACATAGTATACGGGTTTCTGAACCTTGTTTTCCTCCTTTACCAGCACCGCACTCACAGCTTGACCTGAAATTACCAAGTAAAGATAAAGGATTTCTCCCGTACTTGGCTTGGCCAACAGCGGGGCCTCAGACATATACTTTTTCACCTACTCAAAGGCCTCTTGGCTTTCTTCAGTCCACTCAAAGTTTTTTACCTTCTTTAAAGTTTTAAAGAACGGCAAACACTTGTCCCCGGATTTGGAGATGAACCTCCCTAACGCAGCAATCCTCCCAGTTAACTTCTATACATCCCTTATAGAACGTGGTGGTTCCATGTCCAAAATAACCTTGATTTTGTCGGGGTTGGCCTCAATTCCCCGTTTTGAGACCATAAGACCCAAAAATTTTCCAGACCCAACACCAAAAGCACACTTGGCCGGATTCAACATTATCTTATGGTGCCTCAGCACTTCAAATGCCTCGCGTAGGTGTTCAATGTGAACTGCCATGTGTAGGCTTTTCACCAGCATATCATCTACATAAACCTCCATAGTCTTTCCAATGAGATGATCGAAGATCTTGTTTACCAACCTCTGATAGGTAGCTCCTGCATTTTTCAGTCCGAAAGCCATGACCAAGTAACAATACACACCGAAGTCGGTGATGAACGATACCTTTGGAATATCATCCTTATGCATCTTGATTTGATTATAGCCACTAAAGCCATCCATGAAGCTTAACATCTCATGCCCAGCCGTGGCATCTATCAGCGTATCGATCCTTGGCAAGGGAAAACAGTCCTTTTGGCATGCGTCGTTCAGATCAGTGAAGTCTATGCACATCCTCCACTTTCCATTAGCCTTCTTGACCATTACAGGATTGGCCAACCATTCCGGGAACTGGATTTCCTCAATGAACCCTGCCTCTAGGAGTTTGTCAACCTCCTGTTTTATGGCTTCTTGCCTCTCAGGTGCAAAATTTCTCTTCTTTTGTTTCACTGTCTTCCGGTTTGTATCCACATTCAGGCTGTGTGTTATCAATTGGGGATCTATCCCTGGCATGTCAGCTGCTGTCCATGCGAAGACATCACTATTGTCTTGCAAAAAGGAGATCAATTTGCTCTTCAAGGGGTCTTTCAAAGATGCCCCGATGTAAGTAACCTTCTCAGAATCTCCCAGCTCCAAAGGTACGGGAAGCAATTCCTCTGCTGGTTTTCCTCTTCGCTCTTCATTCTCCCGAACATCCATATCGATTGGGAGAACCTGCCCCCCGGTTCCATCCGGCCTTAATGCGGCCACATAACAACTCCTTGCCATCTTTTGATCCCCTTTCTCTTCTCCTACTCCATTTCTAGTTGGGAACTTAACCTTTAAATGATAGGTAGAGGCAACCTCCTTGAAAGCATGTAGTGCTGTCCTACCTAGGATAGCATTGTATGTGGATGTAGCTTTGATAACCAAGAAATTTAACATCTGAGTTGTCTCCCGTGGCTCTTGCCCTATAGTCATGGGTAGCTGAATTGTTCCCTCGACCTTTGACTCTACTCCGTTGAACCCATATATGGGCATGTTTGACGGCGTCAACTGAGACTCAGCGTATCCCATTTTTAAGAAGGCATCATGAAACAAGATGTCCACCGATGCTCCATTGTCGATCAAAACTCTCTTTACTTGGGAATTGCCTATCACAGGTGAGATAACCAGGGGGTCATCATGGGGAAACTTCACCCCTTCAAGGTCCGAATCATCGAATCCAATCGAGACTTCTGTCTTTGCACGTTTTGGTGCTTCCCCTACAATGTGCATCACTTCTCGCGCATACGCCTTTCTGGAATTTCTACTTGTCCCGGCCGCTGTCGGGCCACCGAAGATCATGTTGATTACTGGCCCCCGGGGCTGCTGATTGTGATTACGATCCTCATCTTTCCTATCATAATCCCGCCTTGGGTTTCCCCGATCCCCATCTTTGCAGAATTTATTCAACTTTCCCCTGCGGATCAAGAACTCAATTTCATCCTTCAATTGTCTACAATCGTCGGTATCGTGACCCACATCCTTATGGAACCGACAGTACTGATTCTTGTTTCTTTTCTCAGGATCAGTCCTTAGTGGCTTCGGCCATCTCACATCCCTGTCTTTTTCTATCTCCATCAGGATTTGACTTCTTGGAGTATTCAGCCTTGCGTATTCTGTAAACCTTTGCCCGGGACTCCCCTTTTTAGGGGCTGAATCAGGATCCCTGCCCGTGCGCGGGTACTTATCTTTAGCATCATATTCCTGTTCCGACTTCCGCTTCTTAGAGTTGTCACCGTTTCCGGTGTTCCCCATTCCTGGATCTTTCTTCAGACTATCCTCCGCCTTGATGTACTTGCTCGCCCTTTGTTGGAACTCAACCATATTTTCAGGGGGATGCTTAGCCAACGACATTTTGAAATAAACATTCGAAGTTCCATTCTGCAATGCCACCATGACTACCTTGTTTTCCAGGTTTGTAATGTTGAGCGTTTCCTTTGTGAATCGCTTGAGATAGTCTCTGAGATTTTCATTCTTTCCTTGTATCACAATAATGAGGGATGCGAAATCTTTCTCATGAATTCTTCCTCCTATGAACTGGCTGACAAAAGCATTGCTTAGCTCTTTGAAAGAGGCAATGGAGTTTGGTGGTAGGCGGCTGTACCAGCGTTGTGCCATGCCCGCTAATGTTTGGGGAAACGCCCTACACTTCAAGGCGTCACTAGCGGGTTGTAACAGCAATGCGTTAGAGAACGTCCTTACATGATTAGCGGGATCTCCCGTTCCATCGTAAACCTTTATGGTAGGCATCTTGAACTTCCGTGATATATGCGCATTCATCACCTCCTCAGTGAATGGAGGGGTTGGATCATCAGGATCTCCAAGTTGCATCAAGTCTTCAGGATTGCCTCTGGGGGTTTCGACCCTCGTGCTTCTACCTCTATGGACTTCGGTCCTTCTCTCTCTCTCCTTGGAGTGCTTTCCAAATCAACAAAAGGAATGTCTTCTCCCGTCACTCGTGGGGGTCGATTCTGATTCTGTCTTCGCTGTTCCCTTTCTATGTCCTCCTTTAATTTTTGGATCTTGGCCTCGTGAGCCTTGATTTTTTCAGCAGCCGTTAAGGGAGGTCGGTCATGGGTTCTTCGGCGTCCCACAGGTTCCTTACTTGGACGACGTCTTCTCGGGGCTTCATCCCTATCTTCTTCCGATGATGAATCATCAGAATACGGGCCTGAGTAGTCATAGTATTGCTGGCCTTGATTGGGTCCTAAACCCCTGATGTAAGGTGGATTGTACGGCTCGTGTATCTGGAGGGCGTGGCCACTTGGTCCGGCCTGATACGGGGGATAATTAGGCAATCCATATATCGGGTTCGTGCTTGCGGGGATCACTGTAGTAGAGATTTGAGCGGTGGGTGGAGCGGACTGCCCTCCGAGAGGGGCGACCACCATCTGAAGGGGATTCGTCCCTTGGGTGGTGGGATTCGTCACTGAGGGTAACGACTCATGAGGTTGCGCTTCAGTTCCTTGTGGCCGAGTGACCAGCGGTTGAGAATTCGCCCCTGGGGGCACTTGTTCCCCAATCGGGGGTGCGGTGGTGTTAGTGATGGTTTCAGAAAGTGTTGGTGTTCTCCGGGTGGTAACCATGGTTGATATCGTGTCCCACAGACGTCGCCAAATGTTGTGGAACGAAATATAGCGTGTATTTACTGCGTATTTAATGCTAAGGTTTATGAGAGCTTCGAGCTTTAATGGCTGATCAAGTGTTTCGTGACTTAACTCGGGTCCTCACAAGATGCCTACGTATCTTGCAAATATCAAGAATCAAGCCAAAAAACGTAGTTCTAGATGTGAAGGAACATGTCCTTATATAGGTGTTGAAAACCTTAGAATTAGAGTTGAAATAGGAGACTTGGTGGGCAAGTTATTCAGTTGGCCCAATTCTAGAGCCTTCCAAGAAATAAGGAGATAAGTATTGAAGGTGTATGCCTTGGAGGCTACTCCTAGTATGATTTAGTTTCCTTTTAAGACTCAATCTTGAAGATTGAAACTGGCTGATTTATTAATTACGAATTTATTATCATAAATAAAGTTTTGGGCCTCATTAAAGGGCTTTAACCTTGGACCAGTCTAGACTTATTAAATACCACATTAAATATATTTTTAGGGTTTACTTTTAGCCCATATCAGTTATTAAGCCACCTGATTGACCTACTGAGGGAACATCAATCCAAGTGGAGAGGTCATATGTCCCCATCGACCTTTTATCGAGGTCTGAAAAGTTACTGCACATAGATTCCTGCAAACATACCACCACTAGTTTCAATTTCTGAATGAAGGACTTGACATTCCTTCTATGTTGCCCACATGATAATCCTCGAACATTCCAGCTAAAAGTATTCATCCAATCCATAAAGAATAGAAGATGAAAAGAGGGGAACTAGAATATCACTAAGTGACTGATTAGCTCTGTAATCTCTCGACTATGTTGGCCAATGCCTCATCCCTGTTACCATTAAGTGAAAGAACCATAAAAGAGCTTGATTCTAGAATGTTTTCTGCTTCCTTGATAAAGTTTCTTGCTACCAAGACATGATTCACCTTTTTCCTGTTGCCTCTGGGTAGTTGGAATGCCTTAACTATCTTATTTGGGAATTTCTAGGGCCGCCCCCTTCTTTTAAATGGCTTGAGCTTCTCCAAATTAATCTCTGCCGATCCTAAGGATTTAGTAGATTGATCTGCTGAAGTAGTGTATGAGTTGGTATCTAGACTGGTGGATTTCAAACTGGAGGTTGACAAGGAGATGTCTCTTGAAGCCCAAATTCCTCTCTTCTCTTTATTCATATCCATATCCCATTCTTTTCTGACCACTAGCTCTTTCCTTATATGCTCACCATTACTAATTTGTTCGATGTTTGTTGTGCCCACTTCCTTGATTAGTGGTTCAGATATTCCTATGCCTGCACTCAAGTCACCATGACCCTTACTGGGCTCAGAGCGTCCTACACTAACATCTGTGTCACTCTGCTCTTCACAGTCATTGTTGACTTCGTTGACCAGACAATGATCATTTAATTCTGCTTGAGGATTTGCTTTATAGTCTGTACTAATAATAGAATTCCCCAAACCCTTGCATATTTCCCTCACATGGATCGTGAAGCTCTTTCCTTCTAGTGAGATCGAAATTTCCTTAGAAACCTTACTCATGACTGTGGTACTGACCCCAACTACGGGATTCTGGAAGAAATAATCTTCATCTAGCTTATCACTGATGCTCACAATCTTTCCCAAGTCTTTAAACAATTCAGAGAAAGTTTCCATGCACCAAGAGTTGACAGGGAGCCCCAGGACTTGAAGCCAGGCCACTTGTGGAATGATAAGTTCTTCTATTCGGCTTGTAACATTCCATGAAACCTAATCCTAGCAGCTCTATATCCAAGCTTTGAAAAGCCTCCAAATCCAAGAAGGTGAGCAGAAACCTAAATTTTGACAGGCCACGAACCAAAATATTGTCAAAGTCCAAAGAATCCAATTGACTCATAACACCTGTGACTGTACTAAGCTCCAGAGTTTCTACTATGACACTACATTTTAGATCTTTTATTAAGTTAGTATCCTCCTTCATGCTAACATGATCCTCATTGTTGGCATCCTTCTTCCCAGTAGCATGCACCTTCTTATTAGGATGGTTGTCACTGGCTGCTCCGCTGACATCATCAACTCTTTTGTCATCTTTGTAATCCTTATTCTTCGTCTTAATGCCAGTAGAAGAAAAGTTAGAAGAGTTTGAGATTTCTTTTTTAAAGCAAAGTCTACCTTCAACTTGTTCGAGCCTAGCATTACACCACCTAACCTTTTCATAAAAGAAGACGCCTCCATATAATTCCTGAGCTTAACAAAACCATATCTCTTGCCATATTTATCACATCGCTTCGGAAGAATGACATCCAGAATTTTTCCTATCTTTTTAAAGCAAACCCACATATCCTTTGCCAAAGCATCTTTAGGTAAGTTTGAGACAAATACCAAATTCTTTTCATGATTGTTTGTCCTAGAGAATGATCTTGTTGGGAAGGGTGCCTTTGTTTGCTTGAGGGGCGGTGAAGACAGTAAAATGTCCTTAAACGACTTCTTAGTGTCACCCTGCTGCTTATCTTGAGACCCACCTTGCCCCTTAGCTCCTTCTAGACTCCTAGAGTGGATTTGGTACAATGCCCTGTTAATATAAAATCCTCTCCCTTCAAAGCCTCTTCCAAAATCCATGAGTCTACCAATTTCCCATTGCTTTCTATGAACTGCATTTCCATTTCTGATTTGTTAGGGGCCTTCTCCGTGGGTATCCCACTGATTTTATCGGGTTTAGCCTGTCTGGATGATTGTAAAGAACCATAATGGATATGGTTCAAGGCCATACGAATGCCTTCTGAGTCTCTTCTTTTAACCATTTTTATGACGTTGGGATGGACCATACGAGATTTACTTAAAATAAATTCCACCAGATCCTTTTCCTCATCTAGTCTTCTTTTCTCATTCTCTTCTCCAAAGTAATAACCTACTGACTTAAGGTTTAAATTCCTAGCTCTCTCCCACCATTCATTGTTCATCAATTGCCATTGTATCTTACATAACGCTTCTTCGTCGCCCTCTAGTCCCAACTTAAGTAACTTCGGCTCTAGCTGCTTCTTTAACAAGTTGATCCGTGCCCAGGCAATGTCCAACAAGTTCTTATTCCCTTTTGCAATCGCCTTCGCGTGTTCTTTCTCCAAAAGAAACCAGTATTTGAGTGCTTCCTGTTGAGCTTCATAGTCTTTACTCCCTTCATCCTTTCCTGTTGAGTAGGCTGCTGAGGGCTGGACTTTGCCACCGTTGAGAGAACTCATGCTTGTGTTAAAAAGTTTAATTTAGTGTTTAAAATTCTAAAAGTAAAAATAGACTGAGACGATCTTAGAGCCGCACCTAAGTGCCCGCGTATCCTCCTTTATATATATATATATATATATATATATATATATATATATATATATATATATATATATATATATATATATATAGGGTCTTATTCTAATAGAAACTAACTTAGAATAGAAACTAGAAACTAAACTTAAATTAAATATTTCTAGCTAATCTAATGACCAAATTAGGGGTACTCCAATACAAAAAACGTTTAAAATTATTGTCTCTATTCAACAAAAATAAAAAAATTTAAAAAAAAAATTTTTTAAAAAAGTTACTGTTCACGTGATGACGTGGCACGTGAACAGTAACTTTTTTTAAAATTTTTTTTTATTTTTTTTATATTTTTGTTGAATAGAGCAAAGAATTTTAAACGTTTTTTGTGAAGGTGCCCCTAGCGGGGCCATTAAAATAAATGAAATATAATTTATTTAGTGTAGGTTTCTAGTTTCTATTTTAAAGTTGGTTTCTATTTGAACGCTAGCCTATATATATATATATATACTAGCTTATAATCCAAGTAACGCACGGTTGTTTTTTTTAATATCTATAATTATATTAAACTTTTTATATTTTATATTTTATTAATTTAAATATCAAATTGCTGTTAAAAATTGATACATATAAGATTTCACGCGTTTGATTTAATATTTGTACTTTATCTTGAATTCTTAAAATTTGATTTAGACGATTTTATACTCCACGTGAAATTAATAAAATAATCTTTAATTAAAAAATATTTTTTAATTAAATCTACGTAGAAAATTCTATTCGATTATAATTCGTTTTGATTATCAAAATATCTTTGTTATTATTTGATGATAGTTCTACTAACAACTAAATACAATTTTAATAATAAGTGTAAGAGGGATTTTGTCCAAAACTTTGATAATTGATAGTTTGGTCATCCGTCTGACAAAATAAATAAGAACCGTTAGATCTTAAAATAAATAGATGAAAACCATTGGATCTAGCGTAAAAAAATATTTTATATTTTAATATGTTATAAACAAGAAAATGTATTTATATTGAAATACGAAAAGGTGTATGTTAATGATTTTAATCATATATAATTAGGTTTAGGGCTTTTTTGATAAATAAATTGATAAAAGTAATTTTTGCAATTTTACTTTTGTTAAGAAAAATTATTTGCAAATTTACTATCTTAATTACAATTATACCAACTTCTTTTTAAAAATTACAAAAATACTATCTTGCAATATATTAGCGAGAAGAATCTGATCAGTAGGATTATAGAGTAACAAACACAGTGGCGGCTAGTCGGCTACAGATTTCCCAACCAGTGGGGCCCTTCCTCGTTTAGCACCCATTATTAGAAGCTTTCTAAACGGGTTTCTGAATAAGAGTAAAAATTGAAGCCATTTCAGACAACATCAACGTGAACTTATTACTATCTGAATGTATGATCATTATAATATGTTGCTACTTTTTACTTGTTATCATCTTCTTCTTCTCGATTACTACCGGCTGGTGGCAACTTATTTTTCAACCTAAATCTGAAAGCAACTGATTGCAACTTATTTTTTCAACCTAAATCTACCAAAGCAACCCGAATTCACCCAAAATAACCATTTTATCAACCTAAATCCACCAACGCAACCCAAAACAAAACAACCCTAATTCACCCAAAACAACCATTTATCACAGAAATTTAACCAAAATTAATTAATTGCAACTCAATCGAATTACACAGAAATTATCAACCAAAAAACCTTTAAAACAACTAAAATCAACCAAAAAATCGAAAGCCACGCCATAGGAGATTATCTACTGAGATTGATGGTGCCCCTACGGGGCCGAACCGATCTAATGGAGGCGGAGGAGGAGGCTGAGGTCGACGTCAAAGTCGGAGGCGGAGAAGTGTTTGACGGCGGAGAAGAGAAAGAGAGTGAGGATTGGGGACGTCGGAGAAGGAGGTGGAGGTTGGGAGGTCGCCGGAGAAGGAGGTGAGGATTGGAGAAGGAGTGGGAAACTGGATTACAGAGATTGTTCGATAACAGAAAGAAAGATGATAGAAGGAGAGAGAAAAATTCATAAAGTGAAAGTAAGATAGTAAGAATGAAAGGATAAGTGAAGATATCGTATAATTGCAAGGATTAGGTAAAGATCGTATAATTGCAAAGAAAGTTAAAAAAGATGGTATATCAGGTAAATACTCTTAGGTTTTCTATATTGAATAGCATTATCAATATAGGACTTCTACATTGAATAGGATTAATGCAAAAATTCATAATTATATTTTCTGTCGAAATTCTGAGTGTTTCCATTTGAATAATAATTATTAAATCATCACTTTAAAGATAATTTTATGAGTTTCGCGTGGATTGTAAAATTATCCAAATCTGATTTATAGATCTCAAGATAGAACCCAAATAGTAAATATGATTTTTTTAATACTAATAAAAAAATAATTAAAATTCAATTCGTATACAACCTTTTTTAATTATATCTTTTTTTTATTATAATTTTATTTTTAAAATTTAATTCTAATACAAATTTTTTTAATTATATTATTTTTAGATTAAAATTTTCCAACTGCTATATCTCGAGAAAATACAACTCATCAGTGGGAGAGTACGGTAGTACTCCTTTATTATCCCTCTTACTCTTATTATATAATAGGATATAACTAGTTGATTAAGCCGCGCTTCGCGGCGGCCTTATAATATTATTAAAAAAAATTAAAATGTAAATTTAATAAAGAAAACGAAAATGTAATATTTATAAATAAATTAATGAACACAATATTGTACAAATTTTAATATATATAGACAACTAAATAAACTATTTACTCATTTTTTTATGTTGATTAGTATCATATTTTCTTAGACCGACACTTATTGTAATAAATACATATAAGACACGTTTCTCAGTGGCCTTGTAATATTTTTTAAATTTTTTCAAAATATAGACTATTTAAGAAAGAAATCAAAAAAATATATCCATAAATAAATTAGTGAACACAATATTGCATAAATTTTAATATATATATATATAAAATAAAATAAACCATAAAGTTATTTATTACGTCGATTTTGTGACATGTTTTCTTAGACCGACACCCGTTGTAATAAATACATATAGATAAAAAAGCTGATTTGATTTAATTAATTAAAAGAAGACGTTGAAATATTATGATCAAGAATAATGAGAAGATAATAACGACAATTTAACAATTAACAATAAATAAATTAAGAAAGAAAGAATGGTAAAAGTTCAAACTTTTTGTGCAAAGTTTCTCAAGTTCTTCTACTTCTCAAACATAGAAAGATTTCCTAATTCTTGTTCATACGATCAGTTGTTTCTGTACCGAAATCACTAACAAAATAATACAAAATTCAAAGCAAAGAACAACCAATATGAATTTCTTTTCTATTTTGAATATAAAAATTTGAATACAATATAACATTTCTTTTTTATTTCGAATATGTAAATTTGAATTCTTCTTCTATACAAATTCAAAAACCTTTTCTATTTCGAAAATGTTAATATTAAAAGAAAAAAGTTCTGAAATACGAAATTTCTTTTCTATTTCGAATATATAAATTTGACTTCATCTTTCCTACAAATTTGAAAATCTTTTTTATTTCGAAGATGTTGGTGTTGATGTTAAAAAAGGAAGTTTTGATTTTTTTTCTAAGAATATATAAATTTGACTTCTTCTTTCCTACAAATTTGAAAACCTTTTCTATTTCGAAGATGTTGGTGTTGATGCTAAAAAAGGAAGTATTTCTTTTTTAAAAAATAGGGCCTCAAGAAGGAAGTTTTGATTTAATTATTTAAAATAGAGGAGCTCTAGAAAAATAGATAAATAGGATTATACAGATTATACAGATGGTGCTCCCGATTAATAATTGAACGTCTCAAAGTTTTTACCATAAAAAGAGACCAGATTCTATATCCTTTAATCAAGACAATGCCATCTGCGCTTTCAAATCCTTGACAAAAAAACCTTTCTGATGATTGTAAAGTCCCCTAATCGTCTCCCGCATACACACCGGATCTTGCATATACAGAAATCAGGAGCACATTGTATTAAGATTCTCATCAAAATCAAAGCAAAACATTAATACAATCGTCAAAATCAAAGCAAACCATCAAGCATAAACAAAAATCTAAGAAATTGAGTTCGACATGACCTGTTTCTAAGATATAGTTTGTTTTTATATATAATTCACCTTGTATCCAAAAAGATTTGGATTTGTATTTTTAGCTAAAAATTACGATCTGAAATCTGGAAATTTGATTTTTAATATTTAATTTAGAGCTCTAATAAAAAGATAAATATAATTTTCGTAATTTAAAATCTCTTATATATATTCAGTTTTAAAAAAGTTGTTTGATCGTCAAATTTATATATTCGAAATAAAAAAGAAATTTTATATATATATATATATATATATATTATATAAATATATATATATATAGGCCTTTGCTCCATACAGAACACTCTTATATAACAAACAACAAAGAACACCTTAGATCTATTAGATCCTTTGGCCCCGCCAGGGGCACCCAATACAAAAAGTTCTTATTTTTTTAGGATCCATCTATCTAGCAAAAAAAAAAAATTTTTTTTGAAAATTTACTGTTCACGTGATGACGTCATGATGACGTCATCACGTGAACAGTAATTTTTATTTTTATTTTTATTTTTATTTTTTTTTTGCAGACTTGATAGAGGGTAAAAAAATAATAACTTTTTGTATTGGGTGCCCCTGGCGGGGCCAGAGGATCTAATAGATCTAAGGTGTTCTTTGTTTTTTGTTATATAAGAGTGTTCTGTATGGAGCAAAGGCCTATATATATATATATACATATATATATATATATATATATATATATATATTATATATATAAATATATATATATATAAAATTTCTTTTTTATTTCGAATATATAAATTTGACTTCTTTTCCCCTACAAATTCGAAAACCTTTTCTGTTTCGAAGATGATAATGTTATTGTTAAAAAAGGAAGTTTTGGTTTCTTTTTTAGAAAATAGGACCTAAAGAAGGAAGTTTAATATTAATTATTTAAAATAAAGGAGCTCTAAAAAATTAGAAAAATAGGAATCGAGCGATTCTAGAGCTCCTGGGAGTTTTCCTTTATATATATAATAGATAGATAGATAGATAGATAGAAGACTAGACTAAGCCGCGCTTCGTGGCGGCCTTGTAATATTTCTTAAAAAAATTCTAATATAAATTTTAGAAAGAAATCGAAAAGAAGATATTTATAACTAAATTAATAAACACAATATTGTACAAATTTTAGTATACATATACAACTTAATAATCTGCATACTTATTTTTTATGTTGATTTTGTATCACATTTTTTTAGGCCGACACCCATTGTAATAAATACATATACGACACGTTTCTCGGCGGTCTTGTAATATTTTTTAAATTTTTTAAAAATAGAAACTATTTAAGAAAGAAATCAAAAAGAAAATATCTATAAATAAATTAGTGAACACAATATTGTACAAATTTTTATGTATATATAGACAACAAAATAAACCATATATTTATTTTTTACGTCGATTTTGTGTCACGTTTTCTTAGGCCGACACCCGTTGTAATAAATACATATAAATAAAAAAGAAGATTTGGTTGAATTAATTAAAAGAAGACGTTGGAATATTATGATCAACTGCAATGAGAAGATAATAACGACAAATTAATAATTAACAATAAATAAATAAAGAGGGAATGGTAAAAGTTGAAACCTTTTGTGCCAAGTTTCTCAAGTGCTTCTACTTCTCAAACAGAGAAAGATCTCCTAATTCTTGTTCACACGATAGGTGTCTCTATACCGAAATCAGTAACAAAAAAAATACAAAATACAAAATCCAAAGCAAAGAACAAACAATGGCTACTAATAATCGATAATTATAACTATAATCATAACAAATCTTAAATTTAAAAATAAAATGAAGAAATAAATATTAAATCAGTAAATTCAAACCTTAAAAACCAAAAAAACAACAACCTAAAAATCGCAAAAAATCAGTGGAGCACACACATAGTCATGTACATTGAAAATTAAACAAAATAAGAGTGAATAAAAAAACTAAAAAAAATGAACGAAGACAAAAGCAAAAAGGAGCAAGAAAAAGTGTTACAAATATGGTGATAAAATTTGATCATTAGAAGCGATGATTGTATATATAAAAATATAAAATTTATTTCTATTTCAAATATGTAAATTTGAATTTTTCTTCCATACAAATTCAAAAACCTTTTTTATTTCGAAGGTGTTAATATTAGAAAAAGGAAGTTCTGAAATATAAAATTTCCTTTCTGTTTCAAATATATATATATATATATATATATATATATATATATATATATATATATATATATATATATTTTACTTCTTCTTTCCTACAAATTCGAAAACCTTTTCTATTTCGAAGATGTTAATGTTAATGTTCAAAAATGTAACATCCCAAATTTTGGGGACATTAATTCTAATTACGAAACTTAAATAAACTGAATTCTTTATTCAAATAAACCAAAATCCCACAAAAGTCAACGCAGCGGTCAAACTTAATAATTCAAAATCATAAAAACGGAGACGCGGCTCCATAAATCCAATATTCAGTAACAATCTTTATTCTAATAACGTAAAGAGTCTAATCCAATAAAGGCATCTAACAGCTAGCACGAAAGTCCACAAAATTCATATCCTTATTCTCATTAAGCTTCCAAGACTGAAACCTGAAATATTAGAAACGAATGAGCTACACAGCTCAGCAAGTAACAATTGACTAACAGATACTTTCAAAAATCAATGGGCGTTTTAATAAAACAATTTTCAAAATCAAATATAAGTTTGCAAAACCTTTGCGAAAATAAATTTAACCCAAAGTTTATATTTTCAAAAATCCAGAATTTAAAACAGAACAGAAGCAGAATCAGAAACAAAACGAAAATAAAAAATACCACAGTCTTACTCTACGGCCACACTTTGCCAGTGATCGGCATCTTATTCTTATTCTTATTCTTTCGCCACACTTTGCCAGTGACCGGCATCTAAAGTTCAATAATTACGCGCCCTTAATAGGTATCTAAAGTTGCACACTTGTGCGCCTACTAAGGGTATCTAAGGCTAGTTCCGGAACTATAGCGTAAATTACGAACGGGTTCGAAACGTAGAGACTGAGGATTCTAAAATCAAATACTTATATCTTATAAAGTCGAAGCAGAATCTTATATGTTATACGAAAATCAAAAGTTGCTGAATTAAATATACTTTTCGAAAATTAAAAGCAAGTCAAAAAGTACTTACCTCAAAGTCGACTGCACACCGAAATTAATTACACGAACAAATCCTAAAATTTAATTAATAAAAAACAAAACAATTAATCATTTATTTCACAAACAATCTAAAACATGTACAACAAATTAACAGTAACTGAGGTCATATAAAAAAAAGAATGAAAGGTAACTTATAATTAAACAAACCATATAAAGACCGGACATGTACTGTAATCTAAATATATATACTATATATAAAGAAAACAAACGGGCCTTAAAGCCCAATAAAACACACTAACTAATCAGACTAGTTTGTAAAACAAAGGACCCTCATTCTTTACACACAGTTATACACATAAATTAATATACTATACCATATCCCACTATGCATGCATGACATTGACACCAACGTACACCCCAAAAATCAAATCAGTGGCTATTTATCTTAATACTAAATTAAACACTTTAATTAACAAATCTCTAAAATAAAATAATAAACAGCTAAATAAATTCTGGGCATCGCACATTCATCCATGAATTGATACTAAACAAATTTATTTATTTAAACCAAACAAAAAAATATTTAATAAATAAAATTAATTAATTAAATTAAATTACAGAAAATATACTTAAGTTTCATATAAAAATTTGTACAAAGACAAATTGTTTCAACATGTTCATATAAGAATAGACTAAACAGAAATCAACTTGATAACTAAAATTTATGAATTAATATATAACCAGATGAGGTTAGAAGTTCAATAAAACAACAATCAATCATAAAACTTAGACCTGCACCGCAGTATATAACCAATTAATTTAACTCACATGCTTACTGACACCAAGTATATAATCAATTGCAAGTGTCACAAGAAAGGATAAAAAAAAATAGTAACAGTTAATTAACAAATTGAAGCATACGGAAAACAATTGGGAGAAAGGGGCATACCTGTTATTTAGAGCCCTGTACGAGTCATTGGTTAATCTAATAGGTTTATTATATAGGCACCAAAACCTTAATTTAATTAAGGTAAATAGTACAATCTCTTCAAATAATACGTAATTTAAAATATTCCAATTCACTCAAATATCTTAAATTAAATGATACTAATTTCCTAATATCTTTTCACACTTCTTTCCTCTAATAATAACAAAACTTGTACACAAAGAATTCTAGAACATTCTAATTAATTTTAAAACCGACTTTTCGGACTATTAATTCTAAATTGAAAACTAACATAAAGTACATTTTATTAATCAAAAATTCTATTACAAAGATAACTATTACAAAAGCGCAGCTAATGATGACAATTTACTCCGAATCTAAGATCCTTGAAATCCAATGTTATCCCACTCGATCTTACACCAAACCTGAAAACTGTAAGTAATGAGCTATACAGCCCAGCAAGTAACCAATCGATCTAACTAGCCATACAAAGTAACGTATAAACACATATAGAATAATACAATAATCGATACGATACAATATAATACGATACACGAAACAATCACTTTCGATACACATATTCTTATTCGATACAACACACATAACAACAATAACTTGAAACCCACAATTCATACCACGACCACTACAACCCGGTGATAACGGTCCTAAATTTTAGAAAACTGTCACTACAATCCGGTGACTCGGTCCTTATTCTTATTTTCGCAAACCATGGCATAAATCAGAGTCCCAAGACTATTGCTTACATATAACACATAAAATACACTAATACATATAACTTCAAAATATAATACTTAGCCCAAGTTTTGATAACAAATACACACACACATAACACATAGTTTTGAAAACACTAGATAGAACGATCAGAAACTTACCTCTACGCGGAAACTCAAAAATCAAATCATGTACCACTCCTGACCATATCTATATTTAGCCATTTTTGACCCTCTAAACGACATTTTCTTGAAAAACTCAAAGAACGAAAGTTGTAGAGCACGAAAATATCTTTCCGAAAAGTCCAGAATCAATGAATTCCGACGTACGATGAATTTTCTACGAATTTTACAAAACTGCTGAATTATGTGTGAGGGAGACCTACGAATTTTGTTATAAAAGATGGAGAAGGAGAATATGATGTATTTATAATGTCTTACAAACCCTAATTAAATAAGGTAATTCTAAAAATTGATCCTAATAATTTTACAACCTCCCCAAGTAATTCTTAAAATAAAATATCCTATTTATGATATCAATCTTCTAAAATCTTCTCACGCCTCTTTCCCATAATAACAAATCTTATCTTTGATTAACTAACTTGTACAAAAAGAAATTAATGCTCTAAATAAGAATTAATCTAGTATATTTTAAAAACTCTAATTCCAATTTTACTAATTATCCTAGTTTTAGAATCTCATCTATATTTTAGACTAATATCTTCAAATTCAATTTTAATACCTAACTTTTTAGTAATTTTTTATTCATTTTTTTTCTATTATTCTTTTATTATTATTATTATTATTGTTCTAAAATAACGGGATATTACAAAAAAGGAAGTTTTGATTTCTTTTCTAAAAAATAGGTTCTAAAGAAGGAAGTTTTGATTTCAATTATTTAAAATAGAGGAGCTCTAGAAAAATAGATAAATATTCCAACAAATTTTAATGTATATATAGACAACAAAATAAACCATATACTTATTTTTACGTCGATTTTGTGTCACATTTTTTAGGCCGACACCCGTTGTAATAAATACATATAGATAAAAAAGCAGATTTGGTTGAATTAATTAAAAGAAGACGTTGGAATATCAAGATCAAGAACAATGAGAAAATAATAAATACAAATTAACAATAAATAAATAAAGAGGGAATGGTAAACGTTCAAACCTTTTGTGCCAAGTTTCTCAAGTGCTGCTACTTCTCAAATAGAGAAAGATCTCCTTATTCTTGTTCACACGATCAGGTGTCTCTATATCTAGATCACAAATAAAAAAAATACAAAATTCGAAGCAAATAACAACCAATGGTTATTAATAATTCATAATTATAACTAAAATCAACAAATTATATAATAGAATCACAAAGTGATAATTATTTTAAGCTAGTATATAACAAATTTTTTTGTATAGTGTAATAACCGTAAATTTTTTATAATATTTCGAGCTTCCTCTGAATAAATTTCGTAAAAATTGAGAGTTTTGAGATTTTTCCAAAAAGATTGGACGAATGGATCTGAATTATTAGGATTCTATTTTAATTATTTTTTTTATTTTTTTCCCCGTACCTTACTTATTATCGTCTATTTGTCACTTTCAACTATCTTTATTAATTTTATCACAACGATCACTAGTGTTGGTGGTAGTATAACTTGATGAATATTATTTATATAACTACTTGATAAAGCCGCGCTTCGCAGCGGCGTTGTAATATTTTTAAAAAAATTCAATACATTTACGTTATATTATAATATTAATATTAAATTTTAGTAATTAAATAATCTTCTCTAATGAATCAATTTCTTGTTAAATACGATTCTTTCGATTGAGCCGCTCTCTCGTTAAAACTGAAATCCCAACTTTTTAACATATATTATGAAGACTAATATAATATTTTTTATCTATAAAATCGAACCGTAAAAATAAAAAAAATTTATGACTTCAATATCAAATTCTAATAGCTAATACAATCTTTTCTAGCGAGCCGTCTTCCCGTTAAATACGTTTCGAGCCGCTCTTATTTGAAACCGAAATTCTAACTTCATTATATAAAGAGAGTAAATTCCAATATTTATATTCTTTAAACTTTCTAATATTTATGGAGTTTTAAAAGATAAAAATACATCTTATATTTTCTGTATATTATAGATATTCTTGTATTTATTTACAGTTTCCGCATGAGAATGTCTTTCTGTTATGTTAACATATCAAAAAAATTAAAATACGAAGACTTTTCGTTACGGGAATAATATTACATTTATGGATATATTTTTGTAGTGCAAGTATAATTAACTTGTATAAAAAGGTTAAAATAAAGGATTTCTAGGAAAAAAGATGTATAGTTTACAAAAATTGTATAAGACGTCTCCACCGTCCTCGTATTCCACTTCCAATAAAACATTTTATTTTATGTATTAATTATATATTTAAACATCTTTTATACGGTCTTATCTAATGAACCGCTTTCTTGTTGAGCACAGTTTTTACTATTGATGCGTTCTCTCGTTAAGACCAAAAACCTAACTTTTACATATATTACTTGTATGATAATGTTTATCCATAAAAATCAAATCCTAAAAATAAAACAAAATTTATAACATCATATGATATTTTAATAGCTAGTACAATCTTTTATAGTGAGTCGTCTTCCCGTTAAACACGTTTCGAGCCGCTCTCGTTTGGGATAGAAATTCTAACTTCATTACATATTATTTATGATACTTATCTTACACAACAATTTTTTTCCTTGAAATCAAAACCTAAAAAATAGAGTGAATTCCAATTTATACTTTCTCTAGATTTTCTAAATTTTTTGGAGTTTTAGAAAATGAAAACACATCTTATTTTCTCTTTATATTGTAGATATTCCTGTATTTATTTAGGATTCCTGCATGAGATTGTTCTTTTACTCATTGTTCTTTTATTATGTTAACACATCAATTCTTTTCTTTTTAAATACGGTGACTTTTTATAAATTTTCCTAATGTAAGTATAATTAACTTATATAAAAAATATATAATTTAAGAAGATCGTACTTTCTATAAAATATTTAATTTTATGTCTGCTCTATATATTCAAACACTTATTCTAGTTCTAGTAGAAATTTTATTTATATAATTTCTCTATAAATTCGAACTCCTATTCTACTTCCAATAGAACTTTTAATTGTATGCCTTGTAAATATTTATTATACTTCCAATAGAACTCCTAATCATATATCTTCCCTATAAATTCGAACTCTTCTCCTTTATAAATTCGAACACCTATTCTACTTCAAATATGCTAATTGATATTTTTATATTTATTAGTGTTTAAAATTCTAAAAAATTAGAAAAATCGATTGAGACGATATTAGAGCGCCACCTAAACTCCCGCTATCCTCCTTTATATATATATATATATATATATATATATATATATATTGATATTGATGATTCTCTATAAATTCGAACTCCTATTCTGGTTCCAATAGAACTTTTAATCGTATGCCTTATAAATAATTATTATACTTCCAATAGAACTTCTAATCATATATCTTCCCTATAAATTCAAGCTCTTCTCCTTTATAAATTCGAACACCTATTCTACTTCTAATATGCTAATTGATATTTTCATATTTATTAGTGTTTAAAATTCTAGAAAATTAGAAAAATCGATTGAGACGATATTAGAGCGCCACCTAAACTCCCGCTATCCTCCTTTATATATATATATATATATATATATATATATATATATATATATATATTGATACTAGCTTAAAACTCGTGCGATGCACGGATTTTTTTAATCTTAATATTATGTAAATTTTTTCATTTATTTAAATTAATTTTTTAAAAGATGAATTTTGGAGGCTTACATTATTATATCAGATGATTTGATAATAATTATACAAATGTTATCCGTGATATTTCTAGAAATGGAAGGATTTTAGTTAGAAAATATAGAAAAGATGATAGGTTTTAGTTGAAAAAGGTAATGGATTAATTATTGGTAATTATAAAAATATTATTTTTATTAAATAGAATGCATGTGATATGATTAGAAAAAGATAGGATTTAGTTAGAGAAAATTAAAAATGAAACATGTTATAGGTGAAAAATATAATTGATAAGTTTATAGCAATTATAAATTAATTACCTTATTTACTAAATACAATTGCACGAAATATTTTTAGAAAATGTGAAATTAATATTGTCCGTGATATATCTATTAAAATGTTAGGCCGAATACACAATTAATAATCAACTTGGTATGAGAGTTTAACAAGTAAAAACGTTTATGCACTTAAAAACTTCTTGTATTAAGAACCCTCTTCGTGATGTAAAAATATCACAAAGAGCTGCTAGGTTACAATCAAGATAATTCGTTGTACGATACCCTTCTAGGGTTAACCTAACTGTATTTATATTTCATACAGCTACGATACAATCTCTAATTGTTATTCCTAATAATCAGCTATACAATGATATCAATTACAGATTGTCACACGTCTCCTAAGTCAACTCGATCTCTTTGATAGCTATCCAATCTTCAAAGATATCGCTTCCATAATAAATCTTCAATCACTGTTGACCAGTAGACGCTTCCTTCAGACAGAGTTTGACAAACTCTATCGAGCTTCCATCTGTCAGAGTTTACACTAAACTCTGACTGCTTCCAGCTAAACTCTGATAATTCACTGTAACACTTAAACACTGATTAAAACACATCAATTATATTTAACAATCTCCCCCAACTTGTTCATTAGCAAAAATGCACAAGTTAATGACAATAATTGATGATGTCAAAACAAATAGACAAATACAGTGTTTATACAAATTCAGAGTTTAAGCTTCTACTTAACAAAAACTACAGAGAATAAGAAAATCCTTACAGACCTTAATCTCTTATCACTTCAAGATCTGGCATAGCTCTGAGATAATCTATGAGCAATCTTCTTTCTGCATTTTCAAGCTCAATCTTCATAGCTTCTTTAATTTCTCTGAGCTGAGGATCACTCTCATCTGTCTGATAGATAGCAGCCCTAAGATCATAGATTTTGTTCCTTCTCATCTCATTTCCCAGTCTGATAAATCTGACTTTTTCTGACTGTGAATTGAAGTCAAGTACTGTGATTCCCAAATCAGTCTTTAATTTTGCAGTACCTTTCTTCATTTCAATGAGATTTCCTTTGTAATCCCTGTACTTAGGAACATATCTGCTATTATATTTCTCTCCTCTGATTGCCAAATTCTGAAGCATTCTCTGTCTGAGCACATTAGCAACTGATTGAGTCCTTTGACTATTCACCTTGAGAAGATATAGAACATACTCTAGTTCTTCCCAACATTTCAAGCCAATATCATTCTCACCAACTTTAAATACTGTCCCATCAGCCATGAAGTACAAGAGAAAATCCTTGTTTAAACTCTTCTGATGAACTAACTGTACTGATTCCAGTCTGTCCAAACTCTCTTGAGGAACACCACGACCTGGAACAGCCAGTGAAGAAGGATCTCTAGGACCAGTATATTGCCTTTTGTCTCTGTGTGAACCTAGTCCACCCTTATTATTACCAACTTTGCCAGACAAAGCTCTTCCATCAGAAACATTCATAGAAACTCCAGATAATACATTTGGATCTTGAATTGTTCCTTTCCCAAAAACCGATTTCATCTGAGAAGAGTGTAAAGGTGTGATCATTACTTGTGATGCAACAGAAGTTGTAACTTTCTTCTGTGAATTTTCTCCTTCAATGCCTTTCAGCTTGAGTTTAGCTTCTGCTGCCATTGTTTCCATTGAAAACCGAGATCTTTGACTAACATCAGCCCTTTCTTTGATCACAACACCTTTAACAACAGGTCTAGGAGCTTTTCCTCTTTGTAACTTACCAGACTTTAAAGCCTTGAGATGTTCTTCTTGTAAACTCTTTTCTTCAGCTTCAATGTCCTCAATCGTAACTCCTTCCTCATTCTCTTCAATAAACAGCTTAGCAGCCAATTCTTCATCAGTTTGTGGATTAGAAGGTAACAACAAACTCTTGGTCTTTGAAGTACCTTGAGTATCAGTATTTCTCCCAACAGACTGTGATTTAGATGACTTGCTAGTTCTCAAAGTTTGAACCTCTTCAGCCTTGTTCTTTCCTTTACTACTTGCCCCTCCATCTCCAGCACTATCCCTTCTGACAACTCTCTCCCCCTTTTTGACATCATCAGGCATAAGAATAGATGTAATTAACTCCAAGGAGGTAGCAATAGAATCAATTTTAGCAGATAAGTCAGACTGATTCTCTTCAACTTTATATAAATGTTTTAAATAATATTACTTCTGTTATAGTTAAGAATCCAGATTTCAAGTATAGTATTGATTATAATTTAGTGAGCATTCCTTCGCTTATATTTATTGCTACTATTTCTTGAATTGCGATTATTGCATTCTTATTTCATCCAGTACAGTTCTATATATATAACTTGCTGAGCATTCTTTGGCTCACACTTGTTGTTTTTTTTAAAATCTAACTTTTCAGTAAACTAGTTGGCGAGGCTTAGCATGTGCAGTTCAGAAAGTGGAAAGAAGAAGCAGGATGCTGTTGTGAAGCTGACGTGGATCAGGGTTTTTAGATTTAAAGTTGAATTATTGTATGTAAATTATAGTTTTAGTAGTTATAGTATGTATTTGAGTAGTTGGCCTGGTATACTTCTATTCGAAGTTATACCAGTGATTTAAGTTTGTATAAGTTTTGTAAATAGATTTGTATTTAAATTGGTTTGGGTTTTCTTGTTTCTAGAACTGTAACCTAAGATCCTGAGTTGGGAGTTGGGGTCAAAGAGCTTTTGATTGAGTTTTAATTTTTATTTCAGTTTTATTTTGATTTTCAGATTTTTAGTTTAGTATCCAGCAGGTTTATGTTGTATTTACGAATACATCATGGCCAATTTTTGTTAGAATTATTGAGTTTGTTAGCGTGACGCCCAAATCTACTGACCCCGGATTTGGGGGCGTTACAGTTTGGTATCAGAGCGAGGTTATAGTAAACTAGAAACGAGAGTGTGTAGGAGTATGTATAGTTAAGTAAGGAACGTCAGAGTTCATATAGGACTCGTGTTGGACTATTGGATATAGTACCAGTTAGTGAGTTAAGATGTGAGTGGTGGCAGATAGTTGAGCGGAGTTGGGTAGAAACCCTTGAACCTGTAGGTAGTGGAACCTTCAGAGTCTAGATCGAATGACGAGTCAGCGAAGGAGTCGACAAAGAAGATGTACGTGGAGACCCTGGCAATACCTTTCTTCTTGATAAATATTCCTTTGTTGAGTTATTTTGACAATTGTCTTTCCCCCGAATTTGGGATTCCAGTTATGACAGAGGTTGTTTTGATGCCTATTTCCTTTATTTCTAAAACCCTGTCAAGTGATATTTGAGTATTTAATTTTCTTCATCAGTGAATGATTCTATTATTGATAAATCATTATTTCTTAGTATTCTGCAAATCATTCTTTCGTGATTATCCTTTTCTTCTGAAGTAGTACCCATGGAATCCGTTTAGTTGTAATCCAGGGGTATGTCTGAGAATTTCTCATCAATTGATTGTTAATTCGATGTTCGAATCTTTTTGTGTTTCTTTACTCCAACTGAGGTGAACAACCCTATTTATAGGGGACACAAGGACTGTTTGTCTGTGTGATAGCAGTCTGATGGGACGCCATCACTTGTGTGTTGTGAAGTACAAGAAGGTTAATTACCTTTAGTCATGTCTTGAATAAGGCACGCAACAAGGTTCATTTGATCATGTTGATCACTCAGTAATCTCTCATTTCAAAGAATATTTGTTTGAAAACTCATTGATTCCACAATTGTGAAACCTTTGCTACGATGTGAAATCGTTCTCTTCAAATATCATGAATCATAATGCCTCGACTAGTCTTGGATGTACGCCAATGGAGTTTAGAATGCCAGTAGTGCGTGATGTATAGTACTGCGATTAGAGTTGTTCTATATAGAGAGGTCAGTAGAGATCCCAGTATAGTAAATAAGTATCCAGAGTGCAGATTAGTAGAGTTGCAGATGCAACCCGAGTTGGTAGAGTAAATCCCAGTAACCCTTCATTACCTGATTCCGAGGACGGAATCCTTTTAAGGTGGGTAGAATGTAAGATCCCAGATTATTTTAGGATTTATTATTATTATTTTTAATTATGTTAATTAGTATTTAAAGAATGGAATTGGATTTGAGAATATCGTTGTGGAGTTCAACGATATTTAGTATCGAGTTTATATGAGTATATATGGATTTATGTGTGCCAATGTGTGCCCCAATATTTTTATTTGTATTTTAGTGATTTAAAAATATTTAAATCAAGTAGTATTGATCATCAAAAATCTTTATTTAATTATCGGAGGGCTTAAAAATCATGAAATCTTTTGTAAAATTATCTTTATATATTTATTGAGTTTTAAAAATTGTTGGGTGGATTAATTTGGGTGGTCGAGTATTTTAAAATTATTTTAAGAGTTTTAGTGTATTTAAAGGATCGAAACTTTGAAAATTCATATTTAATTCATTTTTGATCCGAAAAATATTTTAAAAATATGTGGGTGTCCGTAATTTTATAGGATTTAATTTAAAAATGAGAATATTTTTACTTTTAAAAATTTTATATTAAATTTCAATTTTAGAGAGGATGTTTAATTGGTTAGGAAGTGTATTTCAACATTTTTTTTATAACCCATATGGCCACCAGTTTTTCCCCAAATATAACCAATCTAAATCCCTAAAATTCGTTTAGCAGCGGGTTCTTGATTCCTCTCGATTCTTCGTGAATCTCTCTCGAACCCTCACCAAACAGCATCTCTCTCTCTCGCGTCTCTCCTCCCTCTTTCAATCTCTCTCAATCTCATTCTTTTCTCTCTCCCGAATTTCCTTCCCATCTCTTTTTCACCCAGACCCCGTGTATGTATAGTGTATGTATGCGTGTCTTCTGTGTGTGTGAACAGCTGGGCTCGGGTGAGTGGTGTTGAGGTTCGAATTGCCAAGGTGGGGTATTGTTGTTTCGTTATAATTTTGTAGCAATATGCGTGTGTATGTTCTAATCGAGTGTGTGTATCATTGGTGCTGGTGTGTGCTCGGGATTGAGGAAATGGAGTGCGTACGTGTGTAAGGTTGGGGGGCTTAGTTCAGCGATTTATCTGTGTAAATCATGTGGGTAAACTGTTGTGTTGCTGGGTATGGCTGCTGGGCGTAGGTGGAGTGCAGAGAGAGAGAAGAAAGGTTGAAAAAGAAAAAAAGAGATGTTTCCGGGCAAGTTGGTTTTCCGGTGGTTCGGGTTGAAATCGAAATGGTATTTTCTTTTTCGAGTATAATTATTTAATTTCATTTTAGATTAAATCGTGATAATATTGTTGTAATTAAGTTAGATTTAATTGCGATACGATTGATTTAATTTTCGTAGTTTAATTCAGGAAGTTTATAATTGTTAATTAATTGTGAATTTGATTATAATTGTGGGGATTCATTTCGAGTTCGATAATATGTTTTGGTGATTGTTAATAGCTAATTATTGCTATGAGTTAAATATTATAAGTCGAGTTAGAGTATTTGTCGAAATTCATAATTATCGATTACTTGGTATTGGTTGGTAAGTAGTTGCATGACTGTTAGTTGCTAATTATTATATGTCGTATATTGTTGGAGTTTATATGATGTTACTAATTGTAAATGGTGCATATGGATTAAATGTCGTAAGTCAAGTATTATTAATTATCGGAAATGTTATATGATTAGTAAATTGTGTGTTGGATTTGAAGTGACAATTATACTTGATAAATCGCTATTTGTGGATATGGATTTTTAGGATAAAAGAAGTAATTTGTACATTTTGATTGGATTGTGATGTATGTCCGTAATATGAAACTATCTCCTGACTGTATAGTTTTCAAATGTAATCTATAGTAAAGTTAAATTGTTATTTAATTTTCTTTATATGTTTATCTACGAGGAGTTGTAATGAGATCATGAGTCTTAAATGTCAATATTTAACGACTTGTGTAATTCTCTTCAACTAATCCCTAGGGCTTACGAATATCCATGATTAGCTATCACAAGTATAATTAATATACTTGAGTGATGTGATCATTGATATAGCGTAAGTAATAGTTAGTGCTAGGGGTTGTTCCCTAGGGCTTACGAACATCAATGATTGGTTGTCACGTGTATCATTAAAATGCGTGAGAAATACGATCATTGGTGTAGCGTAAGTAGTAGTGTAAATCATTATGTGCTAGGTGCCGCATGTTTGGGCGGGTACTTTTCATTATTTGTTTATTTTATGTTGCTGCAAGTTGAGGTAGCTTTATTTTTATAAAAGCAGGGTTTGAATTGTATTTGAGGGGCTGTGCCCATAGTCCGATAAACGAATAGGTCATGCCGAAATTTTCTAAAAATCCCCTGTATTTAAAGTTATTTAAACTATTTTGTTTAAAGATTTAAAGGCATGTAGGTGTATGAGTGTTTAAGTGCATATGTGATGATTAATGAAGTGTGGATATATATATATTGATGTATGTATTGTTTGCGAGTTATAAGTAATTAGTTATTAAATGGTTGTTTATGTACTAAATAGTACTTTACTATTATTCCGAGTATAGTTAGGGATTCGTTATGGACCCAGCGATCGAGTTGACGAGACGGTTGAAGGAAAATGAACGAGTGATCGAGTAAAGAACAAAGTACAGTAAGTGGCGAATCGACGCACTGGAATCGAGGCAAGTGTACTAACCCTCGCTTATCGTTCAAGCGAGATAAATATGTTTTTATTTAGTATAAATGTTCCCTTCAAATCTTATTGCTAGTATCCTCTCCTTCAAATTATTGATAATGATATGTTCTATTCATATATCATGTGAAAAGTAGAAATACAGTTTTATTGCCAGTATTATTCTTTCTTAAGTATTGTCGCTCATTAAAATGGCTTAAGTAACTAAAGATGTTTTTAAAATTTCCTTATACTGGGCTGGTCTTTTGCCAGTGAGTATAAAGGACTGAAAAGTGAAATGTTTTAAAGTATTAATAAGATGGTTTATAAGTTGGATAAGCGTAAGAGGCTAGGGTGGTCCTAGTCCAGCACTTTTGTTAAGCGTAAGAGGCTAGGGTGGTCCTAGTTCAGCACCTTTGTTTAACGTAAGAGGCTAGGGTGGTCCTAGTCCAGCATTAAAGGCCAATGTGTTGCCTAATTGAGAACCTAATTTCAAAGAAAGGAAGACTTTACGTGGCTGATCACCCGTATTGTCCGTAATCAGAAGAATAATAAAATCAATTTAAATGTTTCAAAAAGTTTTACGGAAAGTATGTTTTATTTGTGGAATAGTTTTAAAGAGATGAATGTTTTGATGTTTTATTGATGGAATAGTTTTAATGAGAGGAATGTTTTGATAAGATATACCTGTTTTATTGTAAATGATTATCGGTTTAGAAATTGTGTATTTCAGATTTAATTGTTGTCTATATGATAAAAGTTGAAACCTCAGTAAAATAATGAGATTAAGGATAGATAGAAGTTTTTCAGTTATTCCCTTCGCAAGTAACATTGTACGTGAAAGTGGAGTAAGAATGATTGGAAAAATTCTTGATATTCTTTCTCTCAAAGTTTTATCTGGGGCAGAGATGGTTAGTAGTAAATAGAAGAGTGTTATGTTAGAATATTAAAGGGTGGTGTTTATGTTATGAGAAAGAGTATGAGTGCAGAAAATAGGTATTGGTATTTTGTAAGAGTAGGTTTATATTTTGCTTGGTGAAAAAAAAACTAATTCACGGTTATTACGGTCACTGTGGCATGTGTTGTGCAGTGATAGTGAGAACCGAGAATGATTTGAGATCTTCTTACTTATTCAAACTCATGATTGTCAGGCCGGTTAGGCAGCTAGGTGTGCGAACGCTTAGTGACATGAATGAAATTTGAATAAATGAGAATTTCTTGGAGATTTTGTTAAAGCGATAGTTAAAGTATTTTGCAAGTATTAAAAGTATTGAATCTAGTTTTTCGAACCTTTGCAGTTATTAAATTCTGATTCCGAGTTATAAATGTTTTAAATAATATTACTTCTGTTATAGTTAAGAATCCAGATTTCAAGTATAGTATTGATTATAATTTAGTGAGCATTCCTTCGCTTATATTTATTGCTACTATTTCTTGAATTGCGATTATTGCATTCTTATTTCATCCAGTACAGTTCTATATATATAACTTGCTGAGCATTCTTTGGCTCACACTTGTTGTTTTTTTTTAAAATCTAACTTTTCAGTAAACTAGTTGGCGAGGCTTAGCATGTGCAGTTCAGAAAGTGGAAAGAAGAAGCAGGATGCTGTTGTGAAGCTGACGTGGATCAGGGTTTTTAGATTTAAAGTTGAATTATTGTATGTAAATTATAGTTTTAGTAGTTATAGTATGTATTTGAGTAGTTGGCCTGGTATACTTCTATTCGAAGTTATACCAGTGATTTAAGTTTGTATAAGTTTTGTAAATAGATTTGTATTTAAATTGGTTTGGGTTTTCTTGTTTCTAGAACTGTAACCTAAGATCCTGAGTTGGGAGTTGGGGTCAAAGAGCTTTTGATTGAGTTTTAATTTTTATTTCAGTTTTATTTTGATTTTCAGATTTTTAGTTTAGTATCCAGCAGGTTTATGTTGTATTTACGAATACATCATGGCCAATTTTTGTTAGAATTATTGAGTTTGTTAGCGTGACGCCCAAATCTACTGACCCCGGATTTGGGGGCGTTACAGTTTGGTATCAGAGCGAGGTTATAGTAAACTAGAAACGGGAGTGTGTAGGAGTATGTATAGTTAAGTAAGGAACGTCAGAGTTCATATAGGACTCGTGTTGGACTATTGGATATAGTACCAGTTAGTGAGTTAAGATGTGAGTGGTGGCAGATAGTTGAGCGGAGTTGGGTAGAAACCCTTGAACCTGTAGGTAGTGGAACCTTCAGAGTCTAGATCGAATGACGAGTCAGCGAAGGAGTCGACAAAGAAGATGTACGTGGAGACCCTGGCAATACCTTTCTTCTTGATAAATATTCCTTTGTTGAGTTATTTTGACAATTGTCTTTCCCCCGAATTTGGGATTCCAGTTATGACAGAGGTTGTTTTGATGCCTATTTCCTTTATTTCTAAAACCCTGTCAAGTGATATTTGAGTATTTAATTTTCTTCATCAGTGAATGATTCTATTATTGATAAATCATTATTTCTTAGTATTCTGCAAATCATTCTTTCGTGATTATCCTTTTCTTCTGAAGTAGTACCCATGGAATCCGTTTAGTTGTAATCCAGGGGTATGTCTGAGAATTTCTCATCAATTGATTGTTAATTCGATGTTCGAATCTTTTTGTGTTTCTTTACTCCAACTTAGGTGAACAACCCTATTTATAGGGGACACAAGGACTGTTTGTCTGTGTGATAGCAGTCTGATGGGACGCCATCACTTGTGTGTTGTGAAGTACAAGAAGGTTAATTACCTTTAGTCATGTCTTGAATAAGGCACGCAACAAGGTTCATTTGATCATGTTGATCACTCAGTAATCTCTCATTTCAAAGAATATTTGTTTGAAAACTCATTGATTCCACAATTGTGAAACCTTTGCTACGATGTGAAATCGTTCTCTTCAAATATCATGAATCATAATGCCTCGACTAGTCTTGGATGTACGCCAATGGAGTTTAGAATGCCAGTAGCGCGTGATGTATAGTACTGCGATTAGAGTTGTTCTATATAGAGAGGTCAGTAGAGATCCCAGTATAGTAAATAAGTATCCAGAGTGCAGATTAGTAGAGTTGCAGATGCAACCCGAGTTGGTAGAGTAAATCCCAGTAACCCTTCATTACCTGATTCCGAGGACGGAATCCTTTTAAGGTGGGTAGAATGTAAGATCCCAGATTATTTTAGGATTTATTATTATTATTTTTAATTATGTTAATTAGTATTTAAAGAATGGAATTGGATTTGAGAATATCGTTGTGGAGTTCAACGATATTTAGTATCGAGTTTATATGAGTATATATGGATTTATGTGTGCCAATGTGTGCCCCAATATTTTTATTTGTATTTTAGTGATTTAAAAATATTTAAATCAAGTAGTATTGATCATCAAAAATCTTTATTTAATTATCGGAGGGCTTAAAAATCATGAAATCTTTTGTAAAATTATCTTTATATATTTATTGAGTTTTAAAAATTGTTGGGTGGATTAATTTGGGTGGTCGAGTATTTTAAAATGATTTTAAGAGTTTTAGTGTATTTAAAGGATCAAAACTTTGAAAATTCATATTTAATTCATTTTTTATCCGAAAAATATTTTAAAAATATGTGGGTGTCCGTAATTTTATAGGATTTAATTTAAAAATGAGAATATTTTTACTTTTAAAAATTTTATATTAAATTTCAATTTTAGAGAGGATGTTTAATTGGTTAGGAAGTGTATTTCAACATTTTTTTTATAACCCATATGGCCACCAGTTTTTCCCCAAATATAACCAATCTAAATCCCTAAAATTCGTTTAGCAGCGGGTTCTTGATTCCTCTCGATTCTTCGTGAATCTCTCTCGAACCCTCACCAAACAGCATCTCTCTCTCGCGTCTCTCCTCCCTCTTTCAATCTCTCTCAATCTCATTCTTTTCTCTCTCCCGAATTTCCTTCCCATCTCTTTTTCACCCAGACCCCGTGTATGTATAGTGTATGTATGCGTGTCTTCTGTGTGTGTGAACAGCTGGGCTCGGGTGAGTGGTGTTGAGGTTCGAATTGCCAAGGTGGGGTATTGTTGTTTCGTTATAATTTTGTAGCAATGTGCGTGTGTATGTTCTAATCGAGTGTGTGTATCATTGGTGCTGGTGTGTGCTCGGGATTGAGGAAATGGAGTGCGTACGTGTGTAAGGTTGGGGGGCTTAGTTCAGCGATTTATCTGTGTAAATCATGTGGGTAAACTGTTGTGTTGCTGGGTATGGCTGCTGGGCGTAGGTGGAGTGCAGAGAGAGAGAAGAAAGGTTGAAAAAGAAAAAAAGAGATGTTTCCGGGCAAGTTGGTTTTCCGGTGGTTCGGGTTGAAATCGAAATGGTATTTTCTTTTTCGAGTATAATTATTTAATTTCATTTTAGATTAAATCGTGATAATATTGTTGTAATTAAGTTAGATTTAATTGCGATACGATTGATTTAATTTTCGTAGTTTAATTCAGGAAGTTTATAATTGTTAATTAATTGTGAATTTGATTATAATTGTGGGGATTCATTTCGAGTTCGATAATATGTTTTGGTGATTGTTAATAGCTAATTATTGCTATGAGTTAAATATTATAAGTCGAGTTAGAGTATTTGTCGAAATTCATAATTATCGATTACTTGGTATTGGTTGGTAAGTAGTTGCATGACTGTTAGTTGCTAATTATTATATGTCGTATATTGTTGGAGTTTATATGATGTTACTAATTGTAAATGGTGCATATGGATTAAATGTCGTAAGTCAAGTATTATTAATTATCGGAAATGTTATATGATTAGTAAATTGTGTGTTGGATTTGAAGTGACAATTATACTTGATAAATCGCTATTTGTGGATATGGATTTTTAGGATAAAAGAAGTAATTTGTACATTTTGATTGGATTGTGATGTATGTCCGTAATATGAAACTATCTCCTGACTGTATAGTTTTCAAATGTAATCTATAGTAAAGTTAAATTGTTATTTAATTTTCTTTATATGTTTATCTACGAGGAGTTGTAATGAGATCATGAGTCTTAAATGTCAATATTTAACGACTTGTGTAATTCTCTTCAACTAATCCCTAGGGCTTACGAATATCCATGATTAGCTATCACAAGTATAATTAATATACTTGAGTGATGTGATCATTGATATAGCGTAAGTAATAGTTAGTGCTAGGGGTTGTTCCCTAGGGCTTACGAACATCAATGATTGGTTGTCACGTGTATCATTAAAATGCGTGAGAAATACGATCATTGGTGTAGCGTAAGTAGTAGTGTAAATCATTATGTGCTAGGTGCCGCATGTTTGGGCGGGTACTTTTCATTATTTGTTTATTTTATGTTGCTGCAAGTTGAGGTAGCTTTATTTTTATAAAAGCAGGGTTTGAATTGTATTTGAGGGGCTGTGCCCATAGTCCGATAAACGAATAGGTCATGCCGAAATTTTCTAAAAATCCCCTGTATTTAAAGTTATTTAAACTATTTTGTTTAAAGATTTAAAGGCATGTAGGTGTATGAGTGTTTAAGTGCATATGTGATGATTAATGAAGTGTGGATATATATATATTGATGTATGTATTGTTTGCGAGTTATAAGTAATTAGTTATTAAATGGTTGTTTATGTACTAAATAGTACTTTACTATTATTCCGAGTATAGTTAGGGATTCGTTATGGACCCAGCGATCGAGTTGACGAGACGGTTGAAGGAAAATGAACGAGTGATCGAGTAAAGAACAAAGTACAGTAAGTGGCGAATCGACGCACTGGAATCGAGGCAAGTGTACTAACCCTCGCTTATCGTTCAAGCGAGATAAATATGTTTTTATTTAGTATAAATGTTCCCTTCAAATCTTATTGCTAGTATCCTCTCCTTCAAATTATTGATAATGATATGTTCTATTCATATATCATGTGAAAAGTAGAAATACAGTTTTATTGCCAGTATTATTCTTTCTTAAGTATTGTCGCTCATTAAAATGGCTTAAGTAACTAAAGATGTTTTTAAAATTTCCTTATACTGGGCTGGTCTTTTGCCAGTGAGTATAAAGGACTGAAAAGTGAAATGTTTTAAAGTATTAATAAGATGGTTTATAAGTTGGATAAGCGTAAGAGGCTAGGGTTGTCCTAGTCCAGCACTTTTGTTAAGCGTAAGAGGCTAGGGTGGTCCTAGTCCAGCACCTTTGTTTAGCGTAAGAGGCTAGGGTGGTCCTAGTCCAGCATTAAAGGCCAATGTGTTGCCTAATTGAGAACCTAATTTCAAAGAAAGGAAGACTTTACGTGGCTGATCACCCGTATTGTCCGTAATCAGAAGAATAATAAAATCAATTTAAATGTTTCAAAAAGTTTTACGGAAAGTATGTTTTATTTGTGGAATAGTTTTAAAGAGATGAATGTTTTGATGTTTTATTGATGGAATAGTTTTAATGAGAGGAATGTTTTGATAAGATATACCTGTTTTATTGTAAATGATTATCGGTTTAGAAATTGTGTATTTCAGATTTAATTGTTGTCTATATGATAAAAGTTGAAACCTCAGTAAAATAATGAGATTAAGGATAGATAGAAGTTTTTCAGTTATTCTCTTCGCAAGTAACATTGTACGTGAAAGTGGAGTAAGAATGATTGGAAAAATTCTTGATATTCTTTCTCTCAAAGTTTTATCTGGGGCAGAGATGGTTAGTAGTAAATAGAAGAGTGTTATGTTAGAATATTAAAGGGTGGTGTTTATGTTATGAGAAAGAGTATGAGTGCAGAAAATAGGTATTGGTATTTTGTAAGAGTAGGTTTATATTTTGCTTGGTGAAAAAAAAAACTAATTCACGGTTATTACGGTCACTGTGGCATGTGTTGTGCAGTGATAGTGAGAACCGAGAATGATTTGAGATCTTCTTACTTATTCAAACTCATGATTGTCAGGCCGGTTAGGCAGCTAGGTGTGCGAACGCTTAGTGACATGAATGAAATTTGAATAAATGAGAATTTCTTGGAGATTTTGTTAAAGCGATAGTTAAAGTATTTTGCAAGTATTAAAAGTATTGAATCTAGTTTTTCGAACCTTTGCAGTTATTAAATTCTGATTCCGAGTTATAAATGTTTTAAATAATATTACTTCTGTTATAGTTAAGAATCCAGATATCAAGTATAGTATTGATTATAATTTAGTGAGCATTCCTTCGCTTATATTTATTGCTACTATTTCTTGAATTGCGATTATTGCATTCTTATTTCATCCAGTACAGTTCTATATATATAACTTGCTGAGCATTCTTTGGCTCACACTTGTTGTTTTTTTTAAAATCTAACTTTTCAGTAAACTAGTTGGCGAGGCTTAGCATGTGCAGTTCAGAAAGTGGAAAGAAGAAGCAGGATGCTGTTGTGAAGCTGACGTGGATCAGGGTTTTTAGATTTAAAGTTGAATTATTGTATGTAAATTATAGTTTTAATAGTTATAGTATGTATTTGAGTAGTTGGCCTGGTATACTTCTATTCGAAGTTATACCAGTGATTTAAGTTTGTATAAGTTTTGTAAATAGATTTGTATTTAAATTGGTTTGGGTTTTCTTGTTTCTAGAACTGTAACCTAAGATCCTGAGTTGGGAGTTGGGGTCAAAGAGCTTTTGATTGAGTTTTAATTTTTATTTCAGTTTTATTTTGATTTTCAGATTTTTAGTTTAGTATCCAGCAGGTTTATGTTGTATTTACGAATACATCATGGCCAATTTTTGTTAGAATTATTGAGTTTGTTAGCGTGACGCCCAAATCTACTGACCCCGGATTTGGGGGCGTTACAAGCAGTTTGCTTAACAAAATCAGCTGCTCTTCCTCGTGGAAAAATACAATCCTCTTTGTACCACTCAGCAGCATTCGTTGCAAATTGTGCTCTCTCAACTTCATGAGACGTACAAGGTTGAGTGAAAGGTGTATGTTTATTGTCTGTTTGTACTGGTGCACTCAGAGAAGAATCAGAGTTTGCACTACTTTCACCTTCAGGTTCAACACTTGTAGCGTTAGCATGTTCATCTTCAGCCACAATTTTAGCAATTTCTTCTGTAGGCCTGTCAAGATTTTCTCCATGTTGCTCAGGCTCAGCAACAGGCATAGACTGAGATGTGGCCTTGGTTGCTTGATCAATTTCATCTCCTCCTTCAACAGTTTGGTGAGCATCAGATAATAACTCAGTATGGGATGCTACAGTTTCAGAAAGAATAACTGTAGGTTGATCAGCTGCACCAGTATCAGAGATAGGATCAGAGAATGGCATAAATGAATCAAGAATATCATTTATCGGAGAAAGGCCATCTCTAGCATCCTCTTCTGCAGGCATTTTGTCCTCTGCAGGCATTTCAACCTCTGCAGGTATTTCAACCTCTGCAGGTATTGCATCTTTCTCAACCTCAACAGGAGGTGTTTGCTGTGAAACTACCTCTGGAGCATCAATATCTTCATCCACAGAATCAGAGAATACCAGTTTTCTTCGCTTTGCTAGAGGTACGTTATCTGAATCCTCTTCACTAGATGGTGGAGATTGTTCTACCACTGAGAGTGATTTAGGTATGTTTGCCGTTTGTCTTATTCTTTTCACTCTTCTAGTATAAACAGCTCCAGGAGATGTCTGTTTTGATTTTCTTTGTGTCTCTATTGCCTGCTTAACCCTTGCATGTCGTTCATGAATTGCCTTCTTAACTTGTTGTGCTTTAGACTGTGATTTTGGTGGAGATTGTGATGATTCAGAGTTTGTTTGAGTAGTGTGTGAAGGTTATTTTGTAGGTGCTGAGGGAGTAGGTGATGTAGGCGGTTCAGTGTTTGGTGTTTGAGTACGATCATTGTTTAGCGGTTCAGGTTGAGGTTCAGGGTGTGGTTCAGGTTGTTGTTGTGGTTGTGGTTGTGGTTGGGGTTGTGGTTGTTGTTGTTGTTGTGGTTGTGGTTCAGGTTGTTGTGGTTCTTGAGGTTGATTAAGAAAATTTTGCAGAGCAAGTGGCATGACAAAAGCAGGGAGATTTGCTTTACCAACATCCTTATTACTCATATCAGAGAATATTCTCTTATTGACTCTAAAAGGATCAATTTCATCTGTATCAGCAATTTCTAGACCAGGTACACAAGCATTGAACAGCTTTTGACAAAAACGAGCATAATAAACAGTAGTAGATTCTGACAGTTTATCACCTAAGTTCATCAGAACATATCGACCAAAATCAAAATTACTACCATAGAGTAGAGAATACCCGATTTGGAGACTGTGTATTGGAATGGCATCCCAGTTGGTGACTTTCTTCTGGAATGTCCTTGTTATGCAATCAAAGAAGAAGTTCCATTCCTTCCTGAGATTAGGTCTTTTTATACCGCCAAGCTTTTCAAGAGATTCCATGTAACCTATCTCTTGTAGCATCTCTCTCAAATGAGTTTCATTAACCAGAGTATAAGAAGTATGTGTGTCAAACCCCATTGTATCTCTTACAGTTTGTGGAGTAATCACATAATCTTGTTCTTCATAAGTGAAGATGATGTTAAGAGTCCCATTCTCTCCTCCATCCACATAAACTGAATTCTGCCAAAATGTAGCAATTTGAGATGCAGAGAGAGTATCAGGTCCAACCAGAGCTTGTCCAATCTCTGAATCTCTCAAGAAATTTTGCATTAGATGAAACGGTTCTGGAACACGTTCATGATAGAGTGGAGCTTCATAGTTGTTAGGAACAAACCGTAAACCAAGAGCAGTGAATGCTTTAGAAGCCATTGAGTTAAGAAATTTGCAAGAATTTCCAAGAGAAATGTATGTAGGAAAGGTGTTTGCGAGAATGCCCAAGTGAAAAATGAGAGAACTGTGAGATGTAAGAATAAAACACAACCGTTTGGACACAAAAGTAATTAGAGTAATTAAAAACCCAATCTCTTATGTAACAAACACTCAATCAGTTCCTAGATTAATGTGTAGTGGAACACAATAATGGGTGAGTGGGACACATTAATGGGCAAGTGGGTCACGTGCACGTGCGCGTATTTTTACGAAGAGTATTTTGCAAATTAAAACAATAAAATATTTGATTTAAAAAAAAATCAAATAATACTCTCTTAAAATATCTGGACCCAATTAAAACCAGAATATGAAGCGTTTACCTGTTGCCTTTAATAACCAGAATACGAAGCGTTTAAGGACTTCGTTGCTTACCCATCTCTATTTAAGGCCTAGAGACTTGCTCAGATTAGTTCATTAATCCTTTAACCTTTCAGTTTCCCTTGTAAAATCACAAACCCTTCAAACAAAACACTCTGAAAACAATGACCAACCTTACCATCAAAGAAAAGAACCTCCATCTTGTCGAGAATAGGGATATCTTCAGCTATACGCGTGAAGAGTTTGAAGCGTTTGACTGGGACAGGCAGCTTGAGACTCTGTGGATGCAAATGGATGCCGCTCTGGAAGAGATCGAGAGAGAGAAACCTGCAAGGGTGATCGACATCGATGCTGCTCTCCAAGCAACATTTGCATGGCTCTCCTCGAAGGCATCCTCATCCAACACCACCAACCATTGTTAATGAATATGTCAGCAAAAATAACCTTATCCCTTCAACTTCCACCCAAATAAAGTGGCAAAGATGGGATCTGGGATTTTTTGCTAACAATGGAGTGGTTTGGACTGACCTTTTATTTTCCTGTTGAATAGATTAGCAGATAGAGAGAACAAAAAGATGTAATATTTGCTTGTAATCTCTTTCTTATTATCAATGAAAAATTATGTTTCTCTAATCTTATTCATTGTGTTCTGCAATTTTTATTTATGTTTTATGAACTGTTCTTCAAGGAAATAAATCAAAGATGAGAATATGAAAACTAATTAAAGTAATCATATAAAGAACACATTCATCAACAATCCACTGATTAACAGTTGTCAAAATCCCTATTTACTCCAAAATTTTCAAATTATCCAAGTGAAAATTTACCTTAGAGTACAAATCACGAATCAACAGCGTTTATCAATTCTCCAACTTTATCACCAAAACCCTTTCATAAATTGCACAGTTGTGAATATATGTGTGTGTGAAGCAGAGTTTACTAAATCAATTTTTAGAGCATCTAATTTTTCATAAAATCCATAAAGTAAATCAATAAACACTGGATGCACAAACTGTCATAGTAAACACTGACTGTATGATGAAAGCTAAACTCTGAAGTAATCAAACTATATACAGTAACTTTTATTTTATACCCCCTCTATATACATTTTTTTCTTTCTTTCTTTTTTTTTATTTATTTTTTTATTTTTTATTTTTTTTATTTTTTTTATTCATTCCAGTAATCAGAGGTTGGAACCAGTCACCAAAAATTCAAAAATTTTAGCCCTTATCATTTTGATAAGTTCCTGGGTCATCCTAGTTTTTAACTAGTCACCAAAAATCAGAGAATTTTAGCACATATTATATACCAATAAGTTCCTGGGTCATCCTAGTATCCAACATAATCTCAAAGGAGTATAACAACTTATATACATTTTCTTTGGGGTATTGCAGTAAGCATTTTATTCTTCCAGAGTATAACTAACAGAGTTTAGAGTTCATCAACATCAGTAGTTTTTCATGTAAGGTAATGCACACAGTATTTATAGACTCAGAGTTTAGGACAGAATAAACTAAGAGATGCTATAAATATGAGCCAGTATCATGTTGTGTTAACTTTCTGCACAATCTAAGATTAGATCACAATAACTCAGAAAGATTCATGATTAATTGTTGAGAATCATGCTTCATACATATTTCTTCATTGGTGTTTTTCATTCAGACAAAAATCAACTCAGAGTTCACAGAGTTTATCAAACTTATTAACAGTGAATGACATACAGGCATGCTGACAGAGTTTAACAAAGTATGCATAACAGAGTTTAATCAACAGAGTTCACTTAGCATTTAACAAATCAGGAAATATGAGTAATACACTACATAAGTAAAATTTGAATCTAACCAACATTCCTAGTTCATTGACCAGTCTTGTAAATGTAGCTTCACTCAATGGTTTAGTGAAGATATCTGCAAGCTGTTGTTCTGTAGACACAAAATGTAGTTCAATATTCCCTTCTTCCACATGTTCTCTGATGAAGTGGTACCTTATGCTGATGTGCTTGGTCATTGAATGCTGTACTGGATTACCTGTCATAGCAATAGCACTTTGATTATCACAGTAAATAGGAATTTTACTGTACCTCAATCCATAATCCAGCAATTGATTCTTCATCCACAAGATCTGTGCACAACATCTACCAGCTGCAATATACTCTGCTTCTGCTGTAGATGTGGAGATTGATTCCTGTTTCTTGCTGTACCAGGAAACAAGTCGGTCACCAAGAAATTGACAACTTCCACTAGTGCTCTTTCTGTCTATCTTGCAGCCTGCAAAGTCTGCATCAGAATACCCAAGTAGCTTGAAATCTGATTCTCTGGGGTACCACAGACCTAATGATATGGTGCCCTTGAGATACTTGAAGATTCTTTTCACAGCTGTCAGATGTGGCTCTCTAGGATCTGCCTGAAACCTTGCACAAAGACAGGTTGCATACATGATGTCAGGCCTACTAGCTGTCAAGTATAGAAGAGATCCTATCATGCCCCTGTAGTTTGTCATATCCACTGAAACTCCTGTGTCTTTGTCCAATTTAGTTGCTGTTGCCATGGGAGTTGATGCAGATGAACAGTCAAGCATATCAAATTTCTTGAGAAGATTTCTAGTATATTTTTCTTGATTAATGAAAATACCATCATCTGTTTGTCTCACTTGTAGGCCTAGAAAGTAACTAAGCTCTCCCATCATGCTCATTTGATACCTGGACTGCATGAGCTTGGCAAACTTCTTACAGAGTTTATCATTAGTAGACCCAAAGATAATGTCATCAACATAAATATGAACTAAAAGGAGGTCACTTCCTTGATTGAAATAAAACAGAGTTTTGTCAATTGTTCCTCTGTTGAATCCACTTTCTAGAAGAAATTGAAGTGTCTCATACCATGCTCTTGGTGCCTGCTTAAGTCCATATAGTGCCTTATCTAGCCTATAGACATAATCTTGATATTTGGGGTCCACAAATCCTGGTGGTTGTTCAACAAACACTTCTTCTTCAAGCTTTCCATTCAGAAAAGCACTTTTTACATCCATCTAGAACACTTTGAATTTCTTATGAGAGGCATTTGCTAGAAAAATTCTTATTGCCTCCAATCTTGCAACTGGAGCAAATGTTTCATCATAGTCTATTCCTTCCTGTTGTGAATAGCCTTTTGCTACCAGTGTAGCCTTGTTCCTTGTGATAACACCTTCACTGTCAGTCTTGTTTCTGAAAACCCATTTAGTACCAACAATAGATTTGTTCTTTGGCCTTGGTACAAGGGTCCAAACTTCATTTCTTTCAAATTCATTCAACTCTTCCTGCATTGCTGTTATCTAGTCAGCATCTTGAAGAGCTTCTTCCACTTTCTTTGGTTCATTTTTAGACAAGAATGCATGAAACAGACATTCACTTGCAGTAGCACTTCTTGTTTTCACTTTTGCATCTGGATCACCAATTATCAAATCAGGTGTATGTGATTTAGTCCATTTCCTAGCAGAAGGCAAATGACTTCTATCAGCATGTGATCCTCCCCCTTGATCCATGCTCTCCTGATTTTGTTGTGATCTTTCTTCCTTTTTTGAGACTCCCCCTGAACTTGACTGCCCAGAGTCAGAATTTGAATTTTCAGAGTTTGATCCAGATTTTTCAGTTGACTGAGTATCAATGTTTGAGTCTTCATCTTGTTCATGCTCCCCCTCAACTGGTTCTCCCCTTTGTTGTGGCTGAGAAGTTTCTCCAGTGTTTATGTAATATCCAAGATTAGATAATAATAATAATAATAATAATAATAATAATAATAATAATAATAATAATAATAAAACAATAATAATAATAATAATAATAATAAATGATATGGATCAAAGTTAGAATAAGTGATTAAATATATTGATTTATTAGAAAATAAAAAGATTGATAGTACGTGTTAGGAGTTTAGATATGTTATTAACAGTCGAGGCACACGGGAGCTAATAGCTAAAAACCCTAGACAAGTACTGCGCAAACAAAGTAGAAGCAAACACAGGAAAACGCAATCGATTGGTTTGGTTTATTAATTCAAGGTTTTGACCTTCAAGCCTCTAATCAAATGGGTATGTATATAATTTCATGCTTGTATGTGCATTTGATGTGTGAAAACATTAAACATAAAATAGGATCATTCAAGTCATGTCAACATCTTATTAATTTATTTATTTATTACCACCTAGATGTGTTAATTCATTGGAACCAGGCTTTGTATTTTTTTTTTCCCCATTAAAATCTAATGTTATGTTTGCCCGCATATTAGTTAATTAGATTATTCTACATAAGTCTCTGCATTAACATATTACAATACTTAGTCTAATTAATAATTGTTATAAATTCAACCTAATTTAACACCTGCTAGTTAGCACAGGAGCATGAATTGATTTAAGATCACTTTGTTGAGTTGATCAAATAACAAAAGAATATAAAATTTAAGAGCACGATTTTAGTAGCATATTACATTGATTTCATTGTCTAGAAGTGAAGTCAGAGTGCATGATGATCATTAGCTAATAGGAGTCCAAGGCACTGCAGTTGTTGTACATGCATATGGTATTAATAATTAATTTATTAAAATGCATGTACTAGTTTGCCTATAAAGATTGGAAGGTTTATGTCGTTGCCAGTAAGGTGTAATCATCAAATTCTAGGCAATGTCAACGTGGTTTAGTGTGTCTATATTAATAATTAAACTGTTCAATAAGATATAAATTTTATTAGTGTAATTTAATTATAAATATATATTAATAATGAATTATAATTTGATAATTAGATCGGAGGCCGGGAGTTTAGCATGTCATTTTCGAATTTGTTAGTATTCGAGCACTTTATATTTTGAGGTACGGATTCTCTCTCCCTTTTTATTCAGCGCTACTCTTAATTAGAAATATTTTATAGGTGATTCGTTTTGCTCTCAAATTTGTTGTTCTGTTTTATCCCAATCTGACAATTTTGACTTCTAAAGATATTTTTAAATCTCTTCCAAAATATTCAAATATTTGTTTTACAGTTTTCAAAATTTATGTATTTATTCAAATATCTGTTTCTTTGCTTTCTAAAATTGTGAATTTAAATGTCTGCTGAAATATTTGAAATATATGTTTTAAGTGATTTACAAAGTTTTGTGAAAATATTTTAGTTGAACCCTTAGTTATATAGGGTATACCGAGTTAACCAGCTGTAGGGGTACTACAGCCATGTCATTGCGGCACCAGTGACATGACACTTCCGTGGCAGTGTGATTGGTCACGGCGTATCCTTCTGATAGCTTAGGTGGCGAGCTTTTGCGCATTTTGATATTTGTTTCAGGATACGTGGGTGCACCCAGATTTTGATTTGGTTTGTGATTTGATTTGGCGGTGACGTTGTATATGCCGTACACGTTATCCGGTTTGTTGCATACATTACGGTACCCTATGATGTATGTATCTGTATATGTATCTGTTCTGATCTCGGTATGAAATATCCTAACCCCTCGTTGCTTCAGCCATGAATATTTTGAAAATAAATGTTTTATTATACTGTTAAATATACTTATTTGTTTTTCTGTTTTATAAATTGTATTCCAAATCCGTACTGGGCGTTTGGCTCATGCCGTATTTTTTTTTCTGGCAGGTGCTTAGGGGGATCTGGGATTGTGTGATGGAGAGCTACCCTTATTCCATTGATTAGGACTTATGGACTTCTAGAATTATTTAAACTTAAAGACTTATTTAGAGATTTTAATTTTTTTTATATTTATTGGTTTGAACTGTAATTTTGGAGGCTTAATATTATTTTGAGGTTATTAGACTATTTAATCATTATTTAGAGATTGTTTTTAGTGCTCTGTTTGCAGATTTATGAATTATAAGTAATATCTCCTCCCATTTTAGGAAGGGGGTGTTACAAAGATGGTATCAGAGCTTAGGTTCTTTCCTGTAGAAAATCTATTTAGGTTGACCTGTGAGGTTGGGTAGACGTTAGGATGGGTTCCATGTTTTAAAAATTCTTCAGTTTTGTTTATTTGAGAACTATTTTACTTTTATGCTATTTTTAAACTACTTCGGCCCATCTCTTTGTTGTGAACTTTATTCAAATATGTTTATACACAGGTTTTTTTTTATATAGGAGTAATATTTTTTTGATATTCGATTAGGGTTCTACTCGGTCTATCATTTCTTTGTCTTCAATTCAGTATCTTTGAGTTTTGTCCTTGTTAGTGAGTCGTCTTACATATTTAGAGGTCCTAATATGAATGTTACTATTTTTGAGAATCAAGAGTGTTAGATAATTGTAAAAATGTGTTGCTTTTGAGGATAATGCATTATTTATCAATCGTTTGAGTATAGTTTGGTTGTATAATTTGTGCAACAATTGGTTTATAAGGAAAACGGATGATCTTTGAAGACACAGACATATTAGAATATATTCAATACAACCTTAAATTATTGGAGTCTTGAAAATATTATTAGTTTTACTAGAGATAAAAGTTTTAGATAAGAATTGTGTTAACTTCAAATTTTACTCGAGGATAAGATGATATTAGTTTAGATTATAATTTTGTAAACCATTTGTTGGTGTGTGTGGGGTTGACTTTCATGTAATAGTATATGTGATAATTAATATCTCTTGAGAACTATCTTTATTTTCTTATTAATTTTTGTAAATTATTTTAAATTTTGAATAATATTTCTATTTGTTTCGTGTTTGTGAGTCAGTCTTACATTTTGAATTATTGATAGAAAAAGGACTATTGTGCACTTTTGTTTGCTTATACCAATTAAGTAAACTTTAAGTCTTCTTGAATACAAATCTTTGATTTTATTTTATCTATTTTTAATATTTCCAAATTTGCTAATTTTTATTATTTCCCATACTCATATATGTTTTCGTAGTTAACTTGTAAGATTATAGTATATTCACATTATTTTGATACTCGTTGCTTCATTTCTTTTAAAATTTTACTAGTAGATTTTTCTTAACTTTATTTATATTATGCCTAAAGAATTCATTCCTAAATTTTATAATTTAATTATTTTATTTTGAGGATGCTCAAAATAAATAATTAAATAAAATGAATTATTAATTTTAGGGACGCCTGAAATTAATAATTCAGTAAAGGAATGTAACTGTTGTGTACCCAAACAATTTTGTTTTTTTTTTTTGGACCATTAACTTTCAAGGTATTTGGAATTATATGAATAGTATTTAATGTACTATATGGTATCTGTCATATGATATAATTTGGTATTCCAAATAGGTTCTAAAAATCATTGATATCTTTTTAATCTCAATTTTTATTTATTTATCCTTGCTAGTGTCCCGATGAATTGTAGTGAAGTTGTTGACAAAGAATTATTATCAAAAACCAATAACTTAGCTTACTGTGCTTCAACAATCAGAATTTTGTTTTATTTTATTTTATTTTGTTGTGCAATTCATCAATTGCTTTCTTCAATATTCTAATTACATGTATCTAATAAAATCTTGAAGTGTTATAATTTATAAACAATTTGAATTGGACTTTTAAATTATTTATAAAAAAAATATGTTATATACATATTATTTAATATTCTATTTTGTGCTTCAAAATATAATTTTGTTTGAGAGTACTACTCTGTGTGTTTCATTTACATTTTGTTTCATGTAAAAATCTTGTGCATGTGACCCATATAGTTTACACGTGATATTTTGGTGGAAAAAGAAAAAAAAATGATTCTTGATTATATTTAATTTCAATCTTAGTTGAAAAATTGCTATCAAAGAATTTCAATATCTAAAAATCAATTTGAAGAATCAAGATGTCTGGTTTTTTTTTTCTTTTCTTTTTTTCGAGTTATTGGAAGAGAATCAAATCTTAAATTTCTTGAACGAAAGTTTTGTAAGTGGAAGAGTATATTATATTTCATGATTTTAGGTATTTTACTCTACTTGTTTTTGAGTTATATACAAGTATTGATTGTTTTAAGTTGAGTTGAATAAAATTTTATATTTTATGTACAATGTATGATAATTAAATTTGTTCCTATTTTGATATATAATATATTTTGTTATGGTTGAGCAGCTAATTCATACGCATGCTTAGTGAACATTCATTGACTCATTAACCTTAATACTTAAAATAAATAAAATAAAACTTTATAAATATATATGCACATTATCGTTACTGAACCTTATAATTAGGACCTTATAATTAGGAGTTGTACTAGTGTATTTAGTTGCATTACACTAGCCACCTAGGGAGAACCAAGGGAGACAACCAATAGAAAAAAAAAACATAGACACTTAATCATTTTAGTTAGTTATAATCAAAGTTATATATTTTTTTTCAATTACGTGATATTCTTAATAAACACATTTAATTATTTTTTTAGCCTATTATTTATTAGTTGTATATTCGTGCATATTAAGTTCGTGGCTATTTTTTTTGAGTGAGACAACATATTTGATATTTCATATAGTATACTAATTAAGTTTATATCATTGATTTGTACAACCTGCCTCGATTAACTGTGATTTAATTTATATTTTAAATTAATTTATCAAATGAAAATTGTTCTGAAATCTTTTACATAATGTTAGAATGGTGTATGTATATGGGATTTTTTTTTCTTTTTTTTGTACAAACGTAAAAATCAATATTGTCATGTATTTTATTATTTATTTTTTTTTACATTTTTATTAAAATTATTTTTTTTAAAAAAAAACAGTACGTTACTTTGTAAACATACATCGGTTACATGTCATCGCTTGATTCACTTTCAACTAGTTTCGGAGTGGTTGAGCTAATTAATAATTTTTGTAATTGTTTATATTTGTTAATCGATATTTGCTTATTTGTATAATTATTTTATTAGTTTACAGTAATCAAAGGAATTTTTTTTATTGTTTGTTTTACTAGTTGAGTGTGCTTATCTAGTAGGGTATGGGTAACCTTTATTTTCCGAGCTACTTTGTTCATATTATTTAATTAATATTTTGTGGGCATTAGTTCATGTAATAGTTATCTATTACATGTTCAGTAATTTTTCATTTTTTTTTAAATCCGATGAATTTTGATTCTTGAAAATGTCATTTGTTTTTAGGGTCTGATACGTTTGGTGTAAAAAGGACAACTTAGATTAAGATATGTTGGTCTTTTGATGTTATAAAGAGAGTTATGGAAGTTGTCTATAGAGTAGCATTAGCAACTCAGTTATCTCATGTCCCTCTTGTTCGTGAATGTCTTACATGTGTCAATTTTTAGGGTATGTATTTGTTCCACACATATTTATTATGAAAAGGAAGTGGAAAATATTTTAGTTTGAGAGGAGCAAGTTACAGGAAAGAAATTTATCTCACTTGTTAAAATTTTGTGAAAAAGTCAACGAGAGAGGAGAGAGCAAGAAGGCTACACGAAAATTAGAAAAAAAATTTGCTCGTAAGAGATATTTACAATCATTCAAATTAGGTACGAATTCTAGTTTTGTTTGATTCCGAGGACGGAATCCTTTTTAAGGGGGTATATATGTAATATCCAAGATTAGATAATAATAATAATAATAATAATAATAAAATAATAATAATAAAATAATAATAATAATAATAATAATAATAAATGATATGGATCAAAGTTAGAATAAGTGATTAAATATATTGATTTATTAGAAAATAAAAAGATTGATAGTACGTGTTAGGAGTTTAGATATGTTATTAACAGTCGAGGCACACGGGAGCTAATAGCTAAAAACCCTAGACAAGTACTGCGCAAACAAAGTAGAAGCAAACATAGGAAAACGCAATCGATTGGTTTGGTTTATTAATTCAAGGTTTTGACCTTCAAGCCTCTAATCAAATGGGTATGTATATAATCTCATGCTTGTATGTGCATTTGATGTGTGAAAACATTAAACATAAAATAGGATCATTCAAGTCATGTCAACATCTTATTAATTTATTTATTTATTACCACCTAGATGTGTTAATTCATTGGAACCAGGCTTTGTATTTTTTTTCCCCATTAAAATCTAATGTTATGTTTGCCCGCATATTAGTTAATTAGATTATTCTACATAAGTCTCTGCATTAACATATTACAATACTTAGTCTAATTAATAATTGTTATAAATTCAACCTAATTTAACACCTGCTAGTTAGCACAGGAGCATGAATTGATTTAAGATCACTTTGTTGAGTTGATCAAATAACAAAAGAATATAAAATTTAAGAGCACGATTTTAGTAGCATATTACATTGATTTCATTGTCTAGAAGTGGAGTCAGAGTGCATGATGATCATTAGCTAATAGGAGTCCAAGGCACTGCAGTTGTTGTACATGCATATGGTATTAATAATTAATTTATTAAAATGCATGTACTAGTTTGCCTATAAAGATTGGAAGGTTTATGTCGTTGCCAGTAAGGTGTAATCATCAAATTCTAGGCAATGTCAACGTGGTTTAGTGTGTCTATATTAATAATTAAACTGTTCAATAAGATATAAATTTTATTAGTGTAATTTAATTATAAATATATATTAATAATGAATTATAATTTGATAATTAGATCGGAGGCCGGGAGTTTAGCATGTCATTTTCGAATTTGTTAGTATTCGAGCACTTTATATTTTGAGGTACGGATTCTCTCTCCCTTTTTATTCAGCGCTACTCTTAATTAGAAATATTTTATAGGTGATTCGTTTTGCTCTCAAATTTGTTGATCTGTTTTATCCCAATCTGACAATTTTGACTTCTAAAGATATTTTTAAATCTCTTCCAAAATATTCAAATATTTGTTTTACAGTTTTCAAAATTTATGTATTTATTCAAATATCTGTTTCTTTGCTTTCTAAAATTGTGAATTTAAATGTCTGCTGAAATATTTGAAATATATGTTTTAAGTGATTTACAAAGTTTTGTGAAAATATTTTAGTTGAACCCTTAGTTATATAGGGTATACCGAGTTAACCAGCTGTAGGGGTACTACAGCCATGTCATTGCGGCACCAGTGACATGACACTTCCGTGGCAGTGTGATTGGTCACGGCGTATCCTTCTGATAGCTCAGGTGGCGAGCTTTTGCGCATTTTGATATTTGTTTCAGGATACGTGGGTGCACCCAGATTTTGATTTGGTTTGTGATTTGATTTGGCGGTGACGTTGTATATGCCGTATACGTTATCCGGTTTGTTGCATACATTACGGTACCCTATGATGTATGTATCTGTATATGTATCTGTTCTGATCTCGGTATGAAATATCCTAACCCCTCGTTGCTTCAGCCATGAATATTTTGAAAATAAATGTTTTATTATACTGTCAAATATACTTATTTGTTTTTCTGTTTTATAAATTGTATTCCAAATTCGTACTGGGCGTTTGGCTCATGCCGTATTTTTTTTCTGGCAGGTGCTTAGGGGGATCTGGGATTGTGTGATGGAGAGCTACCCTTATTCCATTGATTAGGACTTATGGACTTCTAGAATTATTTAAACTTAAAGACTTATTTAGAGATTTTAATTTTTTTATATTTATTGGTTTGAACTGTAATTTTGGAGGCTTAATATTATTTTGAGGTTATTAGACTATTTAATCATTATTTAGAGATTGTTTTTAGTGCTCTGTTTGCAGATTTATGAATTATAAGTAATATCTCCTCCCATTTTAGGAAGGGGGTGTTACAGTTTACCAGTAGAGGTTCAGAGTTTGTTTCAACAGAGTCTGTCAGAATTGTTTCATCAGAGTTTCCTTCATCAGAGTTTAAATTTTCATTTTCAAAGTTCAGTTGATCATATTCATCTTTGTCTTCAAGTCCAGTTATCTTTTTATCATCAAAAGATACATGTATAGATTCCATGATCACTTTAGTTCTCAGATTGTAAACTCTGAATGCCTTTGTTGACAGTGGATAGCCAACAAAAATTCCTTCATCTGCCTTTAGCTCAAACTTGGTCAACTATTCTGGATGAGTCTTCAAAACAAAACATTTGCACCCGAAAATATGAAAGTATTTCATGTTAGGCTTCTTTTTCTTCACCATCTCATATGGTGTCTTTCCATGCTTATTGATCAGTGTTGCATTTTGAGTAAAACAAGCAGTTTGAACAGCTTCTGCCCAGAAATAAGTTGGCAATTTTGCTTCATCGAGCATAGTTCTGGCAGCTTCAATCAAGGTTCTATTTTTCCTTTCAACTACACCATTTTGTTGTGGTGTACCAGGTGCTGAAAATTCTTGCTTCACTCCATTGTCCTTGCAGAATTCTTCTATTGTTGCATTTCTGAACTCAGTTCCATTATCACTTCTGATGATTCTGACTTTGTTGCTTGATCCTTTGTCCAGAAGCTTCACATGCTCCATCAGAGTTAATGCAGTTTCATCCTTTTTTGCTAGAAAATACACCCAAGTGAATCTAGTGTATTCATCAACAATGACTAAAGCATATTTCTTCCTTGCAATAGACATAATATTTACTGGACCAAAGAGATCAACATGCAGAAGATGATAGGGATCAGTGATAGAAAATTCTGTCTTGCTCTTGAAAGATGACTTCCTTTGTTTAGCCTTCTGACATGAATCACATAGGCCATCAACATTTAACAGAGCCTTTGGGAGTCCTCTTACAAGATCCTTTCTGATCAATTCATTGATGTTGTTCAAGTTCAAATGTGAGAGTTTCTTGTGCCACTTCCAACTCTCTTCCCTAGACATTCTTGTAGACAGGCAAACAGCTTTTCCAACAGAGTCTATCAAAAGCTTGATTTCATAAATGTTGTTTTGCCTGTGACCAACTAGAACAACCTTTCCTGTAGATTTGCTGATAACTTCACAATATTCAGGTTGAAAATCTACATGATATCCCTTGTCACAGATTTGACTCACAGATAACAAGTCATGCTTGAGTCCTGGGACATGAGCTACATTGTTGATGATGACATTTCCAAGATTAATATTGCCATATCCCAATGTTCTTCCTACATTGCCATCACCATAGGAAACTTTTGGGCCAGCCTTCTCCTCATAGTCTGATAGCAGGGATTTATTTCCAGTCATGTGTCCCGAACATCCACTGTCCACGACTAGGGTTGCCTGCCTGTTACCCTGCAATCACAAGCAATTACTGAGGATTAGTTTTAAGGATCCAGACTTGCTTGGATCCTTTGGCATTCTTAACTTTGTTAGCTTTTGCAGCAGAATTAACATTATCAGAGTTTGAGCTAACAGTATCAGTGTTTACACTTGCAGTATCAACTTTAACCCATTTCAGATTGGGTTTCAGTTCATAGTAATTATGATAGATAGCATGATATTCTCTGCAAGTATAAATGGAATGCCAAGTGCTTCCACAGTGTGTGCATAAAGTCTGTGGCTTAGTTCTAGCAAAATCCTTCTTTACCTCAGACTTTGTAGGTAAAGAATTTATATTTTTATTTTTCTTGCATAAATTTGCAAGATGCTTAGTACTACCACAGTTATGACATGTCTTTCTTGGAGCATAACTAGCAAGCATTGGTTTATTTCCTGAAGTGATGCCTACTTTTCCATTTCTGTTCTTGTTTGACACTCTTTGTTTCTTAACAGATTTTAACTCCTTCAGTTTATGTTTGAGTTGTTTATCTGTCATTGAACCAATATTAACCTGTTTAACACTAGTTTTTACTGGTTTACTTTTAACAGCTTCTTTTTCATTTTCAGACAAAAATTTACTGGTTCCATGTACAAAGTGAGTTCTGATTTTAACTTGATTTTGAAATCTAAGTTCATCTCCCTCATTATAACCTAGACCAACAGTGTCTGTTTGAAAAATCTGTTGAGTGTCCTTTCCAGAATTAGTCCAAGTTCTAATTTTATTATTTTCTTCCTCCAACTCTGACTCTAGTTGTTTATATTTCTGAAGCAAAATCATCTCTTTCTTTCTGAACTTGTTGCATGTTTTCAAGTTTTTCTTCAACAAATTTATTTCTTACCTTAAGTTCAGAATTTTCAGCTTTTATCGTCTCATTTTCTAAAGTCTGATCCCTATAACTTATATGCAATGACTTAATATAAATTCTTAATTGAGCAATGTCATCAATATTATAAGCATAGGTAGTTAGAGGTACCTGATTTTCAGAAGTTTCTGATTCAGTAGTAGCCATGAGAGCATAGTTCACTTCTTCATCAGAATCTGAAGTATCTGCCCAATCTATGCCTTTAGTGTAGAGTACCTTTCCAATTTTACCTTTCTTGCACTCAGGAGCATAGTGACCCATCTCCTTACACTTGTAGCATTGAATTTCAGACATATCCTTCTTCTTTTTAGAATCTCTCTTATCAGACTTCCTGAAGCTTTTCCTGTCTTCATTTGAATCTCTAGAAAACCTTTTTCCTTTCTTGAAATTCTTGAAACCCATTTTCTTGAAGGTTTTCACCATCAACACAGCCATTTTCCTCATTTCTTCTTATCATCCTTAGAGTCAGATGATTCAGAAGAATTTGAATCACAATCAGAGTTTGATGATTCAGTTTCTGAATGTATGACCAAAGCTTTTCCCTTCATTTTCCTTCTTGATGCCTCTTTCTTCTGAGGCTTCTCTTCAACATTAAGAGCAACAGACTTTCCTTTCCTGCTTGATCTCCTGTTTCTCTGCTCCATTTCCAATTCATGAGTTTTGAGCAGTCCATAGATTTCATCAATCTCTGTTTCAGCAAGATCATAGTTATCTCTAATAGTGGTTGTTTTCACATCCCACTTTTCAGGTAGAGAAAGAAGAAACTTGAGATTTGAGTCTTCTAGATCATACTCTTTGTTGACCAATGACAGATCATTGAGTAGTTTACAGAATCTATCAAATGTTTTTGTCATGGTCTCTTCAGGTTTAGCCTCAAAATGCTTATACTCTTGTGTGAGTATATTTCTCCTATTCTTCTTAATAGCCGCAGTTCCTTGACACCTGACTTCAAGAGCATCCCATATCTCTTTTGTAGTGGTGCAGTTAATGACTTTGTTAGACATAACATTATCTAAAGCACTATGCAGTAAATTCCTAACTTTTGCATCCTTAGCAATTGATGATAGATCTTCAGGAGTCATGTCCTTCTTTTCCTTTGGAACCATTTTTGCTTCTTCACCAGCAACTGCAACAGATAGCTTTGTAGGATTGTGAGGGCCTTCATAAATCCTGTCAAGATATTCTGGATCTGTAGCCTCCAGAAACATAGTCATCTTGACCTTCCACATAGCATACTCTAATGGCCTGAGAATAGGAACCCTGATTGGTTCATAACGACTCACAATAGTAGGAGCCTTTTCAGAAACAGTAGGTGTTGGTGGAGAATTACTGCCATGATTATTGTTGTGTTTAGATCTTAACCTGTAATAAAGTAATAGATTGGCTCTGATACCACTTGTTAGGCCGAATACACAATTAATAATCAACTTGGTATGAGAGTTTAACAAGTAAAAACGTTTATGCACTTAAAAACTTCTTGTATTAAGAACCCTCTTCGTGATGTAAAAATATCACAAAGAGCTGCTAGGTTACAATCAAGATAATTCGTTGTACGATACCCTTCTAGGGTTAACCTAACTGTATTTATATTTCATACAGCTACGATACAATCTCTAATTGATATTCCTAATAATCAGCTATACAATGATATCAATTACAGATTGTCACACGTCTCCTAAGTCAACCCGATCTCTTTGATAGCTATCCAATCTTCAAAGATATCGCTTCCATAATAAATCTTCAATCACTGTTGACCAGTAGACGCTTCCTTCAGACAGAGTTTGACAAACTCTGTCGAGCTTCCATCTGTCAGAGTTTACACTAAACTCTGACTTCTTCCAGCTAAACTCTGATAATTCACTGTAACACTTAAACACTGATTAAAACACATCAATTATATTTAACATAAAAGAAGGATTTTAGTTAAAAAAATATAGGAAAGATGATATGTTTTAGTTGAAAAAGGTAATCGGTTAATTATTAATATTAAAATATTATTAGTTTATTTTATTAAATAAAACTTCCCTTGATATAATTGGAAAAAGAGATATTTTAGTTAGAGAAAATAGAATGGTAACGTGAAAATTAAAAAAATGACATGATTTATGTGAAAAAGGTAATTGATTAGCTTATATAATTATAATTTAATTATGTCATTTTATTAAATAAAATTGCTCATAGTTTTTAGAAAATGAGAAATTAATGTTGCCCGTGATATTTCTAGAAAAAAAGGGAGTTTAATTAGAAAACATAGAAAAGATGATACGTTTTAGCTGAAAAGGTAATCAGTTAATTATTAGTATTATAATATTATTATTTTATTTTATTAAATAGAAACATCTGTGATATATTTGGAAAAAGAGAGATTTTAATAAGAGAAAAGAAAAAAGGTACCGTGTTTTGGTTAAAAAAGGTAACCGTTCATGATATAATTGGAAAAAGATAGATGTTAATTAGAAAAAAAAGGAAAGGTAACGTATTTTTGGTGAAAAAGGTAATTGATTAGTTAATAGTAATTATAATATAATTACGTTATTTTATTAAACAAAACTACTCGTACTATTTTTCAAAAAAGAGATATTTTAGTTAAATAAAATGTGAAAGATATTCTATTTTACTTGAAAAAGAAAATTGTTTAGTTATTGAAAAATAGAAAAGGTAATATGTCTAACTTGAAAAAGGAAATTAATTAATAAAGGAGAAATTTTAGTTAGATAAAATATAAAGGAATATTATATTTTATCAGAAAAAGGAAATTATTTAGTTTTTGAAAAAGAGAAAAGATAATATGTTTAACATGAAGGGAATTTATTAGTTAGTAGAAAAGGTAATATATATGACCTGAAAAAGGAAATTGATTAATAAAGGAGAAATTTTTGTTAGATAAAATATAAAAGGATATTGTATTTTAGGAAATTGGTTAGTTAGATAAAATATAAAGGGATATTATATTTTATCATTAAAAGGAAATTATTTAGTTTTTGAAAAAGATAAAAGATAATATGTTTAACCTCAATAAGGAAATTGATTAGTTAGAAATTGATTAGTTAGTAGAAAAGGTAATATGTCTAACCAGAAAAAGGAAATTGATTAATAAAGTAGAAATTATAGTTAGATAAAATATAAAAGGATATTATATTTTAGGAAATTAGTTAGTTCTTGAAAAATAGAAAAGATAATATGTTTAAACTCGGAAATTGATTAGTTAGTTTATCTGTAATTAAGTAAGGGAATTTATTAGTTAGTAGAAAAGGTAATATGTCTAACCTGAAAAAGGAAATTGATTAATAAAGGAAAAATTTTAGTTAGATAAAATATGAAAGGATATTGTATTTTAGGAAATTAGTTAGTTAGATAAAATATAAATGGATATTATATTTTATCATAAAAAGAAAATTATTTAGTTTTTGAAAAAGAGAAAAGATAATATGTTTAACCTCAATAAGGAAATTGATTAGTTAGTAGAAAAGGTAATATGTCTGAAAAAGGAAATTGATTAATAAAGTAGAAATTTTAGTTAGATAAAATATAAAAGGATATTATATTTTAGGAAATTAGTTAGTTCTTGAAAAATATAAAAGATAATATGTTTAAACTCAAAAGGATATTGATTAGTTAGTTTATCTCTAATTAAGTAAGGATAAATAAGTAAAATTAACAGTACCAAACTTTTAATGTTTCGGCTTTTATATAATAGTATAGATTTAGTATTTACTTATTTATTTCAAATTTAGGTTACTCTTAAATTTTATGAAAATCTTACCAAATGATATTTTATTACTATTTTGTGTGTGCTAAAATAATTATAGAATATAAATAAATGTTAGTAATCTTTTAATTATTAATTGTTCTAGTATTGGGTTGTAGTTACCAAACCCAAATTATTGTTTCTACCCCATTAAGGACCCAACCTAACAGTAATTAGCAACTAGTTATTTAAGTAAGGTTTACTATAGCAATTGGGTAGTAATAGAGGCCTGATGAAGAAATAGACTACAAAAGCCCGACTAATAATACCATATCTATATTATTATCTAAAAGCCGAAACATTAAAAGTTTGGTTGGTCGGTCGGTCGGTACGGTACCTGTTGATTTTACTTATTTACCCTTACTCAGTTACAGATCTACTAACTAATCAATTTCCTTCTTGAGATAATATATTATCTTTTTTTTTTATTTTTCAAGAACTAAATAATTTCCTTTTTTAGGTAAAATACAATATCATTTTATATTTTATCTAACTAAAATTTATCCTTTATTATTCAATTTCCTTTTTCAGGTTAAACATATTACCTTTTCTATTTTTCAATAACTAAATAATTTCCTTTTTCAGGTAAAATTACCTATTGATTTTAATTATTTACCTTTACCCAATTATAGATCTACTTCCTTCTTGAGGTTAAACATATTATATTTTCTATTTTTCAAAAACTAAATAATTTCCTGTTTCAGGTAAAATACAATATCCTTTTATATTTTATCTAACTAAAATTTCTCCTTTATTAATCAATTTCCTTTTTCATGTTAAACATATTACCTTTTCTATTTTACAATAACTAAATAATTTCCTTTTTTAGGTAAAATAGAATATCCTTTACATTTTCTATTTTCCAAGAACTAAATAATTTCTTTTTTAAGGTAAAATATAATATCCTTTTATATTTTATCTAACTAAAATTTCTCATTTATTAATTAATTTCCTTTTTCAGGTTAAACATATTACCTTTTCTATTTTTCAATAACTAAATAATTTTTTACAGGTAAAATAGAATATCATTTACATTTTATTTAACTAAAATTTCTCTTTTTTTAAAAATAGTATGAGCAGTTTTGTTTAATAAAATAACATAATTATATTATAATTACTATTAAATAATCAATTAACCATTTCACCCAAAACACGTTACCGTTTCTTCTTTCTCTAACATCTCTCTTTTTCCAAATATATCATGGACGATTACCATTTTCACCCAAAACACGTTACCTTTTTTCTTTTTTCTTACTAAAACCTCTCTTTTTCCAATTATATCACAGATGTTTCTATCTAATAGAAATAAAATAATGAAATAATAATACTAATAATTAATCGATTACATTTTCAGCTAAAACGTATCATCTTTTCTATTTTTTCTAATTAAATTTCCTTTTTTTTCTAGAAATATCACCGACAATATTAATTTCTCATTTTCTAAAAGTTATGAACAATTAGTAAAATGACATAACTAAATTATAATTATTATAATTACTATTAAATAATCAATTACCTTTTTCAGCCAACACACGTTACAATTTCTTTTTACTCTAACAATAATATCTCTTTTTCCAATTATATCACGGTCGGTTCCATTTAATAAATATAAAATAATAATATTATAATACTAATTATTAACGAATTACCTTTTTCAGCTAAAACGTATCATCTTTTCTATATTTACTAATTAAATTCCCCTTTTCTATAAATATCACGGGCAACATTAATTCCCCATTTTCTAAAAACACTACGAGGAATTTTATTTAATAAAATAACATAATTAAATATAACTAAATAATTTCATTCTTCAAGTATAATACAATATCCTCTATATTTTATCTAACTAAAATTTCACCTTTTTTAAAAACACTACGAGAAATTTTGTTTAATAAAATAACATATTTATATTATAATTACTATTAACTAATCAATTACTTTTTTCAGTCAAAACACGTTACCATTTTTCTTTTCTCTAACTAAAATCTCTTTTTCTCCAATTATATCACGGGTGGTTCTATTTAATAAAAATAAAATATTAATATTATAATACTAATAATAAATAGATTATCTTTTCAGCTAAAACGTATCATCTCTTCTATTTTTTCTAATTAAATTCCTTTTTTTTCCTAGAAATATCACGGTAAACATTAATTTCTCATTTTCTAAAAACAATACGAGCAATTTTATTTCGTAAAATAATATAATTAAACTATAATTACTATAAACTAATCAATTACCTTTTTCACCTAAAACATGTCACCTTTTTAATTATAACGTAACCTTTTCTATTTTCTCTAAATAAATTTTTTTTCCCAATTATATCACAGGAGTTTCTATTTAATGAAATAAAAAAATAATAATAATAATATAATACTAATATCGATTACCTTTTTTCAGTTAAAACGTATCATATTTTCTATATTTTCTAACTAAATCCCTTTTTTTTAGAAATATCACGGACAACATTAATTTATCCTTTTCTAAAAACATTACAAGCAGTTTTATTTAGTAAATAAACATAATTAAATTATAATTACTATAAAGTAATCAATTAACTTTTTTTACCTATAACATGTTATCTTTTTAATTTTCTTTAACTAAAACCTCCCTTTTTTCAAATTATATTACGGGCATTCTATTTAATAAAATAAAACAATAAATTTATAATTACTAATAATTAACCGATTACCTTTTTAACAAAAACCAATCATATTCTCTATATTTTATAACTAAATTCCTCATTTTCTAGAATTATCACGGATAACATTTAAATAATTGCTATCAAATCATCTCATTAAAAAATTTAAGCCTCCAAAACATGTTTTAAAAAAATTATTCAAATTAATAAAAAAAATTCATATAATAAAAAAAATCCGTGCATCGCACGGGTTTTAGGCTAGTCTGTATATATATTTAGAAAATAAAATCTAGAGAAGTCATCTTCTCCTTTTCTCTCCGTGAAACACAAAACACCCACTTTATATATTTTTCTTCCATTAAAACAAATCTTTCAAAAGCTTATATCTACTAATATCTTGGGTTGATCTTGCATGTAATTTCATATTGGTGTAGCACTTTAAAGGCTCTTCAAATTGATATCCATATCTAAGGGTTTCTAGAAATTGAGTTTTAAGACCAAGTTCTAAAAGTGATTTTTTTCAAAAAGGGTACGAGTCTTAAGTTTTTAAAACCCTTTAATTTCTTTTTTGTATGTTGTTGATTGTGTAAAATTGATGTATTGTATTTTACAAATTAAGGATTGTAATTATTAATTAGGGACTTTTGAATTTGTGTGTTATATTATATATTTTTGGTTTAATGGCATAAATTAGACATAGAAATGTATGGGATTGGTAGATTGGGTGGTGAATTGAGTTGCATGCCTACCGGCGGTGCTAGCTCCATCGGTGATGGAGGGAGGCAACAGAGATGGAGAGAGAGAGAGAGAGATAGAGAGAGAGAGAGATAGAGATAATGATAGGAGAGATTGAAGGAGAGATAAGGGCGGAGAGAGAGATGCGAGCGAAGAGAAAAGAGAGTTATGGCGGAGAGAGAGAGAGGTGCTAGCGGAGAGATTGAGTGAGAGAAATGAGGTAGATAGAGAGAGACGGGCGGAGAGGAAGAGAGAGAAGAGAGAGTGAGGGCGGAGAGACTAAGAGAGATTTCGAGGGACGAGAGAGAGAGGAGAACAGAGGGAGAGAAGAGAATGGAGAGAGATTGGAGGAGAAAGAAGGAAAGAGAGAGAGAGAGAGAGAGAGAGAGAGAGAGACTGTTGGTGGTGGTTGCCGCTGGCGCCGCCGCGGCGTCCGGCCAGTGACCGCCCAACAGTGGCGGTGGTGGTTGGTGATGTATATATATGGAAAGGGTATGTATAATTAGGATTAATTATTAGGTAATAAAATGATTAAAATAAAATAAAGATTATTAAAATTGATTTCAAAGTAATAAAAAGGAATTTTGGTTATTAATTGGATATATGAAATAGGAAATGAAATTTGTGGATTATTTTGGTTATTAAAAATTGGACTATTAAATTGATTTTAAAAGGAAGAAAAAGAAATGGTATTAAAATATTTGGGTTATAAAAGAAAAGTAATTTGGTTTATTTAGTTGAATATTAAAATGAGAAAGAAAATGGAAATAGTGAGGTTAATTGAATTAGAATTATTTTTATAGATTTACACTTTTTCTAAAAGTGGTAATAATAATTATGGATATAAAGATTTGAATAAAAATGGACTCTCGCATCATTCTATTTTGAGAATAAGAGATTATTATTTTTCTAAAATAAATGGAAATTTGATAAGAGATAATTTAATTTTGAGATGCGATTTAAATAACTCAATTGTTAACAATTAACTAGGAATAATTATAGACCTTTTTAAACGAGAAATCACTTATGGATAAATAGAGTGGAATTATCACGAAAATTATATTTTCATTAAACTGACGTTAAAAATATGAGTTATTAAAATTTATTAGAGAAACGAGTAGGGCCTCCATTCTAAAATATTATATTATATGCGAATAATGCGCTAGTGCGATTTTAAGGATACGAGTATATCTCAAATTATATTCTTTGATATTACTTGATTATCGATGACATGATTACTAAAATTATTTTGATAATTATTATAGAATTTCCTTTTTGAGAATTGAGACTCTTGCTCGCGGGTAGCACTTTTTTATTTATTTGGTAGCATTTAGTATCGAGACAGAGGCAAGTTCATTCCTATCCTTACTCTCGGAAATTTCGTATTTGATTCATGTTATATTATTTTATTGCACCTTATGTTACAAGATTTATGTAATGGATATTATTTTCTCGGTAGAAATTATTTTACTGCTAAATATTGTTATTTGTGAATCGTATCTCATGTGAACGTAGAAGCGGCTTTGTTGTTATCAGGTTGATCTCATTAGTCCGAGACGACTCCTTATTTTATTTAGTAGAACTAATCTCATCGCTCGAGATAGCTAAATTCATTCTTTCCTGTCGAATTTATCGTACAGATTCGACAACACTTATTGAACATCTTTTATTTGATTCATTGATCGAATCAAACAATAGATAGTGTGAATAGTAAGATTGTTGGAACGGTTACTCGATAATCAAATAAAAATCTTCTATTTAACGTACATCGGTTATGTGTATTTAATTATAAACATTCGAGTTGTACTCATTATTCGGGATGACCCATGATACCTAATGTTCTAAATTATTCTCATTATTTCGAGATGGTTGCCTTTCTTGTCAGTGGTTGGCATTTTGTTCGTGTCAACCAATAAATTATATTTATTGAAGTCTTACATCAGTCCATTGTTCTGAATGGTGGCACATTTCTAGTAGATTGGCAGTCAACCAGGACAAACAATCATTTCCTGAAAACTTTATCCTAATTTATCACTTTACTAAATACTCGGGAATTCTGTATTCTTACTGGTCAACATTGGATAGAGGCCTATGGTAGAGAGAGAAGGAGACTTGTGTACGATTATACGAACACGAGTATATTTGAGGCATTAAAATTGTCAGGGTTGATCTAATAACCCATTATAATGCTAGCATATATATATATATATATATATATAGGCTCTTGCTCAAATACAAACCAATCCTTAAATACAAACTACAAACTAACACTAGATTAATTATATTTCATTTATTCTAAGGTTCCCGCCAAGGGTACCTTCACAAAAAATGATTAAAATAATTGGCTATATCCACCAAAAAAAAAAAAACTTGCCGCGGAAATGCGAATCATTTAAGACAGTAAACGGATGAGTTAGGTAGTCATGAGGGTCGCAGGCCCTCGACACACCCGTCAATCGTCTATTGCCTTTACCATTGATTGCCATTCCTTACAACTTTAGAATAATAAAGGCGCGAAGCGCCGTACAAGAAGATGCGAAGCACCGTTAACCAGTGAAATCCACTGCCACGTCATCACGTGAACAGTGAAATTTTTTTTTTGCTGAATGAAGCCAATTATTTTAAACACTTTTTGTATTGGGGTACCCCTAGTTTGATCATTAGATTAGCATGAAATATTGAATTAGTGTTTAGTTTGTAGTTTGTAGTTAATTTTAGTTTGTAGTAGAGTAGGACCATATATATATATATATATATATATATATATATATTTAATTTTTGGTTGATACTACATTGTAGCCGTGATCGGGCGAAGTGTGGTGTTATGGGAGGATGGTATTTTCGGTCGGGTAGTTGATCGCACCACCGAGATACCGAGCGGTTGGAGGACCAGTGTATTCATTTCTCATGATTCATCAGATGTGTAACGAGTGATTTCTTTCGAGTATTCATGATTTCTTGAGATGAGTTTTATGTCGGTTTTGACCTTCTAAATTTCAAACTATCTAGTCAAACTTGGAGTTTATCTTTTGTCTAAATATTATTATATTTGTAAACCGAGCAAGGAGAGAACTTGCTGAGCACCATGGTTGCTCATTCTTGCTTTATCACATTTATTCAGCTGTCAAGAAGGAAAAAGGCGAGCCATCCAGCCAAACGTCAAAAGGGAAGGAGAAAGTCCAGAGCCATGCTGCCAGGGATTAGAATACCCAGATGAACTTTTATTCTACTGTGTCTTAGAACTTATGTAAGATATTATACCGAGTTGTAATAAATTCGTGTTGTATAATGATGTTTGAGACCGATACTTGGATATGTGGAGTGGAACTGTTATGCTCCGTTATTATGTTTATTATATATTATTGTGAGCTAACGTGTGTTGCAGGATATCGAGTTGTGTGACGACCCAGTTCCCTAGACAGGATGGATTTGGGGGCGTCACATATACAAACGAACGTACATAAGAGTGAACATGAAAATAATCACAAAATTCTAACCAAATATAATAATAATAATAGTAATAATAATAATAATAACTATTATTATTATTATTATTATTATTATTATTATTATTATTATTATTATTATTATTATTATAAAGGAAATTGGTGTTGTAAATATTAAATAACAAAGGAAATATAGTAGGAAAAAGTTTACTAGTAGGTTTTTAACTTTTAATGCTTCTTACCCCCGCAATTTCAAACCTATCATCATAAATTATCTGCCGGACAAAATTATACACAATCTTAAATTATGATAGCACGCAAAATTTGAGAATATTACTACCTTGAGGCTCGAAGAAATTAGGTGGAACTCCTTTCGTACTCACGCAATTTCCAGTTTTCCCCTCTCTTCCATTCTCTTAATCCTGTATGTAATAAAAACTCACATGATTCAGTTCAGTCTTGTAATAAAAACACATCAATAACAAATTTAATCAGGCATCAGCGCATTGGTTGACATAATAAACTAAAAAGTTGCAAAACTAATCTAATCTTTAATGACATATGATAAACAATAAAAATTAGAGACGTTGTGATTGATAAAACTTTGTAGTGTATATATAGTGAAAGCAAGATCTGCATAAGATGATAAAAGTTTTATACAATGGTGTATTTATACAACTTAAAAAAGGTTTCTTGTTCACACGATCAGGTGTTTCTGTACCGAGATCACTAACAAAAAAATACAAAATTCAAAGCAAAGCAAAAAAATAGACGAAGACAAAAGCAAACAGAAACAATAAAAAAAGGGCTACAAACATTGTGAATGATTGCATATATATATATATATATATATATATATATATATATATATATATATATATATATATATATATATAGGGTCTGATTCAAATGAAAACCACTATCGAAAAGAGAACCGGAGAACCATTGGATCCTACTTCAGAACCTATTTTGTTTCGTAATAAAAATATAGTGTTCTGCTACTGAATTTCAAAGTTATGCACATGAAATAAAATTTCTACAACTGAACTTGCTTCTTCTACAAAATTCTATAACCGAACTTACTTACCATTGAGTTCTACTGCAAATCTATTTTATTCCGTACTAAAAATATAATGTTTTGCTACTGAATTTCAAAGTTATGCACATGAAATTAAGGGCCCGTTTGGAAAATCTTATTTTTCAGAAATATGTTACTTATTCTGGAAAAAAGTTAGGAAATATGTACTTTTTTCTGAAATAAGTAACTTATTTTTGCAAGATAACGAATATTAAACTCCAATACACATTTTTTCCTAAAAAAAGTATGTAAATACGATTTTTTTTCCAAAATAAGTAACTTATAAGTACATTTTAAGATTTGTCAAATGTGCACTAAAAGTTTTACAACAGAACTTGCTTTTTCTACAAAGTTCTACAAATGAACTTACTTTTTTAACAAACATTCTGCTGCTGAACTTAAAAGTCTTAATTTAAAGTTATGCACATGAAATTAAAATTTCTACAAATGAACTTGCTTCTTTTACAAAATTCTACAACTGAACTTACTTATTACCATTGAGTTCTACTACAAAATCTATTTCGTTTCCTACTAAAAATATAATTTTTTGCTACTGAACTTCGAAGTTATGCACATGAAATTAAAAGTTCTACGTCCGACTGAACTTACTTTTAAGTTCTACAAAGTTCTACGACTGAACTTACTTTTTTCAACAAAGATTCTACTGCTGAACTTAAAAGTTATGCATCTGAATTTTGAAATCAAACACATGAATTCTAAAGTTCTGCCACTGAGCTTATTAGAGTTCTCAAGTTCTACGATGTGAGTGGTTCTTCATAGAATGTGATCCTATATATATATATAGGAATATAAAATTTCTTTTCTATTTCAAAAATATATAAGAATATAATTTTTTTTCTATTTCAAATATATAAATTTGAATTCTTATTCCATACAAATTTAAAAACCTTTTCTATTTCGAAGATGTTAATATTAAAAAAAGGAAGTTCTGAAATATTTTTTTTTCTATTTCAAATATATAAATTTGACTTCTTCTTCCCTACAAATTCGAAAACCTTTTCTATTTCGAAGATAGGGCCTAAAGAAGAAGGTTTTGATTTTTTTTTTCTAAAAAATAAGGCCTAAAGAAGAAAGTTTTGATTTTATTATTTAAAATAGAGCAGCTCTAGAAAAATAGATGAATAGGATCTGAACGATTCTAGAGCTCCTGGGGGTTTTCCTTTATTATATCCTTATATATAATAAGCGTAAGACGGATATTATCCATATTTTGGTTTGGTCACTATGGTTTGGTCGCTGTACTACCAAAATAATCTTAAACATCGAATCTAATTAGATTATATCATATTAAAAAAAATTATAACTAAAAAGGATATCATTAAAAGGTTGTATTAAAAAGAAAATTATAATCTAAAAAGGTTCACTACGCCATAGATTCACTTCAGCAAAACAATTTTTTAGTGTTGCATTGAAAAATGTTTTAGTAGCTCTAAAATTTAAACCTATTGCAACATCGATTTTTTGATGTTGGCGTACATATACACATGGTGTTGTAGTAGATAAGAAATGTTGCACAGATGATGAAATGTTGCTAAAAGTATGATTTAAACAAAATTTTAATAGAAAATTACAATAAATAAAATTTTTTCTTGAAAAATGAATAAATGTTGAAAAATATGAATTTTATTTTTCAAAATTAATGGTTTGTTATTAGAGTCGATAATGACATTTTTATCATAACAAAAATTTAAAAGACTAAACCATAATGAAAAATTAATAATTTGAATAAGTAAAGTATTTTACATAAAATAAAAAAAATTGGAAAAGTAATTTAATTTTAATTTAAAAAAATTAAAATTCATTATTGGAGTGAAATAGAATATATATATATATATATATATATATATATATATATATATACACACACACACACACACACACACAAAAATAAGATTTTTGTTCTAATTTTAAATTGACCAAATTAAATTATAAAATTAAAGAGAATTTTAATTAAAAAAAATACATTTATCTTTTGTGTGTTAAAAGCCCGAGTCACTCATCCTTTTTGTTTTGGTGGGCAGGTCACTCACCCTTTTGCTGGAGCGGCAAGAAATTTTTCAACCAAATTGAGGAGCGGCAGGCGTCTTCTATTTAGTGAAATAATTAAACAAAACACCACTCATTCTATTCTTTCCCCTACTCATTCTCTAAACAAACACAGTCTAAAAAACATGGTCGCCACTCAGTCTGAAACACATCAGTGCCGCTCACTCTCAAATACATCGCTTTGGGGTTTGTTCAGATTTGGGATTTCTATGGTTCGATTCAATTGAGTCCGATTCAATTGGGGATTTACACATCGAGTTGAAGACTTGAAGTAGGGCTTCTTTATATCTTTAGGTATTATTCTCAATTTCCGCACGTATTTGTAATTTTTACTATTTCAAGTATTCTGTATGTTAATTTTTTTTTTTGTTTTGCAAGGGTCGTCTTCAACTAGATCCATTCTCAATGAGCTTACAAGCATATTTGAGCGCAATACTGAGCAGAGATCTGTTTGGGTCACTTTAAAACGATGTAATTGTCTCATTTTCTGTTCTTGTTGCTTCCCTTTCCATTTTTCTACATATGTTGGCCCTCCGCCCTTTCTTTCTCATTTAACTTAGAGTTGTTAAAATATTGGTATGTGCTTTTATGTCTTTTCACAGCATCTGATAAATCCAAGGCTCAACTAAATAAATCTTCAACCACAGGAGAAGCAATTGAGTATAAGTGTCTTGTTCGGGCATCTGATGGAAAGAAGAACATCTCCACTTTGGTAATAAATTAGAACAACTTCTCAGATTCATTTAATCTGTTTGCTGATTTAGTGTTCACTTAGTTTCTATTTTACCCATTTATTTTGCTCAATTATGTTCTATTAGCAAGTAATTTTATATGTTAGTATTTTATATTTTAAATATTTATTTCAGCCCGGTGTATGTAAAATTGTTAAAAATACGCAAATGATTGATACAGTCTTGTCACTCCTTTAAACATGACATAATGTTTGTATTTACACATGAAGTAATTGGTGTTAGCTCATGCAATATGTTTGATGTAGTAATTAAACTTACGTTTCGCATGTATGTTTGAATCAACTCCAGATTATATTCAGAGCAATATATTTTGCTAAGAAGGCAAGAATACTTGACCATGTTTGTTTTTACTTTAAACACATAGGCGTGTATGGGAACTCGATGGATGCATTGAGCATAGATATCTTATTCAGACAGTGCACATGAGATTAAAAAAAAGAGCATTTAAATGGATATAGAAAATGGAACAAGAGCTGTGTTCTCGATTGTGCTTAATGCTGTGTGTTTACTCTGTTCTTAGAACTCTTCTGTAGCTTCTCCATTCTAATCAGTAATCTCTTTCAGAAAATTATAATATTCTAATCAGTAATTTGAAGTTTGTCTACTTTAATTGATTTTTAACTTCATGTTTTTCTCCGGCCTTCTCTCTGTCTCTCTCTCCCCCACTCCCTCTTCTGTCTAATCAGTAATCTGAAGTTTGCCTAAAGCCTAATGGTGAGCATGATGTGCTATTGCTGTTAAGCTATAGTTTGTATCAAGGTACATGTGTATTGGTAAATCTATTCACTAGCTGTTTTAGTATAATTTTACGATTCGAAAGAACCAAAGGTAATCTATTCACTAGCTATTTTAGGTGGATTTGACACTTCAACTAGCTCAATGGTATTTTTCTAAATTTTCTTTTCACTTAACTAGCTCTTCGTGTAGCAGTATCTTGCTCGTTCATCTTATAAGATGTTACTAACTAAATTAACATGTTGCTATAGTAAACATGTACGTGAAATAATATACATGTATTAGTTCTTTTACTTTGAAGATGTAATTAAATGTGAGATCTTGAGTTCAGGAAGATTATATCATTTCCATATGGAAATAGTGGAGGTACGGATAAGCATGTTTCTGTATACCTTTTACTGGAGAGCACAAGTAGTCTATCGGCTAGTAATGGTGTCAATGCCATTTTCAAGTTCTTTCTATTTGACCAAATTCGAGGAAATTATTTTAGTGCTCAAGGTATATATTTATTCTTGTATGGTATCATTCATGTTTTAAGGTTTTCATCTTTAGATGACTCTAGCTTGGTTTCGGTTTCTAGATAAGAGCTAAAAAGCATGAATATGATCTTGAGCTCAACACTGTATATTTGCAATTTGCAGGGAGAGCACATCGTTTGGATAGGCTGAAATGTGAATGGGGTTTCGATAAGTTCATCTCTTTGAAGATTTTGAAGAACCTACTAATGGTTATCTACTTAGCGACACTGTTTTTTTTCAGAGTGGAGGTTTTTGTATCTGAAGGCTCACGTACAGGTGAATGTCACTCAATATTGCCAGTTGACAATATATTCAATAAATACAAGTGCATTATTACTGAATTTTCAGAGTTGGGGGAGCATCGGTATTCAGATGTGTTTGCTGTCGGAGGTTATAAATGTGTTGAGTATAGAATATAAGAAAGAATACAGATGGGGGGGGTGAATGGATTCTTGAACTTTTCGTTGTTCTTGAATTTGTATAGCAAGATATGTGTTAAGTGTGTGCTATAATTTAAGTGCGGAAAATAATAAGCGAGCAACACAACACAATATCACTTTAATCTAATATATTATTAGATAAAGATTTTGCTAAAATCTGTGAATACAAAAGTTAGTATTCTCAGCTTCGTTTTTCTCAGAGAGATGTTTTCTTTTGTGTATATGAAAAAATTAACTTCTAAGGAAGTAAGGCTGTATCCTAATACAACATGAATACAACCTACTAACTACAAATAAGGTAGCTAAACAACTTTACTTTCTAGTGTGTCTATCCTTTTTGAGTAAGCATCCAAACGGCTACAGGTTTGACTTTGCAAAGCTCTGTTCAGATCCACTTCTTTAGCTCTTTGTCTCTTGTACATCTCTCCAAGCTTCTTTGTAGGCTTTTCCAAAGTACATTACAGATTGTGGTCCATAAAGTGCTTTGGCTTGTTGTAGGTTTCTGACTTGTACAATTCTTCAGTATTTTGTCTCCAAGATTGTATTCAACAAGTAACTCTGTTGGTGATTCGAGAACTAGAATTGGCTTGATCGATAACTCTGAGTTCTCGAATACTATTGGTGATTCGAGAACTAGAATTGGCTTAATCGATAACTCTGAGTTCTCGAATACTGTTAAACTGACATATCGAATGACATCTCGAATAAGTCTTTTCTTCAGGAATCCTTGAGATATTAATAGAACATTGCCTTATTGACTCTGAGAGAACTTGAATGATGCTTTCACTTGTTGACTCCATGAGTTCTCGAATAGAGTATTTAGACATGTCGAATCTCTGAGTTCTCGAATAAGGCTTTGACTAGTTGACCTTCAGAGATATCGAACAGTGTCTTTTGAGATATCGAATCCCTGACTTCTCGAATGCTAGACTTCTTGAATAGACAAATGTACTTCTCGAATTGGTACTTAGGAAAATTCCTCATTTATTCAAATCCCAACTATGATTATTTGACAGTCTTTATCTCCTTGCTTGAGGCATGAACCTTGGAACTTCTTTCAAGCATTATTCTTGACTTTATAAGTAAAGTTACACAACTAGGATTTGATGCCTATTACAAGTACAGAACAAATAGAAACTCTACAACTAGAGGTTCCCTCAGTTAAGAGGTCATGTAGGTAATGCATAGCATTACACATACTTAGGCTTGTTATTATATGAGTACAGGCATGTCTCTGTGACTAACAATCTCTCCCAAATTGTGAGTAAGACCCTTAGTCACAATTTCATGCCTGATAACAAGCCTAACATACATAAATATAAAACTTTGAAAAGTACAGGTATGTAGATTTGAACTAAGAACATGAATAGAAATACAAGTGTGTAATCTTACAGACTATGATGAGATGCTAGCCTTTATCATTTGATTCCATCTCCAATTCCTTGGCTAGTAGATCATCATATGCCTTCTGTTTTTTTTTCTTTTTCCTTCCTTGCATTCTCATCCATAACCCTTATGATTTCTGCCATTGCATCCAATTCTTCAAGCAAGATAGAGTCTTTGAAATCTTCAAGTATTGGTTTTAGAATGTTGGCAGGATAGTGATTGAGTAGGTTCATTCTTATATTGACATTATCTCCATTTCTTCTCCTATACTTCACCACATAGGGATTGAATTGAACTCTACACAATCCCTTAGCCCTCAACACTGCTGCTTCAGCTTCCAGTTTATCAATTTCTTTTTCCCTTTTGATCCACTTCTCAAGGCACCCCTTTCTTATCAGCTCTTCATGATCTCCCTTCATCTTCACAAAGTCAATCAGTTCCAGCTTCCATACTCTTTCCACTTTATCATTTGCATCCAACATGGCAATAATCCTTTCTATGTCATATAACTTGCCCCAATTTCGACACTGCCCTTGTTTAAACTTCTTCTGTCTTCCATCAGTATACTTGATCTCAAAGGAGTCATCAATGATTGAAACATGATAGATTCTTTGAGCTCTAAGATATTCCAGTTGGTCTTCATTGTAGTCTTCATCTAGTGGTTGGAGTTTTAGGCCTGGATAGATTGTTAGGGTTCTTGATTTGGGAAGCTTTGGTTTTCTTGCTGCTTGTTTGAATTTGATGCTCTTAGTGTGGTTGCCTGGCAGTAGTATGTGACCTTTGCTGGTAGACCATTGTAGTATTCCTTTAGCAGTTTGCTTTTTGAAACATACAAATGGTTTCTTGACTTGAATCTTCTTCTCTTCTTGAGGTGGTAAAACAGTTGCAGAAGCCAAGGGATTAGATTTTGGTAGGTCATTACTAACAGCATTCACCCTAGACTTAGAGTCTTGTGTTGTGGTGAGATTCTGCTAGCAATGCCTAAGGCTTGCTGTTTTCCATTCTTCCTTTCATAGACTTTGCCTTGGTCATCATCCTTCTTGTCCTTGCTGTCTTTCTTCTTCTTCTTCTTATCCTCATCCCCCTTATCACTCCTGTGATGACTTCTCCTCCCATCACTCTTGTCTTCATCTTCATCATCCTTATTCCTCCTTGGCTTGGCCATTTCTGGAATTACACCAGTTGCAATGAATGATCTTAGGATATGTAGTGCCTCTAACTCTTCAGCAGTTCTTCTCCCCTTCTTCTTCTGCAGTTGATCAACGATGTCAATGATGAGTCTGTGGTTCTGAAGAGTAAGATGACTAGGAATGACCAGCTGCTTGACATCTTGAATTTTGTTACCAGACTGTTAAAGAATGGTTCTTGGATTAGTGCACACTTCAGGTAGTCTAGAATGTTGCTCATCCCTTAAGTCATTGTACAGACTCCTGTTATTCTCATTGACATCTCTCTTCTCAATCAATTTGATTAGGGCATCTACCTCTGTGAACTTTAGATCTTGTAGAGTTTTGTAGTTTAGATGCCATATCTTGGATTTATAAACCATCAATATCTCCTTGTACCATGAGCTGTTGACTTTCTTGGGTATGACAGTGAAGTATTCAACCTGATCCTTCAAACTCCTCAAATACATTATCATGTCACCAGCCTGTTCCTTTTGGGCTTTCAGAAACTCCAAGAATGCTTCATCATGATAGACATTTGAGTTAGCAACTTCTTGTAGCTTGGCCTCTGTTATCAATTTTACTTCTACAGGCTTGGCACTTTCAACTCTGGAGGATGGAGGTTTGTCAGATGACATACTCCCTGCAACCACTGTGGAGGTGATAGATTGACTCTGGCCACTAGGAGTAGTGATGTGCACAGTTGGTAAAGTAACAACTGGCAGAGATGGAGGCTCATCAAATTTGTCCTTCCCTTTTCCTGGGACATGAGTTCTAGAGGGTCTTGGCTGACCACCCTCATTTATGCTAATACCCTTCTCCTTAGGTATCTCCCCCTTATTCTCCCCCTTATGATTTGTGTGACGCCCCCAGATCCGGGGTCGGAGATCTAGGCGCTCACGGTCGATTTTCCCTTAATAACATACCTGTTCTTGCACATAATATATAAAATAGCCATCGACCCCACAATAAACTCACACCGCACACACACCGACACAGGTTAGAGTCTCAGAAACGTCACACAATTGATTATGCAAATGTAAAAGTTTCAGAGTTATTACAGACCGAATTAAATAGCATTTATGCTACCAGCAACACTTCGATATGAAGCGAAGTTGGCGGCTTGAAAGTTTGTTACGATACACTGCTTTGCACTGGTCATACTCATAAATAAAACGTACGAACAAAAGTTGCCAACCTATCCGGCTAATGGGGCCTACCGGTGGAATCTCAACTGCTGCCTCGGGTCTAGTCACCTGCTTTCGGGCAGTCTGTCTGGGTCTTGCCATTTCTCTTAGCTGTTGTGTTTGTAAAATTTGAAAACAAGCAAGAGTGAGCAACTATAGCTCAGCAAGAAATATATGTATAAGGTAAGCAATATAACATTACATATGTTTAACAGTTATTAAACTCGTTTATATCAATCAATTATAAAATCACTTGTCATTGTTGATAAATTTCGGAGGTGCATCAATACGTGCCCTTGTTTTCAAAATAAACTTGCAGTTCTAGATACTGCATAGAGTCAACATCTTTCTCATCAAAATTGAACACTATCAGCAACTTGGCACATAAGCCTAAGAAGCAGTGTCAGAGCATTTTTCCAAAATGGAGGAATGGGACTTAAAGAAAACATAAAACCTGACAGGGATTGACAATGATCAGTCGCCACATCCAAGTCCAATAATCCGCGGGTCTTCTCTACCGGTAGAAGGATAGAAACTACATCCGTAACTATCCCCGGGTGAAAACTACATCCGTAATCACCCTTGATGAAAACTACATCCGTAATCATCCTTCGGCAACACCTGGGCCGGAATAATAATTGATGGACCGCCTGGCTCACGGCCGCTTACACATCCCGGGAATCGTTCGTCAACGGTTCCCACACCTGCCAGAGTCCCTTTTTCTTTTTCTTTTAAAAACTTGATTTTGATTGAAAACTGAGTAATTGAGGTCCGACATCAGTCGACCGATGATTGTTGAAATCACACAAGAAGCAAACCTGACCGGGGGTTTTCGAAAATGTTTTGAGTTCGAAAGAGTTCGAGTTTGAAAGTGCTAAAGGTATCTTGGATTAGCTTTGTCTTTAAAATAATGAACAATAATTAATAAATGATATTTTAAGATTTAATATTAATAATAAATGTAATAATTATTTAATTAATAATCTTTTAATCCAAGATAGGTATTTTGAGTATTTACGAAGATATAAAATAATTACTTGAGTATACGATACTCCCCGAATGACCCTTCGGGTTTTCGCAATTTAATTACGATATAATAATATACCGCTCCCCGGTCAATAGTATATACGGACCGCTACGACCTCTATTGCTAGAGTCGTTGTCCGAAGAAAACATTTCATTCTAAGTTCAAGGGGTGCAAACATATATGTACTTATACAACTCAATTTCATCGATACTTCGATAAACATAAACATTTGATATGATTGAAAACTACAAACACAACAGTGAAAGTCCTTGTATATGTAAGTTTTGAAAAGTAAACTTGCCTTGGTGAGGTTGGGGTGGTCGAGCGTGCGGAGTGGAACGATCTATACATAAGCAATAGCCGATCGTTAGTACCTTAACAATATCTCTTTAATTGTGGGGTTTTAGGGGGTACAAAATTAACTTAATGACTTCGTCTTATGACACTCTAGCCCCACTATAGGTTCATGTCACCACTCAATTACGCTCGTCACTTATCCGACTTAATTTGGTTACCATATCCGAATCATATCCATTACCCCTTAAATCATACTCCCTTAACGACTTTTTCCCTTGCGCGAATTTTACTCTATCATTTTTATAAAATCGAAAAATACATATTTTAATCCAATTCTTTTTGGGTAGCCTTCAACACTGCATTTAATAGCTTCTCTAATTTTCCCATGATCCTACATAAATTTTTAGGGGTTTAAACAAGGTTCACAAGGGGACCATTTAGTGCAGTCCGGAATCCAGAAACACATTTCAGTTCTAAGGACATAACTCAAAATATATACATCACCTAGTCATGAACCTTATATTTCTGGAAACTACATTCAAATACCTTTCCAACAATATATATTAGGACCTCAGGGGACAAGATTTGGGGGTTCAAAACCCTCTTACAAGACAGTTCAAGTTCCTGGAAAAAATCTCAGCATGCTTATATCACTAAACCAACCAAGAATCTTACATCCACATCACAACCAACATCTAAATTACTATGATCATACTTTATAACATACATGGAGATACATACACTAACCACAAGCTCAAAATCACAACCACAACCACAACACTTAAACTCAAGATCTACATCATCCACCACTTATATGTCCAAGATTCATACAAACAATCATGGATCTAACATTAAACATCACAAACACTACATGGCCAAGAGGGGTTAGGGTTTTTATACCTTCTTTAGTATCTAGGAGCCTTGGGTATGCCTTACAAGTCTCAATAACACCTTGAATGAGCTCCTACACTCCTTATAATCCAAGATCTAAAAGAAAACTTAACATTGTTACTATTCTTCAAAACTTTAACAATTTATAACTTGAAAATTAATGGATGAAAAGGGTTGTAATTCTTAGTATACCTTACTTATATGATTTAGAGTGCCTGGGAATTTTGCCTTGAATTAAGAATGAAGAGAAGTGGAAGAAAGGAAATTTTTCTTCCTTGTTTCTAGCCTTGGCCGAGAGCTTCAATGGCAAGGGGAGAGGAGAGAGTTTTTGTGTTTGCTTTTTGTGTTGGTTGATTAAAGTAAAAGGGGTTGGGTGATATATATTAAGTGTGTGTATATGTAATACATGGTACAAGCCTAGACCTAGACCACCATACTCTCTTGTCTCCTTGGAAAATGTAATAACTAGTTACTATTCCTCTTGTCCACTTTGCATTGCTAGTTTGTTTTTCCTAACTACTTAGTTGCATGGGTCTTGCATGCAATATCATTCCTTGTATCATTATTCTTCCACCAATGCTTGTCACTTAATCTTTAATTCGTATCGTATCTTAACTAATTTCTCGTAATAATATTTTGTCGCGTAGGGTTTCCCTTGTAATCCCTTAAGTACTTAATTGTGTAAATTCCTCGAATATCCATAATTCCTCGTCATAATTCCTAATAAATCTTTTAATACTCCAATAACTCTCAAGTCCCAAGTTTTATAAATCTTACTAACAATAAGATTCTTGCCTTCAACAATCTTCCTGTTATCTTTCATAGTGAATGTAACAACAGAGTTTCTCAAACAATCAATTCCATTAAACAACAGGGATGACTAGAAAGGTTCCAAATTGCAATGTCACATGATATTATATAAAAGAAAATATTACAAAAATTAGGGTTCTTACAATTTGAGCTCCTTAAGGTCCTCTTCTCCCCCTTAGGCTTGTTGACAGGCACAGAGGCTTTGGTAGGGGCCTTTGGGTTGGAAGAGGTGAGATTGGCAGATTCATCTGGAAGAGGGAGACCCATATGCTTCATCATTGCAGACAACATAGATTTTTGATGTAGAAGAACATCAGTTGTGGTGGAGGCTTGAGTGCTCAACTGCTCAGAGATAGTTGCTACTGTGTCTATTAGGTGAGCATTGGATTTCTTGAGGGATGTCACTTCTGTTTCCAGGGCAGCCACCTTTTTGAATAACTCATTTGATTTGAAACCATAAAGTGACTATTCTTTGAGTCTCTGCACTTCAAACTTGGTCATCTCATGCACTGGGACCTCAGTGATCAGCTTGTCTCCATATTGGTTTGCAAAGAGGGTCCTGAGCATGGCATTGGCATCTGTTGTCTGATCTGATAGAACTTGAAATTTATGCCTCAGACCTGTGACAACATCTTTCAGTATAGCTAGACCATTATCCATCTTTGTGCAGGTGGAGTTGCAGACTTTGATGTCTTTGAGAACACCGTCCAACTGAGGGAACCTTGCATCAAAGGCCCTCTTTATCTCTCCTACAGACTTGTCTGTTGCATCACTTACCTTGTTGACTTCTGATTTGACACCTTTGCCAAGGTAGTGTGCAGCCTTGAGGAATCCTTTGTAGGAGTCATTGATGGCTTCATACACTTCACCAGGAGTTAGGGATTTAGCATTTGAGCCCGGTGAAGTGATGTATTCCTCTCTTAGATATTGAAGAGCTTCATTGAGAGTGAGATCAAATTTTCCTTGCATCCAGGCATCTACATTGCCATCTCTCTCAGCATCATCTATTATCTTTGCCTTTTGCATCTCCACATCATCTCTGTGGCATAGGAGAATAGCCTCATAGTCTGGGTTTGGCAGATTTGAAGTGAGAAGGTGTTGAGCAATCTTTGTGAACTCAGGAATCTGATCGACAGCTAAGCTTTGAAGTGCTTCAACCGTCAATTGTGGTGGAATAGATCCTGATCCTGAAGCACTGCCATGTTGCACAGGCTTCAGCCATTGTGACATAAAGTCAGAGCTAGAGCTAGGCAAGCTAGACTCCTCAGTTACAGATGCAACTTCTGTAACCGGATGGAATGACTCTAATACTGGTGTCTCCACAGAAGTGGGATGAGTTACACAAATAGTTGACACAGGCACAGAGTCTCTAGTGAAAACTAGTGAATCCTCTGTGTTTTTGATGGTGTCATGAGGATATGCCCCAGCTCACATTCCCTCACCATCTGAATATAGTTCCTGAGTGGTGAGCATAGTGTCATTCACTAAGTCACTTGAATCCATTGGCTCACCAAGAGAAAGAAATTCTTGGTGATCATTTCCTTGCTCCTCAATTGCTTGAGTTGCAGGCTCCAAAGAAATTTTAGTGTGAGAATCTGGAAGAGAAGTATCTTTTAGAATGGATTTTGGCAACTCCCCCTGAGAAATAGAGGGAGTTTCAATATTGATGTGCTCTCCACTCAGTGTTGTTCCAGCCTTATCACTCCCATGTGCTGACTCTTTACAGGATTGTGCATTTGGGAGGATGCTTGATTCTATAGATGCACCCTGATTTTACAACTTCAGCCATTTATGTGACTGAAGAGGTGGTTTTAGATTTCTTCTTCTTCTTCTTCTTTGGCCTTAGTAAGGGTGACTCAGGTTCCTCACTATCTAAACCTAATTCTACAGCCAAGGCTGCTTTAGTTAAGATTTTTAGAGGTTCTAACCTTTTTCTCTTCTTCTCCTTTTTACTGACACCACCCTGTTGATAAAGTGTTTGGCTGAGAGGGTTGGTTAGCAGGCCCTGGGTTAGCATTTTGCTCTACTTGCTTGGGCCTAGCTAACTCAGATTTTGAGGCACATATTGGCATGTTGTGGGGATAAGTCCTAAATAAACTCTCTATAAGTGGAGTTATTTTGAGTCTTACATCCACATCATTCCTAGTCTCCAAGCTACCAAAAATGAGTTTGGTCATGGATTTCGGATAGCCTATTCTATTTTTGTCTTACCCATGCAATTCAATCAATTTAGCATCTATGAAATTAAGTACAGATTGAATAAAGCGAGGGAAGAAAATTTCATTACCTCTCTTGGTTGAGTTCTTACCAAGTCTCCCATACAATTCTTTCATTATGATCAAACCAACATCAATCTTTCTCCCATATGCTAGAGCATAGCCAATTTGTTGAACAGGTGTGCTGATTTGATCAAAGCTGGACATCCTTGCTGTGAAGACTTGAAGAAGAGTGGCAAAGACATAGCTCCATTCTTTTCTCAAGTACTTCCTATTCAAATTTCCAAGATTGATTCTATCTGAGTAGTTGATAAAATCAAAGAAGTCTTCCAATTCCTGATCAGTAGCTTGACTGTCATACACTTCTTGTTGTAACCCCTGTGCTTGATTCATGTCTTCAGTAGTGATAGTGATAGTGAGGTTATAGCATTCTCTAGGGCCACAACCTCCAAAGTAGCAGTCCTGCAAAACTGTTCTAGTAAGTCTAGATACAGAGTTGGGTTGGCTGAGAGTGCATCCTTGAGGTATGATTCAGCCATCCATCGAACGAAGCACTTAAAGTTTGCATTGGGTGCTTCAACATCGTTGGTCATTGCTATGAAATTGGTGTGGGTAGGAATTGTGAGTTGGGTATTTGCCATTGTTACACAGAGAGATGAGAAGAGAATGAAGGATGAAGAAGAAATTTAGCTTTTGACGTTAGGGTTTTCAGAGGTTTTGGAACTTTAGCTGCCTGAGAAATCGAATGAAATGATTTGAACAGTTATGGAATTGTATATATGTGAGTGACTTGAGTTGTCGATTAGATATATGTTTTGTATCGACAAGTCAGTCATTCGAAAAGTATAAAACAACTATTCGATAAGTCAAGAAAGGCTTATTCGATATCTCAAGCAATTTGTAACTCACAGCTGGAAGTTATTTAACTTAGAACATAATTCTAAATTAAATAAAATATGTTTTTATGAGTGTTGTAAAATTCTTAATAAAAATCCAAAAATGATTAAGATTCAGCGAGAATTCAGCCTTTTCAAATGATTCGACAACTCAAATGTTCTATTCGAGAACTCAGTCATTAGAGAACTCAAATGTCCTATTCGAGAAGTCAAGCATTAGAGAACTCAAATGTTCTATTCGAGAACTCAAGCAAGTCTCTGTTCGATTTCTCCAAAATGTACTATTCGAGAACTCAAGAGTGTTCCAAATAGACTTGTTAGAGAAGTTGACCATAGACATGAAAGTCATTCGAGAAGTCTGACTAATCGATCTACACTTTTTACTCATAAAAATTAATTTTCACTATCTTTTCAAAATTCACCAGAATTATTCAAATGAAGAATATTCTAATAAATTAAATAGTGATTGTCTTAAAATTTCATAGAAATTTAAGTTGATTCAAATATGATTTTTAACATATGCAACAGATTTGAAATATTTATAAATCATATTTCAGCCAACACTTACTTCAAAAATATTGAGAATTTGGATAAAGTGTTTACTGCTGCAACAATCTAGTTGATATTTTCACTTAGCCAGATTCTGAAGAATTCAGCATTCCAATCTCACTAACCAACCTTGTGAAGGTGGCTTCATCCAATGGCTTAGTGAATATATCAGCTAATTGTTTATTTGTGGGAACATAATGTAACTCAATGGTTCCATTAGTTGCATGCTCCCTAATAAAGGGATATCTGATGTCAATGTGCTTTCTTCTAGAATGATTGACAGGATTGGCAACTATAGATATTGAACTTGTGTTTTCACACATGATTGGAATTCTTTCCAACACAAGTCCATAGTCTCTAAGTTGATTTCTAATCCAAAGCACTTGAGCACAACAACTTCTAGCAGCTATGTATTCAACCACAGCTGCGGAAGTTGACACAGATTTTTGTTTCTTGCTGTACCAAGAGACTAACCTTTATCCAAGAAATTGGCAGCTACATGAGGTGCTTTTCCTGTCCACTCTGCATCCAGCATAATCAGCATCAGAGTAACCAACCAGACTGAACCCTATGTCCTTAGGATACCATAAACCCAAGTTTGGAGTGCCCTTTAGATATCTAAAGATCCTCTTTATAGCAATCAAATGTGACTCTTTTGGATTTGATTGAAACCTTGCACACAGACATGTAGCAAACATGATGTATGGCCTACTTGCGGTGAGATAGAGTAAGGAACCAACCATGCCTCTGTAGATTAAGATATCTACTTTCTTGCCTTTGACATCTTCATCCAATTTAGTGGCAGTGGCCATGGGTGTCTTTGCAGGTGAGCAATCTTCTAAGTCAAACTTCTTCAAAAAATCCTTAATGTACTTGGTTTGACTGATGAAAATACCATCCTTCCTCTGACTAACTTGCAATCCAAGAAATAATGTTAACTCTCCCACCATACTCATCTCATATATGCTCTGCATGAGCTTAGAGAATTTCTCACACAGCTTCTCATTTGTAGAGCCAAATATGATATCATCCACATAGATCTGAACCAGGATTATATCATCACCATGCTTCTTGTAAAACAGTGTTTTGTCTAACGTGCCTCTAGTGAATTGATTTTCCAGAAGAAATTGTGATAAAGTATCATACCATGCCCTTGGAGCCTGCTTAAGTCCATATAATGCCTTAAGCAATCTGTAGACAAATTCTGGGAAATGTGGATCCTCAAAGCCAGGTGGTTGTTGCACATAAACTTCTTCTTCCAACTCTCCATAGAAATGCATTCTTGACATCCATTTGAAAAACTTTAAAATTTGAATGAGCAGCAAATGCCAAGAAAATTCTGATGGCTTCCAATCTAGCAACAGGGGAAAATGTCTCATCATAATCAATGCCTTCTTGTTGAGAGTATCCTTTTGCAACCAACCTTGCTTTGTTTCTAATGACCACACCATTTTCATCCATCTTGTTCTTCAGAACCCATTTTGTTCGAACAATGGTTCTGTCCTTTGGTGTAGGCACAAGTTCACATACTTTGTTTCTTTCAATTTGATTCAGCTCCTCTTGCATAGCAATAATCCAATGTGGATCCAACAGTGCATCATCAAGTTTCTTAGGATCAATCTGAGATAGAAAGCAACCATAGAGACACTCATTTTGAATTTTTTTACTAGTTCTCATTCCTACATTTGGATCTCCAATAATTTGCTCTGCAGTGTGTGATCTATCCCATTTCCTTGAGTGCTCAGTTTGATTTCTCAACCTTGATATTGCTTCATCATTCAAGACATGATCATTTTCATTTTCTCCCCCTGTGAAGTTGCTACTACTCACAGGTGTGTCTTGGATGCTAGTCTCTTCACTGTTGGTTGGATCAGATTCTTCTCTTGTTTCATCATTCACTTGAGTTTGTTGAAATAAAGTTTCAACTTCAGTTTCAATCTCTTCATCAGAATCATCTAGATTATCAAACTTTAATGGATCCTTATCTTCATCATTGGCTTCTTCTAATCCAGGTATTTTGCTGTCATCAAATGTCACATCTGTTCTTTCCATAACTTTCTTTTGACTGATGACATAAACCTTGTATGCAATTCTCTCCATTGAATAGCCAAGAAAAATTCCTTCAGATGCCTTTGCATCAAACTTCCTTACATATTCTGAATTGTCTTTCAACACAAAGCATTTGCTTCCAAAAGTATGAACATACTTTAGAGTAGGCTTCTTTCCAGTCATCAAATTGTAAGGTGTCTTTCCAGTGTTTTTGTTGATGAGGGTTCTGTTCTGGATGTAGCATGCAGTGCTCACACCTCAGCCCAAAAACATGTAGGCGTCTTTGCATCAAGCAACATTGTTCTAGCAGCCTCAATTAGAGTTCTGTTCTTTCTCTCAACTACTCCATTTTGTTGTGGAGTCCTTGGAGCTGAGAACTGTTGAGAAATGCCATTCTCTTTGCAAAATGCTTCAAGTAAGGCATTTCTGAACTCTATTCCATTATCACTTCTCAATGCAATCACACTTGCATTGTTGGCTTTTGCTTCCTTATCAACTTTCTTTATGTGCTCAATGATTACTTGAGGAGCCTCATCCTTTGATGCTAGAAATTCCACCCATATATACCTTGTGTAGTCATCAACCATCACTAGGGCATACTTCTTTCTTGAGAGTGACATAATATTGACAGGCCCAAACAAATCCATATAAATTAATTGCAGGGGCTTGGTGGTTGATGTCACTATCTTTGACTTGTGGCTTGACCTTTTCATCTTTCCTTTTTGACAAGCCTCACACACTCCTTCTTGACAGAATTCAAGTGTGGGCATGCCTCTCATTAACTCTCTTTTGACTAGAGAATTAATGGCCTTGAAGTTCAGGTGTGATAACTTCTTGTGCCATAGCAACAAACTTTGTCCTTGTTTGTAGAGTCCATATTGGCTACAAACAGGCTTCCTTTCCTTACTCTAGATAGAGCAAAATCACCAGTCTTCTTGTGAGTGATCAAACATTCATCTTTGTCAAAATTTACCTTGAATCCTCTATCAGTAAACTGACCAACACTTAACAGATTATGCTTGAGACCCTTGACTAGTGCTACATCTTCTATGATGACATTACCAACTTTTAACTTGCCATATCCCAATGTGTTACCCATGCTGTCATTTCCAAAAGCAACCATTGGGCTAGCCTTCTCCTCATACTGTGATAGCAGGGCCATATCATCAGTCATGTGATTTGAGCATCCACTGTCCAAAATACACATGACCTTCTTTTCACTTTCTTTGCCCTGCAAACACAAAGGAATTACTTCTTCTTTGGTACCCAAACAAGTTTGGGTCCATTTGGCTTAGAAACAGTTTTATCACAAACAACATGCTTATCAATTTTCTTGGTGTTAGTCTTCTTGTCACTGTTAGAAGTCTTAGAACCTGAGGTTTCAGACTTAGGTGACAGAGGTACCTTCCTAGCTCTAGGAGGACTTGAAGACTTTGACCTTGTGTAGTATGTGTGAGAGTTGTGACTGATACAACCATCAATGAATTACCTTCTCAGATTGAAACAACTAGTCATGACATTCAAATTGCATGGCATACAGTCAAATTTATCACAGAATGGAGAATCTCTATGTCTTAAACGCACAGAACAATCATAGAAAGGTTTGGGCACACTACCAACGGGTTTCTTGCATGCATGGGTTAAATGATTGGTACTGAAACAATTTTGACAAGTTTTTCTAGGGGCATTAGGCATATAAGCATAATTATTATCTTTGTTAATCCCTAGTTTGCCATTTCTGTTCCATTTCTTCTTATTAGCCACTTTCCTTTCAAATTCATTTATCCCAGCTAATACAAACTTAACAAACTTCTCAGGTCTAGACTTACCACCTACTGGCTCCTTGGTTTTTGACTTGACACTCTCACTCTTAGAGGATGCTGGTTGTTCACTAGACTGTGCTTCATCCTCATCATTCAACATTTTCTTAATGAGTAAGGCATCCTCATCAATTTCAAATGTTGGTTCTTTAAAAATTGGAGACTCAGTCTTTTTCAAAATGTGAGGCACTTCATCCTGAACAACTATGTCATCTTCAATGACAGTATAGCCTTTCCTCTGTTTAAGAGTGCCAAGTCAAGTCCAATGGCAGCCTTGGGTTTAGCTTGATTTTTCTCATGGTAGGACTGTAGTAGACTAGAGGAGTTCTTAAATGCTTTCCGTTTGAATTCATTCTCAGCTAGTTCATCCCTCAGAGCCTTCTCAACCTGACTAGTACATAGAACCTTATTCTGCAAATATTCAACTTCTTTCTTAAGATTATCTACATGCATAGCATTTAGCTCAAGTTCCTCATTCTTCTTGTTTAACAATTCATTCTTAGCAGACAGTTTGACAATCTCTTTATTAGCAACAGTCATACTAGTATGAATATTAAACATTTCAACAGATAGTTGCTCAACCATGCATTTATATTCAAAAACAGACATATCTATGGTAGTGAGAGATGGTGCCTGAGAGTCAGATGGAGATTGTTCATCCTTGGAATCAGCCATCAAGGCATAGTTGCAGAATTCTTGCTCCTTTCCATCACTATAAGAGTCATCCCAACACTTCCCTTCAGCTATGTAGGCCTTGCCTTGTGTTTGCTTTTTCAGAAGAGCCTCATACTTAGCTTCAAGCTCTAGAAACTCCTTATCCTTCTTTTTAGGCTTCTTGCATTCACTGGCAAAATGTCCTAGGTCATTGCATCTATAACTTCTTACAGATGACCTATCCACATGGCTGGTTTTGAATTTATTCTTGTTTGCTTTCACAGGTGCCTTGCTCTTGTTGAATGAATGGCCTTGGGGTCGAGGTTTGAAGGGTTGGTTCCTCTTGAATCTGATGTTTGGAAACTTTCTGGCCATGAAAGCATATGAAGTGTTTTCCATGCCATCTAGCTCTTCAAGAGTATAGAACTCTTCTTCTTCCTTCTCCTCAACAGGTTCAGTCACATCTCCTTCATTTTCTTCATCATCTACTATTTCTTCTATCCTCAGCTGACTTGTACATGCTTCTAGGTCTTGAATAGATTTATTGACAATCAAGGCACATGATGTGTTTATCATTCTGCCTTGGTTGGCTTGGATAGCCCTCTTCTGCAGCAACTCAAGCTCATGAGTTTTTAAAACCCCATAGAGCACATCATATGTGACTTTGTCAAATCTCTTTCTCTTAGAGAAATGACCCTTTGCTCTAGATGGTTTGGAGAAGACAGTAGAAACTTCATGTTCAGCTCCTTGGTGCTGTATACCTTTCCATTCATCTGTAGCTTAATCACTAGCTTGTGAAACCTTTCAAACATATCAGTAATACTTTCTTTGGACTGAGCCATGAAAGCTTCATACTGTGTGACCAGTATCTGTTTCTTGTTTTCTCTAACTTCCTCTGTTCCTTCGCATAATACCTCAATATGATCCCACATCTCCTGCTCTGTTTTGGAAGAGGCTATGTTAGCAAACATTGACAGTTCCATAGAATCTATGATTAATAACATGAGATGACTGTTGAGAGCAACCATCTCCTTTTCTGTATCCGTCCATTTGGATGGTTCTTTAGGCACATAAGATCTTGGAAAGGTTATGGTTCCAAAAGTCTTTTCAGGAATCTCTTGTTGTGGAACAAAGGGACCATTCTTGAGTATCTCAGGATATAGAGGATTAGCAGCTTTGATGAACAACTGCATCTTGATCTTCTAGAGGTTGTAGTTCTCTTTGTCAAACTTAGGGACCTTCACCGTACCTGTAGTCTTTGGTGTATTCATGATCGTTTTCTGTTTTGAATAAACAGCCTGCTCTGATACCACTTGTTGAGTATAGAATATAAGAAAGAATACAGGGGGTGAATGGATTCTTGAACTTTTCGTTGTTCTTGAATCTGTATAGCAAGATATGTGTTAAGTGTGTGCTATAATTTAAGTGCGGAAAATAATAACCGAGCAACACAACACAATATCACTTTAATCTAATATATTATTAGATAAAAATTTTGCTACAATCTGTAAATACAAAAGTTAGTATTCTCAGCTTCGTTTTTCTCAGAGAGATGTTTTCTTTTGTGTATATGAAAAACTTAACTTCTAAGAAAGTGAGGCTGCATCCTTATAGAGCATGAATACAACCTACTTACTACAAATAAGGTAGCTAAACAACTTTACTTTCTAGTGTGTCTATCCTTTTTGAGTAAGCATCCAAATGGCTACAGGTTTGACTTTGCAAAGCTCTGTTCATATCCACTTCTTTAGCTCTTTGTCTCTTGTACTGTTAGGTCCGATAAGATTGTAGAAGGGGGGTTGAATACAATCTATACCAATTTATCGAAATTTGTTCTTCAAATAATATTTTATTTTAAACAAATTTTAACGGAATAAATTGAAAAAAATTTCAAGTTGAATATAACAATATATTAACTTGATGGGTGTTACAATTTCAGTACAGAAATTAATCAAGTTGATAAAAACTAATTTAGAAAATTCGACATGAACTTTTTTATTTTAGTTAATAAAAATCAAGATTAGAACTAGGAAACTTAATTCGCTAGTAGTACAAGAATCACAAATAATCAAGTTCCACCGGATAAAATATTACAAAGGAGATGAACTTGATTTTACAGAAATTAATTTGAGCTTGTAGTGTTCTTGAGTTGAGAGAGAATGGAGCTTCTTGTTTCTTTCGGATATCTCTTTTCTTAGCTGCTTTGCTGCCTGTCTTGTATTTATCCTTCTGCCTCTTTTAATCCTCTTTGCTTCAGTATGACTTAGCTGGTCATATTAAACCTTCGGTATGACATAATCTGGATATTGAGGCCGATCGTTATGACATAATCTGACATAAATCTCCTTGATATGACTTAGAAATAAACCAATATGACTTGCATATGGTCGGTATGACTTAATTAAAAGGTCGGTATGACCTAATAAAAAGCTCGGTATGACCTAAACAAAAACCTCAGCTGTTTGTTTGAATTATGAAACAAAATATTTAAAATGCTCAAACTGGAACCAGTCGCAGGGTAAGAAGGTGATCAGCACGCGCGCGGGGTTTCTATGTTTTTGTCTGGCGCGTGGCGCGCACGCGCGTCCTGGCGCGTTTGGAGCTAGCCGACAGGTTCTTGCATGCCATTCACTTTATGCTTGTTTCAACAGCCATGTACTACACTTTTACTTTGTCTTTTTATTTTTTTTTTATATCTCTGCCGACACAACATGTACAACCCATTTTCATTTCATTTGTTTGTTTAATAAACAAACAATAACCTGGCCACTTCCTGCCATTTCTTTTTGTTTGAAATTCGTAAATGTTTTTGCCCTGTAGAAATGATTTTTAACCCGTACAGCTTTTAATCTTTAATTAATAAATAATCAATTTAATTTAGAAATTATAAAAATAAATATCTAATATTATTAGATATTAATAAATATAATTTTCTAATTAAATAAAATATTTATTAATTTAAAATTATTCTCTCTAAACTGCGGTTACTTGAGCATCTGAAACCGGACTCCTTTTGCTTAACAAAAAATATATCAATTCCAACCGGGGTTCCAGCTTCAAGAATATATCACTTTCCATATTCTTGTGATAATTCTATTTTCTCATAACCCGTCCAGGTGTAAGCTACGGTCCGTTGAGGATCTGAAACCGGACTCTTTTTGCTTAACAAAAAATACAACAATTATAACCGGGGTTTCAGCATTAAGAATATATCACTTTGCATTTCTTTGTGATAAATCTTTTTCCTCACAGTCAGTCCACTTGATAGTAAAATCCTTGTGATTAATTAATTTAGCACTTCTGTTGCTTGCACAATGATTCTTTCACATACCATTCTTGATAGCTTGAACCACTGAAGTTAATGACAAACAACCACTGTTTAATGTTGACACTCGATGTACTGTCTGGTTCATGAGTGACTAACCGCAATGACTGTTCTTCATATATTGACTTTAAAATCTGGTTCCTTTTCTTTTCTCCTCTCTCTATTAATTCTTCTGTACTGTTTCTGTCAATGTCGAAATCTCTGTCACTTTAAATGAATCCACTTCTTTAACGAATACTTCACTGAGGCTTGATCAGATGTCTGAACTTCTTCCAATGTAGTAATTCTTCAAGTATGTAGATTGACCTTGATCTTTTTCTTCTGACAGATAATACTATCTTAGATTCCTTGTGACAGTCTATATACTATTTACTAATACAATCTTGTTTAAGTTGAGTTGTATCCTCGAAAAACAAATAGGCTACATCATATGCCTTTCAATCTCCCCCTATTTGTTTGTTAGACAATAACAAGCAAATATCTAGAGGATAACTCAACTACCTCACTTAAACAAGAAAAAGATAAAACTTTTAAGAATTAAGTAAATAATACAAAAAAAAATTCTCTGGTTTAGATTTAACAATTCCAGAATCTTCAGTTGATGAAATGATAGATGATTGTTCCTCTAGCACTGAACTGATCTTCAATAGATAACTCATCTTCATTTCTGATTCTTCATATCTCTGCCTGATAATCCTTCACATCTTACATTGGTGATTATCAGCAGTTCTTGATTTACAATCACTTCCCATTTCTGACACAGCTTTTCTCACTAAAGAAAAATAGTTGTTCCTACTATATAGACAATGGTGAATCAATACCATTTCTATAATTTCTGGTGAATTTACTACTCTTCCACTTAGCCTTTATACATAGTACATTGAAAGACTAATAGAATAGTATTATGATGTAATTCTCCTTATATCTCCACTTTCATAACAAATGAAAGTTCTTTTGCTTCTTCATCTAAGGCTCCCCCTTAGAAACTAGACTTGCTTCTCATCCTAAGCACATATCATCCTAAGCACAGTCTTTAATGCTCCCCCTTTCTAACTCACTCTTCTTTTACTTGTACCCCATACTTCTCCCCCTTAGTTGAGTATATCCTACTAAGGTAAGCTTTAATCTTGAATATATCTTTTTCAATATATCTCTCCCCCTTAGTTGAGGAATCCTCCATTCAACTAATTGACAAAGTAGTTGATACCAAATTGTTACCAATTTATACCAATCTTTAGAGTACATTGAAATCAATTGATAAAGTTTGTTAGAAAAGAAGTTTTATTTTCTTCCTCACTGTGAGTGTGTGATAGTGTTTAGTGTACCTCACAAGTGTTTCACTCTTCTCTCCACTCATTTGTGTTGAGTGTCTCACTTTTCTCTGTGTTTACACTCTTGCTCACTAGTGTTTCACTCATTGCTCCAACATCCTTTAGTGTACCTGCAAAGAAAAATCACCCTAGCCCCTTCAAGAGAGGTCAGTGGTGGTGCAATGGGAGTTCGCAAATCCCAAATCCTCGTTGGACTCGTCAGACGAATCTGAGTCATAATCTACAAGTTGCTAATTTCCCTTTTAGGGTTTTCAAATTTGAATTCTGAGAAGGTAAACAATGATCTATAAATTTAGCATTGAGATCAAGATTCCCTTCTAATGTCTGTGAAGACATCACCTTGTTAAACTCATCAGGTAAAATCTGAATCATAGTTCACAAGTTACCGATCCGCACCTATGTCGGATCCGTTACCCGCAGGATCCAGAGATGTTCCCTCTGGGCAGTTAGATAATGATCTTGTTGAATTTTGCATTTGAGATTAATACCTTCTCTCGAGGTCTGTGAAGACTGTTGATTCATTAAAGAACCTTTAACTTATAATCATAACCGTAAAATGGTTGGATTACAGGTTTCCGTCAATTCATCCTTGGTGTGTGCAATCTCACTTTGTGTATATGAAATATTTTGGATAGTGTATAAGGTAGTGACTCTCCAACTGAATATCCTACACATCCTTGTTTGCTGCATCAAGTGCAGTTACTCCCTTAATGACCTCTAGTCAAATAAGTTACTTCCACTTCAGGGGTAAGTTAGGATGTGTTTAGATTTGGATTTATAGTCCGGGATAGAAGTTGTTGGGTTACAACCTCATGACTTTCAATGTGAGAAATCTTCCACTAGGAGTTGAACCTGCATCACATAGCAACAGAGCAATATAGAGATAGAATGCATTTTTAACATTGAAAAGTTTTCTAAGAAAATATTGCATTTTATCTTAAGAGAAATGATATACAGTTGTGATTTCAAAAGATTTACAATGTAAGCAATCACAGCTGTAGAAAGAGATTTTGAATTTAGGAAGATAAAGATCCTGAGCCGGTTTTACTAAACAAGAACAAAGGCAAAAATCCAATTAATAAATATTAATCGAATCAATGTATGTTAATGTTTAAACCAATACAAACAAAACTATTTTATCATGTTTTAGGTCCTGTAAGATAGATACCAACTATTAGAAATTGTTAGCACTTGATAGGTCTTGTCTTCCAATTGTTAGATCCTGAAAATCAAACATTAGTTCCTAACCAACTGTATAGACACATACCAATTTGATACCAACATTGGTCAATTGTTAAACTGCATATTTTGTGTGTGTTAAAAGAAGAACAACAAAAGAACCAAGTACAGGGACCTGTTTGTCAGTTTTGAAAATATAGTGACTAAACTGTAAAAACTATGCAAACTATTTATATACACATGAAAAAGAATATACAAAAATAAGAAATAATATACACAATAATTATACAAAATAAAAACTAAAAAGAAAAGAACATTCAAATAAAACTAAATAAAGAAGAAAATTTTGAATTAACATAAAAATAATAAAACTATACATAACTTAATAACTTACAAACAAATTTTTATTTTTATTAATTTTTATTTATATATATATATATTTTTTAAATTCAAAAATAACTGTATTAATAATATTTACAGAATATTAAAGATAAAAGATAATAATTTAGAAAAATATCTACACCAATATAACTACTTAAAATAACTAAATAGAAAATATAAAATACTAAAAATACCATAGATTGTCCTTTTGACAGAATTAACACATTAATAATAGAAGAACAAACACTACAAAATATTGAATAAAATATTAACTATTTACATAAACATTTTTAGCAAATTAATAAATCTATATATATTTTCGAATAAAATAACTTTCTTATCAGAAAACCATTTTGAAAGAAAATATGATTTAATAAAAGATCACAAATATTCATAAGGAATTTTCAACAAAAATAGATTTCTCAATAATTTCCACTTGTAAAATTTGAGAAAAATATTTTTAGAGAAAATAAAATTATTCTAAAATTAAAAGAAGTAAGTAGGAAAATATTAAGAAGATAATGACAATGATTTAAGAATTAACAAGCAAGATTATAAGTTGATAAAATAATTATACAAGTGATTTAAATCAGAAAATATTCACAAAATAATCACTTGTAAATTATTAAAGATCAAACCTCAGATATTAACTAGTTTAATTACTAGGACTGTTTAACATACCCAATTCATCAACAATTCTTGTGAATGTGGATTCGTCAAGAGACTTAGTAAAAATATCTGCTGTTTGGTCTTCCGTGGGTACTAAAAGTAACTCCACGATACCATTCATGACATGCTCTCTAATAAAATGATACCTGATGTCGATGTGCTTGGTTCTCTTATGCTGCACAGGATTGTTGGAGATTGCTATGGCACTTGTATGATCACATAATAATGGAATATTATCCAGTACAAAGCCATAGTCTCTCAGCTGATTCCTAATCCATAAGATTTGAGCACAACAGCTTCCAGTAGCTATATATTCAGCTTCAGCTGTTGAGATAGAAATTGTTTGTTGTTTCTCACTGTACCAGGAAACCAATCTGTCACCTAGGAATTGATAACTCCCAGAGATGCTTTTTCTGTCTACAACACTTCCTGTATAATCTGAATCTGTATATCCAACAAGGTTAAAACCAGATACTTTAGGGTACCAAATACCTAAGTTAGGTGTACCCTTAAGATATCTCAAGATTCGTTTAACAGCAATGAGATGCACATCTCTAGGATCCGCTTGGAACCTTGTACACAAGCATGTAGCATACATAATATCTGGTCTACTTGCAGTAAGGTAAAGTAATGAGCCTATCATACCTTTGTAGCTTGTGACATCTACCTTGGCAGAATTTTCACATGCTCCAAACTTGACAGCTGTAGATGATGGTGTCTTTGCTGAAGATGAGTCCTCCATTTGATATTTCTTGAGGAGCTCTCTGACATACTTGGATTGAGAAATAAATATTCCATATGTCCTTTGACTTACTTGTAATCCAAGAAAGAACTTCAGTTCACCCATCATGCTCATCTCAAATTTACCCTGCATTAGCTTAGCAAATTTCTTGCACAAAAGATCATTAGTAGACCCGAATATTATATCGTCCACATAGACTTGGACTAATATTGTATCATTCTTATGTTTCTTTGAAAAGAGAGTTTTGTCTATGACACCTCTAACGAAACCATTTTCAAGTAAAAATTCAGAGAGAGTGTCATACCATTTTCTTGGCGCTTGCTTAAGACCATAGATAGCCTTGAAGATAACGTAGACATAATCCAATAGATCTGGATCTTCAAAGCCAGGGGGCTGTTCTACATACACCTCTTCATCTAGCTTACCATTCAGAAAAGCACTCTTGACATCCATTTGATAAACTTTGAAGTTTGAGAATGCTGCGAATGCCAAGAATATTCTGATGGCCTCAAGTCTTGTCACTGGTGCATAGGTTTCATTATAATCAATTCCTTCAGCTTGATAATAACCTTTAGCAACCAGTCTTGCCTTATTCTTCATCACTTTGCCATCTTCATCAAATTTTTTTCTGAATACTAATCTAGTGCCTATTACTGTTCTGTTTGTAGGTATGGGTACCAGCTTCCATACTTCTTGTTGTTTGAATTGATTGAGTTCATCTTGCATCGCAATCACCCAATCAGGATCAGAAAGAGCTTCTTCAGTTTTCTTAGGTTCCATTTCAGATAGAAACCCTGAATAATTACATTGATTTTGGAAAGCTCTTCTAGTTTTTACACCAACATCTGGATCACCAATGATTAGCTCAAAAGGATGAGCTCTATTCCAAACAGTCTGTCTGGGAAGATTTAATCTTGATGATTCGCCTTGTTCTTCATTGTGATGTTGAGTATGACTAGTTGATCCCTCATTAACTCCCCCTGAGTTGTTGCCAGGTTGACTAGATGAGTGTTCAGGAGTGTCAATGGTATCTTCAATATTATCATTGTTTCCACCACCATTACCATGATCATCCTCATCATTATCATTGTTGTCATTAGCATCAGCAAAAACATCAGGAGGATTTTCATCATCTGAATCTGGATCTGTCATATCCTCAAAAGATAACTTTTCAGATGAATCTTCAGTTTGGATACTAGGAAGTTTAGTGTCATCAAATGTTACATTGACACTTTCAATCACAGTCTGTTGATCAATCACGTACACCCTGTAAGCTCTTCTTGTATAACCAATAAAAATTGCTTCATGTGCTTTGGTCTCAAATTTTCCACCTTGTTCATCTCCTTCTTTAAGCACAAAACATTTTGCCCCAAATACATGAAAGTATTTGAGTGTTGGTTTCTTTTCAGTAATAGCTTCATAAGGTGTCGTCATCAAGTCTTTGTTGATAAGAGTTCGATTCTGGGTATAGCAAGCAGTGCTGATAGCTTCAGCCCAAAAATACAATGGAAGCCTTGATTCACTTAACATAGTACGTGCAGCTTCAATCAAGGTTCTATTCTTTCTTTCCATTACCCCATTTTGTTGAGGAGTTCTTGGAGCTGAGTACTGTGTGCTTATACCCTTCTCAGTGTAGAAATCATTCAGAACTGCATTCTTGAATTCAGTTCCATTATCTGACCTTATAGCTCTCACTGGATACTTAGAATCCAGGTCAATCAACTTGATGTGGTCAATCACCAGTTGTGGAGTTTCATCTTTAGAATTCAGGAACAAGACCCATGTGTATTTTGAAAAATCATCAACAATCACAAGAGCATATCTTTTCTTTGACATTGACATCACATTAACTGGACCAAACAAATCCATGTGAAGTAGTTGTAAAGGTTCAGTTATTGAAGATATGTCAGTGCTCCTGTGAGTTGCCCTTTTTAACTTGTCTTTTTGACATGCATCACATAGTCCTTCCTGTGTAAATTCCATAGAAGGTAAACCTCTCACCAACTATCTTGTTAAATATAATTGATGTGTTTTAATCAGTGTTTAAGTGTTACAGGGAGTTATCAGAGTTTAGTTGGAAGAAGTCAGAGTTTAGTTAAACTCTGACAGTTGGGAGCTCGACAGAGTTTGTTAAACTCTGTCTGGAGGAAGCACGTCTACTGTTCAACAGTGATTGAAGACTTATTATGGAAGCGATATCTTTGAAGATTGGATAGCTATCAAAGAGATCGAGTTGACATAGGAGACGTGTGACAATCTGTAATTGATATCATTGTATAGCTGATTATTAGGAATATCAATTAGAGATTGTATCGTAGCTGTATGGTATATAAATACAGATAGGTTAACCCTAGAAGGGTATCGATAACGAATTATATTTATTGTAACCTAGCAGCTCTTTGTGATATTTTACATCACGAAGAGGGTTCGAAATACAAGAAGTTTTTTAAGTGCATAAACGCTTTTACTTGTTAATCTCTCATACAAAGTTGATTATTAATTGTGTATTCGGCCTAACAAGTGGTATCAGAGCCAATCTGTTACTTTATTACAGGTTAAGATCCAAACACAACAATAATCATGTCAGAAATTCCTCCACCAACACCTACTGTTTCTGAAAAGGCTCCTACTACTGTGAGTCGTTATGAACCAATCAGGGTTCCTATTCTGAGGCCATTAGAGTATGCTATGTGGAAGGTCAAGATGACTATGTTTCTGGAGGCTACAGATCCAGAATATCTTGACAGGATTTATGAAGGCTTTCACAATCCTACAAAGCTATCTGTTGCAGTTGCTGGTGAAGCAGCAAAAATGGTTCCAAAGGAAAAGAAGTACATGACTCCTGAAGATCTATCATCAATTGCTAAGGATGCAAAAGTTAGGCATTTACTGCATAGTGCTTTAGACAATGTTATGTCTAACAAAGTCATTAACTGCACCACTGCAAAAGAGATATGGGATGCTCTTGAAGTCAGGTGTCAAGGAACTGCAGCTATTAAGAAGAATAGGAGAAACATACTCACACAAGAGTATGAGCATTTTGAGGCTAAACCTGAAGAGACCATGACAGAAACATTTGATAGATTCTGTAAACTGATTAATGATCTGTCATTGGTCAACAAAGAGTATGATCTAGAAGACTCGAATCTCAAGTTTCTTCTTTCTTTACATGAAAAGTGGGATGTGAAAACAACCACTATTAGAGACAACTATGATCTTGCTGAAACAGAGATTGATGAAATCTATGGACTGCTCAAAACTCATGAATTGGAAATGGAGCAGAGAAACAGGAGATCAAGCAGAAAAGGAAAGTCTGTTGCTCTTAATGTTGAAGAGAAGCCTCAGAAGAAAGAGGCAACAAGAAGGAAAATGAAGGGAAAAGCTTTGGTCATACATTCAGAAAGTGATTCACCAAACTCTGATTATGATTCAAACTCTTCTGAATCATCTGACTCTGAGGACGATGAAGAAGAAATGAGAAAAATGGCTGTGTTGATGGTGAAGACTTTCAAGAAAATGGGCTTCAAGAATTTCAAGAAAGGAAAAAGGTTTTCTAGGGATTCAAATGAAGACAGGAAAAGCTACAGGAAGTCTGATAAGAGAGATTCTAAAGGGAAGAAGGATAAGTCTGAAATTCAATGCTACAAGTGTAAGGAGATGGGTCACTATGCTCCTGAGTGCAAGAAGGGTAAAACTGGAAAGGTACTCTACACTAAAGGCAGAGATTGGGCAGATACTTCAGATTCTGATGAAGAAGTGAACTATGCTCTCATGACTACTACTGAATCAGAATCCTCTGAAAATCAGGTACCTCTAACTACCTATGCTTATAATATTGATGACATTGCTCAATTAAGAATTTTTCTTAAGTCATTGCATATAAGTTATAGGGATCAGACTTTAGAAAATGAGAGGATAAAAGCTGAAAATTCTGAACTTAAAGAAAGAAATAAACTTGTTGAAGAGAAACTTGAAAACATGCAACAAGTTCAAAAAGAGAGAGATGATGCTGTTTGCAAAGAACAGAATTTGCTTCAGAAGTATAAACAACTAGAGTCAGAGTTGGAGGAAGCAAATAATAAAATTAGGACTTGGACTAATTTTGGAAAGGACACTCAACAGATTTTTCAAACAGACACTGTTGGTCTAGGTTATAATGAGGGAGATGAACTTAGATTTCAAAATCAAGTTAAAGTCAGAACTAAATTTGTTCATGGAACCAGTAAATTTTTGTCTGAAAATGAAAAGGAAGCTGTCAAAAGAAAACCAGTAAAAACTAGTGTTAAACAGGTTAATATTGGTTCAATGATAGATAAACAACTCAAACATAAACTGAAGGAGTTAAAATCTGTTGAGAAAAAGAAAGTGTCAAACAAGAACAGAAATGGAAAAGTAGGCATCACTTCAGGAAATAAACCAATGCTTGCTAGTTATGCTCCAAGAAAGACATGTCATAACTGTGGTAGTACTAAGCATCTTGCAAATTTCTGCAAGAAAAATAAAAATATAAATTCTTTACCTACAAAGTCTGAGGTAAAGAAGGATTTTGCTAGAACTAAGCCACAGACTCTATGCACACACTGTGGAAGCACTTGGCATTCCATCTATACTTGCAGAAAATATTATGCTATCTATCATAATTACTATGAACTGAAACCCAATCTGAAATGGGTTAAAGTTGATAATGCAAGTGTAAACACTGATACTGTTAGCTCAAACTCTGATAATGTTAATTCCGCTGCAAAAGCTAACAAAGTTAATAATGCCAAAGGATCCAAGCAAGTCTGGATCCTTAAAACTAATCCTCAGTAATTGTTTGTGATTGCAGGGTAACAGGGAGGCAACCCTAGTCGTGGACAGTGGATGTTCAGGACACATGACTGGAAATAAAGCCCTGTTATCAGAATATGAGGAGAAGGATGGCCCAAAAGTTTCCTATGGTGATGGCAATATAGGAAGAACATTGGGATATGGCAATATCAATCTTGGAAATGTCATCATCAACAATGTAGCTCATGTCCCAGGACTCAAGCATGACTTGCTATCTGTGAGTCAAATCTGTGACAAGGGATATCATGTAGATTTTCAACCTGAATATTGTGATGTTATCAGCAAATCTACAAGAAAGGTTGTTCTAGTTGGTTACAGGCAAAACAACATTTATGAAATCAAGCTTTTGATAGACTCTGTTGGAAAAGCTGTTTGCCTGTCTACAAGAATGTCTAGTGAAGAGAGTTGGAAGTGGCATAAGAAACTCTCACATTTGAACTTGAACAACATCAATGAATTGATCAGAAAGGATCTTGTAAGAGGACTCCCAAAGACCCTGTTAAATGTTGATGGCCTATGTGACTCATGTTAGAAGGCTAAACAAAGGAAGTCATCTTTCAAGAGCAAGACAGAATTTTCTATCACTGATCCCTATCATCTTCTGCATGTTGATCTCTTTGGTCCAGTAAATGTTATGTCTATTGCAAGGAAGAAATATGCTTTAGTCATTGTTGATGAATACACTAGATTCACTTGGGTGTATTTTCTAGCAAAGAAGGATGAAACTGCATCGACTCTGATGGAGCATGTGAAGCTTCTGGACAAAGGATCAAGCAACAAAGTCAGAATCATCAGAAGTGATAATGGAACTGAGTTCAGAAATGCAACAATGGAAGAATTCTGCAAGGACAATGGAGTGAAACAAGAATTTTCAGCACCTGGTACACCACAACAAAATGGTGTAGTTGAAAGGAAAAATAGAACCTTAATTGAAGCTGCCAAAACTATGCTTGAAGAAGCAAAATTGCCAACTTATTTCTGGGCAGAAGCTGTTCAAACTGCTTGTTTTACTCAAAATGCAAAACTGATCAATAAGCATGGAAAGACACCATATGAGATGGTGAAGAAAAAGAAGCCTAACCTGAAATACTTTCATATTTTCGGGTGCAAATGTTTTGTTTTGAAGACTCATCCAGAACAGTTGACCAAGTTTGAGCTAAAGGCAGATGAAGGAATTTTTGTTGGCTATCCACTGTCAACAAAGGCATTCAGAGTTTACAATCTGAGAAATAAAGTGATCATGGAATCTATACATGTTTCTTTTGATGATAAGAAGATAACTGGACTTGAAGACAAAGATGAATATGATCAACTGAACTTTGAAAATGAAGTTTTAAACTCTGATGAAGGAAACTCTGATGGAACAATTCTGACAGACTCTGTTGAAACAAACTCTGAACCTCTACTGGTAAATTCTGGAGAAACTTCTCAGTCACAACAAAGGGGAGAACCAGTTGAGGGGGAGCATGATCAAGATGAAGACTCAAACACTGATACTGAGTCAACTGAAAAATCTGGATCAAACTCTGATGCTTCAAACTCTGAAAATTCAAATTCTGACTCTGGGCAGTCAAGTTCAGGGGGAGTCTCAGAAAACGAAGATAGATCACAACAAAATCAGGAGAGCATAGATCAAGGGGGAGGATCACATGCTGATAGAAGTCATTTGCCTTCTGCTAGGAAATGGACTAAATCACATACACCTGATTTGATAATTGGTGATCCAGATGCAAAAGTAAAGACAAGAAGTGCTACTGCAAGTGAATGTCTGTTTCATGCATTCTTGTCTAAAAATGAACCAAAGAATGTAAGAAGCTCTTCAAGATGCAGACTGGATAACAGCAATGCAGGAAGAGTTAAATGAATTTGAAAGGAATGAAGTTTGGACCCTTGTACCAAGGCCAAAGAACAGATCTATTGTTGGTACTAAATGGGTTTTCCGAAACAAGACTGACAGTGAAGGTGTTATCACAAGGAACAAGGCTAGACTGGTAGCAAAAGGCTATTCACAGCAGGAAGGAATAGACTATGATGAAACATTTGCTCCAGTTGCAAGATTGGAGGCAATCAGAATTTTTCTAGCATATGCCTCTCACAAGAAATTCAAAGTGTTCCAGATGGATGTGAAAAGTGCTTTTCTGAATGGAAAGCTTGAAGAAGAAGTGTTTGTTGAACAACCACCAGGATTTGTGGACCCCAAATATCCAGATTATGTCTACAGGCTAGATAAGGCACTATATGGACTTAAGCAGGCACCAAGAGCATGGTATGAGACACTTGCTCAGTTTTTTCTAGAAAGTGGATTCAACAGAGGAAGACAAAACTCTGTTTTATTTCAATCAAGGAAGTGACCTCCTTTTAGTTCAAATTTATGTTGATGACATCATCTTTGGGTCTACTAATGATAAACTCTGTAAGAAGTTTGCCAAGCTCATGCAGTCCAGATATCAAATGAGCATGATGGGAGAGCTTAGTTACTTTCTACGCCTACAGGTGAAACAAACAGAAGATGGAATTTTCATTAATCAAGAAAAATACACCAGAAATCTTCTCAAGAAATTTGGTATGCTTGATTGTTCATCTGCATCAACTCCCATGGCAACAGCAACTAAATTGGACAAAGACACAGGAGTTTCAGTGGATATGACAAACTACAGGGGCATGATAGGTTCTCTTCTATACATGACAGCTAGTAGGCCTGACATCATGTATGCAACCTGTCTATGTGCAAGGTTTCAGGCAGATCCTAGAGAGCCACATCTGACAGCTGTGAAAAGAATCTTCTAGTATCTCAAGGGCACCATATCATTAGGTCTGTGGTACCCCAGAGAATCAGATTTCAAGCTACTTGGGTATTCTGATGCAGACTTTGCAGGCTGCAAGGTAGACAGAAAGAGCACTAGTGGAAGTTGTCAATTTCTTGGTGACAGACTTGTTTCCTCGTACAGCAAGAAACAGAAATCAATCTCCACATCTACTGCAGAAGCAGAGTATATTGCAGCTGGTAGCTGTTGTGCACAGATCTTATGGATGAAGAATCAATTGCTGGATTATGGATTGAGGTACAGTAATATCCCTATTTACTGTGATAATCAAAGTGCTATTGCTATGACAGGTAATCCAGTACAGCATTCAATGACCAAGCAAATCAGCATAAGGTACCACTTCATCAGAGAACATGTGGAAGAAGGAAATATTGAACTACATTTTGTATCTACAGAACAACAGCTTGCAGATATCTTCACTAAACCATTGAGTGAAGCTACATTTACATGACTGGTCAATGAACTAGTAATGGTCTCTGGTTCTGACTAGAAATGTTGGTTAGATTCAAACTTTACTTATGTGATGTATTAATCATATTTCCTGATTGGTTAAATGCTAAGTGAACTCTGTTGATTAAACTCTGTTATGCATACTCTGTTAAACTCTGTCAGACAACTTGCCATCCGTTGATTGTAGGTTGCATTAGTTGATGACTAACTGAACTGTATCCGTTGATGTTATACGGTCTTATCCGTTCATGGTTGTGTTATACGGTCTTATCCGTCGATGGTTGTGTTATGCAGTCTCTAAACTCTGTCAGCATGTCTGTATGTCATACACTGTTAATAAGTTTGATAAACTCTGTGAACTCTGAGTTGATTTTTGTCTGAATGAAACACCAATGAAGAAATATGTATGAAGCATGATTCTCAGCAATTAATCATGAATCTTTCTGAGTTATTGTGATCTAATCTTAGATTGTGCAGAAAGTTAACACAGCATGATACTGGCTCATATTTATAGCATCTCTTAGTTTATTTTGTCCTAAACTCTGAGTCTATAAATACTGTGTGCATTACCTTTCATGAAAAACTACTGATGTTGATGAACTCTAAACTCTGTTAGTTATACTCTGATAGAATAAAATGTTTACTGCAATACCCCAAAGAAAATGTATATAGGTTGTTATACTCCTTTGAGATTATGTTGGATACTAGGATGACCCAGGAACCTATTGGTATATAATATGTGCTAAAATTCTCTGATTTTTGGTGACTAGTTAAATACTAGGATGACCCAGGAACTTATCAAAATGATAAGGGCTAAAATTTTTGAATTTTTATTGACTGGTTCCAACCTCTGATTACTGGAATGAAAAATAAAAAAAAATGAAAAAAAATGATGAAAATAAAAAATAAAAAAAAATGTATATAAAGGGGGTATAAAATAAAAATTACTGTATAAAGTTCGATTACTTCAGAGTTTAGCTTTCATCATACAGTCAGTGTTTACTATGACAGTTTGTGCATCCAGTGTTTATTGATTTACTTTATGGATTTTATGAAAAATTAGATGCTCTAAAAATTGACTTAGTAAACTCTGCTTCACGCACACAAATATTCACAACTGTGCAATTTATGAAAGGGTTTCGGTGATAAAGTTGGAGAATTGACAAACGCTGTTGATTCGTGATTTGTACTCTAAGGTAAATTTTCACTTGGAAAATTTGAAAGTCTTGGAGTAAGTAGGGTTTTTGACAACTATTAATCTGTGGATAGTTGATGAATGTGTTCTTTATATGATTACTTTAATTAGTTTTCATATTCTCTTCTTGATTCATTTTCTTGAAGAACAGTTCATATAACATAAATAACAGTTGCAGAACACAATGAATATGATTAGAGAAACAACATTTTCATTGATAATAAGAAAGAGATTACAAGCAAATATTACATCTTTTTGTTCTCTCTATCTGCTAATCTATTCAACAGGAAAGTAAAAGGTCCGTCCACACCACTCCATTGTTAGCAAAAATTCCCAGATCCCATCTTTGCCACTTTATTTGGGTGGAAGTTGAAGGGATAAGGTTATTTTTGCTGACATATTCATTAACAATGGTTGGTGGTGTTGGATGAGGATGCCTTTGAGGAGAGCCATGCCAATGTTGCTTGGAGGGCAGCATCGATGTCGATCACCCTTGCAGGTTTCTCTCTCTCGAGCTCTTCCAAACCAGCATCCATTTGCAGCCACAGCGTCTCAAGCTGCCTTTCCCACTCAAACGCTTCAAATTCTTCACGCGTATAGCTGAAGATGTCCCTATTCTCGACAAGATGAAGGTTCTTTTCTTTGATGGTAAGGTTGGCCATTGTTTTTCAAGAGTATTTGGTTTGAAGGGTTTGTGATTTTACAGGGGAGACTGAAAGGTTAAAGATTTAATGAAATAATCTGAGCAAGTCTCTAGGCCTTAAATAGAGATGGGTAAGAACGAAGTTCTTAATCGCTTCGTATTCTGGTTATTAAAGGCAACAGGTAAACGCTTCAAATTCTGGTTTTACTTGGGTCCAGATATTTTAAGAGAGTATTATTTGATTTTTGTTTAAATCAAATATTTTAATGTTTTAATTTTTAATATACTCTTCTTAAAAATAAGGGCACGTGACCCACTCGCCCTTTAATGTGTCTCACTTACCTATTATCGTGTCCCACTACACATTAATCAAGGAACTGATTGAGTGTTTGTTACATAAGAGATTGAGTTTTTCATTACTTTAATCACTTTTGTGTCCAAACGATTTTGCTTTATTCTTACATCTCACAGTTTTCTTATTTTTCTCTTGGGCACTCACGCAAACACCTTTTCTACATACATATCTCTTGGAAATTCTTGCAAATTTCTTAACTCAATGGCATCTAAAGCATTCACTGCTCTTGGTTTACGGTTTGTTCCTAACAACTATGAAGCTCCACTCTATCATCAACGCGTTCCAGAACCGTTTCATCTCATGCAGAACTTCTTGAGGGATTCAGAGATTGGACAGGCTCTGATTGGACCTACTACTCTTTCTGTGTCTCAGATTGCTACATTCTGGCAGAATTCAGTTTATGAGGATGGAGGAGAGAGTGGAACTCCTACCATTATCTTCACTTACGAAGACCAAGATTATGTGATTACTCCACAGACTGTACGAGATACAATGGGGTTTGACACACATACTTCTTATACTCTGGTTAATGAAACTTATCTGAGAGGGATGCTACAAGAGATAGGTTACATGGAATCTCTTGACAAGCTTGGCGGTATAAAGAGACCAAATCTCAGAAAGGAATGGAATTTCTTCTTTGATTGCATAACAATGACGTTCCAGAAGAAAGTCACAAACTGGGATGCCATTCCAATAGACAGTCTCCAAATCGGGTATTCTCTGCTCTATGGTACTAATTTTGATTTTGGTCGACATGTTTTGATGAGCTTAGGTGATAAACTGTCAGAATCTACTACTGTTTATTATGCTCGTTTTTGTCAAATGCTGTTCAATGCATGTGTACCTGGTCTCGACATTGATGAAACTGATGAAATTGATCCTTTTAGAGTCAATAAGCGAATATTCTCTGATATAACTAACAAGGATGTTGGTAAAGCAAATCTCCCTGCTTTTGTCATGCCTCTTGCTCTACGAAATTTTCTCAATCAACCACAAGAACCACAACAACCTGAACAGATGAACCTGAACAACAACAACAACAACAACAACAACAACCTGAACAACAACAACAACAACCTGAACCACACCCTGAACCTCAACCAGAATCAAACACTGAACAACCAAACACTGAATCACCTGCTCAGTCAGCACCTACAAAACAACCTTCACCCACTTCACACACAAACTCTGATTCGTTACAATCTCCACCAGAATCACAGTCTAAATTACAAAGAGTTAAGAAAGCAATTGCTGAACGACATGCAAGTCTAAAGCAGGCGGAAGAGACACAAAGAAAATCAAAACGGAAATCTCCTGAAGCTGTTTACACTAGAAGGGGGAAAAGAATGAAAGCTCGGGCAAACATGCCTAAGTCACCATCTAGTGAAGAGGATTCAGATAATATACCTCTAGCAAGACGAAGAAAACTGATAGTCTCTGATTCTGTGGATGAAGATATTGAAGCTCCAGAGGTCGTTTCACAGCAAACACCTCCTGTTGAGGTTGAAAAAGATGAAATACCTGCAGAGGATGTAATGCCTGCAGAGGATGTAATGCCTGCAGAGGACAAAATGCCTGCAGAAGAGGATGCAAGAGATGGTGTTTCTCCGATAAATGATATTCCAGATTCATTTATGCCATTCTCTAATCCTATCTCTAATATTGGTGCAGCTGATCAACCTACGGCTGTTCTTTCTGAAGCTGTGGCATCTCATACTGAGTTAATATCTGATGCTCACCAAAATGTTGAAGAAGGTGAAGAAATTAATCAGGCAACCAAAGTCACTTCTCAGTCAATGCCTGTTGCTGAGCCTGAGCAACATGGAGAAAATCTTGACAAGCCTACAGAAGAAATTGCTAAACCTATGGTTGAAGATGAACCAGTTAAAGCTACAAGTGTTGAAGCTAAAGGTGACAGTAGTGCAAACTCTGATGCTTCTCTGGGTGCACCAGTACAAACTGACGATAAACATACACCTTTTCATCAACCCTGTACTTCTCATGAAGTTGAGAGAGCACAATTTGCCAAGAATGCTGCTGAATGGTACAAAGAAGATTGTATTTTTCCACGAGGAAGAGCAGCTAAGTTTGTTAAGCAAAGTGCTGATACTATCTCCAATCCAAAGATTCTTTCTTGCTTGAAAGCAACTATAGTTCAAGTTAAAACTCTGGATAGACGATTTGATGATACTAATTTGGCAATCACTGCTTTGCGAAATGAGGTTGTAGCAAGAGAGATGAAGATGGAAAGAGATTCGAAACTAGTGACTACAAAATTCTCTAAAGCTCAAGACAATCTCTTTGCCAGGCTGACTAAAGTTGAAGAGAACCAGTCTGACTTATCTGCTAAAATTGATTCTATTGCTACATCCCTGGAGTTAATTACTTCTATCCTTATGCCTGATGATGTCAAAAAGAGGGAGAGAGTTATCAGAAGGGATAGTGCTGGAGATGGAGGGGCAAGTAACAAAGGAAAGAAAAAGGCTGAAGAGGTTCAAACACTGAGAACTAGCAAGTCATCAAAATCACAGTCTGTTGGGAGAAATACTGATACTCAAGGTACTTCAAGGACCAAGAGTTTGCTGTTATCTTCTAATCCACAAACTGATGAAGAATTGGCTGCTAAGCTGTTCATTGAAGAGAATGAGGAAGGAGTTACGATTGAGGACATTGAAGCTGAGGAAAAGAGTTTACAAGAAGAACATCTTAAAGCTTTAAAGTCTGATAAGGTACAAAGAGGAAAAGCTCCTAGACCTGTTGTTAAAGGTGTTGTGATCAGAGAAAGACTGATGTTAGTCAAAGTTCTCGGTTCTCAAAGGAAGCAATTGCAGCAGAGGCTAAACTCAAGCTAAAAGGCATTGAAGGTGAAAGTTCACAGAAGAAAGTTACAACTTCTGTTGCATCACAAGCAATGATCACACCTTTACACTCTTCACAGTTGAAATCTGTTTTTGGAAAAGGAACAATTCATGATCTAAATGTGTTATCTGGAGTCTCAATGAATGTTTCTGACGGAAAAGCTTTATCTGGTAAGGTTGGTAATAATAAGGGTGGACTAGGTTCACATAGAGACAAAAGGCAATATACTGGTCCTAGAGATCCTTCTTCACTGGCTGTTCCAGGTCGTGGTGTTCCTCAAGAGAGTTTGGACAGACTGGAATCAGTGCAGTTAGTTCATCAGAAGAGTTTAGACAAGGATTTTCTTTTATACTTCATGGCTGACGGGACAGTATTCAAAGTTGGTGAGGATGATATTGGCTTGAAATGTTGGGAAGAACTAGAGTATGTTCTATATCTTCTCAAGGTGAATAGTCGAAGGACTCAGTCAGTTGCTAATGTGCTCAGACAGAGAATGACTCAGAATCTGGAAATCAGAGGACAGAAATACAATAGCAGATATATTCCTAAGTACAGGGATTACAAAGGCAATCTCATTGAAATGAAAAAAGGTACTGCAAAGTTAAAAACTGATTTGGGAATCACAGTACTTGATTTCAATACACAGGCAGAAAAAGTCAGATTTATCAGACTGGGTAATGAAATGAGAAGGAACAAGATTTGTGATCTTAGGGCTGCTATCTACCAAACAGATGAAAGTGATCCTCAGCTCAGAGAAATCAAAGAAGCAATGAAGATTGAACTTGAAAATGCAGAAAGAAGATTGCTGATTGATTATCTCAGAACCATGCCAGATCTTGAAATGATAAGAGATTAAGTTCTGTAAGAATTTTCTTATTCTCTATAGTTTTTATTAAGTAGAAGCTTAAACTCTGAATTTGTATAAACACTGTATTTGTCTATTTGTTTTGACATCATCAATTACTGTCATTAACTTGTACATTTTTGCTAATGAACAAGTTGGGGGAGATTGTTAAATATAATTGATGTGTTTTAATCAGTGTTTAAGTGTTACAGGGAGTTATCAGAGTTTAGCTGGAAGCAGTCAGAGTTTAGTTAAACTCTGACAGTTGGGAGCTCGACAGAGTTTGTTAAACTCTGTCTGGAGGAAGCGCGTCTACTGTTCAACAGTGATTGAAGACTTATTATGGAAGCGATATCTTTGAAGATTGGATAGCTATCAAAGAGATCGAGTTGACATAGGAGACGTGTGACAATCTGTAATTGATATCATTGTATAGCTGATTATTAGGAATATCAATTAGAGATTGTATCGTAGCTGTATGGTATATAAATACAGATAGGTTAACCCTAGAAGGGTATCGATAACTAATTATCTTTATTGTAACCTAGCAGCTCTTTGTGATATTTTACATCACGAAGAGGGTTCGAAATACAAGAAGTTTTTTAAGTGCATAAACGCTTTTACTTGTTAATCTCTCATACAAAGTTGATTATTAATTGTGTATTCGGCCTAACATATCTCTTGACCAGAGAGTTCATCGTCTTGAAATTTAAGTGAGAAAGATTCTTGTGCCATAGCCAACTTTCATTTGTGGATGCTTTAGAATAGAAGCAGTTGATTTCTTCAGTGCTTCCAGTGTTCATATTAGCTACGTACAAGTTTCCTTTTCTGACTCCTGTAAGAGATGGCTATTCACTTCTTTTGTGTGAAATCAGACAATTCTTCTTGTTAAAGTGGACTTCAAATCCCTTATCACAGAACTGACTGATACTGAGCAAATTATGCTCAAGTCCTTTTACAAAGGACACTTTCTCAATGATAACATTTTCAGCTTCAAGTCTGCCATATCCATCAGTTCTACCTTTGTTGTTATCTCCAAAGGTAACTACTGGGCCGGCCTTCTCCACCACATTTGTCAGTAGGGTTCTGTCTTCAGTCATATGCCTTGAACATCCACTATCCAAGATCCAGGTTACTCGTTCAACCTCTTCAATACCCTGCAATGACAAACGGATTAAACCTTCTTTGGAACCCAAATTTGATTGGGTCCAGAGTATTTAAAGTATTGGCCTTTGTCAGGCAAAACAACATTTTTAACCTTGACACTAATTTTACCATTAGTCAATAAACATTTTACCCTATAAACAGATTTGACAATCTTTTGTTTCAGTTTAGGTATCCATGTTTGTTTAGTAACAATATCATTGACTGGACATTTGACTTTGTAAACAGCCTTCATAAAACTTTGTTTAGGCTTTGGTACAAATGTCTCTCTCCTAACATAAGGAGGACTAGCAGTCTTTGATCTAACATTATTCCTGTTCATATGTTGTCGAGGAGCAGCCTTATTATCACACGCATGATTACCATTAAAGTAAGAAGACATCACATTAAAAGCACAAGACATACAGTTGACAACACCACATGCTTTATGAATAGAATCAATGATAGGCATGTTACTCATGTTAGACATGTTATTGTTCTGCTTCATCTTATTACCTCCTAATCCAGTCTTAGAAGAACTAGCTGTTTCAACAACCTTGACTGGCACTTTAGGTACATCTTTCTTGGATGAAACATTTTCTGGATTAGTGTCCTCAACAGATTTAGCCTTAGCAAAGACTGTGACATCTTTCTTGGATGAAACATTCTTTGGATTAGCGTTCTTAAAAGATTTATCCTTAACAACGACTATGCCATTTGCACTGTCCTCATTTCTCATTTCTTCATGGATAACCATAGAAAGAATATCTGGTGGTCCAGCACCAGATTTTTTAAATAGAGGTTCTTTAGCATTCTTGAGTACATGTGGTATTCCCCTTTCTTTAGCACTAACAGGGTTAGGGGAATTTATGCCCAATGATCCAACAGCTTCATTGTAGCCATACCCTATACCTGTTGTTCGTTCTATATATTGTTTGTTAAAAAACTCTTTGGAAACTTTAACAGAATTATAACAAGCCCTGACCTGTGTTTCAAGTTCAACAATCCTAGTTTCAAGTTCAGCAATCCTAGAAACTTGTTTTAACATGTATTCTGTTATCGCCTTTTCTCTTTTGTTAAGTCGAGCTATTTCTTCTATTTGCTGATCTTGATTAACATGCACCTTTTTTAGTTCTAACACTTCATTTTCAAGATTAGTGGTTAACATAACTTTTCTAGCAATTTCTTTTTGTGCATTACCAATGGAAATATATAGGCTACGAATCAACTCAGTGTCAGTAAGAGTTACCGGAGTACTATAAGGAGTTGATGTTTCAGCATTTACCACCAGCGCAAAATTTCCAACTTCTTCATCTTCACTGTCTGTGTCATCCCAGCTTTTGCCTTGTACCACATATGCCGTGTCTGTGTTCTTCTTACCAGATGCATACTCTCTCCTTGCATCTTGTTGAGGTTGATGACACTCAGTTGCAAAGTGTCCAAGTTCATTACATTTAAAGCACCTAATCCTGCTTCTATCTACCATTCCAGTTTGGTAGCCACCCCTTGTGCTATTTGAGGAAGAACCTCCTCGCTGGAATCTATTGTAGTTAGATTTGAACTTGAACTTGGGATTCCTCCTAAATCTGAAGTTATTGAATTGCCTCAATATCATAGCCATTGACTCATCTTCCAACTGATCCAGCTCTTCCAATGAGTAGAAATCTCCACCATCGTGACTGACAGGTGTATGACCAATCTCAACTTCAACCTGTTCCTTGTCAGCGCTGCAAGGTTGAACAACCTTAGCTTCCACTTCCTTTGGAGTCTCAACCACTAGAGCTGTAGAAGAACTTGGAACCCTACCTTCACCATGAATTTCTTTCTGTTGAACTTGTTCCAACTCATAGGTTTTCAAACTGCCGAAGAGCCTTTCAAGAGTAATTTGATTCATATCTCTGGCTTCTCTAATGGCAGTTATCCTATGTTCTAGGGGAGTAGGCATGGTCAGTAGAAACTTCATGTTAATCTCCTTTTGTGTATATTGCTTGCTATAGAATTGCAAGTTGTTGATTATTTTGTTATACCTTTCAAACACTTCCTGAATGCCTTCATTAGAGCCAGCTCTAAAGTGTTCATACTCAGAGATTAAAATTTGAATTCTGTTTTCCTTGACTTCATCAGTTCCCTCATTAATAGTCTCAATAGTTTCCCACATGTGCTTTGCAGTTTTACAATTCATCACATGACTGTACATCACAACATCTAGGGAATCTAATAGTATGAGTCTCAAATTTTTGTCTAGTCCTGCATCCTCTTTTTCATCAGGAGTATAAGACGCAGGGTCTTTTTCATGGATGATATGGGCTGAAAATAAGCCCTAAAGACACATTTAATATGGCATTAATTAGACCCTGAATGGTCCAAACGTGGGGCCCACCAGATGGGCCCAAAACCCCTATTATAATATTAATTTCGTAATTAATATTGGGGGAAATAAACAGCTCAGCAAATAAGAGTTGGATAAGGATAATATCCCCTTCAGACTTATCCTATAAGGCATCCAATTCAATATGGAAACTGATTCCTAAAAGGAATAGATCTAGAACTTTCCTCAAAGACTTTTCTACCAAGTCTCTAACTCCTACCATAATTCTAAAGGCTTCTCAGCCTATATAAAGGGTCAGACCCCTCACCTCAGAACTACGTTTTTTGGCTTGATCTTTGATATTCATCAAAGTACGTAGGCATCTTGTGAAGGCAGAATCAGCCACGAGCACAAGAGCAGCCATTAAAGCACGAAGCTCACACCCCTTACATTAAATACATACGCCCTAGCCGCAATACTAGTAGCCTAGTTTTTATTCCACAACATTTGGCGCCGTCTGTGGGAAGACAACATTAACCATGGTTCAAACACGAAGGACAACGTCAACCGAGGCCGTGCCCCTTAACTCTGCTCAACCAGCCACTTCAGATTCGCTCATCGTCACTGAGGAAGGACAAATACTCCCATCAACAGGGACGGTCGTTCAACCTCTGCCCACTCAACCCCCAGGGACGACTCCCCATGTAGAGGGGACTCACTCTGTGGTTGTCCAAGAAACCAACCCTCTCCAGATGGTGGTTTCTCCTCTTGGTAACGTTGATCGCACGGGGGTACAGATCCACACTACGGATCTCCCTTTGAACACCAACCCTATGTATGGACTACCTAACTATCCCCCTCGACGAAGGGAACCTGGACCGAGCGGACACGCCTTACAGATCCGGGATCGAGAATATGATGACTACTCGGGTCCCTATACTGATGATTCATCATCATCTGAGGATGATGATCGAGATGAAGCCCCGAGGAGGCGACGAGCTAGCAAGGAACCCCTAAGAAGAACACGGAGAATCCATGATGGGCCTCCACAAACGATTGAGGAGAGGATTAAGGCTCATGAGGCTGAGATCCAAAGGTTGAAGGATGATATAGCAAGGGAACAGGCAAGACAGAGTCTGATTCGACCCCCTCCAATCTCAGAAAGGATTCCTGTTATAGATTTGGAGAGGTCTTCAAGAAGACAAAAGAGGGCTGATGTCCCAACAAGAGAAGCTATGAGGGTGGAAACCCCCAGGGGTAACCCCAAAGATCTGATGCCACTTGGGGACCCTGACGATCCCACACCTCCGTTTACTGAGGAGGTGATGAATGCCCACATCTCAAGGAAGTTTAAGATGCCAACCATTAAGGCCTATGATGGAACGGGCGATCCCGCAAATCATGTCAGGACTTTCTCGAACGCACTGCTGCTACAGCCTGCTAGTGATGCCTTAAAGTGTAGGGCGTTCCCTCAAACTCTGTCAGGAATGGCTCAAAGATGGTATAGCCGTCTACCTGCAAATTCGATTGGCTCTTTTAAGGAGTTAAGCGCTGCTTTCATCAGCCAGTTCATCAGTGGGAGAATTCATGAGAAAAGTTCTGCATCCCTTATGTATGTGGTGCAAGGGAAGAATGAGAACTTAAGGGATTATCTCAAGCGATTCACCAAGGAGACGCTAAATATCACCGATTTGGAAAATAAGGTGGCCATGGTAGCCCTGGAACACGGAACCACTGACCTCTTCTTCAAAAGGTCTTTGGCAAAACATCCTCCTGAGAACATGGCCGAACTCCAAAGAAGAGCCGATAAATATATCAAGGCCGAGGACAGCATAAAGAAGGAAACCACAGTAGGTAATGGCAAGGGCTCTAATGATTCGAAGAAAAGAAAATCAGAACAAGAGTACGACGCTAGGGACAAGTATCCCCGGACTGGCAAGGACTCTGATTCATCACCTAAGAAGGGTTTTGGGTCAAGGTTTTCTGATTACGCAAGGTTGAACGCTCCTAGGAGCCAAATTTTGTTGGACATTGAGAAGGATAAGGACTTCCGCTGGCCTAAACCGCTCAGGGGTGATCCCGAAAAGAGAAACAAAGATCTGTACTGTAGATTCCATAAGGATGTGGGGCATGACACAGATGACTGTAGACAGTTGAAGGATGAAATTGAGTTTTTAATCCGGAAGGGAAAGTTAAACAAGTTCACTAAAGGTGAAGACCGTGGAACCCAGAAGAGGGATTATGAAAGAAGAGACAATGATAGGAGGGATAACGATCGCAATCGTAACCCGCAGCCTCGAGGGCCAGTAATTAATATGATTTGGGGAGGACCAACAGCGGCCGGCACTACCCGAAACTCTCGAAAGGCTTATGCCAGGGAAGTGATGCACATCACAGGAGAAGCCCCGAAGCGTGCTAAGACTGAGGCAGTGATTGGTTTTGATGATTCAGATCTTGAAGGGGTGAAATTCCCCCATGATGACCCGTTGGTCATAACTCCAGTAATTGGAAACTCGGAAGTGAAGCGAGTCCTGATAGACAATGGAGCTTCCGTCGATATCTTGTTTCATGATGCTTTTATGAGGATGGGGTATACTGACTCTCAACTAACCCCGACTAACATGCCAATCTACGGATTTAATGGAGTTGAGTCCAAGGTTGAAGGGACCATTCATCTGCCTATGACAATAGGGCAAGAACCTAAGGAGGCCACCCAGATGCTAAACTTTCTAGTAATTAAGGCTGCCTCGACGTACAATGCAATCTTAGGGAGAACCGGACTTCATGCATTCAAGGCTGTTGCCTCTACTTATCACATGAAGGTCAAATTTCCAACCAGGAATGGTGTTGGGGAACAAAAAGGAGATCAGAAAATGGCCAGGAGTTGCTATGTGGCTGCTTTGAGAGCTGACGGAACCGGGGGGCAGGTACTCCCGATTGAAGACATGGATGTCCGTGATGATGAACACCGGGGAAAGCCAGCGGAGGACTTAATACCTATCCCTCTGGAGCTAGGCGACCCTGAGAAGGTTACTTATATTGGAGCCTCTTTGAAAGAACCCCTGAAGGGGAAATTAATAGAGTTCTTACAAAGGAATAGTGACGTTTTTGCTTGGACAGCAGCTGACATGCCAGGGATTGATCCTCAACTTATAACTCATAGATTGAATGTTGACCCTAATCGGAAGGTAGTACAGCAGAAGAAGAGAAATTTTGCTCCGGAAAGGCAAGAAGCCATTAAGCAAGAAGTGGATAAGCTCTTGGAGGCTGGTTTTATTGAGGAAATTCAGTTTCCCGAATGGTTAGCAAACCCAGTGATGGTCGAGAAAGCGAATGGGAAGTGGAGGATGTGTATAGACTTCACTGACCTGAATGATGCATGCCCAAAGGATTGTTTCCCTCTGCCAAGGATAGATATGTTGATAGATGCCACAGCTGGACATGAGATGCTGAGCTTCATGGATGGGTTCAGCGGCTATAATCAGATTAAGATGCACAAGGATGACATCCCTAAGGTATCTTTCATAACCGACTTTGGTGTTTTCTGCTATCTTGTTATGGCGTTTGGCTTAAAGAATGCAGGAGCTACTTACCAACGATTGGTGAATAAGATATTTGCCCATCTGATTGGAAAAACCATGGAGGTTTATGTCGATGATATGCTGGTTAAAAGCTTGGTCAAGACAGATCATATCAAGCACCTCAGAGAGGCATTTGAAGTGCTGAGGCACCACAAGATGATGTTGAATCCAGCCAAGTGTGCCTTTGGCGTTGGATCAGGCAAATTTTTGGGTCTGATGGTTTCTAAAAGAGGCATAGAGGCCAACCCCGACAAGATCAAGGCAATCTTAGACATGGAACCACCGCGCTCTATAAGAGACGTGCAGAAGTTGACGGGCCGGGTAGCGGCTTTAGGAAGATTCATCTCCAAGTCTGGTGACAAGTGCTTGCCTTTCTTTCAAGCACTGAAGAAAGTGAAAATTTTTGAGTGGACTCCTGAGAGCCAAGAGGCCTTCGAGCAATTGAAGAAATACATGGTTGAAGCCCCATTATTGACCAAACCAAGTCCTGGAGAGACTCTTTATCTATACCTGGCGGTATCTGAGCAAGCCCTGAGTGCTGTCCTTATTCGGGAAGAGGAGAAAGTCCAGAAACCTATCTACTATGTAAGCAAAGTGTTGCATGGGGCTGAGTTGAATTACTCACCCATAGAAAAGTTTGCTTTGGCTTTAGTAACTGCCTCAAGGAAATTGCGACCTTACTTTCAGGCACACAAGATTCAAGTTCTGACGAACCAACAGTTGAGGAACATATTGCATAGCCCTAAGGCCAGTGGAAGGCTAATTAAATGGGCGATTGAGTTAGGAGAATTCGATATCACATACAAGCCTCGGACAGCCATCAAGGCTCAGGCATTGGCTGACTTCGTGGTTGAATGTACTATTAACAACCAAGAAGTCGGGGGCAAGAGATAATGACTACCCCGGGGCAAGAGAAAAAAGAAGAGGAACTTACACCCGATCTAAAGGAATATTGGGTGCTCTATTTTGATGGAGCATCAAAAACAAATTCTAGTGGTGCAGGTTTGGTTTTGCAAAGCCCTGATGGGTTCACAGTTGAGTATGCTTTAAAGCTGGATTTTCCTACTACTAACAATGAGGCAGAGTATGAGGCATTAATAGCTGGTTTGGGTTTAGCTAGAATCATGCGGGTCAAAAACCTTAAAGTTTGTGGAGATTCACGACTTGTGATATCCCAAGTAAACGGTGAATTCGAAGCTAAGGATGAGACTATGGCGAAATACCTGAGAGTGGTGAAGGATGTTATGTCTCAGTTTGAGGAATGTCATGTTGAGCACATCCCGAGAGAAGAAAACGTTAAGGCCGATGCCCTGTCTAAGTTTGCTTCTTCTGAAATAGAAAATTATGCTGGGAGTGTCTACTTTCAGGTCCTGAAGGCCCCAACCATTAATGCAAAGCTAATGGCACCGATTGATATAGGAGGCTCTTGGATAGATCCTATCAAGGCACACCTGGAGACCGGTTGGCTCCCAGACAATGCCATGGAAGCACGAAAACTCTCAGTAAGAGCGTTGAGATATACTTTGATTGAGGGTATTCTGTACAAAAGGTCGTTTGTCATCCCGTACTTGAAATGTCTAAGGCCTTTAGAGGCAAGGGAAGCATTAGAGGAAGTTCATGAAGGGATCTGTGGGCAACATTTGGGGGGCAGAGCCCTAGCTCACAAGATAATTCGTTTAGGGTTTTATTGGCCGGAGATGTTGGCTGATGCACAAAACTATGTCAAGAGATGTGAGAGATGCCAGAAGCATGCCCCAATTGTGAGGCAACCGCCTGAGATGTTGACCTCTATCAACTCTCCCATTCCGTTTGCAATGTGGGGGATGGACATACTTGGACCCTTTCCCATGGCTTCAGCACAGAGGAAATTCCTGATAGTGGCCATTGATTACTTCACTAAGTGGATTGAGGCTAAACCCCTGGCCAAGATAACCACCAAGCAAGTTTCCCAGTTCTTCTGGGAGAACATCATTTGCAGATACGGAATCCCACGAATCCTTGTGACAGACAATGGGACACAGTTCAATAATGAGGAGTTTAGGAAGTATTGTGAAGAGAATGCGATTGAGCTCCGCTTTACCTCAGTGGCACATCCACAAGCCAATGGGCAAGCTGAGGTAGCTAATCGAATTATCCTTGATGGACTGAAGAAGAGGGTCGAGCGCTCTAGGAACACTTGGGTAGATGAACTGCTGCCCATACTCTGGGCGTATCGTACCACTTGTAAGGTAACAACTGGAGCAACCCCATTTTTGCTGGCTTATGGAGCCGAGGCTGTTGTGCCCTTGGAGATCATGCAGGCATCACCTCGAATCGAGGCATATGAGCCAGAAACTAATGAAGAAGGGATGAGAATTGCCCTGGATTTAATTGACGAGGTTAGAGATGAAGCTAATGCTAGGAATGCTGAGTATCAGAAGAGAGCCTCTTTTCATTACAACCAAAGAGTTAAAGAAAGATTTTTTCGACAAGGCGACATGGTCCTAAGGAAGATTGAAGCCTCAGGAGTTGGCCAAAAAGGAAAGTTAGCACCAAACTGGGAAGGACCGTATCTGGTCAGGAAGGTGTTAGGACGAGGATCTTACAAGTTAGAAACCTTGGATGGGGTTGAGGTGCCCCGGACTTGGCATGCTGTTAACCTCAAAGTTTATTATGTTTGAGATCTTTTGATAAAGGCTTGAACTTTTATCTATTTATTAGGAATAAGGTTCGAATGAAACCATTATAGAGCATGTCGCTCCCAGTAGTTGATAGAGTATCTATGTAAGGGTTGAACCCATTTTATTAATGTCTTTTGACAGCATAATGGAATTTATTCTGTTTTCCCTATTGGTTATCCTTCCTTGCTAAAATAAACGAAAGACGAATGTTGGACCGACTTATAAGTTTAAGTACCAGCCAAGAGGCCAAGTGCTCAAAAAATTCTAAAGTATTAACAAACTATGAGCAAAGGCAAGGAAAATGAGCGGAAATAAACTGCATAAATAGTTAAGTTAGAAATTACAAAGGCCCGAAGGCTATTAAGTCAAATGATTGAAATCCAGAGTTCAAAAAGGCGAATGATAAATAAATAAAGCCTAAGGGGCCTTAGGGGCCTCCTTAGCAGGAGAAGCATCCTCAGAGCTAGTCTCAGTAGTAGACCCCTCGTCGGCAGAGATAACAGCACCAGGCTGGGCTAGAGTAGGCTCGGGATCCAAAGCTGAAGTAGTGGCAGTAGCATGCTCCTTAACCAAAGCGTCATCCTCCCCAAACAGCTCTTCACTGGAACCAGGCCCCTGTGTCAAGGCATTGGGAAGGTGAGGGCTAGGAAAAGCAGAAGGCAAGAATAACCCTGGATGCTGCCTCAGAACTGCTTCAAGGGCTTTGGTCCACCCATCAGAAAACTGACTAGGAAAGAGCATCTCATCATGCTGATCCATGAGAGTCTTGTACTCATCTGAATCCAGATATTCATCAATATGCTTCTCCTTGTCATCTCTCAGGGCGACCAGCTCCGCATGCATCCCTACCATCTCTTCATCTTTCTTCTTTATTTGCTCTTCCAGCCGATTAATATGGAGAGTCTTCTTCTGAGATTCAGACTCAAAAGATTTAGACTTCTCTTTCCAAGCTTTGGCTTTGTGAACCAAACTTTGGAAATGGACGTTAGCCTGCATGAAAGGTTAGCATTGAAATCAAGTAAGGAACTTAAAAGCCGTTAAGGTATTGAAAGAAAAAAGTTTGAGACTTACCACAGCGAGAGCCTGAGCACCGAGTGCCTCTGACTCCCCAATACCTCCACCAAGGACCATGTCCTTATAATCAGGGGTGGTGATCGAGTTTAAAGACCAATCCATGGAGTGCTTCGTAGAGCCCACCACAGAATCCTGCTTCCTAAAGCCCCAAGGAGGCCTGAAAACCGTCGACTGGACATTAACCTGGGAGCTCCCCTCCAGTCCAGCTATGTCACCATATCTCAACTCCCCTTTATGGACCTTGTGGGGGCGCAGGAAAGGAGGCTCCGTGTTTTTCCCTCGAGGGTCAGCAACCCTCTTAGCCCGAACCATCCTGGCCATCTCTTCATCAGGAGAGGGTGCAGCCTCCACAATCAATTTCGCAACTGCAAGAACGACCAAAAAGAGAGTTGGAATAAATTCAGTATTAAAAAGTAAATGGCAAAGACCAGTAAGAAAATTACCCCGTTCAGAAACTCTGGAAAGGCCTACTCCCCTTAGAGACTCCTCATTTAAAAGACTTAGGCAGGTAATAGAACTACCGTCTGCCTTGGTCAAAGTATTATAAGCGGCCTGTTCCTCGGTACTAAGGACGATTCCCTTAGCACTTCCATCTGAGACTCTCGAGAATGTCTGCCTAAAGAGAGTGCCCCAATCACCTCCATCCCATTCTAAGTATGCGAACTCATTTTTCCAGCCCGCATTATTATCAGGAATTGACATGCCATTAAAGATTGGGGGGACTCTAGGACGGAGCTTAACATATACCCAGCCAGGGTTCGTGGCAGGACTATTGTAAAACTGAAAAAGTTTGCGAAAAAGAGCAACTGATAAAGGGAGTTGTTGTCGAAGACACAAAACCATAAAACATAATATAATTCTCCACGCGTTTGGCGGGAGTTGACATGGACTAATTTGCACATCAGCTAAGAGTCTAGGAATGAATTCATGAAATGGAAAACGAAGGCCAGCCACTAGACTCTCCCTATAAACACACAAAGAATTGGGTTTCCAGTGACAAGGTCTGTCACCTGGCTCGGCTGGGACAAGTTTATAAGGTGATTTAATTTTGAAAAGCTTGTTATATCTAGTGATTTCATCAACATCATGATAAGAGCTACAACAGTCATATGCATCTAATTCTGACAAAGAGGGGTAATCATCTCCACGTTGATTTAACATATCTACTAGAGATGTGTAAGAAGAGCGAATGGTGATTGTACCTTTGGAGGAGGCAGAATTCATCTTTGCAAGGCGAGACTTAGCTTTGTCTTCCATTGATGCTCTTGAAGAAAGGTTCGAAGCTCTTGAAAAACCCAGAAAGTTTGAAGATTTGAAGAAAATCTTCAAAGAAAACCCAGAAAATATGAAGGAATGAAGGTATCTTCAAGAAATAAACCCAGAAACCACCGTGAAGGGGAGGAGCTTAAAGAAAACTTTCGCCGGAAATCGCCTTGAAACAGAGATAACTACAGAGAGAATTTCTAGTGAAGTGTTTGAGTAGAAGTAAGAATGAGAAAGTGAACACTTCACTCTCACTCTTATATACAATCTTTTAGCCGGTTAAAATTCCTCCAAACGGTCAAGAAACCTACAGTAACAGGTCAGAAAAGCCCATGAAACCGGCCCAAATTAAGGCCCAATTCTAGGACATTCTTAGGAAAATATCTTTGAAAAATATCTTAGATATTTTGAAGAAAATTATGGGTATTTTTTAAAAAAATATCATAGACAATAAATCCTGGATTTGGATCCAAATAGCCCGGATGGGCCCAATAACAACTATGAGGATAAGCCCATTTTGAAAAGAAAAGTACCAGGCCCCATAAGAATAGGCCCAAAGCCAAAGTGGCCCTTAATTCGACCAGAATCCTGGTCGAAACGACCAAGAATCCTGGTCGAAAAATCCTTCGACCAAAGCGTTGGAAACGCCCTTAATTCGACCAGAATCCTGGTCGAAACGACCAAGAATCCTGGTCGAAAAATCCTTCGACCAAAGCGTTGGAAACGCCCTTAATTCGACCAGAATCCTGGTCGAAACGACCAAGAATCCTGGTCGAAAAATCCTTCGACCAAAGCGTTGGAAACGCCCTTAATTCGACCAGAATCCTGGTCGAAACGACCAAGAATCCTGGTCGAAAAACCCTTCGACCAAAGCGTTGGAAACGCCCTTAATTCGACCAGAATCCTGGTCGAAACGACCAAGAATCCTGGTCGAAAAACCTTTCGACCAAAACCATTCTGAGGCCCTTATTTCGACCAGAATCCTGGTCGAAATGACCAGGAATCCTGGTCGAAAAACACTTCGACCAGAGCAAAATTGGACCCTTATTTCGACCAGAATCCTGGTCGAAACGACCAGGAATCCTGGTCGAAAATCTCTTCGATCAGGAAGAAAAAGAAGGCCTTAATTCGACCAGAATCCTGGTCGAATTCCTGGTCGAATTCCTGGTCGAATTCCTGGTCGAATTTCTGATCGAAAATACTCAGTCCTGGTCGAAATTTGCTATAAAAATTGATTTTCTGACAGCTAATCTTCACAGACATGGAATTTTGATACCTGTAGGTACCATAATAGGATAAAAATGGAAATACGAGGAATTTCATAGATAATTCCTTGAAGAAAAAAAAAACTCTGTAACTAAAGTTATGGAAATTGCTTAGCCTCGAATAAGGCATATCGTCGTAAACGTGTCGGTCGCTCCACACTTTACATCAAGACGACATTCGTGAAACACTAGTGTACAAAGCCCTGACCCATGTCTCACGAAAGACAGATAAAACTTCAAGGAAAACCTGATCAGTTTTCCTAGAAGTTGGGGGGCAAATGATATGGGCTGAAAATAAGCCCTAAAGACACATTTAATATGGCATTAATTAGACCCTGAATGGTCCAAACGTGGGGCCCACCAGATGGGCCCAAAACCCCTATTATAATATTAATTTCGTAATTAATATTGGGGGAAATAAACAGCTCAGCAAATAAGAGTTGGATAAGGATAATATCCCCTTCAGACTTATCCTATAAGGCATCCAATTCAATATGGAAACTGATTCCTAAAAGGAATAGATCTAGAACTTTCCTCAAAGACTTTTCTACCAAGTCTCTAACTCCTACCATAATTCTAAAGGCTTCTCAGCCTATATAAAGGGTCAGACCCCTCACCTCAGAACTACGTTTTTTGGCTTGATCTTTGATATTCATCAAAGTACGTAGGCATCTTGTGAAGGCAGAATCAGCCACGAGCACAAGAGCAGCCATTAAAGCACGAAGCTCACACCCCTTACATTAAATACATACGCCCTAGCCGCAATACTAGTAGCCTAGTTTTTATTCCACAACAATGGGTTCTAGCAGGTGTTGTAACAACTCCATCAGTAACAACTTTTTGTTCAATGACCATAGGAATTTTAGGTCCATTTTTCAGAACACCCAAATATTTAGAGTTTGTAACATCAAGAAATAGCTCCATTTTATTTTTCCACATATCATAATTATCTTTATTAAATATAGGAATCTTAACAAGGACTTTTGAAGACATGATGAATTTTTAAGTGAGTTAAAAATTCGAAATGGATTTTTGACTGAATAAAAATAGGATCTTGATTTGTGTATCAATCAATAGGCTCTGATACCAATTGTTAGGTCCGATAAGATTGTAGAAGGGGGGGTTGAATACAATCTATACCAATTTATCGAAATTTGTTCTTCAAATAATATTTTATTTTAAACAAATTTGAGCGGAATAAATTGAAACAAATTTCAAGTTGAATATAACAATATATTAACTTGATGGGTGTTACAATTTCAGTACAGAAATTAATCAAGTTGATAAAAACTAATTTAGAAAATTCGACATGAACTTTTCTAATTTAGTTAATAAAAATCAAGATTAGAACTAGGAAACTTAATTCGCTAGTAGTACAAGAATCACAAATAATCAAGTTCCACCGGAAAAAATATTACAAAGGAGATGAACTTGATTTTACAGAAATTAATTTGAGCTTGTAGTGTTCTTGAGTTGAGAGAGAATGGAGCTTCTTGTTTCTTTCGAATATCTCTTTTTTTAGCTGCTTTGCTGCCTGTCTTGTATTTATCTTTCTGCCTCTTTTAATCCTCTTTGCTTCAGTATGACTTAGCTGGTCATATTAAACCTTCGGTATGACATAATCTGGATATTGAGGCTGATCGTTATGACATAATCTGACACAAATCTCCCCGATATGACTTAGAAATAAACCAATATGACTTGCATATGGTCGGTATGACTTAATTAAAAGGTCGGTATGACCTAATAAAAAGCTCGGTATGACCTAAACAAAAACCTCAACTGTTTGTTTGAATTATGAAACAAAATATTTAAACTGCTCAAACTGGAACCAGTCGCAGGGTTAGAAGGTGATCAGCACGCGCGCGGGGTTTCTATGTCTTTGTCTGGCGCGTGGCGCGCACGGGCGTCCTGGCGCGTTTGGAGCTGGCCGACAGGTTCTTGCATGCCATTCACTTTATGCTTGTTTCAACAGCCATGTACTACACTTTTACTTTGTCTTTTTATTTTTATTTTATATCTCTGCCGACACAACATGTACAACCCATTTTCATTTCATTTGTTTGTTTAATAAACAAACAATAACCTGGCCACTTCCTGCCATTTCTTTTTGTTTGAAATTCGTAAATGTTTTTGCCCCGTAGAAATGATTTTTTAACCCGTACAGCTTTTAATCTTTAATTAATAAATAATCAATTTAATTCAGAAATTATAAAAATAAATATCTAATATTATTAGATATTTATAAATATAATTTTCTAATTAAATAAAATATTTGTTAATTTAAAATTATTCTTAAATTGTAACACCCCCAGATCCGGGGTCCGGGATCCGGTCGTTACGGTTTCCAATTCTGTCCACAACACTTGAACTTTCCTTAACATAAAATAAATTACATCTCTATGACCCAACACAACAATGTAAAACACACCCGTTATAGTCCCAGAGATGAAATCAGAGTAACAATCAAATTTTTATTAATCACATTATGAGTTCTTACAATCCAAAAGATTTCAATATAAATACATACTCTTTGCCATCCATTTACATAAGTCATACTAGACCATATACTTGGTACTGAAATAATAAATCTATCCTACCAATAGCTTCTTCTTCAGCTCTGGTAGTCTCATCGTCCTCGCCCGCGTCGAGTGCACCTTGTGCGAGTCACCTGGTCTAGCTTTTGTTGTGATATAATAATAAAGCAAGGGTGAGCAATAGCCCACCAACAATAATATATAACTGAACGATAATATATAACAGTTCAAAAGTATCTTTCAAACGATATGCCATGCATTTACGGAAATGATGCCAGTATAATATGAACGATGAAGTTACAAGGTAACTTACAGTATTTGTTTGTAGAAATATCTGCTACATCAAAAGTAAGCAAGATATTCTCATTGTCATTAAAAAGAGGAACTTGCATGAAAAGATTGTAGTTCCAGTTATGAACACTTTTCCAGCTCTGCCAACAGTAATCATGTTGTAGGAAATAAATAAGTTTGGATGATGAACCAATGATGGAGTATTCACCGCGCCCGCTGTTCCAATCTTGATGATCAGTCGAGATCGTACAGCTCAAATTAGATTTACTACCGGTAGAAGGAAGAACTGACGGCTTTACTTGTCTACCGCCTTACTAGCTCTCCCCGGCCAACGGTTGGGCCAAAGAGGATGGACCGGCGCTACTCGGCCTCTTACACGACTCCTAGTTCAAATAAAATTCATGATTCTGAATGTAACGTTCGTCCCCCTTTCCCCAAGTATAATACTTGTTGATAAGACTCCACAAAGTAGTCGTATCTAGTTGGAAAGGAAAATTCACCAATAACTTCCAAGCTATTGCTTGGTAACGAATATCAACTTGTTCCAACCATCTTACCCCTCGAAAGATGAGAAGGTAAACAACGACTTAATAAGTCAATAGTACCCGAGTTGCGAGTGAAGAGAATACTGTATGATCGGGAAGTCGACAAGATAAATATCATTTCCCAAGTAAGGTTCCCTTATTATTAGGGAGATAGACTCAAAGAAGAATGATGTCTGAGAACCTTTCTTGATATAAGATTAATAATAATATGACTCCGAAATATTTTCCGTAATAATCGAAGAAGATAGACCTTATTGAGGTTATTCTAAGTAGGGAATAAATATTCAGAGAATATTTATTGAATTAAAAATATTTAAAGAATATTTAGGAATATGAAAGAATATCTTTAATCAGAGTATTTTTCAAAATAATCCCTGAAGAAATATCAGGAGAATATTTATTGAATAAATAAATATTTAAATGAATATTCAAAATAATATTCATTAATTAATAAGACTTGAAAGGAATATTTAAGATAATATTCATAATTAATTAGGAATTTAAATGAATATTCAAAAAGTAATATTCATTTAATGAATAATATTCTAAATGAATATCAAGTAATATTCATTTAGTAATCCAAGCCTCAAAGGAATATTCGAGATAATATTCGATAAATAAATCAAGCTTCAGATGAATATTAAAATAATATTCATCGAGTAATTAATATCTTAAATGAATATTCAAAAGTAATATTTATTTAATAATATTCTAAATGAATATCCAAATAATATTCATTTAGTAGTCTCATCTTTAGAAGAATATTCGAAATAATAATCGATAATCAATTCGACTCTGAATGAATATTGAAAAATATTATTCGTCGAATGGTTACGTTCAAATAATTATTTGAAGTAAGGATCGTGAAATAAATAATCTTGAACGAATATTTAAATAATATTCGTCGCCCAAATAATGGAAAATATTTACTTAAATATTTTCCTCCGAGGTAATCTCGATATATCAAGAAATATTGACTCCCGGTCTATATTTGATGAATAAGTTGTATACGCCCTTCTATGAGGGTCTTACAATAACCGGCTTATAATTGATACGTTAGCTATCTAATTTATAAGCCAATAAACAATCAGGGAACAAGCATAACGATATAACTTAAAAGTAGGCATGCATGCTATGGCATATGTATAACAGAAAACATATATATATATATATATATATATATATATATATATATATATATATATATATATATATATATATATATATTCAATCACAACAACAGCCTAAAAGAAGGGAATTGAAACTTGCCTGATGCTCGTGAAGTGGTAGGGGCTCGTGACAATGTCAAACAATCTAGAAAAAGTCAAAAGAAAACGTACAATTAATCCCCTAGATGATTCACTTATAATTCGATGCTTAAACACGTAAGAAATACACAACGAAGGCGTTACTAGTTATAATCGAGTGCTCCTTTAAGGGTTCCTTCGCACTTAACCTTGATTCAAATATTTTTATAAAATCTAAAAATAATCTTTTTGACACGAGGTCTTCTATCATATCTTTATTATGACCTCTAATATTTAATTACCAAGATTCGTAACCGAATTTATCACCTTAAAGGGGTTCAATTTCAGTTACGAACTTTCGTTTACGGATTCGGACTACTTTTAGTAAATCGGTCATAAATCCTAAACCGTAAGTCTGTTTGATTCGATTCTTTTTCCAAAATGATCTACGACTCAAGATCTACAAGGAAATGTTAGATACTTTTCCAGTTTCGGCCATTAGACCTACCGTGATGCATGGTTTTCAATGATTAACGAAATTTCGGCATTATAACGGCTATAATACGAACGTTCCAAAAATCACAATCCACAACCCAAGCCACACCTGGCATCAATACAACTTATACACATAATAAGCATCTAACAAGTTCAGAAGCTACTGATCTTTGCATCAAAATCATCTTGCATCTTAAATCATATAACTAATTACATAATCATGCTTATAATTATCACTATAATCATACCAAGCTAAATCCATAAAAAACATTCATAAATCTCAAATCAAATGCTAGGGTTTCAAGAGATCTACCTTCCTTGGAGTATGATATAACCTTAATAAGCTTGGTATGGTCCTTGTCTAGCTTAATCAAACCTTAGATCATCCAAAGAAATCATGAAAACAAGATTAGTTCTAAAAAAACACTATTCATCGTCAATCTTGTAAAAATCATATAAAATCAAAAACTAAGAGTTTAGTTCTAAAATTTTTACCACACCTTCTACTATTCAAGGGCTTTCTTTTGAGCTATAGAACACAAGAATCCAACCATGGGAGCTAGGGTTTTGAGCCCCATCTTTCTACTGATCAGAACCTGGACAGTTTTGGTCCTCCAACTTTAAGCATGGATTTGACTAGGCTATACTACTTGGATTTCCATGAAATTTGGAAAGAATCTTGCCCATGGAGTGGAGAAGCTATGGTTAAAATTTGGCGATTTCATCATGGATAGAAATGAAGATATGAATTTTTCTCTGAACCTTGCTCCTGCTGAGCAGTTTGGAGAGATATGGTGTTTATTGCTTTCTCTTTTCTTCCTTTGACTAATTCAACTAGCTTTGATCTAATATCTTGATATTATCAGTTAGGTGGGCTGAGTTGGATGCATTGGGGCAAGAGCCAAGAGTCTTGGACAAGCTTGGTTAATTGTTTTGTTTTTTTTTGTTTTTTTTTTTTGGAAATGATTTAAGTGTTTTAATCACTTAAATCCTAATTACTCTTGATTTAATCTTTGATTAAATCATTCCATCCACTTGATATAATACTCTTGATGATCATATAAGATATTTAATCTTGATATGAATTCAATCCAAAATCCATGATTCATTCGCTTTATCGCTTAATCTCGTTATAACGTTTTAGCGGTTTCTAGAACGCTTGTTTCACTGCCCCAGTGGTTTCCTACCTTCATTCTTAAATCAAATATAATAACATCCCAAAATATCAAATCCTCAAAGTTAATATCTCAATTCTAGGATTATAATAATATATAATCCACTGTCCGGTCAAATATTATACCGAAAAAGAATTTGGAATTTCTGAATTCCGATCGTTTCTGTATTCACTTATTTCCTCTGCGTATTACTAATATGACTCCGAAACATCCATATCACGTGCCGTACATAGGGTGGCGTGAAAAGTTTTCCAACTTACAAAATCACTATTCATCCACCAAATTACTATGCACGTACATGAAACACTATGCACGTAAGGGAAATACTATGCACGTACGGGAAACACTATGCACGTACGGGAAACACTATGCACGTATGGGAAACACTTTGCACTTACTCATTTCCCTTCAAGGATCCATTAGCTCCTTCCTGGATGGTAGATTATTCTTATCTAGGTCCTCAACCATCGAATTACTCTATTCTGACACTATACCAATGCATCAGGATTATTGTCCAAAGCAATATCCATTAATTACAATCATTGTTCTTTGAAACCACAATTCATTAGTGCTCTTTAACCACAATAAGAAAAGTTTTAATTCTACCCAAAATTCGGGTTATTACAGTCTCCCCTCCTTAAAAGGATTCCGTCCTCGGAATCAGTTTAGGAATAACTGGGGTTACTTCTATCCCATTGCACTTTCTATTTCTCAGGTGGATTCTTCCACTTCTTGATTTTCTTCAAATCTCTCACTAGCTTGACAACCTTATCTCTTATCTCTTAGCGCTTGCTCTTTTCTATTCATAATTTCCACAGGTTGTCCTTCGTAGTTTAGATTCGATTATGTATATCTGTCTGCTCGTACTCTGTCATATGTCGGGCATCTATAGTATACTGATGAGGCACATACGCATGAACCATGTTATGACCATTTTACCGTTTTGGGTGAGGCTGACTCATGGGCCACCTTCCTGACGCGGTTAAACTCTCAGATGGCCCAATGAATCTTCGGCTAAACTTCCTTTCATTCTAATCTTGTTAATTCTTTCCACGAGGATACCTTTTCTTATTACAAATCTCGAACCTCATATTCTCTATCTTGTTTGCACAGAAATACATCAACAAAAACTTGCTTGTCAGAATCCTCTATTAATTATAGATATTTCCCAATTCCATTGTATAAATGTCAACTCTATTGTCGACGGGGTACTCCGTATTGAAACTAGTTCGAGTATTCTAACAACCGATTCGAGTAACTCTTGATGTCTAGAAACGAGCTCGTCGACCATCATTGTTTTGGCCTCGCTATCTCATTGTTAACTACTATCACCCCCGGTGTTCCAACCTCTTCTTTAATCATCTCACAGAATGCCAATCTACCTCTTGTGTTCATTCAGTCATTCTCTATTATCTCATCTCTTCTCCTTTCTGAAAGAAAGGCGAATATCTTGGGGAATTTGTTTGCGTGGAATGTTGTCTGGTTCGAGGACTCTTAATCCTTTTATCACAAATCATAATCTTCATATACACACAAGCACCCATATTTTCAGATCTGATAGGTCTGAAAGTCGATCATGTTTGATCCTTTTTGATTTCGCACCTTTCCTTCACATATACGATGTTTCGATATACTTAGGGCGAAAACTATCTCAGATAACTCACAGCCAATTCATTAAATTCCAAAAAGTTGTGGGTGCAATAGTCAACCCAAAATTACATCACTTACAATTTCGTAGTGTCTATACCTAGTGCGATTCACAATCTTGGGTATATCCTCGATTTTTAACTTCCAACCGGTGATGTCCCATTTCCTAATAAGTTTGAAAAATACACAACGTCCCTGTGCTGCTCAGACAATCTTCTACAACAGTACCTATACTCAATGTTGACTCATTCAACTCTTGAGGTTCGATGCACAATCTTGTGCTAACATATTTCTTTCTTACAACACACCGGTTCCTCACGGTGGCACACTGAGTCTCATCGCACTCTTATTCAACAATCCTCGAATCTGAGTTGATAATTCTTTTATTCCTACTGGGCTAACGGGACATGCAGCACTAGGCTCTGAACACTCGATATTCATTATTATGTCATCCAAATCGATATCTGGTAGCTTATTAAAACCTTGTACAACCTCCCAAAATCATTATAATTATACTTGGTGTCTCTTTCCTCGGGGTCAACCATATGAGCTAATCAAGCCTCATATCTCTGGCGTCATAATCTCTTAGTCTGAACTAGATTCCAAAATCTCTGACTCCGTCTTTATCCTTAAATTATTTCCCTCATAATCAATTTGGCTCCATTGGGTATCAACTAATCCATCATTATTATAATATCAATTTCTCCCTAATTCGAAAGGAATCAAATCTCTCGATCGAGTGGTACTCCGGGTAGGTTCTCTGGAAATCACTATTCCTTATCCATAAGGAACACTTCCTGAACTTGATGTAGATATTACATGAAGTAGATAAAATTGCAGAAGAGTTTCAAGCATCGCAGCTATGTCAGGTTGATGAAACTACCACTCATGCAGCTTCCATAAAAAACTGGAAACTTAACGGTTTACTTCGTCAATTTTGTATCATGGTCCTGGTTTTCCTCAAAACGGGACCTTCTAAGGTACGTATTATGCTTAAGACTCCATCACGAATCGAATCTTTCCTTAAACTATTATTACCTTCGATTCTTGCACAATCATCAAAAGGAATGTAACTTCCTCCACTCCGATATGACCTTCAAGGTCTTTCCAAATATCATTTTGTTGCTTCGATATGAACATTTGTAATTATTCCTTTATACTTAGACCGTCGGCCACCTCATTGGCCTTTCCTGATAATAATAATTTCTGGTAATCCTTGTTCTCTGGATATATTCCAATTCAAACTTTTCTACCTCATTTCTATCACAGTTGGGTGAAAGCATTCTCCCTTAAGCTCTGCTGATGGAGAAAAATATATTTATCGGTCTTTTTCCATAAGTCATTGCTTCCACCTACCCGTGGGAACTTTATCACGTTTATTCCCAATCCTACTTACGATACTTTTTTTCTTAGTTCTTTCCTTAACTTAGGATAATCTCAGCCTTTATAGGTTCAATCCATACTTCCTCAGGGTTTCATACATGCCTCATCTGGCATTATTGTTACTATGTCATACATTCCTTACCAAACTTCCATTTTGAAGTTCGGAATATTACTTTTTTTCCTTGTAAGGTTTCATAGGTCATCCTCATCATTCCTCCTGTATTTTATGGGTACAGGGTATATCAAAATGTCATTGATCAATACTCTAATAATTTTATCTATGTTCTTTCTAGAACTCTTTTTCAATAATCCTTACCGGTCATTGTTGCCTTAGCAAGTCCAACTCATATCATCTGAATTCATAATGTCGTTATTAGGGTTAATGCCATCCCTTGTGCATTCCCCAGGGTTTGTCTTAATTTATGGATATCCTATCCTTAATTCAACTGCCAAGGAATTCTTGCATCCTATACTTGGCAATCAAATAATGTAACCTTAATAAGGGTCTCTTTTCAATCATTCTCATTTGATAATCGATCGGTGGCTTAATGCTAACCTCTTCTTTCAGATAGTTGTCAGCCTATTTGACCTTCCAAAAGACAACGTATGTCTATCTGCTCTCTTACAGAACTTGGTAATGGTGGCAAGGATGTTCTGGAAGATATTGATCGAGTTCAACGTGAATCTCTTAGTACTTATCATTTTTCTCAAAGGTACTCGCCTTAGACAAATTTCTACAGCATACTGATCCATCTCTGACCATTTCTATACTCTCTTCATAAACCTTCATTGTTTACTTCCCTTGGTCATAATATATTCATGGTATTTATAATACCCTAACATCATACATCGCAAGTCATTATACTTCCATTTTTTACTCGTAATCTTGGGCAATCATATACACATGAATCACTTTAGTACGGGTGACCCCATTCCAAAAAGTCTAGTAAATTCCCAATCCAAACATGGGTTGTAAAGGGTTCAAAGGGTTCAGTAGAAGATTCCTAAGATCTCATTAATATTTCCTTTATATCAAAAGCCCTTGCAGTCGGCGCTTACTTAGAAGCAACCCTGCTTTGTCCTTTCATTGCGGGTCTAGTCACTTGATAATCCTTTATGACTTGGCCTCAACTGACCACACTAAAATAAAAATATATGGTTTTAGGGGTTGGCTAATTAGCAGTACTTTTCTAGCAATTGCTGGCATAGTGCCTTCTACTTTGATACCTTTCTACCTTTCTAAAACTTTACTCCATGTAGGTCTTAATCGACTTCTCGGCACCATCTCCGGTCACCTTTCCTCCACTTTTATCTTTTCAACTATTCTTATCAATCCCACGTGCCACGCAAGCTTACCATTCATGGTATAAAGCCTTTTCACTTAAGTCAATCCCGAAGTTTCTCAGTCCGGCTGGTTTCTTACTTACATTTCCTGTTTTCGTCCAATCTCACTTCATCATTGTATTTCTACAATCAATCGCGATAACCGGGGTCTATCCACCAACCCATATAACGGCTACTTTACCCAATTCACGGGGTTCGCCTCAGTTTCTACTCTCTTCCATGATGTTCTCTGATAATCAGAAAGACAAGGTTTGCCAAAATTCGTTGAATTTCTTTCCAGAATCAAGGAAATTTTGGTCAATCTATCCAACCACCGGTAACACTATGAAGATCAATTTCGAAACCTAGAGAATAGTTCTATGAGCATCCAAGCAGGTTGAATCATAAGCAGTTATAATAACGGAATTATTGACACAAAGTTGGAAGTTTAACCACTAGAAAGGAACCAAATATATATATATATATATATATATATATCCCATAGAAGGGAAATCAAAAGTTTCAAACCGAAACATGCCACCTCTTCCTGATACATATACATCTTAGTTGTCGATAATATCAAATGTCAGTCTTCCTAATCACAGGTTTCAGAAGGAACACTACCGTCGGAGTTAGTCGTTTCATAAAAATTGGCACTACTAGGGCCATCCTAGTCTGGTGTACCGTGCTGTTCGAATGCATCCGCAATTACTCTGCCGTGCTGCATAATCACACCACCTAAACCTGTATGAGATGCATCATAGTGTATCATAAAGTCTTCCTTCTCCCGTTAGGCAACACCAACGCCGGGTCGTTACCAATTTCATCTTAAAACATTCTCTATTACCTCTTAACCACTAATCACATTACTTGATCCATTTGCAATTCAGTGTTAGAATAAACTTAAGGTAACTACTATAATCTATTCGGGGAAAAGAAAGAATTTAATATTCTTCTAAATCATATGCATCTAACGTTCCTAATTCACCATTTTACTGAGTTAAAATAAACTTATACTTAGTACCTGATAGTGGTCATATTACGAGTTTATCGTAGACCCACTGGTCTTTTCCTCTGGTAGTTTCTGAGATCATCGTCTCGCTTACTACTTTATATAACTTTATCCAATCAGGCCATCACTTTCCACTATCTTTACTTTCGAAGCTGGTTCATTCATAATATGGACATTTCGCTGAATAAAACCACCTCAACAATCTCTATTTGGTTTCATAAAATATAACCCATGAAATCCACCTTCTCATGGCGAATTACCATTGACAATATTCACACTAATCCATTTATCCGATAAAATGGCTCTTGTTGCCTCTATCTCAACTGCTCCTGGGTGCTCCCCGTCCTACATCGACTTCTTTGATAATCATGCATCATTCTAACTCCTTTCTCATTAATCTGAAAGTCTCTAAGGATCTTTATCTATCCCCATATAAGACCTCAAGTAATCCTTCCAATCTGTCTTAATTGCTGGTACTACCTCTCGTAGTCCGGCTATAAATCCAACATAAAATTTCAATTCTCTTAATAATATCTCAGTTCTTTGTGCTCACTTCCCTGAGCACTATAATCTTAACTCTCGCTATCCCTCTAGCTACAGCCCTCATTTCTTTGGAGTAACTCCTCATCCTCAATAGGATTCTCCTCTGCTGGAACCTCTTTCGAGTCCTCAATAAGGTACTCTATCGAATTCACAATCCGATCGTCAGCATATAATAAAACATCATCATGCTGCTGCTCGTACGCCTCAAGGTCTGTCGCCTTACTAGTCGATACGAGAACGAGCTAAGTTACTATCATGATACGTAAGAGTTCCCATAAGGGTTGTATATGTCAGTACTACTTGAAGTAGTCTGACTATGAACTTGGCAAGAGTTCTTATTATCTTAGTGAGTTTATTGTTTTAACGTCGCATCATCTCTGGGGTTTATAACGTACGCTCTGATACCACTTCTGTAACACCCCCAGATCCGGGGTCCGGGATCCGGTCGTTACGGTTTCCAATTCTGTCCACAACACTTGAACTTTCCTTAACATAAAATAAATTACATCTCTATGACCCAACACAACAATGTAAAACACACCCGTTATAGTCCCAGAGATGAAATCAGAGTAACAATCAAATTTTTATTAATCACATTATGAGTTCTTACAATCCAAAAGAATTTCAATATAAATACATACTCTTTGCCATCCATTTACATAAGTCATACTAGACCATATACTTGGTACTGAAAGAATAAATCTATCCTACCAATAGCTTCTTCTTCAGCTCTGGTAGTCTCATCGTCCTCGCCCGCGTCGAGTGCACCTTGTGCGAGTCATCTGTTCTAGCTGTTGTTGTGATATAATAATAAAGCAAGGGTGAGCAATAGCCCACCAACAATAATATATAACTGAACGATAATATATAACAGTTAAAGTATCTTTCAAACGATATGCCATGCATTTACGGAAATGATGCCAGTATAATATGAACGATGAAGTTACAAGGTAACTTAAAGTATTTGTTTGTAGAAATATCTGCTACATCAAAAGTAAGAGAGATATTCTCATTGTCATTAAAAAGAGGAACTTGCATGAAAAGATTGTAGTTCCAGTTATGAACACTTTTCCAGCTCTGCCAACAGTAATCATGTTGCAGGAAATAAATAATTTTGGATGATGAACCAATGATGGAGTATTCACCGCGCCCGCTGTTCCAATCTTGATGATCAGTCGAGATCGTACAGCTCAAATTAGATTTACTACCGGTAGAAGGAAGAACTGACGGCTTTACTTGTCTACCGCCTTACTAGCTCTCCCCGGCCAACGGTTGGGCCAAAGAGGATGGACCGGCGCTACTCGGCCTCTTACACGACTCCTAGTTCAAATAAAATTCATAATTCTGAATGTAACGTTCGTCCCCCTTTCCCTAAGTATAATACTTGTTGATAAGACTCCACAAAGTAGTCGTATCTAGTTGGAAAGGAAAATTCACCAATAACTTCCAAGCTATTGCTTGGTAACGAATATCAACTTGTTCCAACCATCTTACCCCTCGAAAGATGAGAAGGTAAACAACGACTTAATAAGTCAATAGTACCCGAGTTGCGAGTGAAGAGAATACTTTATGACCGGGAAGTCGACAAGATAAATATCATTTTCCAAGTAAGGTTCCCTTATTATTAGGGAGATAGACTCAAAGAAGAATGATGTCTGAGAACCTTTCTTGATATAAGATTAATAATAATATGACTCCGAAATATTTTCCGTAATAATCGAAGAAGATAGACCTTATTGAGGTTATTCTAAGTATGGAATAAATATTCAGAGAATATTTATTGAATTAAAAATATTTAAAGAATATTTAGGAATATGAAAGAATATCTTTAATCAGAGTATTTTTCAAAATAATCCCTGAAGAAATATCAGGAGAATATTTATTGAATAAATAAATATTTAAATGAATATTCAAAATAATATTCATTAATTAATAAGACCTGAAAGGAATATTTAAGATAATATTCATAATTAATTAAGAATTTAAATGAATATTCAAAAAGTAATATTCATTTAATGAATAATATTCTAAATGAATATCAAGTAATATTCATTTAGTAATCCAAGCCTCAAAGGAATATTCGAGATAATATTCGATAAATAAATCAAGCTTCAGATGAATATTAAAATAATATTCATCAAGTAATTAATATCTTAAATGAATATTCAAAAGTAATATTTATTTAATAATATTCTAAATGAATATCCAAATAATATTCATTTAGTAGTCTCATCTTTAGAAGAATATTCGAAATAGTAATCGATAATCAATTCGACTCTGAATGAATATTGTAAAATATTTTTCGTCGAATGGTTACGTTCAAATAATTATTTGAAGTAAGGATCGTGAAATAAATAATCTTGAACGAATATTTAAATAATATTCGTCGCCCAAATAATGGAAAATATTTACTTAAATATTTTCCTCCGAGGTAATCTCGATATATCAAGAAATATTGACTCCCGGTCTATATTTGATGAATAAGTTGTATACGCCCTTCTATGCGGGTCTTACAATAACCGGCTTATAATTGATACGTTAGCTATCTAATTTATAAGTCAATAAACAATCAGGGAACAAGCATAACGATATAACTTGAAAGTACGCATGCATGCTATGCCATATGTATAACAGAAAACATATATATATATATATATATATTCAATCACAACAACAGCCTAAAAGAAGGGAATTGAAACTTGCCTGATGCTCGAGAAGTGGTAGGGGCTCGTGACAATGTCAAACAATCTAGACAAAGTCAAAAGAAAACGTACAATTAATCCCCTAGATGATTCACTTATAATTCAATGCTTAAACACGTAAGAAATACACAACGAAGGCGTTACTAGCTCGCTTTAGGCTCGTACTATGTCCATGTCAATCGACAAATACTTAAGTCGAAGATTTGTTTTAGAATTCGGATCTCATTCGCCAGTTTCACTAAGCGGTTTACAAAGTTATAATCGAGTGCTCCTTTAAGGGTTCCTTCGCACTTAACCTTGATTCAAATATTTTTATAAAATCTAAAAATAATCTTTTTGACACGAGGTCTTCTCTCATATATTTATTATGACCTCTAGTATTTAATTACCAAGATTTGCAACCGAATTTATCACCTTAAAGGGGTTCAATTTCAGTTACGAACTTTCGTTTACGGATTCGAACTACTTTTAGTAAATCGGTCATAAATCCTAAACCGTAAGTCTGTTTGATTCAATTCTTTTTCCAAAATGATCTACGACTCAAGATCTACAAGGACATGTTAGATACTTGTCCAGTTTCGGCCATTAGACCTACCGTGATGCATGGTTTTCAATGATTAACGAAATTTCGGCATTATAACGGCTATAATACGAACGTTCCAAAAATCACAAGCCACACCGGGCATCAATACAATTTATACACATAATAAACATCTAACAAGTCCAGAAGCTACTGATCTTAGCATCAAAATCATCTTGCATCTTAAATCATATAACTAATTACATAATCATGCTTATAATTATCACTATAATCATACCAAGCTAAATCCATCAAAAACATTCATAAATCTCAAATCAAATGCTAGGGTTTCAAGAGATCTACCTTCCTTGGAGTATGATATAACCTTAATAATCTTGGTATGGTCCTTGTCTAGCTTAATCAAACCTTAGATCATGCAAAGAAATCATGAAAACAAGATTAGTTCTAAAAAAACACTATTCATCGTCAATCTTGTAAAAATCATATAAAATCAAAAACTAAGAGTTTGGTTCTAAAATTTTTACCACACCTTCTAATATTCAAGGGATTTCTTTTGAGCTATAGAACACAAGAATCCAACCATGGGAGCTAGGGTTTTGAGCCCCATCTTTCTACTGATCAGAACCTGGACAGTTTTGGTCCTCCAACTTTAAGCATGGATTTGACTAGGCTATACTGCTTGGATTTCCATGAAATTTGGAAAGAATCTTGCCCATGGAGTGGAGAAGCTATGGTTAAAATTTGGTGATTTTATCATGGATAGAAATGAAGATATGAATTTTTCTTTGAACCTTGCTCCTACTGAGCAGTTTGGAGAGATATGGTGTTTATTGCTTTCTCTTTTCTTCCTTTGACTAATTCAACTAGCTTTGATCTAATATCTTGATATTATCAGTTAGGTGGGCTGAGTTGGATGCATTGGGGCAAGAGCCAAGAGTCTTGGACAAGCTTGGTTAATTGTTTTGTTTTTTTGTGAAATGATTTAAGTGTTTTAATCACTTAAATGCTAATTACTCTTGATTTAATCTTTGATTAAATCATTCCATCCACTTGATATAATACTCTTGATGATCATATAAGATATTTAATCTTGATATGAATTCAATCCATGATTCATTCGCTTTATCGCTTAATCTCGTTATAACGTTTTAGCGGTTTCTAGAACGCTTGTTTCAATGCCTCAGTGATTTCCTACCTTCATTCTTAAATCCAATATAATAACATCCCAAAATATCAAATCCTCAAAGTTAATGTCTCAATTCTAGGATTATAATAATATATAATCCACTGTCCGGTCAAATATTATACCGAAAAAGAATTTGGAATTTCTGAATTCCGATCGTCTCTGCATTCACTTATTTCCTCCGCGTATTACTAATATGACTTCGAAACATCCATATCACGTCCCGTACATAGGGTGGCGTGAAAAGTTTTCCAACTTACAAAATCACTATTCATCCACCAAATTACTATGCACGTACAGGAAACACTATGCACGTACGGGAAATACTATGCACGTACAGGAAACACTATGCACGTACGGGAAACACTATGCACGTATGGGAAACACTATGCACGTACTCATTTCCCTTTAAGGATCCATTAGCTCCTTCCTGGACGGTAGATTATTCTTATGTAGGTCCTCAACCATCGAATTACTCTATTCTGACAATATACCAATGCATCAGGATTATTGTCCAAAGCAATATCCATTCATTACAATCATTGTTCTTTGAAACCACCATTCATTAGTGCTCTTTAACCACAATAAACAAAAGTTTTAATTCTACCCAAAATTCAGGTTATTACATAAACTCTAAATTGCGGTTACCTGAGCGTCTGAAACCGGACTCCTTTTGCTTAACAAAAAATATATCAATTCCAACCGGGGTTCCAGCTTCAAGAATATATCACTTTCCATATTCTTGTGATAATTCTATTTTCTCATAACCCGTCCAGGTGTAAGCTACGGCTGTTGAGGATCTGAAACCGGACTCTTTTTGCTTAACAAAAAATACAACAATTCTAACCGGGGTTTCAGCATTAAGAATATATCACTTTGCATTTCTTTGTGATAAATCTTTTTCCTCACAGCCAGTCCACTTGATAGTAAAATCCTTGGGATTAATTAATTTAGCACTTCTGTTGCTTGCACAATGATTCTTTCACGTACCAGTCTTGATAGCTTGAACCACTGAAGTTAATGACGAACAACCACTGTTTAATGTTGCCACTCGATGTACTGTCTAGTTCATGAGTGACTAACCGCAATGACTGTTCTTCATATATTGACTTTAAAATCTGGTTCCTTTTCTTTTCTCCTCTCTCTATTAATTCTTCTGTACTATTTCTGTCACTGTCGAAATCTCTGTCACTTTAAATGAATCAACTTCTTTAACGAATACTTCACTGAGGCTTGATCAGATGTCTGAACTTCTTTCAATGTAGTAATTCTTCAAGTCTGTAGATTGACCTTGATCGTTTTCTTCTGACAGATAATACTATCTGAGATTCCTTGTGACAGTCTATATACTATTTACTAATACAATCTTGTTTAAGTTGAGTTGTATCCTCGAAATACAAATAGGCTACATCATATGCCTTTCATGTACATCTCTCCAAGATTCTTTGTAGGCTATTCCAAAGTACATTACAGATTGTGGTCCATAAAGTGCTTTGGCTTGTTGCAGGTTTTTGACTTGTACAATTCTTCAGTATTTTGTCTCCAATATTGTATTCGAGAAGTAACTCTGTTGGTGATTCGAGAACTAGAATTGGCTTGATCGATAACTCTAAGTTCTCGAATACTATTGGTGATTCGAGAACTAGAATTGGCTTAATCGATAACTCTGAGTTCTCGAATACTGTTAAACTGATATATCGAATGACTTCTCGAATAAGTATTTTCTTCAGGAATCCTTGAGATATCGAATAGAACATTGCCTTGTTGACTCTTAGAGAACCTGAATGATGCTTTGACTTGTTGACTCCTTGAGTTCTCGAATAGAGTATTTAGACATGTCGAATTTCTGAGTTCTCGAATAAGGCTTTGACTAGTTGACCTTCAGAGATATCGAACAATGTCGTTTGAGATATCGAATCCCTGACTTCTCGAATGCTAGACTTCTCGAATAGACAAATGTACTTCTCGAATTGGTACTTAGGCAAATTCCTCATTTCTTCAAATCCCAACTATGATTATTTGACAGTCTTTATCTCCTTGCTTGAGGCATGAACCTTGGAACTTCTTTCAAGCATTATTCTTGACTTTCTTAGTATAGTTACATAACTAGGATTTGATGCCTATTACAAGTACAGAACAAATAGAAACTCTAAAACTAGAGGTTCCCTCAGTTAAGAGGTCATGTAGGTAATGCATAGCATTACACATACTTAGGCTTGTTATTATATGAGTATAGGCATGTCTCTGTGACTAACAAAATGGTACTTACTTATTACTCACAATGCTTGATCATTTAATTTAATTCAATTCGTAACACCTGTTCTTTGATTCTGTTATGGAATCTATATTTTTATTCATTGCAGGAAGCTTTCGATACATCCGGATGGCGACAAAAAGCATAGAGGTTCCAGTAATCCAGTCTGTCTATGTATCTGGTGCATGTTGATTCCAAAAGTTCCACGACTGAACACAAAGTGAAAGCAGATTTTGTGCTAACTCTAAATGAGTAATTTAATCAGAATCATATACAGAAGAAAAGTAATAGCCCTTACAATTTTGTCCGTAGTTACCACTGTTATCTATACTGGCCTTTTGTCTCTTACATTTTTCAAAAAGATTGACTTAGTAGTATATATTGCAGCTACCATCTGGTTTGGTGCCTCCATAGCAACATGGGGTTGGCCTTCCTTCATTGAACTAAACGATCTTAAAGATGATAAAAATGGATATATAGTTGCTGATCGAAGCATCATTGAAGCAGAAGTTAAAATAATTTTGTGCCACTTTATTTGGGTGCTCAAAAAATTAGGCGAAGCAAACCCTCGCCTCAAAATCAATCTGGTGGAACTTTATTGTAACACCCCCAAATCTGGGTTCAAGGATTTGGTCGTCACGCGGAAATCCTCAATATCAAATCACCTGTTTAATAACATTAAACCACCTGTAGTCACTTAATAACTGAATTACGACATTTGAGACCCCAACCACCAAGCATCTTTTAGGTTATAGGGCTAGAAACAAGAACTCAAATAATTACATTTCTCATTGTATCCATTTAATTACATCACATTGCGTCTTACAAATCTTATACTACTAGTATAGCCTCTTTGAGTAGTACACCAGCAACCAGTACTACTCGGTACAAATTAAAATAAATATTACACATCAATATACCTACATATAACTTACTCCAGCTATAGATTTTCTGGACCATATTGTCTTCATAAGGGCATACTGCCTGCTTCTTCCGAGCTATGCAGATAAGCCTCATCCGCCTACCTTCCTCCGAAAGGTTAATATTTGAAAACAAGCAAGTATGAGCGAAAGAATTGCTCAGCAAGTTATTAATAGAACTTAACAATATATATAACATGTCCATAAAATCTCTGAAAACTTTTGCTATGCATACTATGAACAAAGTTCTAGTGTAATTTAAAAGATGAAGTTACAAGGTGATTCAATATAACCTTTCCGTAAAAATATTTGCTATGCAAAAATATAAGCAGAATATCAACATATAACTAATACTTAATATCATCCTTGAAACATTTATAACCATGAAACTTCAATAGAGGAAGTATAATGTTTAAAATAACATCAACTGAACAGATTAAGTTCATAATAACAGGGATAATCTTCATACCTTAGCGAAATAGTATACACTATAGTTTTGCTAATCTTTAAGAAAACTTTTGAAAATATGCAGTTCAATATACTGCTATGTCGGTTGCTCTTTATCATATACAAACCGAACCTTTATAAGGTTCCCTTTCAGTAGTATTCAAGTCTGAAAGTACATACATATATACATATACCATTTTCGTCAAAACACCCTGCAGTTCAATATTCTGTACAGTGTATAAGTTCTTTAACCACTTGATAAGTTTAAAACTCATAAATAAATGCTGACAGAATGACCAAAATATAAAAAGGAAACTTCCGTTTAAAAACCATATGGTTCAAGATACTATATAAGGAGCACACTTTTAGAATACTTGTTTCTTAACGAGTGCAAGACCGACGATTTATAAATCGATAGTTTGCAAAGTTTTAAATTTGATAATACTTTTCAGTATAACAACTAGAGTTTGAAACCATGACTCTTCCGCCAAAAACATTTCATACCATCCAAGGTATAGAAAACATCATTTTCAAACCTTTTCCTTTATTCCTTTTCGAAAGCTTTTGTTCGAAATATTGAATAACATTGAAAATTCGTGCCACTGTCAATATTATCGATAATTGAGCACCTAGGCTTTCATTACAGTATTGCAGTACAATTCCAATTGGAAGAACATGGACTATTCTGGAGTACACCTGGTACAAGGTGATCAGCCATTGTATCGTACAAAACTTCGCTACTAGTAGATGGGAAGCGATCCTTCTTTCGAGGTCGTGGCCCTGACCGCATTCGGGTCTTATGCTGGACTGTCCCACCGCCTTTTTACGTTTGATGGACTTTCTCACATCATTCTTACTCATACCCTGTCACACAAGGTGCCAGGTCCTTCTTACACATACCCTGTCACACAAGGTGCCAGGTCCCTCCAATCCCTTGGAGAATCCTATCCAGATCCCTAGCACGACTAGTCAATAGCTTTACTTCAACTTTGTATCCTTACTCCCGGAAGTATTTGAGGAAGCAAGTTGGACATGTGGGTTGACTTCCGTCAACAGATTCTTTTGACAATAAGCTCATTTCGAAAACATACGGGGGAGGACAAGAATCATTATTCACTTTCTGAACTGAGTTCCCTATTTTTGATAAGTCGAAGAACTTTTGTTCCTGGTTACAAGAATTGATTTAAATCCGCACAATATTTGGAAACCTGTGATGTTTTTAAATAGACCTTCTGAGGATCAGAGAATATTTTAAATGACTTTGAAAGTCCTTAAACACTCTTTAAATAGTATTTTATAACCTTTAAATAATTCAGAGAATTTAATAAATATTTAAGTAATATTTATTAAATAATAAATGTTTAATAAACCCTTTTTAAATGAATTAACAAAGCAATATTCATTTATTTAAATAAATATTCAAATAATATGTATTACTAGTATTTAAACAATTAATAACCTCAAAGTACCCAAAATATACTTTTGAGATATTTTAATCAAAGATCAAAATAACTAATACTGACTCCCCGTCAATAAATAATTAACCATTCATAAATCCTTTTTAAATGAATCCTTTTAATATCCATTGAATAACACTCAAATAACCTTTATCAATATCATTACAGATATTTTTAACCAAAAATATCTCATTTATAACTATTGGAATATCTTTAATCTGTAATCGAAAATAAACTATCTCCGGCATTGCTCCGGGTTTCCGACAGTGTTTAAAAAAACAAATATTAAAACATCAATCATCCTTTTTAAATGAATATTCAAATGAATATTCATTTAATTAAATGAATATTCCAAATAATAATTATAACTCCAAGATATCCAAAGTATGGAGTATTTTTAATCATGCAAATACTTCATCTCCGGTACTCCTCCGGGTTTTCGTCAACATACTTTATAAAATAATCCCGATTCGCGGGCTAAGTTCGAAAACATAACACATGCTCCACTTTCAGAGCCTTTATACATACCGGCTTATATCTGCTACCTCATAACATATAGGCCAATTCCAAATTACGAAGATTCATATATGTATATTCAATATATATATATATATATATATATATATATATATATATATATATATATATATGTATATGTATATGTATATGTATATATCAAGAGGTAGAATTTAATATCATTAGTAAGGCTAAGAATATACTGATTTTGAAAATAATGCACAGGACTGGAAACATGCAATCATGGATTGAAACTTAATCTGCATACTTCATATATTTCAAAATATATATACTCTTAACGATAGAGTATGCATAATTAAACTTGCCTCTAGTCCTTAACAGAGAACAGAAATCGCGAATAAATCCTTTGCACCTCGTCCAAGCAATTCCATGGAGGTAATTTACCTTTCTTCGTACGACGCCTCGATCCTTCCTTTTTTGATGCACGTCGCTCCTGTTGGTGTATACTGAAAATATTTATTTAAAGTATATACATTTATTTCTGGCCCAGTTTTATTGAGAATCATTTAAATGTTTACATGCTGTCTAATATTATATATTGTGGACAATCTAGTATCAAATGGGATACAGAATATTAGATAGTTAAATACGGTTTATATAATATAATAAGGTTCACATCACAGGTGGAGTTAGACAATCCACTGGAATGGCTGTAGTATTATTTAGATTAGTTTATATTGACTAATAAATAATACTAGTATACTTTGTGTATATTGAACAGGATCAAATTTAGAATTGTTCCCTTATACTGATTAAGAAGGAGAATTAAGATTCTATGTTATTATTAATGCTTAGGTTCTTAATCCAAATATAGTAAGTGACACGTGTATATTATTTACATGCTTTGATTTATATATGAAATAATTCTTTTGATTTATTTCATTATATTTTGGGTGATGAAATAATATATATGGTGAATATTATTTATAGAAGGAATCCATGTCCTGATAATATTCAGGTTAATGATGTCCCCTTGAAAGCTCAAAAAGATTTAATTATGTGAAACCCTGCAGGTGGATTTATTCCGGCATAATTAAATAAAGGTTGAGTGGATGATCAAGGATAAAAGATATTAATTAAATGAATTATCAGTAATTTATTTAATTAATGGACATGCGATATTTTAAACATGGGGAATTTAATATGCAAATAATATTAGAACCGAATTAATTAATTAAATTACGGTATGAGGAAAGGTAGTGCAAATATTAATTCTTTAGTGGATTGAATTAATATTAAATGACATTGGGTTGGGCTCGGAATGTCATTGGGAGGCCTAACCTAATTATCCATGATCCCTATTGTAGCCCTATATATATTCTTATTCTCTTCTTGCTAGGGTTGGTCGGAAAAATTTTGTAGCCACCCAGGAGCAAGAAGAGAGGTTAACTTGAGAAGACGAAGGCCACACTTCGCTCAAGGGAATTTGGGAATACAATAGAATAGCGTGGAATCAACCGTTAACAAGGTGACTTTTCTATTCGTACTCGTTAATTTATTGTATCGAAAATCGCAGTGCCAGGATCTGATTGTTCCAACAATTGGTACCAAGAGCTAGGTTCAATGGTTCTGCGATTTTTGATACGATGTCCATGTCGTAATTATATATGCATGTATATAGTGGCAGGCTTGTATTGCAGGTTGTTATCCACTATAATGGCTATGTATATTTTAATTATGTGTTTGGATCCCACGTGGTTTAATCGTGGTTATTTTGTTTGGTTTTCACGTGGTTTATCGTGGTTGTAAAACACGAGCGATGATGGTGTTAGAATAGATTTACAAAATTAGTTTTGTATTAGATCTATTTTTTTGTAATTGTTTGTTGGATTTTATTAAGATCCGGGTATTTTGTAACAATTATGTGCGATCGGAAATCAAAATGGAGAAAAAAAAATTTATCCGCTGCAAAGCTGGTTGAAGGCTGCTGTTGGTTTGGTGTGAAAGATTGTGAACAGAAATAGAAGCAACAGGCGACAGAGGAGAGGCGGCGCGCGTGAAAATTTCTGGTCAAAAGCCTGTAACGCAGGTGCAGCTTGCGTTACCAGTGAAAACTGGAGTTGAGCAGGCTGTAAATGCGCAACAGGTCTGTAAAAGGCAGTAACGCATGACGCACATGCGTGACAGGGATTCCTGGGCTGTAACGCCTCTTCAAGCTGCGCAACATCAGTTTTTTGGCAGAAAAATGTTTTTTCAGCAGAACACAGGGCTGGAATTTTTTTTTTCAAGGGGCCATAATTGTGGAAAATTTTATTTTAATTTTTTCCACTGAGTTTTGATTATTGATTTAATTAATTATGTTACGTGTGTTGTTAATTATGTGTGTAATTATTTTTTAAATGCATGTTTAACATAATTAGGACGACATGGACATAGTATTTATTTATTATGCTTTAATCATGAATAGCATGCTTTTATGTTATGTGTTTTGTGTATTTTGATACATGTGGACTGCGATTAAATAACATAAGGCGATGCATGCTAGATAAAATTCCTCAATTTTAAATAAAAATTCTAAGTGGGTAAGGGAATTAATTAGGAATTAAATCCCAAGGTCTCCATTATTTTGTATGTAATATAACCTTTTAAATAATGTAGATGGTATATATGATCACCTAACGTGGCATACTATTTACAGTATTTTAAAAGGTTGTAGAAATTACTAGAACAAAATTCTTAAATTAAATTAAGAATATTGAAAGGTATATAGATCACCCTAACGTGACGTACCAAGTTTCATAGAATTCGTAATGAAAATTGAATACTCTTTTGATGTTGACTATGGAAAATTCTGTCTAGGATTCGGGTATTAAGCGAGGCCGTTGTGACTCCTCCGAGACCTGGGAATTATCCATTAACATATCAAACGGATGTATTTGGTTTAAGTAATTTAAGATTTGATAATGGCATACACTTAGCTATGAAAAATAATATATAGTCCACCCTAACGTGGCGTATTATTTAGTAATAGGACCGAAGTAATATTTAAACGAATTTAAGTGGTATATATGTCACCCATCGTGGCGTACCAGATACTTATGGTGTTTAAATCTGAGTGCATTAATTTTAATTAATTGTTAGAGGAAACCAATAGGTTTTAAGATTTGTGCAACTCTCTGATTATGTGTTACATGTATGATTCTCAGGAATAGATCATTATGGGCTTTAATCCACTATTCACCATACTTAAGGATAACAAACTTACTGGACCAAACTATATTGAATGGAAACGTAATTTGGACATAGTGTTGACTGCTGAGGAGTACAAATTTTGTACTTATGAACCCAAGCCAGATCAGCCTGCTGAAGATGCTGCTGAAAGTGAGAAGGAGTATTATAAGCGATGGGTTAAGGCTGATGAGATGTCGCGATGTTACATTCTGGCAGCAATGTCGGGTGTTTTGCAACATCAGCATCAGGCTATGGCCACTGCTTCAGATATGCTCTTTATTCTCAAGGAACTTTTTGGGGAACAGAATAGGGCTGCTAGGCAAGTAGCAATGAAGGCTTTAATGAACACTCAGATGGTTGAAGGAACACCTGTAAGGGATCATGTTCTCAGAATGATGTCTCATCTGACTGAGATGGAGATCCTTGGTGCTGATATTGAAGGAGAAACCCAGATCGATATCATCCTTATGAGCTTGCCCAAAAGTTTTGAGCAGTTCCGCTTGAATTACACCATGAACAAAAGGATGTATAGTCTCGCGGAACTTCTGACAGAACTTCAGGCAGCTGAAGGACTCTTTAAACAGAATGTTCAAGTGAATGTGGCTGAGAAAGCTTCTTCATCTAAGCCGAAAGGTAAGAAGAAGAAAAAGACTCAGACACAGAAAGCTGGAAAGGTTGCTATTACAGTGGGAGTTCAAGGTGGTGTGAAAAATCCTAAGGGCAAGTGCTTCAGGTGCAAGCAGTCAGGTCACTGGAAACAGGATTGTCCTCTTCCTAAGAAGACAAACAATACTGGTATATCTCTTTCTCTAGTTACAGAAACATATATAGCGGCTATATCTACGAGAACTTGGTGTGTAGATACAGGAGCCACTGACCATGTTTGTAACTCTATGCAGGGGTTCCAACAATCCAGAATGCTTAGAGATGGCGAGATATATGTGTTCATGGGAGATGCTACGAAAGTAGAAGTAGTTGCAGTTGGAATAATTACATTATCTTTTTGGCGATGATATGATTTTGGTTTTGAACAATTGTCTTTATATGTACCTTCGTTTAGAAGGAATTTAATTTCGGTTTCTAAACTTGCCATGGATGGTTATAATGTTTGTTTGGATCGTAATGTTTCTATTATGATGAATAAACGAGTTATATGTTCTGGTACATTGCAAGACAATTTATATATTATTAATCCTATCCAACCAATGCTGCAACATAAGGAAACTAATAACATTCTTTCTAGCTCAAATAAAAGAAAGAAACCTTCTGAATTGAACCAAACATATCTTTGGCACTTAATATTAGGTCATATTAACTTGAGGAGGATTCAAAGACTGGTAGTAGATGGGCCATTAGGCTCGTTGGCAATGGAGCCATTTCCAGTTTGTGAATCCTGCTTGGAAGGTAAGATGACTAATAGGCCTTTTAAAGCAAAGGGGAATAGAGCCAAAGAAGTGTTAGAATTGGTTCATACTGATTTATGTGGACCTATGAGTATCCAAGCAAGGGGAGGTTATGAGTATTTTGTCACTTTCATTGATGATTATTCTAGATATGGGTACATTTATTTGTTACGCCGTAAGTCTGAGTGCTTCGAAAAATTCAAAGAGTACAAAGCAAGTGCGGAGAAGCGACATCTTGGAAAATGTATCAAGTCACTACGATCAGATCGTGGTGGTGAATACTTGCTTGGAGAATTTAGGGAATATTTATCAAAAAATGGGATCACATCCCAATTGTCTGCACCTGGCACACCTCAGCAAAATGGTGTAGCAGAGAGAAGGAATCAGACTCTTTTAGAGAGTGTTAGATCGATGATGAGTTATTCAGATTTACCCAAGTCGTTTTTGGGATATGCTATAGAAACAGCGGCTTACCTTCTGAACTTGGTACCTTCTAAGTTGGTTCCCAAGACTCCAATAGAATTGTGGACTGGTAGCAAACCAAGTCTAAGACATATTCATATTTGGGGTTGTCCAGCACATGTGCTGAACAAGAACGCGACCAAGTTAGAATCTCATACAGAAGTAAGGCTGTTTGTAGGCTATCCCATGGGAACGAAAGGTTATTCATTTTATAGTCCTAGGGATCGAGATATCATGTTAGCACCAATGCTAGATTCTTAGAAGAAGACTATATAATGAACCATAAACCCATGAGTAGTATCGTTTTAGAGGAACTAGTGGGAGGGACAGATAATCCCCAAGTGCCAATAGTACAAGTAGAATAGCCACAAGAAAATGAACAACTTAACACTAATACTGCACCAGTGCCTCGTCGTAGTGGGAGGGTTGTTCAACAACCAGATAGATTCATGTTTTTGGGAGAGTCCTCGGACTTGGTCTCTGGCGAACATGATGAGGATCCCAGGACATACGAAGAGGAAATTCTAGATAAAGATGCAGATCTATGGCAAAAGGCAATGGAATCTGAGATGGAATCTACGTATTCCAATCAAGTTTGGGAGCTCGTGGAACCACCCAAAGGTGTAAAACCCATTGGATGTATGTGGATCTACAAGAAGAAAAGAGGATCTGACAAAAAGGTGAAAGCCTGGAAAGCACGACTTGTTGCGAAAGGGTATACTCAGAAAGAAGGGATCGATTATGAGGAAAACTTTTCGGCGGTTGTTATGCTTAAGTCGATCCGGATTCTTTTATCTATAGCAGCTCATCTCGATTATGAGATTTGGCAAATGGATGTCAAGACAGCTTTCCTTAATGGAAGTCTTGAGGAAACCATCTATATGCAACAACCAAAAGGATTCATTAAGGAAGGCGAAGAGCATCTTGTTTGTAAGCTTAAGAGGTCTATTTATGGACTAAAACAAGCTTCTAGGGACTGGAATATTCGTTTTGATCAGGCAGTCCAGTCATATGGATTTGATCAAAGTCCAAGCGAATCATGTGTGTATAAGAAAAGTGAGGGTAATGCAGTGGTTTTTCTAGTACTGTATGCAGATGACATTTTACTCATTGGAAACAATGTTAAGATGTTGTCATCAGTAAAGGCATGGTTGTTCAAACAATTTGAAATGAAGGACTTAGGTGAAGCGACATACATCCTTGGGATCAAAGTAATAAGGGATCGCAAGAAAAGGATGTTGGCTTTATCTCAAGAGCCCTACATTGATGAAGTATTAGCTCGTTTTAACATGCAGAACTCTAAGAAAGGTTTTCTACCTTTTAAGCATGGAGTGGCTCTATCCAAGGAGCAGTGTCCTTCGACACCTAAGGATATAGAGAGCATGAAAGCAGTTCCTTATGCTTCGGCATGTGGAAGCTTAATGTATGCTATGTTATGTACGAGGCCAGACATCTGCTTTGCTGTAGGCATGGTTAGTAGATATCAGTCAAACCTAGGTCAGGAACATTGGAGGGAGTAAAAACTATACTCAAGTACCTGAGAAGGACTAAGGAGTATATGTTAATTTACAAGGTCTCAGATCTATTTCCTTTGGGATATACTGATTCAAATTTCCAATCAGATAGGGATAAGAGGAAATCAACCTCGGGATATGTTTTTACTTAGGGAGGTGGAGCCGTTATATGGAGGAGTGTAAAGCAGAAATGCATTGCAGACTCTACCATGGAAGCCGAGTACGTGGCGGCCTCTGAGGCTGCAAAGGAGGCTGTATGGTTCAGGAACTTCCTTTTGGACTTGGATGTGGTACCTAATTTGCGTAGGAGTTTGATAGTGTATTGTGATAACACTGGTGCTGTGGCAAATTCGAAGGAACCGCGAGATCACAAAGCAGCTAAACATATTGAACGTATGTATCATCTCATACGAGGAATCGTAAAGCGAGGAGATATAGTTGTGGCTCACATATCATCAGAAGACAACTGGGCAAATCCTTTCACAAAGAGCTTGCCAGCCAAGATTTTTGACAGGCATGTGGAAGCGATAGGAGTCAGATGGATGGACACATAGTTTTTTGTGTAATAGTGGATTAAATAAACACTGATATACTCATAGAATATTTTGAGTATAAGTGGGAGATTGTTGGTGTATACTGAAAATATTTATTTAAAGTATATACATTTATTTCTGGCCCAGTTTTATTGTGAATCATTTAAATGTTTACATGCTGTCTAATATTATATATTGTAGACAATCTAGTATCAAATGGGATACAGAAAATTAGATTGTTAAATACGGTTTATATAATATAATAAGGTTCACAGCACAGGTGGAGTTAGACAATCCACTGGAATGGCTGTAGTATTATTTAGATTAGTTTATATTGACTAATAAATAATACTAGTATACTTTGTGTATATTGAACAGGATCAAATTTAGAATTGTTCCCTTATACTGATTAAGAAGGAGAACTAAGATTCTATGTTATTATTAATGCTTAGGTTCTTAATCCAGATATAGTAATTGACACGTGTATATTATTTACATGCTTTGATTTATATATGAAATAATTCTTTTGATTTATTTCATTATATTTTGGGTGATGAAAAAATATATATGGTGAATATTATTTATAGAAGGAATCCATGTCCTGATAATATTCAGGTTAATGATGTCCCCTTGAAAGCTCAAAAAGATTTAATTATGTGAAACCCTGCAGGTGGATTTATTCCGGCATAATTAAATAAAGGTTGAGTGGTTGATCAAGGATAGAAGATATTAATTAAATGAATTATCAGTAATTTATTTAATTAATGGACATGCGATATTTTAAACATGGGGAATTTAATAAGCAAATAATACTGGAACCGAATTAATTAATTAAATTACGGTATTAGGAAAGGTAGTGCAAATATTAATTCTTTAGTGGATTGAATTAATATTAAATGACATTGGGCTGGGCTCGGAATGTCATTGGGAGGCCTAACCTAATTATCCATGATCCCTATTGGAGCCCTATATATATTCCTATTCTCTTCTTGCTAGGGTTGGTCGGAAAAATTTTGTAGCCACCCAGGAGCAAGAAGAGTGGTTAACTTGAGAAGACGAAGGCCACACTTCGCTCAAGGGAATTTTGGAATACAATAGAAGAGCGTGGAATCAACCGTTAACAAGGTGAATTTTCTATTCGTACTCGTTAATTTATTGTATCGAAAATCGCAGTGCCAAGATCTGATTGTCCCAACAGCTCCAACATGATTACGCCCTAATGGTACTGAAATGGTTACGAGTACGTGTCAGTCCAACCTCGTATCTCGAGTAGACACAACTCAGAATTACCACTAGGTCACATAAGGTCAAACTATAGGTGTCCTCCCTATAGTTGATTGCTCTATTACCACTTAATGCACATAACACATTTAGTAATAGCAAACGACACGGGAAGAGTCTCCTTTTATAAAGTGGACATTTCCGGGTACTAAACACATCATAACCCTACAACAACTTAATCAACTTCACTTAACATATACAACTATAATACCATTGACTTTCTATGACAAAACTTAATTAATAGATAATCCTCAAAACACAATCAATCCTCAACCTCGAATTAATTCACTTAACACATATACACATAAATAGTTAACACCCAAAGCATACCTTTAAACCATTGAAATCAAATAAGTTAAATAAATTTAAATGCAGGGGATTTTTAGAAAATTTCGGCATGTAGTATTCGTAAATAGGATTATCCCCCTCTTTTTCAATTCAACAATTTAATCTTATAAACCACACGAAAATAAAGCTGCCTCAAATTGCAGCAACATAAAAGTAAACAAGTAAGAAAAGTACCCGCCCAGACTTGCGGCATCTAAACAATTAAGGAAAGTACCCGCCCAGACTTGCGGCACATAGCACATAAGAAAAAGTATCCGCCCTGACTTGCGGCACATAAACAATTAATGAAAGTACCCGCCCAGACTTGCGGCACCTAGCACATAAGAAAAATAAACTAACAGTTTATCCTTGCTATAGATCATATTTGAAAACTATACAACCAGTAAATGTATTTTTATTATAAGAAAACTTTTCGAGATAATCTTTTTGAAAATTAGACTATCCCGAGGTCACAACTCCTCAATAACCAATCACAACAATCTAAACAACTTATACATCACTACTAACCGACAATCAATTATCCACATATAGTTCACCACCAAGTACTTAACAAGTATGACATTCAACAATTACTATGACTCGACTTATAACATTTGGCACATAAACATTTACAACTTAGCAACTCATGTTACTCTAACACATTATACGACTATAGCAATTAACGACCACTAAGCCCGAACATATTATCGAACCCACAATTAATACCAAATTTATAAGTAACCACCAACAATCATTAAACCCGAATATTTAATCGAACTCGCACTTAATCACAAGTATACTTAACAAATATTGACTCTCCGAATTAAATGATGGAAATAAAACAATATTCATAATTTACAACATTAATCTAATTACAAAAATTAACACATTCATCTCACAATTTAAATCTAATTAAATTACAACATCTAAAATATACCATTTTTGTTTGGTCCGACCCACCACGAAACATCTCCACCATCTCTCTCTCTCTCTCTCTCTCTCTCTCTCTCTCTCTCTCTCTCTCTCTCTCTCTCTCTCTCTTCCCCTATTCTTTCCCCTTGCCCAGCTGCTCCCCTCTCCCGCGCGCTGCTGGAGAGCCGCCACCACCATCCGTCACCTGCCACCGCGCGGTGGTCTTCCCCCTCCCCTCGCGACCTGCTGCTACTCCACCACACCACACACGCAATTCACACACACACACACACACACCCCTATATCTATGTATATATTTATAATTAACCCCCAATTTCATTCTCTCTTTCTTCCTCCTTTTCTTCTCTCTCCCTTTTTTTCCCGTTGTTTTCTTTCCCGGGCTGCTGTGTGTGTTTATGCGGCTATGCGTGTGTTTTTGTGTGTATATGTGTGTATTTGTGACGTGCTGTGTGTTTTTAACCCTAATGGGCTTGGCCCAATTGCAATTAAGACAACACAATAAATCACTACATCCTTTTTAAATATTATTTCGTATCAATAAATATAATTTGCAAAAATTAAATCTCTAGCATAATTAAATACTAGAATACTTTTAAAGATTTTTGGAGGAAGAAATAGAATTAAATCTAAATTTTCTAAATTGATATGCATTTTACAAATATTAATAATTTATAAAAACAATCTATAAAAATAATAATTGTGATTCATAAATCACAATTTACAGGACTTTATAAAATACCACGAACATTATTGTTTTAGTAACCTCTTGAATTCTCGATCCATATATATTAATAGAGTAATTCCATAAATCCTCAAATAATTAAAATAATCATTTGCCACAGATTTTAAAATCTTCAAATTATTCAGTAATTTAAAACAAAACCTTTACTGAATAATTCCACACTTCGAAACTTAAACATTTACCCAAATAAACTATTGACTCGAGATATCTACTCGGTCAATAAAATTTTAAAAAGGGACCCAGTTCCACTTAACCGAAAATAATTAAATAATAAAATAATAAAATAATAATAAAAAATTCCTCCTCATTTTAGGAAAACATTATTATTATTATTGAAATAATAATAAAATCATTTCTTGAAAAATCTGGGTTATTACATTTATGCCACAATATCCAATGACAACGACTGAATTTTACTTGAATTGTGTATTGTTTTATAACTATATTTCACCACTTTTGGTTGTATTTAAGGTTTTTAACTGTTTCAATTATGTACTTTAATACTTTTAGAGTAGCATAAGACTCTATGGTGTGCTTGCTTTATGGTGGATGTATGTTAGATGTTAAGGTAGATGGTATTCGACTTTAAGGTGGATGGATAGTGTTGGACATTATGGAGAGGCTTTATTTTGGGTTTGAATGATCGTTGGTTCTGGTTAGGTTTTGATGTAATGAACATATTTGTGGGAAATTTATATGAACAAATATTTCCTGTCAAATTTTCATTATAAAAGTGTTGCAGTAGATAGTATATGAGGTTGCAAGTAATTAATATAAATATGTTGCAAAAACCTGAAATGTGTTGCCACAGGCTGCTCCAAATAGTGTGGGCCCACAGGTGGGACCTACCTATGGTACCCACATGTGGGACCCAAATTTACCAAATTTTAACATCTACTGCAACACTAGTTTACTGTTGATGTACATTATGTTTAACGTTGTCATAAAACTTTCTGGTAACAAAAGTAGTAGTGTTGTCGTAGTGAATAAAAGCGTTGCTGTAGACCCCTATGGCAGCTGTGCAAAATGCAACGCTGAAAAAGTGTTACCGTTTCTTTTTTTTTGCGCTACATCAACGTTTTTTTGCCTTGCTGCAACATTTTGAAAAGATTGCTGCAAGCCATCTATGGCGTAGTGGTTGTATCATTATACAGATAGAGATTCAGACAACAAAACAGAACACAAAAAAAATAAAGTACAATGATGTATGTAGATTAGATCCAAATTAAATTCATATCGAATTATTAATATGTTAATATTAATATTCAGTTCTAACCAAGTATAGCTACTACCGTGAAATATGTATAAAAAACTAAAATCAATTACAAATAAACAAATTAAAAAGATCTCTAGAATGAATTGGAAAAGAAATACTACTAGAATAATAGATAGAATTATAATTACATTATTCTATCAAGAAGAAATCTATACGTACAAGACCATTAATTACTTCAAAATAATTCTTCTTCATTGCCTCTAACTTCATCCCATCTGTCAAAATATTGAGATATTAAAATATCATTAGACAAACTTCTTCAACACAAAGATAAAACCTAAAAACTGAGTTATGGATTTGTTTAAAAAATTAAAAAATTAAAAATAAAACTACTAATTTGTTTATCTTATTCAAATTTTAAAAAATTAAGTTCCTTTAAAAAAGAGTGGAAAACTTAAATCTAAAAATTACAAATAATATAAAACACAAATAATATTTTTAAAATTTCATACATAGATTTCAATATCATGATACAAATATTTAAACACCATTTTTAAGATATAATATATTAATGTAAATAATGAAAAGAAATTTTAAAGAAAATTGATTCTTATATTGGTTTAACATTGCAATGTTTTTTTTCAAAATTGGAAATCCTTAACTTAACATTGATAAAAAAATATAATTATTTAAGGATTTATCTTTGTAAAATATTATTCATAAAATTTACAATCGTGTTGTAAACTATTTAAAATTTTACTCTCAAGTGTAATGAAATAATTTTGTATGATGCCATACATAAAAATAGCAATTTTCAAAATAAAACACACCAAAATTAATTTATTAAATAAAGAAAATTAAAAAAAAATCTTGCATCGCACGAGTTATAAGTGAGTATATATAATAGATTGATAGATAGATAGACTTCAGAACTTCCTTTTTATAACATTATAGATATAAAATTTATTTTCTATTTCGAATATGTTAATTTGAATTCTTCTTCCATAAAAATTCAAAAACATTTTCTATTTCGAAGATGTTAATGTTAAAAAAGGAAATTCTGAAGTATGAAATTTCTTTTATATTTCGAATATATAAATTTGACTTATTATTCCCTACAAATTCAAAAACCTTTTCTATTTCGAAAATGATGGTGTTAATGTTAAAAAAAAGATGTTTTGATTTCTTTTCTGAAAAATAGGGCCTAAAGAAGGAATTTTTGATTTTATTATTTAAAATATAGGAGCTCTAGAAAAATAGATAAATAGGATTCGAGCGATTTCGGAGCTCCCGGGGTTTCCTTTATATAATAGATAGATAGATATTGATTAAAAGTTATTTCTTAGAATTTAAAAAATTGAAAACTAAAAATTAAGGTAAATTATATGTACTTTTTCTTTTTTGAAAAAAAGGAATCAGTTCATTAGTCAAATGCCACACGTCATCTACAAATACAAATGAAATTAAACAGACGCTTAAGAAGCTGTTGAATCATTCCTTCCCGGAGAGGCAACAAAGCGATGGGGAGGCAACCAAACGATTTAAAGATGATTTGAATGTATGTATTTGTTCTCATCTGATTGTTCTGTGCAATTGATCATAGATGCGATCCCATAATAACCTTTATCACTGAATCAAACCCATGAAAAGTCTACCAATCTATAAACTCGGCCATGGAGAACACCAAAACACAACAAAATAAAAAATGAAAACAAGATACATTATTTGAACCTATATTGCATTTGGATCTAAAGCTATATTATTAAAATATTAACTTTAAAGACACATTTGAGATGTTTATGTTCGGTACTACATATGTGGCACAATCAATTTTTTTACATAAAAAATGTTATTTTTTAAATACATATGTCTTATATGTTATGTAAAGATCTGTCTTATATATGCTATAATGGAAACAACATGTATCCATATATTAATTAAAAAACCCAATTATCGAAATTAACTTTCGTATAATACCAATATTTACAATATACATTATTTGATTCTCGACGGTTTACAATTTTTCGTATACTTTGATATTGAAAATTGTTATTTAAATTTTCTTTCCTTTAGATAAAAATTTTGATTACATCCTTAAATAAATTCTTGTTATTACTAAATAGGAGTAGTTGTACTTAGATATATATATATATATATAGGGTCTTGTTCTAATAGAAACTAACTTAGAATAGAAACTAGAAACTAAACCTAAATTAAATATTTCAAGCTAATCTAATGACCAAATTAGGGGTACTCCAATACAAAAAACGTTTAAAATTATTGTCTCTATTCAACAAAAATTAAAAAAATTAAAAAAATTAAAAATTTAAAAAAAAAAAATTTACTGTTCACGTGATGACGTGGCACGTGAACAGTAACTTTTTTTTAAAATTTTTTTATTTTTTTTTATATTTTTGTTGAATAGAGCCAAGAATTTTAAACGTTTTTTGTGAAGGTGCCCCTAGCGGGGCCATTAAAATAAATGAAATATAATTTATTTAGTGTAGGTTTCTAGTTTCTATTCTAAGGTTGGTTTCTATTTGAACGCTAGCCTATATATATATAGGGGCTACTCCAATACAAACCTCCTTAAAATACAAACCTACAAACCAAGCATAATCTAATATTTCAAGCTAATCTAATGACCAAACTAGGGGTACCCCAATACAAAAAATGCTTAAAATAATTGGCTCTATTCAACAAAAAAAATAAAAAAATAAAAAAAAATAAAAAAAAATTCACTGTTCACGTGATGACGTGGCAGTGGATTTCACTGGTTAACGGTGCTTCGCACCTTCTTGTACTGCGCTTCGCGCCTTTATCATTCTAAAGTTGTAAGGAATGGCAATCAATGGTAAAGGCAATAAACGATTGACGGGTGTGTCGAGGGCCTGCGGCCCTCACGACTACCTAACTTATCCGTTTACTGTCTTAAATGCTTCGCATTTCTACGGCAAGTTTTTTTTTTTTTTTTTTTTTTTTTATGGATAGAGCCAATTATTTTAAGTATTTTTTGTGAAGGTACCCTTGGCGGGAACCTTAGAATAAATGAAATATAATTAATTTAGTGTTGGTTTGTAGGTTTGTATTTTAAAAGTGGTTTGTATTTGAGCACTTACCTATATATATATATATATATATATATATATATATATATATAGGGTCTTGTTCTAATAGAAACTAACTTAGAATAAAATTAGAAATTAAACCTAAATTAAATATTTCAAGCTAATCTAATGACCAAATTAGGGGTACTTTAATACAAAAAACGTTTAAAATTATTGTCTCTATTCAACAAAAATATAAAAAAATCAAAAAAATTTTAAAAAAAAGTTACTGTTTACGTGATAACGTGGCACGTGAACAGTAACTTTTTTTTTAATTTTTTTTTTTTATATTTTTGTTGAATAGGGCCAAGAATTTTAAACAGGTGCCCCTAGCGGGGCCATTAAAATAAATGACATATAATTTATTTAGTGTAGGTTTCTAGTTTCCATTTTAAGGTTGGTTTCTATTTGAACGCTAGCCTATATATATATATATATATATATATATATATATATATATATATATATATATATATATATATATATATATATATATATATATATATATATATATATATATATAAGAACTTATATATTCAATGTGATAGTTTTAAAATCGATCACAATTCCAATTTCATACATATAAGAGCCTATTATGTCTAAATAAAAAATAATAAAAAACAAATATTTAAATATTATATACAGGAATATTTTTTTTTACTCACAAAACAGTAGCGGGCACTGGACCTTGCAAATTCCTTGATGAACACAAAATAAAGGAATAAGAATTACACTAATTGCACAAATTAAAGGAAAAAACTAAAGTAAATAATAATATAGTCTACCTAACAACCAACTAGTAATAAATAAAAAGTAATGAAAATTTAATTTTAGAACCATCTCTAGACTATATATATCTCACTAAAACTCTGACTAATTCCTCATCACTTGTTAAATCTGAATAAAAAGTTTTGAACAAATAAAATTCTGAACCAATGATTTATCTATGGTAAGTGATTTTGTTTGTTAGATTAATATTAAATTCTCAGTCTTTCATGCAATAATATCATATCACGACCCCATCAAGTTAAATTTGTTTAATACGACTGTTACTAAGAAGCAGTTTCGTTTCAGTTTGAAAACACTTGGGTGAAGGAGGCAGAGTTTCATTCTGATGTGGTGAAGTATTGGCAAGGCCTTCTACCGTCTCATTTACTGCCAAAACTTATCTCGGTATCTTCTTTTATGGCAAGATGGGTTAGAATTTTTTTCACAAGTTTACAGAGAAAATGATCAAGCAAAAGGAAGTAATTTATGCCTTAAAAAATAGAGAAGATGATGATGGTATTCAGTTATATTTTGATGAGAAGGATAATCTGAATGAATTATTGTTGCATGAGGAGATCTACTATAAGCAACGAGCAAAGGTGTTTTGGTTAGAGGAAGGTGACGCTAACTCGAAATTTTTTCATGCTACAGCTTCAAGCAAGAAAAAGATAAACCATATTTCCTCTCTAAAATCTGATGATGGTATGTCGTGTCAAACCATGATGATCTATGTTGCTTGTTAAAGAATTATTACACGAACGTTTTTGCAGCAACTGATCAGGTGGCCAATTATCCCTTAACTGAGAATGTGGTGAGAGATACGAATGCTCAAAATGATATGCTAACAGCAGAACTCTCCTTCGAGAAATTCACAGAGGCTGTGAAAAGTATGCACCCTGATAAGGCTATTGGACCGGACGCTTTAAACCTGCATTTTTCCAACATTTCTAGAAATTTCTTGGCAGGAAAGTGTTTAAATGCCGTCAAGATTGGCTTACTGATTGCAAATTTTCAGCTAATATAAACAACACTACACTAGTACTCATTCCAAAGAAGGAGAAGGTAGAAGAAGTCAAGGACTTAAGGCCTATAGCTTTATGTAATGTGTTATATAAAATTGTTGCTAAGGTGCTAACGAATATACTACAGAAAATTGTGCCTGTTTTGATCTCTTAAGAACAAAGTGCATTTGTACCTAGTCGTAACATTACAGCTAAGAAGCAAGGACACGGGTGCGGGGGTGCTGGTGCGTAGTACGGGGAAACGTGAATTCGAAAAATTTAAAAATACGGGGATACGGGTGCGGGGGGACACGTCATGCATAATTATAAATTTTCATATATAGTTCATGTTATACATATAGAAAACAATAGACAGAACCAAGAATTGCATGGAAACGGAATAAAATGCTTAATTTATTCATCCAAAACATGAAAATATAAGTATGATCTCTTCATTTATGCAAAATTGAACATGATAATCAATACGTTTGTATTTGCTTATGGGTATTAATACTTAATTTTGTGAAAGTACTTAATTAACACAAATTTTTACTACAATTGGTGAAAACAAAATTTGAAAGTAGGATTGTTGAAGAATCCTCGTGTCTAATACGGGGACACGCGTGTCCAAGAATCCGACACGGGGATACGGTAGATGACCGAAGTGTCCCTGCTTCCTAGAATTACAGATAACGTTCTTGTGGCTTTTGAGTTGATCCGCTTTATGAAGAGGAAAATGTCGGGTGAGGTTGGAGAAGTTGCTCTCAAACTCGACATAAGTAAAGCTTATAATCGAGTAAGTTGGATTGTTTACGTAACAGGATGATGGCTATAGGTTTTTTGAACAGGTGGATTAGTTGGATGATGTTGTGTGTGTCCTCAATTTCTTATTTATATCTTTTCAAGATTCAACAATTGGCCCAATCATCCCCAAATGAGGTCTCCGTCGAGGAGACCCGCTGTCGCCTTAATTGTTCCTTTTATGTGTTGAATGATTATCTTTATCACTGAAAATAGCTGTTGGTAATGCTTCCATTAATGGGTGTCGTATTTGTCCTCAGGCCCTAGCTATAACTCACTTACTATTTGCCGATGACAACTTATGTTTTTCAAAGCTACTACAGGGGAGACAAATCCTATTAAAGAAATTCTTTGTTTATATGAGATTTATTCTGGGCAAGCAGTGAATTATCAGAAGTCTGCTATTTCTTTAGCTCGAACGTTTGACGAGATAAGCAAACTGAGATTAAGAATTTACTGGGGGTATTCAACGACATTGGAACAAGTAAGTATCTTGGCCTACCATCTCCTATTGGCAGGTCCAAAAAAATAGTTTTTAGCTATTTGAAGGACAAAGTTTGGAAGAGAATCCAAGGTTGGAACACTAGATTCTGGTCTGGAGCAGGAAAGGCTGTGTTGATTCGAAATGTTGCTCAAACCATTCCTACATATACAATGTCTTGTTTCTTAATCCCTAAAACATTGTGCCAGGAAATTGAAAGAATGATGAGTGCTTTCTTCTCCTCGAATGACAAGGGTATAAAGTGGCTTTCATGGACTCGAATGAGCATGTCTAAGATGAATGTAGAGTTGGGTTTTCGGGATTTACACGGCTTTAACTTGGCATTACTTGGTAAACAATGCTATAATTTCTTAAATAATGCAAATGCTTTAGTCTCATGGTTACTGAAGGCTCGTTATTATCCAAATTGTAGAATTGGAGGGTCTAGCTACACTTGGTCTGGTATTTGGGAAGCCAAGGAAAGCATGAAGGAAGGTATTAGGTGGGTTGTAGGAGAAGGTAAGTCTATATATATTTATTCTTATAGGTGGTTGAGAGGGAAACAGAATTTTTATGTTGATCAAGATGTTAGTCGTAACTCATGGATACACACAAAGGTATGTGACTTCTTTATGAATGGTAGCAAGTCATGGGATGAAAGTACGGTCAGATCTACCTTCAACAGTACTGATGTTGAAGCCATTTTAGCAGTTCGTATTCCACAGATTAGTACATGTGATAGGATAGCCAGGGTTCATTCTAGCAATGTGAAATCGGGTTACTAGCAACGGCATTTTTATCATATGGGAGGAGTAGACATGCAACAATCTGATGGGTGGGGTAAAATTTGGAGCCTATGCATTCCTCACAAAATCAGAGTTCTTTTGTGAAGATTATGTCGTAATAAGGTTCTTGTTCGTAATCTTCTAGTGGGTAAAGGTATTTATGTTACTACAAGCTATGTGATGTGTGTAGGAGATATTGAGCATTTGATGCATCTGTTTTTTTGATTGTGAATTTGCAAGCTGGCAACGTATGGGGCTAACATATGACACATGGGAAGTTGAAAGCGCTTATGAGTGATTTCTTAATAAACTAAGCAATAAGTCGAGTGATAATCTGATTAAAATTGCCACGGTGTTATGGGAGTATGGTGGGTGAGAAACAAATGTGTTTGGGAGGGGAAAGTGATGTCACCTGAGGTCGCCATAGCTTGGAGTTCAAAATAGGTTACAGATTCGAGGGAAGTGCATAAACGCAAGTCTCACACAACTAATAATTCGTAGAGGACTACTACGCAGCATGTTAAAAGATGGGTGGTTCCTGCTTTGGGAACTCTTAAGCTAAACGTTAATGCCTCTGTATTTGAGGGCGAAGACTCTTTCTCTGTTAGAATGGTGGTGCGTGATTACCATGGTCTGTTTATTCGAGGAAGAACAACGAGATTTGCAGGGCGTGTAACGGTGCTAGAGGCTAAAATGGTGGGTATCTTGGAAGCTTTGATGTGATTTATTGAGTTACCAGACCAAACCATTGTAGTCGAAAGCGACTCCATGTTAGGTGTCAATGCGATTAATAAGGTTGTGCATAATTAGATGGAATTAGGTGACCTTATAGAGTAATGTCGGTCTATCCTTAGAAGTAAGGTTGGTGTTTCAATTGTTTTTATTAAGAAGCAGGCAAATTGGGTAGCACATTTGTTGGCTAGACTACCTTGTACGCTTAATAGCTTCAGTGATATGTTGTCTCCTCCATTCTGTGTGTTGGGGACACTCTTGTCGGATGCTTGATTTTAATGAAATTTTCCTTTATTCAAAAAAAAAAACTTCATAGTTTTATTATACCATATAGTTTGTATATAATAAGTTTTTTTAATGATATTAAAATATGTGATGTTAAATGCTTAGGCGATAAATTTTTTTAATAATATTAATTAGATGATGCTATATATTTTATTATATGTATATTTTAAATTAATTTTTTATTTAATGATTTAAATTATACTACTAACTACGTACTTATCTATATTAGGTGAATTACAAAAATTATAATGTGAATAAACGAGGGTACTTATGTAATTGCGGAATCTAATCAAATAATTACAAATATATCATTTTTAATATTAATTAACTAAATAAAATTTTAACTTAAAATAGTATTAAAGAAAATATTGATTTTTAAAAAAAATATGTGAGAAAATAGTGAAATGATAATAATAAAATGGAGACACCGTGATTGATGAATTAAGTAATGGTTCAACAAATTTTTTCACACCCACCCGTACAGAACTCGTTCAGGTGAAAAGGAATCGTCCAGGTGAATGAATATTTAATCAAACAATCTGAATAAGGGAATAAGTACTTGTACTCGTCCAGTTCAATTGGGATCATTCATCCATAAACAAATGGGGCCTTCGTTTTCCTTCTGGCATTCAAACTCGCTCGATACTTCTTGTCTACATTTCTCATTGTACGCGCTATGTTTATGAATGATATTAATAAACATATATGTAATCATCATAATTTATTGTATAACAATATATACTACGTCCTTCATATGAATGCGTTTTCTTTGTGTACCGATATCATTTTTGCAATTTGTTAGAAACAATGTCAAACAAATTTCAATGTCCATGGTCGGAGAATCATCAACCGCATGGTTAGAGCACCCAACTTACATGGATTCAGATTCACCTTTGTTGGGCCAAAATCAGTTTTAGGTAATGCCTTTGTATTAATTAAGAAATTAATTTTTTTATTTTTTAAATAAAATTTTCTAATATTTGAAAACAAACTAAAATTTAGATACAGCTATTGTTTACACCACAACCTATTGTAGTGTGCCCTACACAAATGTCATAACTACCTGCACAAATATCGTACGAACCTAAATCGATGCCACCCCATATGGTACAAACACCAGGGCATTCACGAACGACGCCCGTAAGTATCAGGAAGAGGAAAGCCGATGAACCTGCTAGTGGGAGTGAAAATAAGAGTAGTTTCATCATGGAAGTTCATAATTTTTGTCATCCTATTATGTGATTGACTGCAGTGCAATGAGTGGTTACATTATAAATGTATCCACGACGTATGATTTCTAATTCTAATTTATGATTTATAAATTTATGTATACATAGTTCTACTATATGATTTCTAAATGTTTCTGTAACATCTGTCATATGTCCAACATGGACCATGCCTCATACGACTCATAGAGATATGATTTTCTTGATGTCTTAATAGTGTGTAGATGTTTTAGATACATATAGAAATCATTTAGTAGAATGGTGTTTTTCCATACTTAATTTAATTCTGGGATTCTTCCATGGGTTTTTAAACTTCTGAGAATGGATGACGGTTGTGATATGATGTTATTTACTACAATTTGAACACATAATTTTGCACCATATTTTATAAGTAGAATACTTGCACAACTTTCTGTAAGTAGAATACTCTTATCTGAAAGTAAAATACCTTATTTGGCATATTTAATATCTTGTTTAACAAGTAGTAACGTGTCCATATTTGAATTCCAGCTAAATTATGAAAAAACAATTTTTTAAAAAAATATGTACTATTAAAACATTTTACAAAAATGTAAGTTGTGGTATAAATGATACAATTGCTATAATTGTACATTAATACTAAAGTCAGTGCTTCATGAAACAATATGAATAGATTCAAAACCTAATGTATATGTGTTTCCGTGTGTCTTAACGTACCCAAGACGTACACAAAAATTATCGGACTGAGTTTTGATCGAGATTTGAAAAGTATAGATATGTAGTCAAAAATCGATTCTTATACCTCATTCTAGGCTCAGTTAGACTTTCATCTACACCAAATTTTGATTATCAAAACCTGATTAGTGTTATTTTTTTCAATGATTTGTTAATTGTTTCATTGTTAGACCGATAAATATAAATTTTAAGTAATTTATATTTACTCGTTAGTTTATAAAATATAAGCGTGCTTGTGTGTGTGTGAATTATTCTCTATTTGTGGAATGTGTAAATATGTATATATATATATATATATATATATATATAATAATTGAGTTTCATCCAAGATTTATGTGGATTTTTTTAAAAATAAACATTGGGAGAACTCTAGGCTTTTGTCGAATTGGACAAAGATTTTTCTAGATCTTTTGTAGCCCGGGCCATGCTAGGCTATTGGGCCTGAGAACTTAATGTCTCTAAGTAATCCAATTCACAAAGGACTCCACACTTCACCCTAATTTTTGTTATAAATATATTGTTCTGCAACACTTTTACCATCCGCCTCCGACCTATTCTCATCATCCTTCGTCGTCCCCTTCCCCTCTTCCATCTCTATACCCCCCTCTATCACCCACATAATATAAAATTCTAGAACATTGCATTTACCATGCGAATTCTCCGCTACTTTATGGTTCTAACTTGTATAACAAAGTCGGATTTAAGATTAATCCAAGCTAAAATTGGTTTTTTCTGTGTTGTTTGTAATCATTGTCAAATATGCGCAAATATGTCCGATCTACTGGCTATACTTTCTTATTATAATATGATATGCATCTCGATTTTATCTAGATCAAATCGGTACGCCCTTATCTAAATCGATTCATCTAATATATAGAGTTGTTATACTAATCGATGGATACTTTTGCAGTGAAACTTTTGTGTTTATTTTTTTGTATGAATTTTTTTTTGTGTAAATAAAACCAAAACCTGAAACTTTCTTAGCGAAATAAAAAAAGCTTATTGTGGAATAATAAATTAACATGACTGAATATGAGTTTTCTTACTCAAAATACATGTATCACATTTTTTTGTCTAAATTATCAATTTGTTGTATATTTATATCTGCAGGAAATAATGAAGAAAGTGCTCCAAAAAACGTATATTTACAGGTAAGTTCTTTTTCTTTATTCAAACATTTCTTTAAAGTTTATTATGAAAATATTGTGATAAATATTCGTATTATTTATTCATGTTTGATATTTGTAGTATCATATTTTGAACCAAGTCTTCCTAGATTTCTACGAATCATTTCATATATAGCCTATTGCTGCTGGTAAACTTGATGACAGAACTTGCTTAGATGACTTAAGCATGGTGGTTAACTCTTTGTCATTTTCTCCTTATCTCTCACTCTGAAATTAATCATTACAAATTTTATGAAAACACAAAATGTAGTTCATTTTTCAATATTATTTTAAACCATAAGTTAAAGATCCATCCATATTCTACTAGTGTTGTAGTTAGCATGCACTTTTGTTTTATATATATTCTTATTAAAAGTCTTTAAAAAAATCAAATTTGATTATTAAATAAATAAGATAAAATATACCTTACTTGTTACATATTTTGACTTGTATTTTAGCATGTGTCACGTGCGACTGGTGTAGTTTTACGGTGTTGTGCACATGGAAAGTACATCATGGTACTGATATCATTTCATTTTTAGAAGATGTTGGGAACAATGTCAAACAAAATTCCAATGTCCATGGAGGGAGAATCATCTACAGCATGTGCATGGTCAGAGTACGCAAATCAGTGTTGGGTAATGTTTTTGTATTAATTAAGAAATAGAAGTATTATATATGTTTTTAATAAGAGTTACTAATATTTTAAAACAAATTAATATCTGAATGCAACTGCAGTTTTCACCACAACCTACTATGTATCCTACGTAGCCGCCACAATTGTGCACAGATGTCGTTCGAATCCCGGTCCATGACTGCAACAGCAGAAGACATATCACCATATATGGTACAAACACCAGGGCCTTCACGGTTGATTCTCGCAAGTAACGGGAAAAGGAAGACCGATGAATCTACTAGTGGGAGTAGTCTCATCCATGAAGTTAATAAATTTTCGTAGCGTAGATGTATCTACACATATGAAATCTAATTCTAGCTAGTGTATGATTTGTAATTTTATGTATACATAGTTCTACTACATGATTTCTAAATGTATTTTTAGCATAAGTTCAACAAGGAAACCATGCCTCCTACGACTCGAACTAGATATGGTTTCCTTGTTGTCTCGACTGTGTGTAGATGTTTTATATATAGATAGAAATCATATAATAGAACAGTGTTTTTCCATACTTGAGTTAATTCTGGGATTCTTGTTGGAGTTGGTTGTGTCACTCTTGGACACAGGACTACTGGGTTCTGTTGTGAACTGTGATAATACTTGAACATGTCAAGGTTTAAAGACATTATATTTTCCGCTATTGTTTTAATCTAAAAATAATATTACCATTGAGATACATTCGTACAACATAAATATACAAATACAGAGATAATACATATTCAAGATTGGCAAACAGAGATATTTTGAAAAGCAGTAATGAACTGATATACTCCTCATGACAACCTAGTCTGACTGTATAAATGTAATTTGAAAGGACGAAGATGACATCCTTGAATACAAATTACAAAGCCTTGCAACTACAAAGAAAATGATATGATGTTTACGTCTGAAAATTCTCCTATACCAATACCAAAAGAATAAAGAATGTTGTTAAAATATGCACTATAGACTACTCCCGTAGACAAAGCCGGGGTAACTGCAACTTCCAGGATGACATTTTGACTTAAGAATTTATATGTAGATACTATACATTGATCTTCAAAAGATGGCTCACATGTTCACCCTCGCGAGAAACTGCTCCATTCTTGATCATCTAGGTGTACTGCGGCTAATATTCTTCTAATGCAAACCTTTTCTAGCAAAAAATTCACTACCCATTTGACTTCATATGGCATGCTTTTGTGCCTGTTGTTTATGTTCATTACTCCCTCCGTCCCATTTTATAAGACCCTTATTCCTTTTTGGGACGTCCCAAAAAGAATGAACCTACTAAACTTACTATTTTTGAACACTACTTTTCACTATTACAACCACTACTTCTCTATTTTATACTCTTTCTTTATTAAATAAACACTATTACAACCACTACTATCCTACTTTACCCATTTTTTATACACCCACTTTCACAACCAACCAATCACATGTTACCACCTAGTAAGTCAAATAGAATTTTCTTAATCTCCGTGAAAGTCAAACCAGCTCTTACAATTTGGGATGGAGGGAGTACATGTGTACCACAACACAAACTAATTGTAAACTGTAGAGGTTAGCCAGAAAATTGAAATACACAGATTTATAGCTAGATTTTGGGAAGAGAAAGCAGAATTCATGTCATTGTTGTCCATGTCCCTGTTGTTAGTAAGTTTGATGATAAAATACAGATACACTCTGTCTCTATCTTTTGTATACATTGTAGTTCTATCTCCTTACAAAAGTTTAAAATCAGGACAACTTCAGCAGTGCCAATTAAAATATATGCATTTATAATTAATAAAATAACCCATTCATACACTGGTTTATTGGATATCAAATTACACAAAATATTTAGAAATTGAAAATGTTAGGTATCCCAAAAAATTCCAATAGTTTTCCAAAATGTTGTGTATGTGTATTCTAAGTAAAAGGTAACTTTCTAAGACCCCGCGTGTATAAGTATGCGCCCATAAAAAAATTCAACACATGTCATGCCAGATCATCATTTAGTAATGTTTTGGGGAAACTTTTGGAAAATGTACGTAGCACAACTCTTAGAAATTATATTTCAAAGATATTTAAAAAAATATTCCCTCCATTTGAAGTTAATTGCGATTTTTTAGTCAATTTAGCTCAATTTCATAATTTTGAAAAACTAAAAGCTAAAAATTAATATAGATTATATATATGTTGTTAATAATTCCTTTTAATTAATATAAAAAAATATAATTTTTGTTCAATTTGATAACAAAAAAATTAAACAAAAAAGCTTTCGTTTAAGGAAATTTTTTTTGAAGGACAGTTAACATTTATTAATTGTCAAGTAAGATTAATATTGTCGAAGGATGTTTTTTAAACGAACCTAAATTGCATTATCTTTATCTTCATTTTTATCGCTCTTGTCTTCATCTTTGTAAACAATGAAGACAAAAGAGATCAATACAAATCAACTAGTGAGGGGTGCAATCTAACTGGAGACTAAAAAATAATAGTGAAAAAAAGTGAACGAAAAGGTTCTCCATCAAGAATGTGGTTGGTTTTTATATATATAAATCAAATATTGTGATTGTTTTTGGTTGATTTGTTGATGAATTTAAAGTTATTATTGGTTGATGTATATAATTAATCATTTAATGTTCATTACAGGTTTGTAATGCACGCGGAATGCTTTTAGATTACAAGTTTGTAGAGATCAAGCATTTGGTCAAAGGGTCCAGGTCCCTAACGATCAATTATCAGGGACAAATTATGTAATAATCTATTTCCTGACGGTTTGATCGTTGATCCAATTTGGTGGGATCCTCAACAAAGTCATCCTCCTTCTCCTCAAGCAACTCATCCTCAATATCCTCAACTACCATCCCCATCCCCTTCCTCTTCCCCTTCAACTTTGCCTTTTCCTTGCCCTTTCCCTTTCCCTTTTCCCTCAATAGGCTCCTCATCCTCAGTGACCTTAGCTCCCCTCTTTTTTAATACCGTGGACCTAGCCCAATACTCAGCAACAAAAAAATTATCCCGTGTAGGATCTGGAATAGGAAACCCAATATCAAACCTCTGATATAACCATATCATTAACATAAACAAGCAACAACTGACATTCTGGGCTCCTTTTTTTGATGCATGCTCAAGACCCTGATATTAGTATGCTAAAATTACAGACCCCCAAAAATATGTGTGAGTACTATCCAAGTAGAAAAGAGGGGCAATTTACCTCGGATGCACCACATTCCTACTTCTAGTAGGAAACAAAGCTGACCCCATAATCATCATCAATTATGCCTTTCTGTAGAACAATCTTATCCGAGTCATTACCAGGATCCACCCCGTACCTCTCATGCAACCAACTATACTTGATGCCTCCTCTACCAAGTGCCTTCTTGATCTCCGCTTATGAAATCTCCTAAAACCCCTAGCGAAATATGATGAAGAATTTGATTGAACGCCCAACCAACGGCTGACCAATAGCAGGCAATCCCAAAATTTAATGAACATCCTGTAATGTCACTATCATCTCAGCCTGCCTCATGAAGAAAGTATCAGTCTCAGGGTGCCACCGCTCCACTAAGGCTGTGATAAGTGCGTCATCGTTCTGAAGCACCACATCCATATTCACAAACAAACCAAACCCAGTAATTTGCAATAGCTCCTTCTGAGCATCATTTATAAACTATCTTCGCATCCATCTATTACCATAAAAACAGTGCATGGTACCCCTATCAACACGCTCCCAAACATCTTGATCCACATGATTGGCATTGTTGAATATAACCGTCTGACTAATAGAGCCCGACAATACGTCTTCTAGCTTGGAACATTCAAAAATAGAACTACATTAGTAATTAATAACTGAATAACCACGAATCACAAACAAGGTTAGGTAATGAAAACATACAAGGTAGTCGTGTTCAAAACATACAAGGAAAATACTCTATATCATAAACTCTCAAGAATTTCAAGTTTCGCAAAATTGTAAACATAACAACATCTACCATTCAATAGTAGCGTATATACTCCCCCAACACAATAGTTGTAAAAGTAAAATTCATATACGTATAAGGTAATCAAAAGAGGAACAGTTTATACGTACAACAAAAACACCACTGTTAAGGCCACATAAACCGCAATATGTATTCACAATCTATATCAGATTCACATAAACCACTTTTTCGGATAATCCCGCGAAAATGTGATGATATTTAATCATTATGACTTACATATTTTATAATATTTTCTAATTATATTTAATATCATGTGATGATATGTTACAATATTATATTTTTCTTAAATATTTATTTAAAATTTTATTCAAATATTTGTAAATTTTAAGGATATTAAAATATTATTATTAGTGGATATTACTATTTTTTTCTTATACACCTATCCGTAAACAACCTATTCTTTCCTTAACCTATATTTTAGCTATGGGACCCGATGATAATCAAAACAAATCACCTAAAATCCCTTGCGTTAATTATATATAGGATATAATATTAACTTTAAAAGTTCAATTTTGTTTGGGGCATAAGATAGTTAGATTGTTAGAGGCATACTCAAGATGTTTATGTTTGGTACTACGTTAGTGGTACATTCAACTTTCTTAACATGAAATAATGTTAATTTTAAGATACATGTGTCTTGTATGTTCTATAATAAATGTGATAAGTCCTAATATCACACAACAAGATTGTAGAAGGGGGGGTTGAATAAAATCTTGACTAAAATTCTTTTTGAATACTTAACTAAGGCTCAACAGTTGTATATATGAAACAGATAGAATGAATACTACGATAGTAAAGCAAATGCAACTCACAATATTAAAAATTTTAGGTGGAGTTGTATTGTTCTACCTGAGATATATATTGAAGAAACAATCTGTGTAAAGCACACAGCTGATTGTTACAATGCTTTTACAAGAAAACATAACAATGTCTAAGTGAATGTTCAGTGTTTTCTTATTTTTCGCTATGCTGTTCATGTAGTCTATTTATACTGCATGAAGACAAGTAGAATATATAAAATGTAAAATACATTCTTGGTATAACTTGTCCCACACACAAGCTTGAAATATCGTCATTTTTGGAAATGTCTTGAAAGTCTTCTCTTCTTCATTTGGAAAATTCCAGCATGCTTCAAGTCCGTGAATATTGCTTTCTTTTTATGTCACTAAGTTCCTGAAATGACTTAGCTCCCAAGCCCACATGATGCTTTATGCAAAAAGATCTTTTTGATTTCAATCTTCATCACTGAAAAGTTACTTTATAAAATGATAAACTTCTAGTAAACCAATAAACTTTTCGGCTTATTAATTTGTCCTTTAACTTCTCAGACAAACCAGACAGCCCTTATGCACTTATCGAGTTATCATTTGAATTCTTTAGTAAAGATTTAATCATGTTGGAGATTGCTTCCACTCTTATTCTTGCTTTCGAGACTGGATAAATAGTGATTGATTTCACATTTCATTTGTAAGAGTTTGAGCCTTCGAATATCTACAATTTGGCCCCCTACTCTTTACATCCTTTGTGTAATTGATCGTTGTCTATTAGTCATGGGTTGCAAAGTAATTCTAGATTTGTTCCTCATTCGATGTGTTCCATTAGAGAACTCTGGCACCACTAGAGTTCCAAGTTGAGTTCTCGAACTAATGAATCTTGACTTCTCGAATAAGGACTTCTCGAATAGCTCCTTTTGTCAAGTTCTCGATTGACTTCTTGAATTGACTACTTGGTAGACTTCTCTAATTGAGTCATTTTAACAGCTTGACTTCTCGAACAAGGACTTCTCGAATAACCCTTTTTGCAGAGTTTTCGAATCTACCATTTCCATGACTTCTTGAATAGAGTCATTTCAAAAGCTTGACTTCTCGAACTCTTTCTTTCTTGACTTCTCGAATTACCTACCTGAGTTGTTCTTAACAAACCTCTCTTTTGATTACTGATACTTGATTACACCATCTCATGGCTTGTTGCAGAAATACGTCCTAACTGCTTGCAGAGGCCCATTCACAAGATGTAGCTTCAATTGTTCTGCATTCCAGTTAGCTTCCTGATTTATTTGTCAGCTAAGATTCTTTATTCATTTCTTGCCTTGTGGTATTTGTTATCACCATCTTTAGGCATGTATGCCTCAACAAAATGTGTCTTACATGTGCTATAATAGAAATGATACCTTGATTATGAACAATATTTTATCGAGTTAGGATTTTTATGGAACCCTAGTATGGGATTGTTGGTGTTTTGATAAGAAGTGCTATATGCAAATTGCAGTTTTTTCGTTCAAGTGAATTTCATGTTATATATTTGTTATTGTTCGGCCAACGGTAGTAGATTGTTGAGTTAATTATAATACTGAGAGGGTTATGATTAACTGACACAAGACTTGAATGGTGCATGATTATATTTGTTGATATTAATTTTGTGACGGTATAGACATATATTGTTACCTTGCATAGCCGAGTGAAATTGGTGCTTAATTGTATTCTGGAAGTTGAATTGGGCATAGACATATGTTAGTTTAATTTACAAAATCTATATCATAATGATTTCGAGAGAAACCTATGATCGTTGAATTTCTGGTTAGTAGACTGTGATTTTGCTATAGTATTGCACTGTTTTATTGCTGACATGAACATATTAAGGGGAATTAATTATCTTGACTTATCTTCTTGTATCCAAAACTCTCTTTGCTAGTACAATATAAATTATTTAATTTAGTTATTACTTAATTAGTTTAGTTAGAAAAACCAAACTCATTCTTGTGTTCTATAACTGAATTGTTCGATATTAGTTGCGATTTATACGAATAGACAGTCCTTGAGGAACGATATCTGGTATTTATTACTATATTACTTGCTTGCGATTGTGTACACTTGCACATCTGTATTTTACGCAACAAGTTTTTGAAATAATCCCAAGTTAACCAACACATATTCGTAAGAAGAGATATAAAAAGATAAAGAGAAAACAAAGCAAATTGAATGTCTTCAATGCCTGAATTCTTCTTGTTAATGTCTTCTCCTCTTCCTCCCTTGTGCGGCTACTACTCTATTCCCTCGTATCTCTCTATCTCTCATCCGATGTATATCTCTATTAGGTCTGATGTATCTCTATAATATCTCTAATAAAAGTATTTTTTAATTGTTTACTACAATTACAAGGAGATTTCCCAATCAAAATTGAATTCCAAAAAAGGAAATTCTTAATTGATTTTTGGGCTCTGTTTCTGGGCTGATGCAGTTGGAATCTGATATCAAGACCACTTCTAAATTGAATCCCTTCTCATAAGCTTTCCGTGGGCTGTTGAATCACCTAAAACGGACTTCTGGAACTCCAGATATGGCCCAAACAGTGCAGACTGCGCAAGCTATCCGAAAAATCCGAATTTTAATCAAATTAATCTCTAACTCTTGCTATTTAAGCTCCAAGCCTTCCTTTATTATAACTCCTTGATAACTACAATAAAACATTAAAATTTATTAAATAAAAATCCAAATCAATGCAAAAGAACTTAAATATGGGGACAATATTATAATTAAATGCACGCTTATCACATCCCCACACTTAGCATCTTGCACGTCCTCGGGCAAAGAAGAAAGAAAAAAAAAAACTAAATCCTAACTAACTAATACCACTTTCGTAGGTGATCACGGTTGCATTTGGCATATTTAACAAGCCCTTTAAACCCCAAGGTAGCCCAAGTAGACGAGTAAGGTCTCGTGAGGGTTTGTAGTGAATTTACCCACAAAATTCCTAATTTTTTATTTTGACTGCCAAGTCTCAAACTTGAAATATATCATAGCACTCCACATATGCAAACTTAATCATTTAATAGCTCTTAGATGTCATATAATGTGATTCCCCAACTTTACACACCAACACAACTATTCAAGCACACACACATAGTCTCAAAAGACTAAAATATCAAGAATAACATCAAAGTCTCAATCAATAAGATAATAACATGCTTTGGATGGAAGATAACCTCACAAACAATCAAATTACACAAGTGTTTAGGTGCAACTGTATCACTCAAATTCAATCAAATGCACATGTGCTACCATAAGCTTGCTTGTCCATGATAATTGGATTTTATATCCACTTATTATGCGCTAATTGGACCTAGAGTGGTGGTTTATCCTTAAGTATGTTGTGTATTTTAATTCGTTTATGTTGTTTTAGTCTTTGTTGTGCAGAACTCGCAACTTTAGGTATCATGGTGATAAAAGACTAAAAATGGTGGATTTATGCCTCAATTCGGAATTAAGAGTTACCAAGATAGCGCAAGGTCGGAGGAAGTCAAGACTGGTATAAAGAAAATCATTGTGCAAGCAATAGAAGTGTTAAATCATTTAATCACAAGGATTTTATTATCAGGTGGACTGGCTACAAGGAAAAAGAATTATCATAAAGAAATTCTGAGTGATATATTCTAAATGCTGAAACCCCGGTTGGAATGATATATTTTTCGTTAAGCAAAAGGAGTCCGGTTTCAGATCCTCAAGAGACCGTAGCTTACACCTGTACGAGTAATGAGGAAATAAGAATTGTCACAAAAATATGGAGAGTGATATTTTCTTAAAGCTGGAATCCTGGTTGGAATTGATATATATTTTGTTAAGCAAAAGGAGTCCGGTTACAGACCCTCAATAGACCGCAACTGAGGACTTAAGGATTTATTTATATTAATAAATATTTTATTTAATTAAAAAATTATATTTATAAATATATAATAATATTAGATATTTATTTTTATAATTTCTAGATTAAATTATTTATTTATTAATTAAAGATTATAAGTTGTGTGGATTAAAAAGCATTTTTACGGAGCCAGTTCAAAGAAATCAAAACAAGTCACTCGAATTAAAAATTCAGATTGCCTATTGTGGTTGCGCTTAATTTATTAGATGCATAGCTAACATCTAAATTATTAATTCCTAATGAATGCGAAAGTGGATTTAGGAATTTAGAATTTTCCATGTTAGCATAGGTTCATAATTGTCATGTACATTTATGATAAGTGGTAGGGTTTTGGATCACACCGCCCTATGTAGTCATAATAAAGGAATTTATTTGTAAACCAATTATGTTTTCAAATCTTATAGACATATAGGGTCTAAGCATAAATGGTATCCACACAACTTCTATCTTTTTAAGTGGATGTTCGTGTGGTTTGATATAAGTTAAACCTGAAAGCCGCTTATGTTAGTTTCGTGTTCCCGGCTAGCTTTCGTAATTATCAAATAAAATTGAATTAAGGCATCAATTCTAAATGAAATAAGTAATGAAATTAGAATCCCATGTTTTTCTCACATATTAAATCGCGTTTAATTAAATCAAGTAGTTCGAATTATTTAGTATTATTATTTTGATAAATCAATTAGAAAAATAAAACAAACTCTCCTTTTATATTAATTCAAGCAGTTTGTTGTTTAATCAAACGTCGTTGCATAAGCACTATTTCTGAACAAACACCAAGTCTTCGTGGGATCGATCTTATTATATTACTTGTGACCACGTATGCTTGCGTAGTTAGTTTTCGAACCAACAAGTTTTTGGCGCCGCTGCCGGGGACTTCGGTGTTATTTTCAGAGTTTGTGTTTAACATCAACGGAGATTAAACTTAACTGACTTGGAAATTATTTTTTTTTCTCACGTCGTGTTTTCTCGCTCTGCCAGTATAAGGATATTGAGTTGTTTATGCTAACGCGTGCCCAAACTCTTAAATCAAGAATCGTAATAAAGCTGGAAGAAGCATTAGAAATGGCGGATGTTGTGCCCAAGACGTTGATGGACTATTCTCAACCGAAAATCAATGATATTCAGTCGAGCATCGTCAGGCCAGCCATTGCAGCCAACACATTAGAAATAAAACCTGGCACAATCCAGATGGTACAAAACTCTATCCAGTTCGGGGGAGCGCCAACAGAAGATCCAAATATGCATATCCGGAACTTCATAGAGATTTGTGACACATTCAAATTCAACAACGTGTCAGATGATGCTGTAAAGTTGAGACTTTTTCCATTTTCTCTACGGGACAAAGCTAAGGGATGGTTGCACTCTCTTCCAGCTGGCTCGATAATAACATGGGAAGAACTCGCTCAAAAGTTCCTCACTAAATTCTATCCCATGGCAAAAATAGCTGCCATAAGGAATGCTCTTGCTTAGTTCAAACAACAAACGGGGGAATCTTTATGTGAAGCTTGGGAGCGCTATAAGGAAATGCTAAGAAAATGCCCTCACCATGGAATGCCCAACTGGATGGTGATTAATTGCTTTTATAATTGTCTAGGATGGCAATCAAGACCAATCGTGGATGCAGCATCAGGGGGAGCCTTATGGGCTAAGAGCTATGAAGCCACCTACGAGCTAATTGAAATGATGGCGGCTAATGAATATCAGAATTCGACGCAGAGGATGTGTAACACCCCCAGATCCGGGGTCCGGGATCCGGTGGTTACGGTTTCCAATTCTGTCCACAACACTTGAACTTTCCTTAACATAAAATAAATTACGTCTCTATAACCCAACACAATAATATAAAACACACCCGTTATAGTCCCAGAGATGAAATCAGAGTAACACTCAAATTTTTATTAATCACATTATGAGTTCTTACAATCCAAAAGAATTTCAATATAAATACATACTCTTTGCCATCCATTTACATAAGGCATACTAGACCATATTCTTGGTACTGAAAGAATAAATATACCCTACCAATAGCTTCTTCTTCAGCTCTGGTAGTCTCATCGTCCTCGCCCGCGTCGAGTGCGCCTTGTGCGAGTCATCTGGTCTAGCTGTTGTTGTGATATAATAATAAAGCAAGGGTGAGCAATAGCCCACCAACAATAATATATAACTAAACGATAATGTATAACATTTCAAAAGTATCTTTCAAACCATATGCCATGCCTTTACGGAAATGATGCCAGTATAATATGAACGATGAAGTTACAAGGTAACTTAAAGTATTTGTTTGTAGAAATATCTGCTACATCAAAGTAAGCGAGATATTCTTATTGTTATTAAGAAGAGGAACTTGCAAGAAAAGGTTGCAATTCCAGTTATGACCCTTTTCCAACTCTGCCAACAGTAATCATGTTGCAGGAAATAAATAAATTTGGATGATGAACCAATGATGGAGTATTCACCGCGCCCGCTGTTCCAATCTTGATGATCAGTCGAGATCGTACAGCTCAATTTAGATTTACTACCGGTAGAAGGAAGAACTGACGGCTTTACTTGTCTACCGCCTTACTAGCTCTCCCCGGCCAACGGTTGGGCCAAAGGGGATGGACCGGCGCTACTCGGCCTCTTACACGACTCCTAGTTCAAATAGAGTTCATGATTCTGAATGTAACGTTCGTCCCCCTTTTCCCAAGTATAATACTTGTTGATAAGACTCTACAAGGTAGTCGTATCTAGTTGGAAAGGAAAATTCACCAATAACTTCCAAGCTGTGGCTTGGTATCGAATATCAACTTGTTCCAACAATCTTACCCCTCGAAAGATGAGAAGGTAAACAACGACTTAATAAGTCAACAGCACCCGAGTTGCGAGTGAAGAGAATACTCTATGACCGGGAAGTCGACAAGATAAATAACATCTTCCAAGTAAGGTTCCCTTATTATTAGAGAGGTAGACTCGAAGAAGAATGATGTCTGAGAACCTTTCTTGATATAAGATTAATAATAATATGACTCCGAAATATTTTCTGTAATAATCGAAGAAGATAAACCTTATCGAGGTTATTCTAAGTATGAAATAAATATTCAGAGAATATTTATTGAATTAAAATATTTTACAGAATATTTAGGAATATGAAAAAATATCTTTAATCAGAGTATTTCTCAAATAATCCTTGAAGAAATATCTAGAGAATATTTATTGCATAATTAAATATTCAAATGAATATTCAGAATAATATTCATTAATTAATAAGACCTGAAAAGAATATTTAAAATATTTAAAATAATATTCGATGATTAAATAGAACCCTGGATGAATATTCAAAATAATTTTCATAATTTATTAGGATTTTAAATGTTTATTGAAAAAGTAATATTCGTTTAATGAATAATATTCTAAATGAATATCAAGTAATATTCATTTAGTAATCCAAGCTTTAAAGGAATATTCGAGATAAGACTCGATAAATAAATCAAGCTTCAGATGAATATTAGAATAATATTCATCAAGTAAGTAATATCTTAAATGAATATTCAAAAGTAATATTCATTTAATAAAGTAATATTCTAAATGGATATTCAAATAATATTCATTTAGTAGTCCAATCTTTAGAAGAATATTCGGAATAATAATCGATAACCTATTCGACTTTGAATGAATATTGAAAAATATTATTCGTCGAATGGTTACGTTCAAATAATTATTTGAAGTAAGGATCGTTAAAATAATTAGTCTCGAACGAATATTCAAATAATATTCGTCGCCCAAATAATAGAAAATATTTACTTAAATATTTTCCTCCGAGGTAATCTCGATATATCAAGGAATATTGACTCCCGGTCTATTTTTGATTAATAAGATGTATACGCCCTTCTATGAGGGTCTTACAATAATCGGCTTATAACTGATATATAACTATCTAGCTTATAAGCCAACAATAACATTCAGGGAACAAGTATATCACTTCAACTTGAAAGTAGGCATGCATGCAATGGCATATGTATATCAGCATATATATATATATATATTTATTCAATCACAACAACAGCCTAAAAGAAGGGAATTGAAACTTGCCTGGTAGTCGAGTACGGTAAGGGGTAGTGGTAGCGGGTCCCGGTTCAGCTTGGTGATCTATAAATAGCCAAGGCATTCGGGATTAATCACTTAACATATTAAAAGTTAAGTTATACTTAATTCGAAACACGTTCTTGAGTTATCACGTTATACCCCTTTTTGTGGATTACTTTTATCACTGATCCGACCCGACATCCGTTCGTTAATACGACATGTCATTGTACTTATACTTGGGACATACTTAAGTCATATGAGTTCTAAAGTTGATCGTTACGAACCAATACTATACCCGAGTTTTATCGTCCGTTTTCTAAGTGTTTTACCGAAGTTATAAAAGAGTCGTCTTTTAGGGGTTCGTTCGCGTTTAACCTCGACTCGAACATTTTTAATAAATCGAAAAATGATCTTTTTGACATACGGTTTTCTTTCACGCCTTCCTTTTTACCTCTAGTATTTATTTACCAAGATTCGCCATGACGTTACATAGTTTACGAGGGTTCAATTACAGTTACGAACTTTCGTTTACGGACTCGAACTACTTTTAGTAATTTGGTCATAAATCCTAAACCGTAAGTCCGTTTCATGCGATCTTTATATCAAAACGAAGCTTGAAACATAATCTATCCTATCATGGCAGAAAATGAAGCTGTACAGTGAGTTATAGCTACTGTGATGCTCGGTGTTTAATAGTCTAACGAAAATTCGGCATTACGACGGCTATAAATCGAACGTTCTAAAATTCATAACAATCAATCCAAGCCACACCGGGCATACTATACATGGTTTTCATCTTAACCAGTCCAAGAAGGTTTCAATTAACCATCATAATCATCAAAACTCTTAAATCATCACTACTAACTACATAATCATGCTTTTATGCATATAACAACACCATAATCTTAACTAATCTAAAACCATCAAGAACATATATAAAACTCAAAGTAAGATCTTGGGTTCTTAAGAATTATACCTTCCTTGGAGAGTGTACAAGCTATAATAACCCTTATATAGTCCTTGTATGGCTTTAACAAAGCTTAAATCATCCAAAGAAACCAAGAAATCAAAGTTAGTTTCTTGAAAACACTATTCACCCTCATCTTTGAGGATTTATTTGAAAATGGAAAACATGGAGTTTGAAGCTAAGATTTCTAGGAGATCATTTTTATGAAATATAGGACTCACCATAAAAATTTGGAGATCAAACAATGGTTGGAAGGTGGATTTTGAAATCTTAAAACTCCAAAATTCGAAGTGCCTTGGTTTTGGGGGAAAAACAGTGAACTTCTCGAATTTATTTACCCATCCAAACGATCTTCAAAAATTATGAAATTAAATCCCCAACTTCACCTTGATGTGAAGAAGCTCCATGAATTGTTTCATGATTTTTGGATGAGTAGATCTAGGTGAAAAAAAATGGCAAAGACCCCTGCCCTGGAAAATGCAACTGCTGGAAAAATGGGGGAGAGGTGGTGTTTGCTTGGCTTTGATCTTGCTCTCATCTTATCTAAAGTGAATTATTGAATGTCTTTGGATAATATCTTGTCCATAAAGTAGCTTTAATAAAGTTCTAGGTCATGCATGATGTAATTAAATGGACAAGTGTTGGTTTGTAATGGTAAGATGATGACAAGAAGCTAAGTACTTGGTTATGTTTGCTAAGTATACTAGTTGCTCATGTAACTACTTAGTTACTTGGTCTTATCTCCTTGTACATGCATGCATCTTGATCCTCTGTTTGTTCTTTGTCCTGTTATTGCTCAATTCGTTGCTCGTTCGAGGGACTAACTCATTCGTTTCTAGTTAGGGTTTTACCGAAAACCTTCTTAATATTTATACTACTATTCCTCATCTTTCTTAATACTTCTCGAATTTAAATTCCTTAAATCCCTTTTATAATTCCTTATGTCTTGCAGTGTCCAGGGAAATCTCGGAGAAAATAAAAGTGCTCTTTTTCTGAATCCGACAGCTTTTACATACACTTATTTTCTTCCCGGATCACTAATACGAACTCAGAAATCCGTTCCGAATACCGGGTATAACATTATTATAATAATATTCCAAATTCCACCAAAATCACTATTCATCACTTATTTTTATTTAATTCCTATAATTAGGAAAATGAACCTGGTTCACCCTCGAGTGTTCCTTAACCTTTTTACGGAACCGCTGGGCTTATAATAGATATTGATTTGGATGACATGAGGGTATCTATTTCTCTCTAGGGAATCTTATCTTAACTTTCTAGGAGATAGATTATTCTAATCTAAGTTATCGCCCAATAGCATCCTTCAGGACATATAACCTTGGAATCTTTTATCCTTCCATTCTTCATCCTTTAAAGCCAGTATTACATTGTAGTTGTAACCACTGTTCATTCTTACATCAATACATAATAAAAGTTTTAATTCTACCCAAAAATCTGGGTTCTTACAGTCTCCCCTCCTTAAAAGGATTCCGTCCCGGAATCAGGTAGAAGACAATTGGGTATTTGTTGGTTATTTCACTTTCCAATTCTCTGGTCGATCCTTACACACTCCAATCTTTCTAAAGCATCTCATACTGGTGTTACAATACACCCTTATCCGTTCTACCAATTCTTTGATACTTTCGCACAACACATCATCCGGTATACGCTCTTGTCCGTTCTTATACTATTAACCTTATTGGTACGTGCAGTGACTTCGGTATCACTAACGCGCTACGAAGTCCGGAGATAACCTCACTCGTAATTTTGCAATTCCTAATCGTTTTAATCTTCGCAATCTCGATGTATATATATTTAGGTGGAAAATTTTATCGAGAGATCACTGTGATCAATGAACATTTGTTATATTGCATAGTTAGTACAAAAGGGGGCCAGCCTTTAGTACTTGACAAGCAATTAAACAATTAATGGCATTCCACTTAGACTCCTATCACACAGACAGAGAGTCACGTAGTATTACCTCCCCTCCTTAAAGGGTTGTTCTTCTCAATTTAGAAGAAGATAAATAAGGGAGAAGAAAAGAACGAATTTCAAAGAATCATATATGAAAGTTTTCATGATTGTCAAAATATCATATTTAGAATTTACCTCTGAACTATAGAGGTTTATTAGAGAAGAGAAATAATCATATTCGTATCAAATTCCACTTTTTCGTAATCTCATATATCACATGTCCTTGTTGCTCTGTCCATCATTCGGTGGACCTATACTCTTGTTCGATATTAGTATCAACTACTTTTTGGAAAATCCTTCAACCTCTCAGGTTAAATCTTGGATTTCCCGCTTGACATTATTATTACTCACATTTCATGCCCCGACACTGGCTCTTTCATACTCATAATTCTAACACTATCAGGTTGTCATTCCGAGAGCTCATTAAGAAGAACCCATTCATCAATCCATTCATAACATTTCTTGCTTCACATTCAATAATTATTTCCCATTCTTTTCTTTATCAATCACATCCATCTTATCATCTAGTTCTCATTCACTTCTGTTATTGAACTCCACCGTCACCTTATTAGGGGAACGCGTGTTACCTTTATTCAATATACGTGGCACGTTTGTGGTCAAACTTTCCTTTGTTCAACCATCTAGATTTCACTTTCTCATTCCATGAGTCTTTTTTTATTACTCAATCAAACTATTCCATATTTCCTCGGATTTTCCAGTCTTAAAAAGGAGCCAATTTGTATGTCATTCATGCTCCTAATTCCAACTTTCCGTTTTGGCCAATACCCTTACCTTGCCAATTCCATACTCTTCTCGCTTCATTACTGGAGCTTCTCATGAGTCCGCATATCTGACTTTCTTATTAATCCTCGACTCTTCATTCATCTCAATCAGTTGCTTGTCTTCATTTCTACTATAATCATTCTATGAACCATCATAGCCTAATCATTTATTTCAATTATCCCGTCATTCCAGAAATTACACCATCCGAAATAAACCTGGATGATTTCTCTAACTTAGATTCAATTCGACATTTCCACAGTCGTTACCACCTAATTTCTCATAAGGATCACCATCGCTTATCGTTTACGCAGTGCTTTAATAACTAAGCATCATAATTGTCAATTCAAGATCCTCTAGGAAAACAAAATAATCACTATTTCCTATCCATAAGGAACGCTTCCTGAACTTGACGTAGATATTACCTGAAGCAGAAAAAAAAAATTGCAGGAAAGCTTCCAGCATCGCAGCTGGAACAGGCTGGTGAGATTATTAATCATATATCTCCGGTAGAAGACTAAAAGCTTAGCGGTTTGCTTAATCGCTTGCCAACCTCATAATTCTCTATCTTGTTTGCACAGAAATACACCAACATAAACTTGCTTGTCATTCATCATCGTGCCATTTGGCTTATCAGTATTTGTACCTTCTCTACTTCTGGTCATTTACTACCAATTCATTGTTACTTAACCTCCCCTCTCTCTTTCCAAAGAAAAGGCGAGTCTCTTGGGGAGTTTGGTCTGGTCTGTCGTAGAGCCTCCTAATGTCGGTAATGTGCTACTGGCAACATCAGGAATCGAATCTTTACTTAAACCATTCTTATAGTTGATCCTGGCACAATCATCAAACGGTCAGTAACTTCCTCTACCACATTATGACCATCAAGGTCCTTACATTATCATTCTATTTCTTTGGTCTGAGCATTTATGCTTACTCCCCTATATTTAAAGTGTCGGCCACCTCGTTGGCCTTTCCTGATTATAATAATCAATGTTTTCTAGATCTATTCCAACTCAGGGTGGAAGCATTCTCCCTTAAATTCTGCTGAATGAGAGAAAGCATCTATCAGTCTTTTCCAAAAGTCATTGCTTCCACCTTTCTAGTGCGATCTTGACTACAGGTACTCCAAATCATACCTAGGATATTTCCTTACTTAAATCCCTTCCTGTTTTAGGATAATCTCAACCTTATTGGTTCAACCCATACTTCCTCAGGGTTTCATACATGCCTCATCTGGCATTATTGTTACGATGTCATACATTCCTTACCAAACTTCCATTTTTGAAGTTCGGAATATTACCCTTTTTCCTTGTAAGGTTTCGTAGGCCATCCTTATCATTCCTCCGGTATTTTCTGGGTACCGGGTATATCAGAATGTCATTGATCAATACTCTAATAATTCTATCTATGTTCTTTCCAGAACTCTTTTTAATAATCCTTACCGGTCATTGTTGCCTTAGCAAGTCCAGCTCATAACATCTGAAGTCATAATGTCGTTATTAGGGTTAATGCCACCCCTTGTGCATTCCCCAGGGTTTATCTTAATTTATGGATATCCTATCCTTAATTCAACTGCCAAGGAATTCTTGCATCTTATAATTGGCAATCAGATCATGTATCCTTAATAAAGGTCTCTTTTCAATCATTCTCATTTGATAATCGATCGGTGGTTTAATGCCACCCTCTTCTTTTAGATAGTTGTCAGCCTATTTGGCCTTCCAAAAAGGCAACGTATGCCAATCTCTTCTCTTACCGAACTTGTTAATGGTAGCAAGGATGTTCTGGAAGATATTGGTCGAGTTCAACGTGAATCTCTTAGTGCTTATCGTTCTTCGCAAAGGTACTTGCCTCAGACAAAATTCCTACAGCATACTGTTCAATTTCTGACCTTTTCTATACCCTCTTCATATACCTTCATTGTTTACTTTCCTCCGTCATAATATATTCATGGTATTCATGATACCCTAACATCATACATCTCAAGTCACTATACTTCCATTTTACTCGAAATCTTGAACAACCATATACACATGAGTCACTTTAGTACGGGTGACCCCATCCCAAAAAGGTCTAGTGAATTCCCAATCAAAACATGGGTTGTTCGGCAGAAGATTCAAACGATCTCATTAATGTTTCCTTTATATCAGAAGCCCTTGCAGTCGGTGCTTTCTTAGAAGCAACCCTGCTTTGTCTTTTCATTGCTGGTCTAGTCACTTTATAGTCCGTTGGGACTTGGCCTCAACTGGCCACACATAAAAATATATGATTTTAGGGGTTGGCTAATAGCATTACTTTTCTAGCAATTGCCGGCATAGTGCCTTCTTCTTTGATACCTTTCTACCTTTCCAAAACTTTACTCCATATAAGTCTTAATCGACTACTCGGCACCGTCTCCGGTCACCTTTCCTCCACTTTTATCTTTTCAACTATTCTTATCAATCCTGCGTGCCACACAAGCTTACCATTCCTGGCATAACAGCCTCTTCATTTAAGTCAATCCTAGAATTTCTCAATCCGGCTGGTTTCTTACTTACATTTCCTATTTTCGTCCAATCTCACTTCATCATTTTATCACTACCGTCGATTGTAATGCTCAGGGTCCGTTTACTAACCCATTTTACAGCATCCTTACCCAAATCACAGGGTTTGCTCCAAATTTTTTTTTTTTTTTTTTCTCTCTTCCATGACATTCTCTGATAATCAGAAAGACAAGGTTTGCCAAAATTCACCGAATTCCTTTCCAGACTCAGGGAAATTTTGATCAATCTACCCACCTACTGGTAACATTAAGGAGACCAGTTTCGAAACCTGAAGAATAGTTCTATGAACCTCCAAGCAGGTGGAATCATAAGCAGTCATAGTTAACGAAATAATCATCATCGGATTGGAAGTTTACCCACTGGAGAGGAATCAATTATATACATCCCTTAGAAGGGAATCAATAGTTTCAAACTGAAACCTGCCACAACGTCCTGATATTCAATACTACCAAATGTCGGTCTACCTAACCCTTTATGCGAAGCGTCATTGGAAGCACAAAGTCTCCTTTTTCCATTAAGCAATGCCAGCTCTTGGTCATTACCAATTTCACCTTTTAGCTCCAGGAAGATTTTCTCACATTTTTCTCTTTAACTGCTGATCGTATTACTTGATCTATTATAATTCCGTGTCGGAGTAAACTTAAGGTAACTACTATAATCCATTCAAAGAGAAGAAGGAATTTAATATTCCTCTGAATCACATGCATCTAACGTTTCTGGTTCATCATTTAACTGAGTTGAATTAACTCTATACTCAGTCTCTGGCAGTAGTCTCATTACGAGTTCATCTTGACTCACTGGTCTTATCTTCCGGTAGGTTCTGAGATCATTGTCTTGCTTACCACTTCCTTATATACTTTACCCAATCATGCTATCACTTCCCAATGTCTTTACTTTCTAAATGATTCGTTCATAAAATGAACATTTTCCTTAATAAAACCACCTTATTAACCTCAATTTGGTTCCATAATTTACAACCTACGATACCTGCCTTCTCATGGCGAATTATTACTGACCATATTCATACTAATTCATTTATCAAATGATATGGCACTTACTGCCTCCTTCTCAACTATTCCTAGGGACTCTGCTCCTCGCCCTAAATTGATGTCTTTAATAATCATACACCCCTCTAGCTCTTTCTTTGTTAAGATGAAAATCTCTAAGGATTCTCATCTATTTCCGTATAAGATCTCAAGTAATTCTTCCAATCCTTCATTCTTGCTGGTACTACATCTGGTAGCCCGGCTATGAATTCAACATGCATCTTCAGATCTCTTAATAATATCTCGGTTCTTTATACTCACTTTTCTGAGCACCATATCTTAATCATCACAGTCATTCTGGCTGCGACCCTCATTACCCATGGGTAAGCTCCTCATCCTAACAGGATTTTCCTTATCTGCTGGAACCTCTTCCGGGTCTCCAGTAGGGTACTCCATCGAATTACCCGCTGATCTTCAGCATATAAAGCATCATCGCGCTGTTGCTCGTATGCCTCAAGGTCAGTCACCTTACTCGTCGATACGATATCGAGCTAAGTTACTATCATTATACTTACGAGTTCCCATAAGGGTTTTATATGTCATCACTACATTAAGTAGTCCGACTATGAACTTGGCAAGAGTTCTTATTATCTTATTGAATTTATTGTTTTAACGTCACCTCATCTCTGGGGTTTATAACGTACGCTCTGATACCACTTCTGTAACACCCCCAGATCCGGGGTCCGGGATCCGGTGGTTACGGTTTCCAATTCTGTCCACAACACTTGAACTTTCCTTAACATAAAATAAATTACGTCTCTATAACCCAACACAATAATATAAAACACACCCGTTATAGTCCCAGAGATGAAATCAGAGTAACACTCAAATTTTTATTAATCACATTATGAGTTCTTAAAATCCAAAAGAATTTCAATATAAATACATACTCTTTGCCATCCATTTACATAAGGCATACTAGACCATATTCTTGGTACTGAAAGAATAAATATACCCTACCAATAGCTTCTTCTTCAGCTCTGGTAGTCTCATCGTCCTCGCCCGCGTCGAGTGCGCCTTGTGCGAGTCATCTGGTCTAGCTGTTGTTGTGATATAATAATAAAGCAAGGGTGAGCAATAGCCCACCAACAATAATATATAACTGAACGATAATGTATAACAGTTCAAAAGTATCTTTCAAACCATATGCCATGCCTTTACGGAAATGATGCCAGTATAATATGAACGATGAAGTTACAAGGTAACTTAAAGTATTTGTTTGTAGAAATATCTGCTACATCAAAGTAAGCGAGATATTCTTATTGTTATTAAGAAGAGGAACTTGCAAGAAAAGGTTGCAATTCCAGTTATGACCCTTTTCCAACTCTGCCAATAGTAATCATGTTGCAGGAAATAAATAAATTTGGATGATGAACCAATGATGGAGTATTCACCGCGCCCGCTGTTCCAATCTTGATGATCAGTCGAGATCGTACAGCTCAATTTAGATTTACTACCGGTAGAAGGAAGAACTGACGGCTTTACTTGTCTACCGCCTTACTAGCTCTCCCCGGCCAACGGTTGGGCCAAAGGGGATGGACCGGCGCTACTCGGCCTCTTACACGACTCCTAGTTCAAATAGAGTTCATAATTCTGAATGTAACGTTCGTCCCCCTTTCCCCAAGTATAATACTTGTTGATAAGACTCTACAAGGTAGTCGTATCTAGTTGGAAAGGAAAATTCACCAATAACTTCCAAGCTGTGGCTTGGTATCGAATATCAACTTGTTCCAACAATCTTACCCCTCGAAAGATGAGAAGGTAAACAACGACTTAATAAGTCAACAGCACCCGAGTTGCGAGTGAAGAGAATACTCTATGACCGGGAAGTCGACAAGATAAATAACATCTTCCAAGTAAGGTTCCCTTATTATTAGAGAGGTAGACTCGAAGAAGAATGATGTCTGAGAACCTTTCTTGATATAAGATTAATAATAATATGACTCCGAAATATTTTCTGTAATAATCGAAGAAGATAAACCTTATCGAGGTTATTCTAAGTATGAAATAAATATTCAGAGAATATTTATTGAATTAAAATATTTTACAGAATATTTAGGAATATGAAAGAATATCTTTAATCAGAGTATTTCTCAAATAATCCTTGAAGAAATATCTAGAGAATATTTATTGCATAATTAAATATTCAAACGAATATTCAGAATAATATTCATTAATTAATAAGACCTGAAAAGAATATTTAAAATATTTAAAATAATATTCGATGATTAAATAGAACCCTGGATGAATATTCAAAATAATATTCATAATTTATTAGGATTTTAAATGTTTATTGAAAAAGTAATATTCGTTTAATGAATAATATTCTAAATGAATATCAAGTAATATTCATTTAGTAATCCAAGCTTTAAAGGAATATTCGAGATAAGACTCGATAAATAAATCAAGCTTCAGATGAATATTAGAATAATATTCATCAAGTAAGTAATATCTTAAATGAATATTCAAAAGTAATATTCATTTAATAAAGTAATATTCTAAATGGATATTCAAATAATATTCATTTAGTAGTCCAATCTTTAGAAGAATATTCGGAATAATAATCGATAACCTATTCGACTTTGAATGAATATTGAAAAATATTATTCGTCGAATGGTTACGTTCAAATAATTATTTGAAGTAAGGATCGTTAAAATAATTAGTCTCGAACGAATATTCAAATAATATTCGTCGCCCAAATAATAGAAAATATTTACTTAAATATTTTCCTCCGAGGTAATCTCGATATATCAAGGAATATTGACTCCCGGTCTATTTTTGATTAATAAGATGTATACGCCCTTCTATGAGGGTCTTACAATAATCGGCTTATAACTGATATATAACTATCTAGCTTATAAGCCAACAATAACATTCAGGGAACAAGTATATCACTTCAACTTGAAAGTAGGCATGCATGCAATGGCATATGTATATCAGCATATATATATATATATATATTTATTCAATCACAACAACAGCCTAAAAGAAGGGAATTGAAACTTGCCTGGTAGTCGAGTACGGTAAGGGGTAGTGGTAGCGGGTCCCGGTTCAGCTTGGTGATCTATAAATAGCCAAGGCATTCGGGATTAATCACTTAACATATTAAAAGTTAAGTTATACTTAATTCGAAACACGTTCTTGAGTTATCTCGTTATACCCCTTTTTGTGGATTACTTTTATCACTGATCCGACCCGACATCCGTTCGTTAATACGACATGTCATTGTACTTATACTTGGGACATACTTAAGTCATATGAGTTCTAAAGTCGATCGTTACGAACCAATACTATACCCGAGTTTTATCATCCGTTTTCTAAGTGTTTTACCGAAGTTATAAAAGAGTCGTCTTTTAGGGGTTCGTTCGCGTTTAACCTCGACTCGAACATTTTTAATAAATCGAAAAATGATCTTTTTGACATACGGTTTTCTTTCACGCCTTCATTTTTACCTCTAGTATTTATTTACCAAGATTCGCCATGACGTTACATAGTTTACGAGGGTTCAATTACAGTTACGAACTTTCGTTTACGGACTCGAACTACTTTTAGTAATTTGGTCATAAATCCTAAACCGTAAGTCCGTTTCATGCGATCTTTATATCAAAACGAAGCTTGAAACATAATCTATCCTATCATGGCAGAAAATGAAGCTGTACAGTGAGTTATAGCTACTGTGATGCTCGGTGTTTAATAGTCTAACGAAAATTCGGCATTACGACGGCTATAAATCGAACGTTCTAAAATTCATAACAATCAATCCAAGCCACACCGGGCATACTATACATGGTTTTCATCTTAACCAGTCCAAGAAGGTTTCAATTAACCATCATAATCATCAAAACTCTTAAATCATCACTACTAACTACATAATCATGCTTTTATGCATATAACAACACCATAATCTTAACTAATCTAAAACCATCAAGAACATATATAAAACTCAAAGTAAGATCTTGGGTTCTTAAGAATTATACCTTCCTTGGAGAGTGTACAAGCTATAATAACCCTTATATAGTCCTTGTATGGCTTTAACAAAGCTTAAATCATCCAAAGAAACCAAGAAATCAAAGTTAGTTTCTTGAAAACACTATTCACCCTCATCTTTGAGGATTTATTTGAAAATGGAAAACATGGAGTTTGAAGCTAAGATTTCTAGGAGATCATTTTTATGAAATATAGGACTCACCATAAAAATTTGGAGATCAAACAATGGTTGGAAGGTGGATTTTGAAATCTTAAAACTCCAAAATTCGAAGTGCCTTGGTTTTGGGGGAAAAACAGTGAACTTCTCGAATTTATTTACCCATCCAAACGATCTTTAAAAATTATGAAATTAAATCCCCAACTTCACCTTGATGTGTAGAAGCTCAATGAATGTTTTCATGATTTTTAGATGAGTAGATCTAGGTGAAAAAAAATGGCAAAGACCCCTGCCCTGGAAAATGCAACTGCTGGAAAAATGGGGGAGAGGTGGTGTTTGCTTGGCTTTGATCTTGCTCTCATCTTATCTAAAGTGAATTATTGAATGTCTTTGGATAATATCTTGTCCATAAAGTAGCTTTAATAAAGTTCTAGGTCATGCATGATGTAATTAAATGGACAAGTGTTGGTTTGTAATGGTAAGATGATGACAAGAAGCTAAGTACTTGGTTATGTTTGCTAAGTATACTAGTTGCTCATGTAACTACTTAGTTACTTGGTCTTATCTCCTTGTACATGCATGAATCTTGATCCTCTGTTTGTTCTTTGTCCGGTTATTGCTCAATTCGTTGCTCGTTCGAGGGACTAACTCATTCGTTTCTAGTTAGGGTTTTACCGAAAACCTTCTTAATATTTATACTACTATTCCTCATCTTTCTTAATACTTCTCGAATTTAAATTCCTTAAATCCCTTTTATAATTCCTTATGTCTTGCAGTGTCCAGGGAAATCTCGGAGAAAATAAAAGTGCTCTTTTTCTGAATCCGACAGCTTTTACATACACTTATTTTCTTCCCGGATCACTAATACGAACTCAGAAATCCGTTCCGAATACCGGGTATAACATTATTATAATAATATTCCAAATTCCACCAAAATCACTATTCATCACTTATTTTTATTTAATTCCTATAATTAGGAAAATGAACCTGGTTCACCCTCGAGTGTTCCTTAACCTTTTTACGGAACCGCTGGGCTTATAATAGATATTGATTTGGATGACATGAGGGTATCTATTTCTCTCTAGGGAATCTTATCTTAACTTTCTAGGAGATAGATTATTCTAATCTAAGTTATCGCCCAATAGCATCCTTCAGGACATATAACCTTGGAATCTTTTATCCTTCCATTCTTCATCCTTTAAAGCCAGTATTACATTGTAGTTGTAACCACTGTTCATTCTTACATCAATACATAATAAAAGTTTTAATTCTACCCAAAAATCTGGGTTCTTACAGGATGCCTCAACACAAGGTGGCAGGAATCCTCGAGGTTGACATAGCCACATCCCTATCAGCTCAGCTTGAAGCGCTAAGCATGAAGGTGGATTCTTTGACAAACTATGGGGTACAACAAGTAGCGAGTGTTTGTGAGCTATGCGCCGGTGGACATGAAACGGATCAATGTGCAATTTCTAATGAATCAGTGCACTTTGTGAGAAATTTTCAAAAGCAACAGCACCCAGTCCCAAACACTTACCAACCCAACAACAGAAACCATATGGGGCCATATCAACAACAGCCATACCATCAACCCCAAAATCAGCAGTATGGGGCCAGACCATACAATCCCTTAGGATCGCATCAACAGCTGGGGCAACAACTTCAGAATCAATACGCCACGAAACAATCTCAACCTCCAGGATTTCATCAGAAATATTATGCCGGTCCAAGCCAACAGTCTGCTGAGAAATCAGAATTGGAAGAACTAAGATTGATGTGTAAAAGCCAGGTTGTATCTCTTAAAGCTCTGGAAAACCAAATTGGCCAAATAGCAAACGCCTTACTCAATAGGTCGCAAGGAGCTCTTCCTAGCGACACAGAAGCAAACCCTGGAAAAAGGGACGGCAAACAGCAAGTCAAAACTATCACTTTAAGATCTGGCAAAATCACAAAGGACCAAGAAGTGGAAAAGGTAACCGAACAGCCGGAGGCACAGGGCAGCCAAACCACTACAGAGGAATAAACGAAGATCTCGAAACCTGAAATCAGTATCAGCAAACCGGAGGGTGTCACCAGACCATCTGAGAAAGCATCTCAGGGGCATAAAACTGCAAATACTCAAATCTACCCCCTCCACCATATCCGCAGAGACTCCAGAAGCAGAGATTGGATAAGCAGTTTGCAAAGTTTTTAGAGGTATTTAAGAAGTTACATATTAATATACCTTTTACAGAAGTATTAGAACAGATGCCGAGTTATGCTAAGTTCATGAAGAGTATTTTATCAAGGAAGCTGAAACTTGAGGAATTGGAAACCGTTGCTTTAACAGAAGAATGCAGTGCTATTCTGCAACAGAAATTGCCCCCGAAACTCAAGGATCCAAGAAGCTTCACAATACCATGCACAATTGGCAACATATCATTCAACAAATGTTTATGCGACTTGAGAGCAAGTATAAATCTGATGCCGCTATCTGTTTTTGTTCAACTGGGACTCCCTGATCCAAAGCCTACTAATATCTCATTACAGCTAGCTGATCATTCGATCACATATCCGAGAGGTATAGTAGAGGATGTTTTGCTTAAGGTGGATAAACTGATCTTTCCTGTTGATTTTGTCATTCTAGATTTTGAAGAAGACAAGAACATTTCTATCATTTTGGGAAGACCATTTCTGGCTACAGGCCGAACTCTGATTGACGTCCAAAAAGGAGAGCTAACCATGAGAGTACATGATCAAGATGTCACTTTCAATGTATTCAAGGCTATGAAATTCCCAACAGAAGATGAAGAATGTTTTAAAGTGGATGTAGTTGATAGGGCAGTATGTGATAAAATAGAACAGTTGCTGAATTCGGATCCTTTAGACAATGCTCTAAAAGGAGAATTGGGTATTGAAGATGATGAAAGTGAGGAACAAATTCAGTTGTTGGATGCAACCCCCTTGCAAAAGAGGTTCAGCACACCAAATGAGTCACTTGGCTGGGCAGATATCAGGGATTCTCAAGAACGCCTTAAGCCGTCTAGTGAAGAAGCTCCTAAACTCGAACTCAAACCTCTGCCGGATCACTTAAGGTATGCATAGTTAGGTGATGCATCTACATTACCTGTTATTATTGCTGTTAACCTGACAGGTAGTAAAGAGGACAAGCTGTTGAGGATTCTGAGAGAGTATAAATCAGCAATCGGGTGGACCATAGCAGATATTAAAGGAATCAGTCACTCCTATTGTATGCATAAAATTCTGCTTGAGGAAGGAAGCAAACCATCTGTAGTACATCAGAGAAGACTCAATCCGATCATGAAAGAGGTGGTGAAGAAGGAAATTCTTAAATTTCTGGATGCATGAATCATCTATCCTATCTCAGACAGTTCGTGGGTGAGTCCGGTGCAATGTGTGCCAAAGAAAGGAGGAATGACAGTGGTAGCAAATGAAAAGAATGAGCTCATCCCTACTTGGACCGTCACAGGGTGGAGAGTACATGGATTATCGGAAGCTAAACAAAGCCACCAGAAAAGATCATTTTCCTCTTCCATTCATCGATCAAATGCTGGATAGGTTGGCTGGCCATGACTATTACTGCCTTCTTGATGGTTATTCAGGTTATAATAAGATTTGTATTGCTCCAGAAGATCAGGAGAAGACCACATTCACTTGTCCTTTTGGCACTTTTGCTTTTCAACGAGTTTCTTTTGGACTCTGTGGTGTGCCTGCCACCTTTCATAGATGCATGATGGCCATATTCTCTGACATGATTGGAATAAATGTGGAGGTTTTCATGGATGATTTTTCAGTTTTTGGAACTTCTTATGATGAGTGCTTGAACAACCTGAGTCTGGTCCTGAAAAGATGTGTAGAGACCAATCTAGTGCTCAATTGGGAAAAATGCCATTTCATGGTACAAGAAGGAATCATTCTCGGGCACAAGGTATCTAGGAAGGGGCTCAAAGTCGATAAGGCTAAAGTGGCGACTATTGAAAATCTTCTTCCACCAATCCCAGTTAAGGGAATCCGTAGTTTTCTTGGCCATGCCGGATTCTATCGAAGATTTATCCAAGATTTTTCTAAAATCACAAAACCATTGTGTAGCTTGTTGGAGAAGGACAACCATTTCAAATTTAATGAAGAGTGTTTGGGTGCATTTGAGCACTTGAAAGAAAAGCTGAATACTGCTCCCATCATTACAGCACCTAATTGGGATGATCCATTTGAGATGATGTGTGACGCCAGTGATTTCGTGGTGGGAGTTGTTCTGGACCAACGGAAGAAGAATGTGTTCCAAGTGGTCTACTATGCTAGTAAGACCCTCACTGATGCACAGTTGAATTACACCACCACTGAGAAGGAGCTTCTTGTAGTCGTCTATGGGTTTGACAAATTCAGATCATATCTACTTGGCACAAAAGTTACAGTTTACACAGACCACGCAGCCATTAGATACTTGATCTCAAAGAAAGATGCAAAGCCGCGTTTGATTCGATGGATTCTTTTGCTGTAGGAATTTGAGCTAGAAATAAAAGATAGGAAGGGAACGGAAAATCAAGTGGCAGACCACTTATCACGGCTGGAAGAGCTAATGGGAATAATACTCTAATTAATGAATACTTTCCCGATGAGCAGCTGTTTGTGGTGCAAGGGGAAGAGCCATGGTTTGTGGATATTGTAAACTACTTAGTGAGCAAAATCATCCCTTCCGAATTTTCATCAGTCCAGCGAAAGAAGTTTCTGCATGATGTAAAATGGTATCATTTGGTTGAGCCATTCTTGTTCAGACAATGTGCAGACAAGATGACCAGACGTTGCATACCCTACAGCGAGACAGAGGGTATTCTGCTGAATTGTCATTCCACCACGTATAGAGGTCATTATGGTGGGGAAAGGACAGCTGCCCGAGTGCTGCAAGCAGGTTTCTTCTGGCCAACATTGTTCAAAAATGCGCATCAGTTTGTATTTAAATGTGATAGGTGTCAACGAGTAGGAAATATTTCCAAAAGGAATGAGATGCCCCTCAACATGATCCTGGAAGTGGAAATCTTTGATGTTTGGGGGATAGACTTCATGGGACCATTTGTGTTAAATATAATTGATGTGTTTTAATCAGTGTTTAAGTGTTACAGTGAATTATCAGAGTTTAGCTGGAAGCAGTCAGAGTTTAGTGTAAACTCTGAGATATGGAAGCTCGACAGAGTTTGTCAAACTCTGTCTGAAGGAAGCGTCTACTGGTCAACAGTGATTGAAGATTTATTATGGAAGCGATATCTTTGAAGATTGGATAGCTATCAAAGAGATCGAGTTGACTTAGGAGACGTGTGACAATCTGTAATTGATATCATTGTATAGCTGATTATTAGGAATATCAATTAGAGATTGTATCGTAGCTGTATGTTATATAAATACAGTTAGGTTAACCCTAGAAGGGTATCTTACAACGAATTATCTTTATTGTAACCTAGCAGCTCTTTGTAATATTTTACATCACGAAGAGGGTTCGTAATACAAGAAGTTTTTAAGTGCATAAAAGTTTTTACTTGTTAAACTCTCATACAAAGTTGATTATTAATTGTGTATTCGGCCTAACAAGTGGTATCAGAGCCAATCTGTTACTTTATTACAGGTTAAGATCCAAACACAACAATAATCATGGCAGCAATTCCTCCACCAACACCTACTGTTTCTGAAAAGGCTCCTACTACTGTGAGTCGTTATGAACCAATCAGGGTTCCTATTCTCAGGCCATTGGAGTATGCTATGTGGAAGGTCAAGATGACTATGTTTCTGGAGGCTACATATCCAGAATATCTTGACAGGATTTATGAAGGCCCTCACAATCCTACAAATCTATCTGTTGCAGTTGCTGGTGAAGAAGCAAAAATGGTTCCAAAGGAAAAAAAGGACATGACTCTTGAAGATCTATCATCTATTGCTAAGGATGCAAAAGTTAGGCATTTACTGCATAGTGCTTTAGACAATGTTATGTCTAACAAAGTCATTAACTGCACCACTGCAAAAGAGATATGGGATGCTCTCGAAGTCAGGTGTCAAGGAACTGCGGCTATTAAGAAGAATAGGAGAAACATACTCACACAAGAGTATGAGCATTTTGAGGCTAAACCTGAAGAGACCATGATAGAAACATTTGATAGATTCTGTAAACTACTCAATGATCTGTCATTGGTCAACAAAGAGTATGATCTAGAAGACTCAAATCTCAAGTTTCTTCTTTCTCTACCTGAAAAGTGGGATGTGAAAACAACCACTATTAGAGACAACTATGATCTTGCTGAAACAGAGATTGATGAAATCTATGGACTGCTCAAAACTCATGAATTGGAAATGGAGCAGAGAAACAGGAGATCAAGCAGGAAAGGAAAGTCTGTTGCTCTTAATGTTGAAGAGAAGCCTCAGAAGAAAGAGGCATCAAGAAAGAAAATGAAGGGAAAAGCTTTGGTCATACACTCAGAAAGTGAATCATCAAACTATGAGTGTGATTCAAATTCTTCTGAATCATCTGACTCTGAGGATGATGAAGAAGAAATGAGGAAAATGGCTGTGTTGATGGTGAAAACCTTCAAGAAAATGGGCTTCAAGAATTTCAAGAAAGGAAAAAGGTTTTCTAGAGATTCAAATGAAGACAGGAAAAGCTTCAGGAAGTCTGATAAGAGAGATTCTAAAGGGAAGAAGGATAAGTCTGAAATTCAATGCTACAAGTGTAAGGAAATGGGTCACTATGCTCCTGAGTGCAAGAAAGGTAAAACTGGAAAGGTACTCTACACTAAAGGCAGAGATTGGGCAGATACTTCAGATTCTGATGAAGAAGTGAACTATGCTCTCATGTCTACTACTGAATCAGAAACTTCTGAAAATCTGGTACCTCTAACTACCTATGCTTATAATATTGATGACATTGCTCAATTAAGAATTTATCTTAAGTCATTGCATATAAGTTATAGGGATCAGACTTTAGAAAATGAGAGGATAAAAGCTGAAAATTCTGAACTTAAGGTAAGAAATAAACTTGTTGAAGAAAAACTTGAAAACATGCAACAAGTTCAGAAAGAAAGAGATGATGCTGTTTGTAAAGAACAGAATTTGCTTCAGAAATATAAACAACTAGAGTTAGAGTTGGAGGAAGCAAATAATAAAATTAGAACTTGGACTAATTCTGGAAAGGACAGTCAACAGATTTTTCAAACAGACACTGTTGGTCTAGGTTATAATGAGGGAGATGAACTTAGATTTCAAAATCAAGTTAAAATCAGAACTCATTTTGTACATGGAACCAGTAAATTTTTGTCTGAAAATGAAAAAGAAGCTGTTAAAAGTGAACCAGTAAAAACTAGTGTTAAACAGGTTAATATTGGTTCAATGACAGATAAACAACTCAAACATAAACTGAAGGAGTTAAAATCTGTTAAGAAACAGAGAGTGTCAAATAAAAACAGAAATGGAAAAGTAGGCATCACTTCAGGAAATAAACCAATGTTTGCTAGTTATGCTCCTAGAAAGACATGTCATAACTGTGGTAGTACTAAGCATCTTGCAAATTTCTGCAAGAAAAATAAAAATATAAATTCTTTACCTACAAAGTCTGAGGTAAATAAGGATTTTGCTAGAACTAAGCCACAGACTTTATGCACACACTGTGGAAGCACTTGGAATTCCATTTATACTTGAATAGAATATCATGCTATCTATCATAATTACTATGAACTGAAACCCAATCTGAAATGGGTTAAAGTTGATACTGCAAGTTTAAACACTGATAATGTTAGCTCAAACTCTGATAATGTTAATTCCGCTGCAAAAGCTAACAAAGTTAAGAATGCCAAAGGATCCAAGCAAGTCTGGATCCTTAAAACTAATCCTCAGTAATTGCTTGTGATTGCAGGGTAACAGGGAGGCAACCCTAGTCGTGGACAGTGGATGTTCAGGACACATGACTGGAAATAAAGCCCTGCTATCAGACTATGAGGAGAAGGCTAGCCCAAAAGTTTCCTATGGTGATGGAAATGTAGGAAGAACATTGGGATATGGCAGTATTAATCTTGGAAATGTCATCATCAACAATGTAGCTCATGTCCCAGGACTCAAGCATGACTTGTTATCTGTGAGTCAAATCTGTGACAAGGGATATCATGTAGATTTTCAACCTGAATATTGTGAAGTTATCAGCAAATCTACATGAAAGGTTGTTCTAGTTGGTCACAGGCAAAACAACATTTATGAAATCAAGCTTTTGATAGACTCTGCTGGAAAAGCTGTTTGCCTGTCTACAAGAATGACTAGTGAAGAGTGTTGGAAGTGGCACAAGAAACTCTCACATTTGAACTTGAACAACATCAATGAATTGATCAGAAAGGATCTTGTAAGAGGACTTCCAAAGGCTCTGTTAAATGTTGATGGCCTATGTGATTCATGTCAGAAGGCTAAACAAAGGAAGTCATCTTTCAAGAGCAAGACAGAATTTTCAATCACTGATCCATATCATCTTCTGCATGTTGATCTCTTTGGTCCAGTAAATGTTATGTCTATTCCAAGGAAGAAATATGCTTTAGTAATTGTTGATGAATACACTAGATTCACTTAGGTGTATTTTCTAGCAAAGAAGGATGAAACTGCATTAACTCTGATGGAGCATGTGAAGCTTCTGGACAAAGGATCAAGTAACAAAGTCAGAATCATCAGAAGTGATAATGGAACTGAGCTCAGAAATGCAACAATGGAAGAATTCTGCAAGGACAAAGAAGTGAAGCAAGAATTTTCAGCACCTGGTACACCACAACAAAATGGTGTAGTTGAAAGGAAAAATAGAACCTTCATTGAAGCTGCCAAAACTATGCTTGATGAAGCAAAATTACCAACTTATTTCTGGGCAGAAGCTGTTCAAACTGCTTGTTTTACTCAAAATGCAACACTGATCAATTAGCATGGAAAGACACCATATGAGATGGTGAAGAAAAGAAGCCTAACCTGAAATACTTTCATATTTTCGGGTGCAAATGTTTTGTTTTGAAGACTCATCCAGAACAGTTGACCAAGTTTGAGCTAAAGGCAGATGAAGGAATTTTTGTTGGCTATCCACTATCAACAAAGGCATTCAGAGTTTACAATCTGAGAACTAAAGTGATCATGGAATCTATACATGTTTCTTTTGATGATAAGAAGATAACTGGACTTGAAGACAAAGATGAATATGATCAACTGAACTTTGAAAATGAAGATTTAAACTCTGATGAAGGAAACTTTGATGAAACAATTCTGACAGACTCTGTTGAAACAAACTCTGAACCTCTACTGGTAAATACTGGAGAAACTTCTCAGCCACAACAAAGGGGAGAACCAGTTGAGGGGGAGCATGATCAAGATGAAGACTCAAACACTGATACTGAGTCAACTGAAAAATATGGATCAAACTCTGATGATTCAAACTCTGAAAATTCAAATTCTGACTCTGGGCAGTCAAGTTCAGGGGGAGTCTCAGAAAACGAAGAAAGATCACAACAAAATCAGGAGAGCATGGATCAAGGGGGAGGATCACATGCTGATAGAAGTCATTTGCCCTCTGCTAGGAAATGGACTAAATCACATACACCTGATTTGATAATTGGTGATCCAGATGCAAAAGTGAAAACAAGAAGTGCTACTGCAAGTGAATGTCTGTTTCATGCATTTTTGTCTAAAAATGAAACAAAGAAAGTGGAAGAAGCTCTTCAAGATGCTGACTGGATAACAGCAATGCAGGAAGAGTTGAATGAATTTGAAAGAAATGAAGTTTGGACCCTTGTACCAAGGCCAAAGAACAGATCTATTGTTGGTACTAAATGGGTTTTCAGAAACAAGACTAACAGTGAAGGTGTTATCACAAGGAACAAGGCTAGACTGGTAGCAAAAGGCTATTCACAACAGGAAGGAATAGACTATGATGAAACATTTGCTCCAGTTGCAAGATTGGAGGCAATCAGAATTTTTCTAGCAAATGCCTCTCACAAGAAATTCAAAGTGTTCCAGATGGATGTGAAAAGTGCTTTTCTAAATGGAAAGCTTGAAGAAGAAGTGTTTGTTGAACAACCACCAGGATTTGTGGACCCCAAATATCCAGATTATGTCTACAGGCTAGATAAGGCACTATATGGACTTAAGCAGGCACCAAGAGCATGGTATGAGACACTTGCTCAATTTCTTCTAGAAAGTGGATTCAACAGAGGAACAATTGACAAAACTCTGTTTTATTTCAATCAAGGAAGTGACCTCCTTTTAGTTCAGATTTATGTTGATGACATTATCTTTGGGTCTACTAATGATAAACTCTGTAAGAAGTTTTCCAAGCTCATGCAGTCCAGGTATCAAATGAGCATGATGGGAGAGCTTAGTTACTTTCTAGGCCTACAGGTGAGACAAACAGATGATGGTATTTTCATTAATCAAGAAAAATATACCAGAAATCTTCTCAAGAAATTTGGTATGCTTGACTGTTCATCTGCATCAACTCCCATGGCAACAGCAACTAAATTGGACAAAGACACAGGAGTTTCAGTGGATATGACAAACTACAGGGGCATGATAGGATCTCTTCTATACTTGACAGCTAGTAGGCCTGACATCATGTATGCAACCTGTCTTTGTGCAAGGTTTCAGGCAGATCCTAGAGAGCCACATCTGACAGCTGTGAAAAGAATCTTCAAGTATCTCAAGGGCACCATATCATTAGGTCTGTGGTACCCCAGAGAATCAGATTTCAAGCTACTTGGGTATTCTGATGCAGACTTTGCAGGCTGCAAGATAGACAAAAAGAGCACTAGTGGAAGTTGTCAATTTCTTGGTGACAGACTTGTTTCCTGGTACAGCAAGAAATAGAAATCAATCTCCACATCTACAGCAGAAGCATAGTATATTCCAGCTGGTAGCTGTTGTGCACAGATCTTGTGGATGAAGAATCAATTGCTGGATTATGGATTGAGGTAAAGTAAAATTCCTATTTACTGTGATAATCAAAGTGCTATTGCTATGACAGGTAATCCAGTACAGCATTCAATGACCAAGCACATCAGCATAAGGTACCACTTCATCAGAGAACATGTGGAAGAAGGGAATATTGAACTACATTTTGTGTCTGCAGAACAACAGCTTGCAGATATCTTCACTAAACCATTGAATGAAGCTATATTTACAAGACTGGTCAATGAACTAGGAATGGTCTCTGGTTCTGACTAGGAATGTTGGTTAGATTCAAATTTTACTTATGTAGTGTATTACTCATATTTCCTGATTTGTTAAATGCTAAGTGAACTCTGTTGATTAAACTCTGTTATGCATACTCTGTTAAACTCTGTCAGCATGCCTGTATGTCATTCACTGTTAATAAGTTTGATAAACTCTGTGAACTCTGAGTTGATTTTTGTCTGAATGAAAAACACCAATGAAGAAATATGTATGAAGCATGATTCTGAGCAATTAATCATGAATCTTTCTGAGTTATTGTGATCTAATCTTAGATTGTGCAGAAAGTTAACACAGCATGATACTGGCTCATATTTATAGCATCTCTTAGTTTATTCTGTCCTAAACTCTGAGTCTATAAATACTGTGTGCATTACCTTACATGAAAAACTACTGATGTTGATGAACTCTAAACTCTGTTAGTTATACTCTGGAAGAATAAAATGCTTACTGCAATACCCCAAAGAAAATGTATATAAGTTGTTATACTCCTTTGAGATTATGTTGGATACTAGGATGACCCAGGAACTTATTGGTATATAATATGTGCTAAAATTCTCTAATTTTTGGTGACTAGTTAAATACTAGGATGACCCAGGAACTTATCAAAATGATAAGGGCTAAAATTTTTGAATTTTTGGTGACTGGTTCCAACCTCTGATTACTGGAATGAATAAAAAATAAAAAATAAAAAATAATAATAAAAATAATAATAATAAAAAAAATGTATATAGAGGGGGTATAAAATAAAAGTTACTGTATATAGTTTGATTACTTCAGAGTTTAGCTTTCATCATACAGTCAGTGTTTACTATGACAGTTTGTGCATCCAGTGTTTATTGATTTACTTTATGGATTTTATGAAAAATTAGATGCTCTAAAAATTGATCTAGTAAACTCTGCTTCACACACACATATATTCACAACTGTACAATTTATGAAAGGGTTTTGGTGATAAAGTTGGAGAATTGACAAACGCTGTTGATTCGTGATTTGTACTCTAAGGTAAATTTTCACTTGGATAATTTGAAAATTTTGGAGTAAATAGGGATTTTGACAACTGTTAATCAGTGGATTGTTGATGAATGTGTTCTTTATATGATTACTTTAATTAGTTTTCATATTCTCATCTTTGATTTATTTCCTTGAAGAACAGTTCATAAAACATAAATAAAAATTGCAGAACACAATGAATAAAATTAGAGAAACATAATTTTTCATTGATAATAAGAAAGAGATTACAAGCAAATATTACATCTTTTTGTTCTCTCTATCTGCTAATCTATTCAACAGGAAAATAAAAGGTCGGTCCAAACCACTCCATTGTTAGCAAAAAATCCCAGATCCCATCTTTGCCACTTTATTTGGGTGGAAGTTGAAGGGATAAGGTTATTTTTGCTGACATATTCATTAACAATGGTTGGTGGTGTTGGATGAGGATGCCTTCGTGGAGAGCCATGCAAATGTTGCTTGGAGAACAGCATCGATGTCGATCACCCTTGCAGGTTTCTCTCTCTCGATCTCTTCCAGACCGGCATCCATTTGCAGCCACAGAGTCTTAAGCTGCCTGTCCCAGTCAAACGCTTCAAACTCTTCACGCTTATAGCTGAAGATATTCCTATTCTCGACAAGATGAAGGTTCTTTTCTTTGATGGTAAGGTTGGCCATTGTCTTTCAGAGTGTTTTGTTTGAAGGGTTTGTGATTTTACAGGGGAAACTGAAAGGTTAAAGGATTAATTAACTAATCTGAGCAAGTCTCCAGGCCTTAAATAGAGATGGGTAAGCAACGAAGTCCTTAAACGCTTCGTATTCTGGTTATTAAAGGCAACAGGTAAACGCTTCATATTCTGGTTTTAATTGGGTCCAGATATTTTAAGAGAGTATTATTTGATTTTTTTTAAAATCAAATATTTTATTGTTTTAATTTGCAAAATACTCTTCTTAAAAATACGCGCACGTGACCCACTTGCCCATTAATGTGTCCCACTCACCCATTATTGTGTCCCACTACACATTAATCTAGGAACTGATTGAGTGTTTGTTACATAAGAGATTGGGTTTTTAATTACTCTAATTACTTTTGTGTCCAAACGGTTGTGTTTTATTCTTACATCTCACAGTTCTCTCATTTTTCACTTGGGCATTCTCGCAAACACCTTTCCTACATACATTTCTCTTGGAAATTCTTGCAAATTTCTTAACTCAATGGATTCTAAAGCATTCACTGCTCTTGGTTTACGGTTTGTTCCTAACAACTATGAAGCTCCACTCCATCATGAACGTGTTCCAGAACCGTTTCATCTAATGCAGAATTTCTTGAGAGATTCCGAGATTGGACAAGCTCTGGTTGGACCTGATACTCTCTCTGCATCTCAAATTGCTACATTTTGGCAGAATTCAGTTTATGTGGATGGAGGAGAGAATGGGACTCCTAACATCATCTTCACTTATGAAGAACAAGATTATGTGATTACTCCTCAAACTGTAAGGGATACAATGGGGTTTGACACACATACTTCTTATACTCTGGTTAATGAAACTCATTTGAGAGAGATGCTACAAGAGATAGGTTACATGGAATCTCTTGACAAGCTTGGCGGTATAAAGAGACCAAATCTCAGGAAGGAATGGAACTTTCTCTTTGATTGCATTACAAGGACGTTCCAGAAGAAAGTCACCACCTGGGATGCCATTCCAATAGACAGTCTCCAAATCGGGTATTCTCTACTCTATGATAGTAATTTTGATTTTGGTCGATATGTTCTGATGAACTTAGGTGATAAACTGACAAAATCTACTACTGTTTATTATGCTCGTTTTTGTCAAATGATGTTCAATGCTTGTGTACCTGGTCTAGAAATTGCTGATACTGATGAAATTGATCCTTTTCGAGTCAACAAGAGAATATTCTCTGATATGACTAACAAGGATGTTGGTAAAGCAAATCTCCCTGCTTTTGTCATGCCACTTGCTCTGCAAAATTTTCTCAATCAACCTCAAGAACCACAACAACAACAACAACCACAACCACAACCACAACAACAACCTGAACCACACCCTGAACCTCAACCTGAACCGCTAAACATTGATCGTACTCAAACACCAAACACTGAACCGCCTACATCACCTACTTCCTCATCACCTACAAAACAACCTTCACACACTACTCAAACAAACTCTGAATCATCACAATCTCCACCAAAATCACAGTCTAAAGCACAAAGAGTTAAGAAGGCAATTCATGAACGACATGCAAGGGTTAAGCAGGAAATAGAGACACAAAGAAAATCAAAACAGACATCTCCTGGAGCTGTTTATACTAGAAGAGTGAAAAGAATAAGACAAACGGCAAACATACCTAAATCACTCTCAGTGGTAGAACAATCTCCACCATCTAGTGAGGAGGATTCAGATAATGTACCTCTAGCAAAGCGAAGAAAACTGGTATTCTCTGATTCTGTGGATGAAGATATTGATGCTCCAGAGGTAGTTTCACAGCAAATACCTACTGTTGAGGTTAAGAAAGATGCAATACCTGCAGAGGTTGAAATACCTGCAGAGGTTGAAATGCCTGCAGAGGACAAAATGCCTGTAGAAGAGGATACTAGAGATGGCCTTTCTCCAATAAATGATATTCTTGATTCATTTATGCCATTCTCTGATCCTGTCTCTGATACTGGTGTAGCTGATCAACCTAAAGTTGTTCTTTCTGAAACTGTGGCATCCCACACTGAGTTATTATCTGATGCTCACCAAACTGTTGAAAGAGGAGATGAAATTGATCAAGCAACCAAGGCCACTTCTCAGTCTATGCCTGTTGCTGAGCCTGAGCAACATGGAGAAAATCTTGACAGGTCTACAGAAGAAATTGCTAAAATTGTGGCTGAAGATGAACATGCTAAAGCTACAAGTGTTGAACCTGAAGGTGAAAGCAGTGCAAACTCTGATTCTTCTCTAAGTGCACCAGTACAAACAGACAATAAACATACACCTTTCACTCAACCTTGTACGTCTCATGAAGTTGAGAGAGCTCAATTTGCAAAGAATGCTGCTGAGTGGTACAAAGAGGATTGTATTTTTCTACGAGGAAGAGCATCTGATTTTGTTAAGCAAACTGCTGATACTATCTCCAATCCAGAAATTCTTTCTTGCTTAAAAGCAACTGTAGTTCAAGTCAAAACTCTAGATAGAAGATTTGATGACACTACACAGTCAATCACTGCTTTGCGGAATGAGGTTGTAGCTAGAGAAATGAAAATGGAAAGAGACTCAAAACTCGTGACTACAAAATTTTCTATAGCTCAAGACAATCTCTTTGCCAGGCTGAGTAAAGTTGAAGAGAATCAGTCTGACTTATCTACTAAAATTGATTCTATTGCTACCTCCTTGGAGTTAATTACATCTATTCTTATGCCTGATGATGTCAAAAAGGGGGAGAGAGTTGTCAGAATGGATAGTGCCGGAGATGGAGGGGCAAGTAGTAAAGGAAAGAACAAGGATGAAGAGGTTCAAACTTTGAGAACTAGAAAGTCATCTAAATCACAGTCTGTTGGGAGAAATACTGATACTCAAGGTACTTCAAAGACCAAGAGTTTGCTGTTACCTTCTAATCCACAAACTGATGAAGAATTGGTTGCTAAGCTGTTTATTGAAGAGAATGAGGAAGGAGTTACGATTGAGGACATTGAAGCTGAAGAAAAGAGTTTACAAGAAGAACATCTCAAGGCTTTAAAGTCTGGTAAGTTACAAAGAGGAAAAGCTCCTAGACCTGTTGTTAAAGGTGTTGTGATCAAAGAAAGGGCTGATGTTAGTCAAAGATCTCGATTTTCAAAGGAAACAATGGCAGCAGAAGCTAAACTCAAGCTGAAAGGTATTGAAGGAGAAAGTTCACAGAAGAAAGTTACAACTTCTGTTGCATCACAAGTAATGATTACACCTTTACACTCTTCTCAGTTGAAATCGATTTTTGGGAAAGGAACAATTCAAGATCCAAATGTATTATCTGGAGTTTCTATGAATGTTTCTGATGGAAGAGCTTTGTCTGGCAAAGTTGGTATTAATAAGGGTGGACTAGGTTCACACAGAGACAAAAGGCAATATACTGGTCCTAGAGATCCTTCTTCACTGGCTGTTCCAGGTCGTGGTGTTCCTTAATAGAGTTTGGACAGACTGGAATCAGTACAGTTAGTTCATCAGAAGAGTTTAAACAAGGATTTTCTCTTGTACTTCATGGCTGATGGGACAGTATTTAAAGTTGGTGAGAATGATATTGGCTTGAAATGTTGGGAAGAACTAGAGTATGTTCTACATCTTCTTAAGGTGAATAGCCAAAGGACTCAATCAGTTGCTAATGTGCTCAGACAGAGAATGCTTCAGAATCTGGCAATCAGAGGAGAGAAATATAATAGCAGATATGTTCCTAAGTACAGGGATTACAAAGGAAATCTCATTGAAATGAAGAAAGGTACTGCAAAGTTAAAGACTGATTTGGGAATCACAGTACTTGACTTCAATTCACAGTCAGAAAAAGTCAGATTTATCAGACTGGGAAATGAGATGAGAAGGAACAAAATCTATGATCTTAGGGCTGCTATCTATCAGACATGTGAGAGTGATCCTCAGCTCAGAGAAATTAAAGAAGCTATGAAGATTGAGCTTGAAAATGCAGAAAGAAGATTGCTCATAGATTATCTCAGAGCTATGCCAGATCTTGAAGTGATAAGAGATTAAGGTCTGTAAGGATTTTCTTATTCTCTGTAGTTTTTGTTAAGTAGAAGCGTAAACTCTGAATTTGTATAAACACTGTATTTGTCTATTTGTTTTGACATCATCAATTATTGTCATTAACTTGTGCATTTTTGCTAATGAACAAGTTGGGGGAGATTGTTAAATATAATTGATGTGTTTTAATCAGTGTTTAATTGTTACAGTGAATTATCAGAGTTTAGCTGGAAGCAGTCAGAGTTTAGTGTAAACTCTGACAGATGGAAGCTCGACAGAGTTTGTCAAACTCTGTCTGGAGGAAGCGTCTACTGGTCAACAGTGATTGAAGATTTATTATGGAAGCGATATCTTTGAAGATCGGATAGCTATCAAAGAGATCGAGTTGACTTAGGAGACATGTGACAATCTGTAATTGATATCATTGTATAGCTGATTATTAAGAATATCAATTAGAGATTGTATCGTAGCTGTATGTTATATAAATACAGTTAGGTTAACCCTAGAAGGGTATCTTACAACGAATTATCTTTATTGTAACCTAGCAGCTCTTTGTGATATTTTACATCACGAAGAGGGTTCGTAATACAAGAAGTTTTTAAGTGCATAAACGTTTTTACTTGTTAAACTCTCATACAAAGTTGATTATTAATTGTGTATTCGGCCTAACAATTTGTCTCATCGTGAAACAACCAGTACATTCTGCTAGCGGTGGACTATGTGTCCAAGTGGGTAGAAGTCAAAGCTCTGCCTACAAACGATGCTAAAGTGGTGTTAAACTTTCTGCACAAGAATATTTTCACACGTTTTGGAACACCACGAGCAATAATCAGCGATGAAGGGTCTCATTTCTGTAATCGGCAGTTCACAACACTCATGGCCAAATATCGTGTAACCCATCGGGTCGCTATTGCTTATCATCCCCAAACAAATGGGCAAGCAGAAGTTTCCAATTGAGAGATCAAGCGGATCCTAGAAAAAGTGGTTAATCCATCTAGGAAAGATTGGTCGCTGAAATTAGAAGAAGCTGTGTGGGCATACAGGACGGCATACAAGACTCCATTGGGAATGTCGCCATTTCAGTTGGTTTATGGAAAGGCTTGTCATCTTCCGGCTGAGCTAGAACACAAGGCCTACTGGGTCTTAAAGAAATTAAATTTTGATATGAAAGCTGCAAGTGAAAAGCGAATGTTGCAATTGAATGAGCTTGAGGAATTCCGTTCGCAAGCATATGAGAACTCAAAAATGTACAAGGAAAAGGTGAAACGATGGCATGATAGGAAGCTGGTACATAAATCATTTGAACCAGGTCAATCAGTCCTTTTGTACAACTCTAGACTCAAACTTTTCCTAGGAAAGCTCAAGTCAAGATGGTCGGGTCCATTCACCGTCAAAAATGTTTTTACACATCGCGCCGTCGAGATCTATGACAGGTTCCCTGATAATCCGTTTAAAATGAACGGACAGCGATTGAAACATTACTTCGGTGGTACGATCAACCGTGAGGAAGTCACCGCTATTCTTGCCCCAACATGATCAAGCAGCAGAATCGTCAAGCTAGTGACAATAAACAAGCGCTTCATGGGAGGCAACCCATAGGTTTAATGTTTTTATTTTTAGTTTGATTTTATTTAGTATTATGTTAAGTTTGTAGGTCATTGACGAATTACAGGAGCTTGTTCGCAAAAGCTAAATTTTTCTTTCGAGGTAGGCTGGCCTCAGTTTGTAGCTCATGCAGCATTTCCACCACTTGATTCACCGCCCGAGGAGGGTGACGATGCCGACAGTTAGGGGAGTTCTCTTTCCTTTATCTATACCTTCAAAGAGGACATTGAATATTTTAAGTTTGGGGGTGATTTAGGATAATTCATTAATCGAGTCATAGTATTGCATACAGTTTCATGTAGTTCATAATATACCATGCTAGTATAATTTCATATAATTCCAAAAAAAAAATTGCATATTCATGATTAGTTGCATAGCATATTCTCCTTGATCCCGTAGCGCTTGGTGGTTCCGTTTAGTAGCCAATGATGAATCTGAGTGTGATAATAATGGATAGATGGCTGATTTAAATACTTATGAATTGACGTGCATGTTGCAGAAACACAATCTTTACACAACTCATCGTTTGCTTTTGGGCTAGGTTGAGGTCATGCTTGTTTGGTTGTTTTAGATTTAATCACCTGATTATATTTAGAATTTTCTTTATTCATTTGATGGCGTAGAAGCACTAAAATATAAGTTTGGGGAAAACCAGGGATTTCATGCTAGTTGATTAGTTGTTAATGGCTATGCGTCAAATGGCTAGTAGCCGCTCATATTTTATGAGTAATCTAGGGTTGGATGAGAATACTCATTCCAAATTGCATTGAAAAAAAAGAAGTCAAAAAAAAAAGTTATGTGAGAGTGTGAGTATGCAGAATTGGCCAGGGTGGACTCTTTAATACTCGAGCAATTAAGTTCGAGGGGACTCAAGCCTAGTGACCTAAGACTTTTCTGGTCTGGGATCCACTAACCTAACGCTCGCTACATGGGTATTATTGTATAAGCCTTTTGGGGTCTCATCCATTGCAAGGTCAAATAAGCATGTGTGTTGTGTATAGTATTATTTGTTATAGTTTGTTAGTAATAAAGCATGAATTCCTGTCTAACTCAAATAATGATGGAGGTATTTCTAGGTTATGAAGTGTCTAGCGTTCATTCTATTTATAAACTTGTGATTGTCTTGGCGAAGAATAGGTATGGTTTTGATCTAGTGTTAGGAGTATCTCCGATGAGCATTGCACACACGCACGTTTCTGTGCTTGTAAATGTTAATATACGGGTATTTAGTCAATCTTTATTTGGAATTATCACATTCTCTGAGGCACTCTGCTAAATTGGTTATTGCTTTGCATATGGGATCCTTGCACTAGTTGCACGCATGCATTTAGAGGTAGTCGAGTCTGTTTTCGCTTGAGGACAAGCATCAGTTTAAGTTTGGGGGTGTGATAATTGGATTTTATATCCACTTATTATGCCCTAATTGGACCTAGATTGGTGGTTTATCCTTAAGTATGTTGTGTCTTTTAATTCGTTTATGTTGTTTTAATCTTTGTTGTGCAGAACTCGCAACTTTAGGTATCGTGGCGATAAAAGACTAAAAACGGTGGATTTATGCCTCAATTCGGAATTAAGAGTTACCAAGATAGCGCAAGGTCGGACGAAGTCAAGACTGGTATAAAGAAAATCATTGTGTAAGCAATAGAAGTGTTAAATCATTTAATCACAAGGATTTTATTACCAAGTGGACGGGCTACGAGGAAAAAGAATTATCATAAAGAAATTCTAAGTGATATATTCTTAATGCTGAAACCCCGGTTGGAATGATATATTTTTCGTTAAGCAAAAGGAGTCCGGTTTCAGATCCTCAAAAGACCGTAGCTTACACCTGTACGAGTAATGAGGAAATAAGAATTGTCACAAAAATATGGAGAGTGATATTTTCTTAAAGCTGGAATCCCGGTTGGAATTGATATATATTTTGTTAAGCAACAGGAGTCCGGTTCCAGACCCTCAATAGACCGCAGCTGAGGACTTAAGGATTTATTTATATTAATAAATATTTTATTTAATTAGAAAATTATATTTATAAATATCTAATAATATTAGATATTTATTTTTATAATTTCTAGATTAAATTATTTATTTATTAATTAAAGATTATAAGTTGTGCGGATTAAAAAGCATTTTTACGGAGCCAGTTCAAAGAAATCAAAACAAGTCACCCGAATTAAAAAGAAGAGTGGCAGGTGGAATGTTTTGGTTTTGAAAAAAGAAAGGGAGGTGGGCACCACGTGAATTGTTGTAATTTTGGCCAGGTTTATTTAACAAGTAAACTAAGCAAATGAATTGATTTTGGAAAGCAAAAGTTAGGTAAGTGTCGGCCGCCCAGCTGACTTTTCTTTCGGCTGGTTTATTTATTCCTAGACGGTGGGTTAATTTGGCCTATAAATAGGAGTATTTGTAGTACGTTTAAAATTACCTCTCAACTGTATTCTCTCTTTTATTCTCTCAAAAATCTTCTAGCCTTCCTTTGTAATTTTAGTTTCATTTTATACATTTTAATTTTCTGCAATTTTTGTATAAGTTTTATTTTGGTTGAAGATTTTAAAGGGATTACTTGGAGTACTCTTCTCTTTCATTGGAAGCTATTTCGGTTCTATTTTCTAAACCCTTGTAATTTCATATTTAATTCATAAAATTTTCTGCTATGTTTTCATTTAATCCCACGATGACGATCCGTTCGATTATGAACTAATCGCCGTCATGGGATTCTAATGGATTTATTTACGTAATTTAGTAATTCGATGCCTTAATAATTTATGTTATGATAAAAATTCAGATTGCCTAAGGTGGTTGCGCTTAATGTTAAATATAATTGATGAGTTTTAATCAGTGTTTAAGTGTTACAGGGAGTTATCAGAGTTTAGCTGGAAGTAGTCAGAGTTTAGTCAAACTCTGACAGTTGGAAGCTCGACAGAGTTTGTTATACTCTGTCTAGAGGAAGCACGTCTACTTTTCAACAGTGATTGAAGATTAATTATGGAAGCGATATCTTTGAAGATTGGATAGCTATCAAAGAGATCGAGTTGACATAGGAGACGTGTGACAATCTGTAATTGATATCATTGTATAGCTGATTATTAGGAATATCAATTAGAGATTGTATCGTAGCTGTATGGTATATAAATACAGATAGGTTAACCCTAGAAGGGTATCGATAACGAATTATCTTTATTGTAACCTAGCAGCTCTTTGTGATATTCTACATCACGAAGAGGGTTTGAAATACAAGAAGTTTTTTAAGTGCATAAACACTTTTACTTGTTAATCTCTCATACAAAGTTGATTATTAATTGTGTATTCGGCCTAACAAGTGGTATCAGAGCCAATCTGTTACTTTATTACAGGTTAAGATCCAAACACAACAATAATCATGTCAGAAATTCCTCCACCAATACCGACTGTTTCTGAAAAGGCTCCTACTACTGTGAGTCGTTATGAACCAATCAGGGTTCCTATTCTGAGGCCATTAGAGTATGCTATGTGGAAGGTCAAGATGACTATGTTTCTGGAGGCTACAGATCCACAATATCTTGACAGGATTTATGAAGGTCCTCACAATCCTACAAAGCTATCTGTTGCAGTTGCTGGTGAAGCAGCAAAAATGGTTCCAAAGGAAAAGAAGGACATGACTCCTGAAGATCTATCATCAATTGCTAAGGATGCAAAAGTTAGGCATTTACTGCATAGTGCTTTAGACAATGTTATGTCTAACAAAGTCATTAACTGCACCACTGCAAAAGAGATATGGGATGCTCTTGAAGTCAGGTGTCAAGGAACTGCAGCTATTAAGAAGAATAGGAGAAACATACTCACACAAGAGTATGAGCATTTTGAGGCTAAACCTGAAGAGACCATGACAGAAACATTTGATAGATTCTGTAAACTGATTAATGATCTGTCATTGGTCAACAAAGAGTATGATCTAGAAGACTCGAATCTCAAGTTTCTTCTTTCTCTACCTGAAAAGTGGGATGTGAAAACAACCACTATTAGAGACAACTATGATCTTGCTGAAACAGAGATTGATGAAATCTATGGACTGCTCAAAACTCATGAATTGGAAATGGAGCAGAGAAACAGGAGATCAAGCAGGAAAGGAAAGTCTGTTGCTCTTAATGTTGAAGAGAAGCCTCAGAAGAAAGAGGCATCAAGAAAGAAAATGAAGGGAAAAGCTTTGGTCATACACTCAGAAAGTGAATCATCAAACTATGAGTGTGATTCAAATTCTTCTGAATCATCTGACTCTGAGGATGATGAAGAAGAAATGAGGAAAATGGCTGTGTTGATGGTGAAAACCTTCAAGAAAATGGGCTTCAAGAATTTCAAGAAAGGAAAAAGGTTTTCTAGAGATTCAAATGAAGACAGGAAAAGCTACAGGAAGTCTGATAAGAGAGATTCTAAAGGGAAGAAGGATAAGTCTGAAATTCAATGCTACAAGTGTAAGGAGATGGGTCACTATGCTCCTGAGTGCAAGAAGGGTAAAACTGGAAAGGTACTCTACACTAAAGGCAGAGATTGGGCAGATACTTCAGATTCTGATGAAGAAGTGAACTATGCTCTCATGGCTACTACTGAATCAGAATCCTCTGAAAATCAGGTACCTCTAACTACCTATGCTTATAATATTGATGACATTGCTCAATTAAGAATTTTTCTTAAGTCATTGCATATAAGTTATAGGGATCAGACTTTAGAAAATGAGAGGATAAAAGCTGAAAATTCTGAACTTAAAGAAAGAAATAAACTTGTTGAAGAGAAACTTGAAAACATGCAACAAGTTCAGAAAGAGAGAGATGATGTTGTTTGCAAAGAACAGATTTTGCTTCAGAAATATAAACAACTAGAGTCAGAGTTGGAGGAAGCAAATAATAAAATTAGGACTTGGACTAATTCTGGAAAGGACACTCAACAGATTTTTCAAATGGACAGTGTTGGTCTAGGTTATAATGAGGGAGATGAACTTAGATTTCAAAATCAAGTTAAAGTCAGAACTAAATTTGTTCATGGAGCCAGTAAATTTTTGTCTGAAAATGAAAAGGAAGCTGTCAAAAGAAAACCAGTAAAAACTATTGTTAAACAGGTTAATATTGGTTCAATGACAGATAAACAACTCAAACATAAACTGAAGGAGTTAAAATCTGTTGAGAAAAAGAAAGTGTCAAACAAGAACAGAAATGGAAAAGTAGGCATCACTTCAGGAAATAAACCAATGCTTGCTAATTATGCTCCAAGAAAGACATGTCAAAACTGTGGTAGTACTAAGCATCTTGCAAATTTCTGCAAGAAAAATAAAAATATAAATTCTTTACCTACAAAGTCTGAGGTAAAGAAGGACTTTGCTAGAACTAAGCCACAGACTCTATGCACACACTGTGGAAGCACTTGGCATTCCATCTATACTTTCAGAAAATATCATGCTATCTATCATAATTACTATGAACTGAAACCCAATCTGAAATGGGTTAAAGTTGATACTGCAAGTGTAAACACTGATACAGTTAGCTCAAACTCTGATAATGTTAATTCCGCTGCAAAAACTAACAAAGTTAAGAATGCCAAAGGATCCAAGCAAGTCTGGATCCTTAAAACTAATCCTCAGTAATTGTTTGTGATTGCAGGGTAACAGGGAGGCAACCCTAGTCGTGGACAGTGGATGTTCAGGACACATGACTGGAAATAAAGCCCTGCTATCAGAATATGAGGAAAAGGCTGGCCCAAAAGTTTCCTATGGTGATGGCAATATAGGAAGAACATTGGGATATGGCAATATCAATCTTGGAAATGTCATCATCAACAATGTAGCTCATGTCCCAGGACTCAAGCATGACTTGCTATCTGTGAGTCAAATCTGTGACAAGGGATATCATGTAGATTTTCAACATGAATATTGTGAAGTTATCAGCAAATCTACAGGAAAGGTTGTTCTAGTTGGTCACAGGCAAAACAACATTTATGAAATCAAGCTTTTGATAGACTCTGTTGGAAAAGCTGTTTGCCTGTCTACAAGAATGTCTAGTGAAGAGAGTTGGAAGTGGCATAAGAAACTCTCACATTTGAACTTGAACAACATCAATGAATTGATCAGAAAGGATCTTGTAAGAGGACTCCCAAAGACCCTGTTAAATGTTGATGGCCTATGTGACTCATGTCAGAAGGCTAAACAAAGGAAGTCATCTTTCAAGAGCAAGACAGAATTTTCTATCACTGATCCCTATCATCTTCTGCATGTTGATCTATTTGGTCCAGTAAATGTTATGTCTATTGCAAGGAAGAAATATGCTTTAGTCATTGTTGATGAATACACTAGATTCACTTGGGTGTATTTTCTAGCAAAGAAGGATGAAACTGCATCGACTCTGATGGAGCATGTGAAGCTTCTGGACAAAGGATCAACCAACAAAGTCAGAATCATCAGAAGTGATAACGGAACTGAGTTCAGAAATGCAACAATGGAAGAATTCTGCAAGGACAATTGAGTGAAACAAGAATTTTCAGCACCTGGTACACCACAACAAAATGGTGTAGTTGAAAGGAAAAATAGAACCTTAATTGAAGCTGCCAGAACTATGCTTGATGAAGCAAAATTGCCAACTTATTTCTGGGCAGAAGCTGTTCAAACTGCTTATTTTACTCAAAATGCAACACTGATCAATAAGCATGGGAAGACACCATATGAGATGGTGAAGAAAAAGAAGCCTAACCTGAAATAAATCAAATATTTTCGGGTGCAAATGTTTCGTTTTGAAGACTCATCCAGAACAGTTGACCAAGTTTGAGTTAAAGGCAGATGAAGGAATTTTTGTTGGCTATCCACTGTCAACAAAGGCATTCAGAGTTTACAATCTGAGAACTAAAGTGATCATGGAATCTATACATGTTTCTTTTGATGATAAGAAGATAACTGGACTTGAAGACAAAGATGAATATGATCAACTGAACTTTGAAAATGAAGTTTTAAACTCTGATGAAACAATTCTGACAGACTCTGTTGAAACAAACTCTGAACCTCTACTGGTAAATTCTAGAGAAACTTCTCAGTCACAACAAAGGGGAGAACCAGTTGAGGGGGAGCATGATCAAGATGAAGACTCAAACACTGATACTGAGTCAACTGAAAAATCTGGATCAAACTCTGATGCTTCAAACTCTGAAAATTCAAATTCTGACTCTGGGCAGTCAAATTCAGGGGGAGTCTCAGAAAACAAAGATAGATCACAACAAAATCAGGAGAGCATGGATCAAGGGGGAGGATCACATGCTGATAGAAGTCATTTGCCTTCTGCTAGGAAATGGACTAAATCTCATACACCTGATTTGATAATTTGTGATCCAGATGCAAAAGTAAAGACAAGAAGTGCTACTGCAAGTGGATGTCTGTTTCATGCATTCTTGTCTAAAAATGAACCAAAGAAAGTGGAAGAAGCTCTTCAAGATGCAGACTGGATAACAGCAATGCAGGAAGAGTTAAATGAATTTGAAAGGAATGAAGTTTGGACCCTTGTACCAAGGAAAAAGAACAGATCTATTGTGGGTACTAAATGGGTTTTCCGAAACAAGACTGACAGTGAAGGTGTTATCACAAGGAACAAGGCAAGACTGGTAGCAAAAGGCTATTCACGGCAGGAAGGAATAGACTATGATGAAACATTTGCTCCAGTTGCAAGATTGGAGGCAATCATAATTTTTCTAGCATATGCCTCTCACAAGAAATTCAAAGTGTTCCAGATGGATGTGAAAAGTGCTTTTCTGAATGGAAAACTTGAAGAAGAAGTGTTTGTTGAACAACCACCAGGATTTGTGGACCCCAAATATCCAGATTATGTCTACAGGCTAGACAAGGCACTATATGGACTTAAGCAGGCACCAAGAGCATGGTATGAGACACTTGCTCAGTTTCTTCTAGAAAGTGGATTCAACAGAGGAACAATTGACAAAACTCTGTTTTATTTCAATCAAGGAAGTGACCTCCTTTTAGTTCAAATTTATGTTGATGACATCATCTTTGGGTCTACTAATGATAAACTCTGTAAGAAGTTTGCCAAGCTCATGCAGTCCAGATATCAAATGAGCATGATGGGAGAGCTTAGTTACTTTCTAGGCCTACAGGTGAAACAAACAGAAGATGGAATTTTAATTAATCAAGAAAAATACACCAGAAATCTTCTCAAGAAATTTGGTATGCTTGACTGTTCATCTGCATCAACTCCCATGGCAACAGCAACTAAATTGGACAAAGACACAGGAGTTTCAGTGGATATGACAAACTACAGGGGCATGATAGGTTCTCTTCTATACTTGACAGCTAGTAGGCCTGACATCATGTATGCAACCTGTCTTTGTACAAGGTTTCAGGCAGATCCTAGAGAGCCACATCTGACAGCTGTGAAAAGAATCTTGAAGTATCTCAAGGGCACCATATCATTAGGTCTGTGGTACCCCAGAGAATCAGATTTCAAGCTACTTGGGTATTCTGATGCAGACTTTGCAGGCTGCAAGGTAGACAGAAAGAGCACTAGTGGAAGTTGTCAATTTCTTGGTGACAGACTTGTTTCCTGGTACAGCAAGAAACAGAAATCAATCTCCACATCTACAGCTGAAGCAGAGTATATTGCAGCTGGTAGCTGTTGTGCACAGATCTTATGGATGAAGAATCAATTGCTGGATTATGGATTGAGGTACAGTAATATACCTATTTACTGTGATAATCAAAGTGCTATTGCTATGACAGGTAATCCAGTACAGCATTCAATGACCAAGCACATCAGCATAAGGTAACACTTCATCAGAGAACATGTGGAAGAAGGAAATATTGAACTACATTTTGTATCTACAGAACAACAGCTTGCAGATATCTTCACTAAACCATTGAGTGAAGCTATATTTACAAGACTGGTCAATGAACTAGGAATGGTCTCTGGTTCTGACTAGGAATTTTGGTTAGATTCAAACTTTATTTATGTGATGTATTAATCATATTTCCTGATTGGTTAAATGCTAAGTGAACTCTGTTGATTAAACTCTGTTATGCATACTCTGTTAAACTCTGTCAGACAACTTGCCATCCGTTGATTGTAGGTTGCATCAGTTGATGACTAACTGAACTGTATCCGTTGATGTTATATGGTCTTATCCGTTGATGGTTGTGTTATACGGTTTTATCCGTCGATAGTTGTGTTATATGGTCTTATCCGTTGATGGTTGTGTCATACGGTCTTATCCGTCGATGGTTGTGTTATGCAGTCTCTAAACTCTGTCAGCATGTCTGTATGTCATACACTGTTAATAAGTTTGATAAACTCTGTGAACTCTGAGTTGATTTTTGTCTGAATGAAAACACCAATGAAGAAATATGTATGAAGCATGATTCTCAGCAATTAATCATGAATCTTTCTGAGTTATTGTGATCTAATCTTAGATTGTGCAGAAAGTTAACACAGCATGATACTGGTTCATATTTATAGCATCTCTTAGTTTATTTTGTCCTAAACTCTGAGTCTATAAATACTGTGTGCATTACCTTTCATGAAGAACTACTGATGTTGATGAACTCTAAACTCTGTTAGTTATACTCTGACAGAATAAAATGTTTACTGCAATACCCCAAAAGAAAATGTATAGAGGTTGTTATACTCCTTTGAGATTATGTTGGATACTAGGATGACCCAGGAACCTATTGGTATATAATATGTGCTAAAATTCTCTGATTTTTGGTGACTAGTTAAATACTAGGATGACCCAGGAACTTATCAAAATGATAAGGCCTAAAATTTTTGAATTTTTGGTGACTGGTTCCAACCTCTGATTACTGGAATGAAAAATAAAAAAAATGAAATGAAAAAAAATTAAAAAAAATGATGAAAATAAAAAAAAATGTATATAAAGGGGGTATAAAATAAAAGTTACTGTATATAGTTTGATTACTTCAGAGTTTAGCTTTCATCATACAGTCAGTGTTTACTATGACAGTTTGTGCATCCAGTGTTTATTGATTTACTTTATGGATTTTATGAAAAATTAGATGCTCTAAAAATTGACTTAGTAAACTCTGCTTCACACACACAAATATTCACAACTGTGCAATTTATGAAAGGGTTTCGGTGATAAAGTTGGAGAATTGACAAACGCTGTTGATTCGTGATTTGTACTCTAAGGTAAATTTTCACTTGGATAATTTGAAAGTCTTGGAGTAATTAGGGTTTTTGACAACTGTTAATCAGTGGATAGTTGATGAATGTGTTCTTTATATGATTACTTTAATTAGTTTTCATATTCTCTTCTTGATTCATTTTCTTGAAGAACAGTTCATATAACATAAATAACAGTTGCAGAACACAATGAATATGATTAGAGAAACAAAATTTTCATTGATAATAAGAAAGAGATTACAAGCAAATATTACATCTTTTTGTTCTCTCTATCTGCTAATCTATTCAACAGGAAAGTAAAAGGTCCGTCCACACCACTCCATTGTTAGCAAAAATTCCCAGATCCCATCTTTGCCACTTTATTTGGGTGGAACTTGAAGGGATAAGTTTATTTTTGCTGACATATTCATTAACAATGGTTGGTGGTGTTGGATGAGGATGCCTTCGAGGAGAGCCATGCCAATGTTGCTAGGAGGGCAGCATCGATGTCGATCACCCTTGCAGGTTTCTCTCTCTCGAGCTCTTCCAAACCAGCATCCATTTGCAGCCACAGTGTCTCAAGCTGCCTTTCCCACTCAAACGCTTCAAATTCTTCACGCGTATAGCTGAAGATGTCCCTATTCTCGACAAGATGAAGGTTCTTTTCTTTGATGGTAAGGTTAGCCATTGTTTTTCAAGAGTATTTGGTTTGAAGGGTTTGTGATTTTACAGGGGAGACTGAACGGTTAAAGGTTTAATGAAATAATCTGAGCAAGTCTCTAGGCCTTAAATAGAGATGGGTAAGAACGAAGTTCTTAATCGCTTCGTATTCTGGTTATTAAAGGCAACAGGTAAACGCTTCAAATTCTGATTTTACTTGGGTCCAGATATTTTTAAAAGAGTATTATTTGATTTTTGTTTAAATCAAATATTTTAATGTTTTAATTTTTAATATACTCTTTTTAAAAATAGGCGCACATGACCCACTCGCCCTTTAATGTGTCCCACTTACCTATTATCGTGTCCCACTACACATTAATCAAGGAACTGATGAGTGTTTGTTACATAAGAGATTAAGTTTTTCATTACTTTAATCACTTTTGTGTCCAAACGATTTTACTTTATTCTTACTCTCACAGTTTTCTTATTTTTCTCTTGGGCACTCACACAAACACCTTTTCTACATACATATCTCTTGGAAATTCTTGCAAATTTCTTAACTCAATGGCATCTAAAGCATTCACTGCTCTTGGTTTACGATTTGTTCCTAACAACTATGAAGCTCCACTCTATCATCAACGCGTTCCAGAATCGTTTCATCTCATGCAGAACTTTTTGAGGGATTCAGAGATTGGACAGGCTCTGATTGGACCTGCTACTCTTTCTGCGTCTCAAATTGCTTCATTCTGGCAGAATTCAGTTTATGAGGATGGAGGAGAGAGTGGAACTCCTACCATTATCTTCACTTACGAAGACCAAGATTATGTGATTACTCCACAGACTGTACGAGATACAATGGGTTTTGACACACATACTTCTTATACTCTGGTTAATGAAACTTATCTGAGAGACATGCTACAAGAGATAGGTTACATGGAATCTCTTGACAAGCTTGGCAGTATAAAGCGACCAAATCTCATAAAGGAATGGAATTTCTTCTTTGATTGCATAACAAGGACGTTCCAGAAGAAAGTCACAAACTGGGATGCCATTCCAATGGACAGTCTCCAAATCGGGTATTCTCTGCTCTATGGTACTAATTTTGATTTTGGTCGACATGTTTTGATGAGCTTAGGTGATAAACTGTCAGAGTCTACTACTGTTTATTATGCTCAGTTCTGTCAAATGCTGTTCAATGCATGTGTACCTGGTCTCGAAATTGATGACACTGATGCAATTGATCCTTTTAGAGTCAATAAGCGAATATTCTCTGATATGACTAACAAGGATGTAGGTAAAGAAAATCTCCCTGCTTTTGTCATGCCTCTTGCTCTACGGAATTTTCTTAATCAACCACAAGAACCACAACAACCTGAACCACAACCAGATCAACAAGAACCTCACCAAGCTGAACCTGAACAACAACCTGAACAACAACAACAACAACCTGAATCACATCCTGAACCTCAAACAGAACCAAACACTGACTCACCTGCTCAGTCAGCAAACTCTGATTCGCCACAATCTCCATCAAAATCAAAGTCTAAATTACACAGAGTTAAGAAAGCAATTGCTGAACGACATGCAAGTCTAAGGCAGGCGGAAGAGACACAGAGAAAATCCAAATGGAAGTCTCCTGAAGCTGTTTACACTAGAAGGGGGAAAAGAATGAAAGCTCGAGCAAACATGCCTAAGTCACCATTTAGTGAAGAGGATTCAGATAATATACCTCTAGCGAGACGAAGAAAACTGATAATCTCTGATTCTGTGGATGAAGATATTGAAGCTCCAGAGGTTGTTTCACAGAAAATACCTCCTGTTGAGGATGAGAAAGATGACATACCTGCAGAGGATGTAATGCCTACAGAGGATGAAGTGCCTGCAGAGGACAAAATGCCTGCAGAAGAGGATGCAAGAGATGGTGTTTCTCCGATAAATGATATTCCTGATTCATTTATGCCATTCTCTGATCCTATCTCTGATGTTGGTGTAGCTGATCAACCTACGGTTGTTCCTCTTGAAGCTGTGGCATCTCATACTGAGATAATATCTGATGCTCAGCACACTGTTGAAGAAGGTGAAGAAATTAATTAGGCAACCAAAGTCACTTCTCATTCAATGCCTGTTGCTGAGCCTGAGCAACATGGAGAAAATCCTGACAAGCCTACAGAAGGTATTGCTAAACCTATGGCTGAAGATGAACCAGTTAAAGCTACAAGTGTTGAAGCTGAAGGTGACAGTAGTGCAAACTCTGATACTTCTCTGAGTGCACCAGTACAAACTGATGATAAACATACACCTTTTCCTCAACCTTGTACTTCTCATGAAGTTGAGAGAGCACAATTTGTCAAGAATGCTGCTGAATGGTACAAAGAAGATTGTATTTTTCCACCAGGAAGAGCAGCTAAGTTTGTTAAGCAAAGTGCTGATACTATCTCCAATCCAGAGATTCTTTCTTGCTTGAAAGCAACTATAGTTCAAGTTAAAACTCTGGATAGACGATTTGATGATACTAATTTGGCAATCACTGCTTTGCGAAATGAAGTTGTAGCTAGGGAGATGAAGATGGAAAGAGATTCGAAACTAGTGACTACAAAATTCTCTAAATCTCATGATAATCTCTTTGCTAGGCTGGCTAAAGTTGAAGAGAACCAGTCTGACTTATCTGCTAAGATTGATTCTATTGCTACCTCCCTGGAGTTAATTACTTCTATCCTTATACCTGATGATGTCAAAAAGGGGGAGAGAGTTGTCAGAAGGGATAGTGCTGGAGGTGGAGGGGCAAGTGACAAAGGAAAGAAAAAGGCTGAAGAGGTTCAAACTCTGAGAACTAGCAAGTCATCAAAATCACAGTCTGTTGGGAGAAATACTGATACTCAAGGTACTTCAAGGACCAAGAGTTTGTTGTTATCTTCTGATCCACAACTGATGAAGAATTGGCTGCTAAGCTGTTCATTGAAGAGAATGAGGAAGGAGTTACGATTGAGGACATTGAAGCTGAGGAAAAGAGTTTACAAGAAGAACATCTTAAAGCTTTAAAGTCTGATAAGGTACAAAGAGGAAAAGCTCCTAGACCTGTTGTTAAAGGTGTTGTGATCAGAGAAAGGACTGATGTTAGTCAAAGTTCTCGGTTCTCAAAGGAAGAAATTGCAGCAGAGGCTAAACTCAAGCTAAAAGGCATTGAAGGTGAAAGTTCACAGAAGAAAGTTACAACTTCTGTTGCATCACAAACAATGATCACACCTTTACACTCTTCACAGTTGAAATCTGTCTTTGGAAAAGGAACAATTCATGATCCAAATGTGTTATCTGGAGTCTCAATGAATGTTTCTGATGGAAAGGCTTTATCTGGAAAGGTTGGTAATAATAAGGGTGGACTAGGTTCACATAGAGACAGAAGGCAATATACTGGTCCTAGAGATCCTTCTTCACTGGCTGTTCCAGGTCGTGGTGTTCCTCAAGAGAGTTTGGACAGACTGGAATCAGTGCAGTTGGTTCATCAGAAGAGTTTAAACAAGGATTTTCTTTTATACTTCATGGCTGATGGGACAGTATTCAAAGTTGGTGAGGATGATATTGGCTTGAAATGTTGGGAAGAACTAGAGTATGTTCTATATCTTCTCAAGGTGAATAGTCAAAGGACTCAGTCAGTTGCTAATGTACTCAGACAGAAAATGACTCAGAATCTAGCAATCAGAGGACAGAAATACAATAGCAGATTTATTCCTAAGTACAGGGATTACAAGGGCAATCTCATTGAAATGAAGAAAGGTACTGCAAAGTTAAAAACTGATTTGGGAATCACAGTACTTGACTTCAATACACAGGCAGAAAAAGTCAGTTTTATCAGACTGGGTAATGAAATGAGAAGGAACAAGATTTGTGATCTTAGGGCTGCTATCTACCAAACAGATGAAAGTGATCCTCAACTCAGAGAAATCAAAGAAGCAATGAAGATTGAACTTGAAAATGCAGAAAGAAGATTGCTGATTGATTATCTCAGAACCATGCCAGATCTTGAAATGATTATAGATTAAGTTCTGTAAGAATTTTCTTATTCTCTATAGTTTTTATTAAGTAGAAGCTTAAACTCTGATTTTGTATAAACACTGTTTTTGTCTATTTGTTTTGACATCATCAATTATTGTCATTAACTTGTACATTTTTGCTAATGAACAAGTTGGGGGAGATTGTTAAATATAATTGATGAGTTTTAATCAGTGTTTAAGTGTTACAGGGAGTTATCAGAGTTTAGCTGGAAGTAGTCAGAGTTTAGTCAAACTCTGACAGTTGGAAGCTCGACAGAGTTTGTTATACTCTGTCTAGAGGAAGCACGTCTACTGTTCAACAGTGATTGAAGATTAATTATGGAAGCGATATCTTTGAAGATTGGATAGCTATCAAAGAGATCGAGTTGACATAGGAGACGTGTGACAATCTGTAATTGATATCATTGTATAGCTGATTATTAGGAATATCAATTAGAGATTGTATCGTAGCTGTATGGTATATAAATACAGATAGGTTAACCCTAGAAGGGTATCGATAACGAATTATCTTTATTGTAACCTAGCAGCTCTTTGTGATATTCTACATCACGAAGAGGGTTTGAAATACAAGAAGTTTTTTAAGTGCATAAACACTTTTACTTGTTAATCTCTCATACAAAGTTGATTATTAATTGTGTATTCGGCCTAACAAGATTTATTAGATGCATAGCTAAGATCTAAATTATTAATTCCTAATGAATGCGAAAGTGGATTTAGGAATTTAGAATTTGCCATGTTAGCATAGGTTTATAATTGTCATGTACATTTATGATAAGTGGTAGGGTTTTGGATCACACCGCCCTATGTAGTCATAATAAAGGAATTTATTCGTAAACCAATTATGTTTTCAAAGCTTATAGACATATAGGGTCTAAGCATAAATGGTGTCCACACAACTTCTACATTTTTAAGGTGATGTTCGTGTGGTTTGATATAAGTTAAGGATGAAAGGCGCTTATGTTAGTTTCGTGCTCCCGGCTAGCTTTCGTAATTATCAAATAAAATTGAATTAAGGTATCAATTCTAAATGAAATAAGTAACGAAATTAGAATCCCATGTTTTTCTCACATATTAAACCGCGTTTAATTAAATCAAGTAGTTCGAATTATTTAGTATTATTATTTTGATAAATCAATTAGAAAAATAAAACAAACTCCCCTTTTATATTAATTCAAGCAGTTTGTTGTTTAATCATACGTCGTTGCATAAGCACTATTTCTGAACAAACACCAAGTCTTCGTGGGATCGATCTTATTATATTACTTGTGACCACGTACGCTTGCGTAGTTAGTTTTCGAACCAACAGTCCACAAAAATCTCTAGACTTTGTGTTCATATAAATCAAATGGTCTTTGTCAAAGGTTGTAACGAGGCTTTGGTGAAGGGGTAGCATATCAAAGAAATAGGCTAACAAGTGGCTAACTTGACAACTAATAGAGCATAATGTTCATATATATTTGAAGCATTCAACATGAAACTAACCTTGAGATATCATTCCACATACACTTGTAAACTCAGAAATTTCACATTGCAAGAACCATTGAACATTTACTCTCTTTTTTTTTTCTTTTCACAAAGAGAATTTTTTTCACCTTTTTTTTGAATTTTTTTTCTGTATTTTCTTTCTTGCTTCCTTTTTTTTATTGTTTCGAGTGACTTTATTGAAGTGTCACGGAGAGAAAGTAGCAAAGCCAATTCAATTCCCACCCAAAATCTCACACAATAACAAAGATATCCCCACACTCAATATTTTACCAATCTCATGGATAAATCACAATGCTCTACTAGTCAATCAAGACAAGAAGAAATAAATAAGCTCAAGATTTAGATGGTGATATACAAAGAAAAAGGATATAGGCTCAAGGGGCTCACTAAGGATTATTTTTAAGGGTACTGATTGGGATAATACGGTTAATCCTATTGCCTTTATCATTTTTACACAATACACAATATCAATATACGCACGACCTGGTTTAAAGCAAGTTCTAGAGCAACATATCCAATGACGAAGAACTCACCACAAAAAAATAGATTGATAAAAGATATATCAATCGCAAATTAAAGCTCAAGATCTCACATGGTGATAGCATACCATACTCATGACGTACATTCAAGTTTTAAATTTTCGCAAGCATGTACAAGATACCATCATGTATAAGGTATTTTACGCTAAGGAGACATATACATGACACGCGAATAATTAGCCTACATGTTGTGTACTTATCCTTATTAACATGCTATATTGACAAGGCAATCAATTTTTTAAATTTTCTAATTTTTTTATGTTTTTTAATATTTTTTAAATATCCTAAAATAAAATCTAAAAAAAAATATCTAATGTCCTAAAAAAAACTAAGAAAAGAAAAAAAAAATTATTAATGATCCTAATTTTATTTTTTTTATGTTGAAAACCCCTCCCCACACTTAAGTGGTTCATTGTCCTCAATGACTAATATTTATTAAAAAAAAACTAAAACATTCTTAAAAGAAATTACAAAAAGAAGGGAAAAAAATTACAAAAGTAGTTAGAATACTCCCCTAGGTAAAGATGCAGATCCACTATTACTATTTTCAGACATGTCTTGACAAATAAGTTGTCATGGTGCAGTGGTTGCCACATTGCTCTTGCAAGTAGGATGATGTGGGTTTAACTCCCACCTGCAGCAAAAGATTTATTTTTGCAAGGGGCTGCAAGCGAGTAGGCTTGGGCACACATTCCCCTTGATATAGTAAAACAGTAGATATAATCACCATCCAATTGTTGGTGGAGTGGTTGGTCGTGTGTTGTTGCATGCAAGGGGTCAGGGGTTCAACTCCCCTCGGCCTTCTATATTTCCAAATTTTTTTTGCAAAAGAGCAGGCTAGCCAATCAATAAGCAGCTGAATATACTTGGCACACGCGGACACATACATGTTGGGCTGGATCAGATTATTAGCTAGGCTGGACTTATATGCAAGCATGAGTTGTGTTCTTCAGCCAGATTAAATCGCACCGCGGAGAGATATCAAACACGCGCCAGACTTGAGGAACAGAGATGTGTGCACCACGAAGTTAATACTTGCACTAACATGGGTTTCCTCCCAAGAAGCGCCTTTCTTTATTGTCTTTGGCATCTTTTTAACACCTTACCCAAGTTACATAGACAATCACTGAAAGAATCTCCAAACATAGAGAAATCATTCGTGAACACCACTAGAAATTCACCAACCATGTCAGAAAAGATAGCCATCATACATCTTTCAAAAGTTGGAGGCGCATTACACAACCCAAACGAAACTCTTCGAAAGGCAAAAGTACCATAAGGACATGTGAATGTAGTTTTGTGCTGATCTTCTGGAGCTACATTTATCTGATTATAACCAGAGTACCCATCAAGGAAACAATAGTACTCTCTTCAGCAAGTCTGTCCAGCATTTGATCAACAAAGGGTAATGGAAAGTGATCCTTCCTAGTGGCCTTGTTCAACTTTCGATAGTCAATGCAAATTCTCCACCCCGTGACTGTTCTGGTCGGAATTAACTCATTCTCTTCATTCTTAATCACTGTGAATCCACCCTTCTTAGGCACACACTGAACAAGACTAACCCATGAGCTATCTGAAATTGGATAAATGATTCCTGCATCAAGCCATTTGATAATCTCTTTCTTTACCACCTCGTTCATAATGGGATTCAATCTATGTTGGCCTTCAATAGATCCCTTAGCACCATCTTCCAACAAAAATTTTTGCATACAAACAGAAGGGCTAATACCTCGAATATCCGCAATAGTCCACCCAATGGCTTTCTTGTGCTTCTTAAGAATCTCCAAAAATTGATCTTCCTGAGCACTAGACAAGTTAGCAGAGACAATAACAGGCAAAGTAGAAGAAGGTCCCAAATAAGCATATTTCAAATGAGAAGGAAGAGATTTCAATTCTAACTCCGGTGGTTCGATAATAGATGGCTTTGGAATCTTGAATTCCCTTGATGATAACTCCAGCGACTCAAAACGACCTCTAGTTCTTGTACCATATGAATTAGCTTCCAACCAAGCTAAAAGATCAACATCATCAACTTCATCTTCAGATACATTGGGAATCAATTTCTCCAAAGGGTCATGTGAAGAATTATACTCTAGTTTTTCAGAAACTAGATCATCAACCAAAGTGACTATAGAACAATTTTCTACATCGTCAGAATATTTCATAGCCTTGAAAACATTAAAAGTCACCTTTTCATCTTGAACCCTCATTGTTAGCTCCCCATTTTGCACATCAATTAATGTTCTTCCGGTAGCAAGAAATGGCCTACCCAAGATAATGGGAACTTCCCGATCTGCCTCATAATCCAAGACAATAAAATCAGCAGGAAAGATGAATTTGTCCACCTTGACTAAAACATCTTCAACCTTTCCTTCAGGATGAGTGATAGTTGTAGGCCGAACTTCTCCAATTCCCAGTTTACTGAACACAGACATAGGCATCAAATTTATACTAGCTCCCAAATCATACAATGCCATGCCACAATAAAAATTTCCAATAGTGCAAGGAATGGTGAAACTCCCTGGATCTTTCATCTTCTGTGGTAATTTATTCTACACAAATGAACTACATTCTTGTGTTAGAGCTACGGCTTCAAACTCTCCCAACCTCCGCTTCTTTATAAGAATGTCCTTCATGAATTTCACATAATTTGGCATTTGCACAAGAGCTTCTACAAGTGGAATATTGATGTGAAGTTGTTTTAGAACATCCAGAAATTTCTTATACTGAACATCTTGCTTCTGCTTTTGAAACCGTTGAGGGAATGGTGGTTGTGGTTGGAGTTTTGGAAGAACCTTAGAAGTCTGGACACCATTATTTTCTGAATTTTTCTCCTCACCTTCAGTTGTAGAGGAATCACCTTCTTTGGACCTAGATATAGCATTCTCCAAGACTTTCCCGCTCTTCAATGTCATGGATTTGCAGTGCTCATTCCCAACATCCCTAGGATTTTCAGTGTCGCTAAGGAGAGTGCCATGTGGTCGACTCCTCAGCTCATTGGCTAGTTGTCCAACTTTATTTTCCAAGTTTCTCAATGATGCTATTTGATTTTGGATGAGAGCATCATTATTTTTCATGTATGCTTTAAGCATATTTTCAAGAGAACTAGACTGAGATGCTTGTTGAGGTAGTTATTGTTGAGCTTGTTGAGAAAATCCAGGCGGATAATTGGGCCGAAAGCTATTTGATGAAGTTCCAGAAGTGGCCCCTTGATTATTCCAAGAAAAGTTAGGATGTTGCCTCCATGATTGATTGTAGGTGTTTGAATAAGGACCACCATTATTTTGATTTCCCACATAATAGATAGATTCAGGATTTAAAGAACTATCATAAGTATGCTCTTCACCACAATACACACATGAAACATTCTTGATTTGATTAACCTCTGAAGTCATCGACTGCCCCATAGATCGTCAAGTTCTTGAGCATATTCTCAATGGATGACATTTAAGCTTTCATTGAAGTTATTACATCAACCTCATAGACTTCAGCTACTTTTTTCCCAGCTTGAGCCCTATTAGTTATCCACTGATGATTATTTGTTGCAATTGTCTCAAGAATCTCATATGCCTGATTATAAGATTTGGCCAACAGAGCTCCATTTGCAGATGCATCTACCACCAACTTTGTCTGAGTATTGAGACCATTATAGAAGGTCTCCATCTGAATGTAATGAAGAAGACCATGACGTGGACATTTTCTCAGTAATGCCTTGAATCTCTCCCATGCCTCATATAAAGATTCATCATCCATCTGTTGAAAAGAATTAATCTCATTACGAAGCTTTGCATTCTTGGTGGGAGGAAAATACTTCATAAGAAATTTTTATTCCAAATCATTCCAATTAGCCACGGAACCTGGTGGCAATGAATTCAACCAATCTTTAGCCATGTCTCTCACAGAATATAGGAACAACTTCAATCTCAAAGCATCATTTGTGACTCCAGAAAGTTTGAAAGAATCACAGACCTCAATAAACAACCGAAGGTGAAGATGAGCATCCTTATTAGACATCCCTCTGAATTGACCTATAGTCTGCAACATCTGAAACATAACTGGCTTCAGCTCAAATTGTATTGCTTGAATATCAGGGTTGACAATCCCTGAGTTTAACTCACCAACACGAGGTTTCCCGTACTGCCGAATGGCACTATCTCGATCATCTAACACCATCATACCATTTTGAACATTAGGTGCCACATTCTGATTAATAACAATCGCATCACCCATAACTAGGTTCGCTTCTTTAAGTCCGCGTTGCACTCTTCTTCTTGCTTTGAAAGTTCGTTCAATTTCAGGATCAAAGGCAAATAATCCTGAAGGTTCTTCATTCATAAACAAAGAGACCTGATAAGAAACAAATATTACTCCCATTAGCACAGAAGTAACAAAAACCAAATTGTAAGAAAATTAACTTCGCAATTAAACACTATAACAGTCCCCGGCAGCGGCGCCAAAAACTTGTTGCGTAAAATACAAATGTGCAAGTGTACACAATCGCAAGCAAGTAATATAGTAATAAATACCATATATCGTTGCTCAAGGACTGTCTATTCGTATAAATCGCAACTAATATCGAACAATTCAATTATAGAACACAAGAATGAGTTTGGTTTTTCTATCTAAACTAATTAAGTAATAACTAAATTAAATAATTTATATTGTACTAGAAAAGAGAGTTTTGGATACAAGAAGATAAGTCAAGATAATTAATTCCCCCTAATATGTTCATGTACTATAGCAAAATCACAGTCTACTAACCAGAAATTCAACGGTCATAGGTTTCTCTCGAAATCACTATGATATAGATTCTGTAAATTAAAATAACATATGTCTATGCCCAATTCAACTTCCAGAATACAATTAAGCACTAATTTCACTCGGCTAAGCAAGGTAACAATATATGTCTATACCGTCACAAAATTTTTATCAACAAATATAATCATGCACCATTCAAGTCTTGTGTCAGTTAATCATAACCCTCTCAGTATTACAATTAACTCAACAATCTACTACCGTTGGCCAAACAATAACAAATATATAACATGAAATTCACTTGAACGAATAAACTACAATTTGCATATAGCACTTCTTATCAAAACACCAACAATCCCATACTAGGGTTCCATAAAAATCCTAACTCGATAAAATTTAGTTCATAATCAAGGTATCAAAATAATCCCAAGTTAACCAACACATATTCGTAAGAAGAGATATAAAAAGATAAAGAGAAAACAAAGCCAATTGAATGTCTTCAATGGCTGAATTCTTCTTGTTAATGGCTTCTCCTCTTCCTCCCTTATGCGGCTACTTCTCTATTCCCTCGTATTTCTCTATCTCTTGTCCGATGTATATCTCTATTAGGTCTGATGTATCACTATAATATCTCTAATAAAAGTATTTTTTAATTATTTACTACAATTACAAGGAGATTTCCCAATCAAAATTGAATTCCAAAAAAGGAAATTCGTAATTGATTTTTGGGCTCTGTTTCTGGGCTGATGCAGTTGGAATCTGATATCAAGACCACTTCTAAATTGAAGCCCTTCTCATTAGCTTTCCGTGGGATGTTGAATCGCCTAAAACGGACTTCTGGAACTCCAAATATGGCCCAAACAGTGCAGACTGCGCAAGCTATCCGAAAAATCCGAATTTTAATCAAATTAATCTCCAACTCTTGCTATTTAAGCTCCAAGCCTTCCTTTATTATAAATCCTTGATAACTACAATAAAACATTAAAATTTATTAAATAAAAATCTAAATCAATGCAAAAGAACTTAAATATGGGGACAATATTATAATTAAATGCACGCTTATCAAGAAATAACATGTATTCGTATATTAATTAAAAAGTCAAATTATCGAAATTTATTTTCGTATATATCAATATTCAAAACATACATTAATATTTGACTCTCTACGACCTATGATTCCTCGTATACTTTGGTATTGAAATTTTTTATTTAAAGTTTCTTTCCTCTAGAAATAATTTCTAGTTACATCCCTAAATTAATTCTCATCTAGTTTTTATGAAACAAATTGTAATTACATACATACAAGCACCTATTAAGTATTATAATTTGATGTGATAATTTTAAAATCGATTACAATTATAGCTATATATAATAGAACCTCGATAAATGAATACATTTGGGACCAAGAAAATACATTCATTTTACGAGATTATTTATTTATCGATAAATGAATATCTTATTCAATTATCGATGATGAATAAATATTTATTCATTTAGACAATAATTTTATTTTATTTTGTTATGATTTTGAATTTTAATATTTGGATGTATCTGAAAAATAATAGTTAAAAATTTTATCATGTATTTTCCTCGTACGACATAATATACATATATACATGCATTATATATATAGAGTAAGTATAGTGTACTTGAACTATTATAACTACTTGAGACCATTTATAAGATTGTATAGATAAAATACTTAAAATATATTGAAATGTATATATATATAGGCTTTTGCTCAAATACAAACCAATCCTTAAATACAAACTACAAACTAACACTAGATTAATTATATTTCATTTATTCTAAGGTTCTTGCCAAGGGTACCTTCACAAAAAATGCTTAAAATAATTGGCTCTATCCACCAAAAAAAAAAAACTTGCCGTGGAAATGCGAAGCATTTAAGACAGTAAACGGATGAGTTAGGTAGTCATGAGGGCCGCAGGCCCTCGACACACCCGTCAATCATCTATTGCATTTACCATTGATTGCCATTCCTTACAACTTTAGAATGATAAAGGCGCGAAGCGCCGTACAAGAAGGTGCGAAGCACCGTTAACCAGTGAAATCCACTGCCACGTCATCACGTGAACAGTGATTTTTTTTTTGCTGAATGGAGCCAATTATTTTAAACACTTTTTGTATTGGGGTACCCCTAGTTTGATCATTAGATTAGCATGAAATATTGAATTAGTGTTTAGTTTGTAGTTTGTAGTAATTTTAGTTTGTAGTAGAGTAGTACCCTATATATATATATATATATATATATATATATGAATTTATGATTCTTTTGACTAGATAACATCTATCATAACAGTATATATTGATTCAATTTTAGCAAATATTCATTTATGTTTACATAGGGCCTTTAAAGATTTCGATAAATTTATTCATTAATGCATTTAGCATGATTATTCATTTGTCCCATTATCCCGAGTTGGACCGAAAAATTTATTCATTTGACGAGGTTATTCATTTATCGAGGTTCTTCAATACATATAACAACCGGTTAGTTATAAGATCATTCTATACTTTTCCATGGGGTTTTTGTGACGCCCTTCAAATCTAGGGTCTAGATCGGGGAGTCACTACCAACTTTAGATGCATACACCCTAAAACATAAGAAATATATATAAGCATGATGACTCGACCCCAACACTAATCTGGATCATTAACAGGTAATGGTATGAAACAAGATCTAACTTTATTATTACATAAATAATCCCAAAATATTATTACAACCATTTATCAAAATAACCCTGGTGAGATGTTCAACCATCTACCTAGGCTGGCGTAGCAAAAACTACGACCCTAGGTGGTCCATGGATAGTACTTTTCCTAGCAGTTTGCCTGGTACAAACCATTTTCTTGCTTTACTGTAAAAGGCTTAGTTATACATGCTAATTTTGTATATATTTTATAGCATGTTATCTCTCATTTTTCCTTAATTTTGTGCTTGTTAGCATTGTTAGTAGCATTTTAATTTGAATTTGATGCTAAGATATTTTTTTATGTTTATAGGATAATTTTGGAAGCAAAAGGAGCCCGGTTTCAGATCATCAAGAGACCGTAGATTAAACCTGGACGAGCAATGAGGAAATAAGAATTTCACAAAAAAAATGGAAAGTGATATATTCTTAAAGCAGGAATCCCGGTTGGAATTAAAATAATTTTTGTTAAGCGAAAGGAGTCCGGTTCCAGGTCCTCAATTGGCCGCAGCTTAGGATTTAAGGACTTATTTATATTAATAGATATATAATTTATTTAGAAAATTATATTTATAAATATCTAATAATATCTAATAATATTAGATATTTATTTTTATAATTTCTGGATTTAATTAATTATTTATTAATTAAAGATTATAAGCTGTGCGGGATAAAAAGCATTTCTACGGAACCCAGTATATTAAACAACAAAAGGTGGCCGATTTGTTGACAATAAAGCAAGTGGATTTGTTATTTTTAATTAAAGAAAAGAAATGGAATTAGTAGTGCAGCTTTCGGCTGCTTTCATTTTTTTATTTGATTTCTTTTCTTTTGTTTTTATTTTCTTTTTCTTTTCTTTTTATTTTATTATTATTGGTGTGCTAATTTTTGCTATAAATAGATGTAGTTCTTTAGCTTGAAAACATACCAATTCTTAGAGAGCAAATTCCTCTCTTGCAATCTCTCTTTCTTTTTCTTTGTAAAATTTAGTTTTAATTCATACAGTTTAATTTTCGGCAAAATTCTATTTCGTTTGAAGATTTTAAGGGAATTACTTGGAGGGCTTTTTCATTTTAGTGGCTACTATTTCGGAAGAATTAAATTTTTCAAGTTGCATTTTCTTCACTCTACACTCTTTTTATTATGATTCTACCCCTTAATATATGCTTATTTTATTTATCCAGCATGCATAGCTAATTCTATAATTCGAGAATTAGGTAGTATTCATTAGTGATATAATTGTTTGATTGTGATGCTAATTCTCTACTTTTGCTAATTTATCATTGAGAGCTTAACCCAATTAAGGGAGTAGCTAACCTTTAATTGTATTCACAGGTATTACGACAAATTGGGAGAGGAGTCATAATTCTTGTTCATGATTTGATAGACATAGTTCAATTATTAAATCGGGAGATTAATAATAGAACTATGAAACTTATAATTCATGGTATTTAATAGTTTATAATTATATTTTAATTGATCATGGGAGTGACTTTTGAGGTATAATCGTAGGCATTGTATTGTATCTTGGGAGAGAACATTATAAAGGTGAGAAGAATTGTTTTTAGCAAAATATGAGAAATATTTATATTGCATCACATCAACATTATTGAACCAATTGAAGAAACCTAGTTCTCGGGTTGTTTTTCCTCATCAGTAAATCTTAGTTTTAATTGCTTTACTCTAGTTAATAACAAATCACACCACTTATTTCTCATACTTCTAGATTATAAGAAATTAAACTTAGACTTGTATTAAAAATCCTTCCCTGCGAACGAACTTATATTCAAAAAAATACTACCAACAAATTGGCGCCGCTGCCGGGGAAGGCATCAATATTAAGTTTAGGTTAATTATTTCTTATATTTTAGATTTTATTTAGTTCAGTATAAAAAAAATCTCAATAATTCGAGTGTGTAAATTTTCAGTACGTTTTTATTCATTTTCAGTATTAATTCGAAACAATTACTAGTTTTCCCTTGTTTTCTCTCAAACCCAGCTCCCCCATCTTACTCTTCTTCTTCAAAAAACAAACCCATTCCCTTCCCTCCTCCTTTTCGTCTCTCTACCAATCACGAACACCCTGGTTCACAGTTCTCCAACCCCCTCTCTTACCAACCCCAGCCACCACCATACCTTCCCCTCTCCATCATACACACACCACACATCCTCAGTGTCATCTCTACTTCGCCACCTGCATCTCCGTTTCCCACACAAGTCAGTACACCCGTTTCACAAAATTCTCTCGCCCACCTCTAACCTCTATTCGATTAATCAACCATAGACAGTCTCCCCTGTTTCTTGTTCTTCTACGTTTTCATCACCATCCCCTGATAATACCGCCCCCTTCTCTGTTCGATTTGTTTTAGTTTTTCTAATTGCAAGTTTTTTTTAGTTTTTGTTTATTTGAAGGAGTAATTTGTCCGAGTTTTTGCTGTACTTAGTTGACTCGTTTCACTGATTTGATTTTGAGATTGTTTTGTTAAGTTGAGTTGAAAAGATAAGTTATTGAGTTGCATTTTTATGAGTTCGATGTGGTAGTTGTTCCGAGTGGCCGAGTTTCGTTGTATTGTTCTCGAGTTACCCCTGTCGAGTTGCTATTCCGAGTTGTTGTTTGAGCGTTTTTGATGATTTGTATCTGTTCTATTGTTTAATTCGCTGAGTTGTATTTTAAGTATAATGTATCGTTGTTAGCTGAGTTTTTGTCGAGTGTACGGAATTTTGTTGATCAATCGGAGCTCTCTGTTTTTGCCGCAAGTTTTGAGTGGTTTCATTGCTAAGTCGATTACAAGTATTTTGTGTTTTTTTTTTCTGATCGCTACCATAGTTAGTCACTGGTTGTTGATTCGATCGTAAATTGTTAATGTTTGTGTTTGCTGTCCATTCTTGTCAGAATTACTTGATTGGGTTTAGTCTGCTTTGCTGAGTTTGCTACGAGTCGCAACTGTGTGTCTGAATCATTGTGATGCTACTTGCTAAGTTCGAATTTTTTTATCAAGTGCTACTGAGTGTTCTTGATTTGGTTTTTGAGTGTTGAGTGCTTGTTTCCTATTCGGTTTCGCTGCTGCGTTTTTCTTGCTGATTCCAGTGTTATTCGCTCCTGGATTCATTGTGGGTGTTAGTGTTTTGCTAAGATTCTGTGTTATGGTTGTGAGTTAGGCTTTTGTCACCCTCTATGTGGTTTTCTAAATTTGTAACTATTGTTGTTGGCTTGTTTTAACGAGATGTTAAAAATGTTAAAGACCGAGTCCTGTCAAATTGAACTTGTTAGTATCAGTTGATTTATTTCAGTTTTAATTTAGTTTTAAAAAAAAATTTAGTTCGAATTTAGAATTTTTAAAATAATTTGGTTTTTGTTCTTTTCATTTTTAATTACTTTAGAAATAGAATAATAAATTTTAACTATAAAAAAATAAAAAAAAAAGTTTAAAAAAAAATTAAAATAAAATAAAAATTTAAAATTTAGTTTTAATTCAAACTTAGATTTTTTTAGATTAATTTAGTTTTAGTTCTTTTCAATGTTATTTTTGTTTGTTAATACATAAAGAAATAAAAAAAAATTAGATAATAATAATAAGAATAAAAAGAAACTATATATAGTTCTTTTGTTTTAACTCTATTTTTATTGATTTTTCAGGTGCACAAAATTTTGCATGCGACGTACAGTAAGTGCTGGAAATCTAGAATTTGATCCGGAAATCGAACGCACTGCTCGAATCGGCGAGAAGCAAAGCAAAGGAAAGAAAAATCTAAGATGGCTGACGAAGATCGTGAAGTTGCTATTATTGATGAGACTTCAATTTGGGACCATGAGACACCAAATCCTGCTAATTGCATGTACAAAACTCCAGAGATTGGGGCTACCCAATTCAACATTAATCCGAGCTTAATTCAGATGATCAGTAATCAAGCTTTTGAAGGAGATATTGAACTAGAGGACCCACACAGACATCTAGAGCGTTTCGTGCAGATGTGTGGCTCATTCAGAATCAACGGTGTTACGAGTGACAAGATTCGTCTCCATATGTTTCCCTACTCTATTAAGGGAAGAGCTTTGGAATGGTTTCAACAACTTCCAGACACCACGGTTGTTACATGCGAGAGTCTTTCTACTGCATTCTTGTCCAAATATTATCCTTCGGACAAGACGCAACAATTGAGGACTATGATTATGAGTTTTAAAGCACAACCGGGTGAAGGTCTATATCAGGCATGGGAGAGATTTAAGGCATTATTGAGGAAGTGTCCACATCATGGTTTGCAAGATTGGCAGATCATTAGTACTTTTTATGGGGCCATGAATGCAGATATTCGTTTTAGTTTGGATGTGGCTGCTGGTGGAAATTTTAAGAAGGCACCAACTACACAGGCTAAAGCACTCCTTGAGGAATTGGCATCTAATAATTATTCATGGGCACCTAGTGGGACAAGCTCAGCAAAAGCAGCACAAGATTCTGAGATGATCAACATGCTAGCTCTCAAATTGGATACTCTAACTCAGGAGATGCGAGGACAAAGGGCAAATGTGAATGCTATTTCTTCACCTATTGAAGGGTATAATGATTATAGTGCTAGTCAGAACTCTTATGTGCAACAATTTCCAGAAGAAGCATCTTTTATTCAGGGAAGACAGCCGTGGCCTGTTCAGAATAACTCTTACTACAATCCAAATCAAAGGCCAAACAACAATCTTTCTTACAGTAGTAATTATACGGCTAATCCTTCCTAGTCACGACCACCGTATCAAGCACAACAGCAGTATCAACCACCTCCAAAGAAAGAACCTGCTGATTGGGAGGTTGCACTAAATAAAATAATGCAAGGAACCTCTGGGGCATTGGCTAATATGGAATCAAGAATAAATCAGATGGCATCATCTCAAAAGATGCTAGAAACACAGATTGGACAAATTGCCTCCAAGATGGGTGTTCGTGAGCAGAGTTCTCTTCCAAGTCAACCCGACCAGAATGGTAAGGAACAATGCAAAGCAATTACTTTGAGGAGTGGAAAAGAGTTGACCGACTTTGAGGCTCTTGAGCCTAAAGAGAGGGATGTGGAAAAAGAAAATGAGATAGTAGAAATTGATGCAGAAAAGTCAGAAAAAGTGGATAAAGATAAGAAGGAAGAAAAAACAGAAAAGCCGTATGTTCCTCCGCCACCTTATGTTCCTTCTATTCCATTTCCACAGAGACTTCAAAACAGGCAGTTAGAGAAGCAATACGAGAAGTTCTTGACTATGTTCCGGCAGTTGCATATTAATATTCCTTTTGCTGATGCTTTGGCCCAAATGCCACTCTACGCCAAATTTCTTAAGGAGATGTTGTCCAGAAAAAGGAAACTTGAAGATGTGGAAACTATTACTCTCAATGCGGAATGTAGTGCAGTCATCCAAAAAGCAATTCCACAGAAATTGAAGGATCCTGGGAGTTTCTCTTTACCATGCACTATTGGAGCAATGGAGAATATTAAAGCCTTGTGTGATTTAGGGGCTAGTGTGAGTTTGATGCCACATTCCATTTGTGGAAGACTTGGTCTTGGAGTGCTCAAGAAGACAAGAATCTCACTTCAGTTGGCTGATCGTACTATCAAGTATCCTTTGGGAGTCATTGAGGATGTGCTTGTCAAAGTGGATAAATTCTTTATCCCTTGTGATTTTGTGGTGTTGGAGATGAATGAAGATGTTGAGATGCCCATTATTTTGGGAAGGCCATTTTTGGCTACTGCTGGAACCACAATTGATGTCAAAGCTGGGAAATTGGCATTAATTGTTGGTGATGAAAAGGTTGAGTTTGATCTCAACAAAGCTATGAAGATGCCTTCATTTGATGCTACATGTTTCAATGTTGACATAGTGGATGAGATCGTAAGTCTTGAAGATGCAGACTTCGCAAAAGTAGAACAAACCTTAGATGATAAAGAAGTTGAAGAAGCACTTGCACTTGATATGCAAGAAAAAGGTACGCCTAAAATTGATGTGGCACTTTCAATTTCAGAGGCACCTCAGGTAGAACTCAAACCTCTTCCTTCTAATCTAAGGTATGCTTTTCTTCGTCCTAATGATACATATCCTGTGATAGTGTCCGCTTTGCTCCATGATGATGAACTTGATAAATTGTTAAATGTGCTTAGGCAATTTAAATCATCAATTGGTTGGACAATTAAAGATATCAAGGGAATTAGCCTTGCTCTTTGCATGCATAGGATTTCTTTAGAAGATAATCATAAACCTGTGATTGAGGGACAAAGAAGATTGAATCCTAAGTTGCAAGATGTGGTTAAGGAAGAGATAACTAAGTTGTTAGATGCTGGCATTATATACTCTGTTCCACATAGTAACTGGGTTAGTCCAATTCATGTTGTACCTAAGAAGGGTGGGATGACTGTCGTGCATAATGAAAATAATGAATTAATCCCCACTAGGACTGTAACAAGTTGGAGAGTTTGTATTGATTATAGAAAATTAAATAATGCTACTCGCAAAGATCACTTTCCTCTCCCATTTATTGATAAAATGCTCGAAAGACTTGCGGGTAATGAGTATTATAATTTTTTAGATGGATTCTCGGGATATTTTCAGATTCCCATTGCACCCGAGGATCAAGAAAAGACAACCTTTACTTGTCCTTATGGTACTTTTGCATATCGTAGACTACCCTTTGGTTTGTGTAATGGCCCATCTACATTTCAACGACTTATGACAGCTATATTCTCAGATTTTCTAGGAAAAACCATGGAAGTCTTCATGGATGACTTTACTGTATATGGTTCTTCCTTTGATTCTTGCTTAACCAGCTTGTCTCAAGTGTTGCAGAGATGTGAAGACACTAATCTTGTTCTTAATTGGGAGAAGTGTCATTTTATGGTAAAGGATGGTATTGTGCTTGGGCACAAGATTTCTAGTAAAGGCATCGAGGTGGACAGGGCAAAAATCGAAGTGATCGAGAAATTACCACCACCCTCATCTGTGAAGGGGATTAGAAGTTTTCTTGGACATGCCGGTTTTTACCGTCGTTTTATCAAAGATTTTTCTAAAATTTCTCGTCCTCTTTGTAATCTACTTGAAAAAGACAGTGTCTTTGATTTTAACGAGAGTTGTCTTGTTGCTTTTAATAGGTTGAAGAAGGAGCTTACTTTTGCACCTATCATGTCAGCCCCTGATTGGAGCTTGCCTTTCGAGCTAATGTGTGATGCTAGTGACTATGTTGTGGGTGCTGTTTTGGGCCAAAAGAAGGAAAAACACATGCATGTGATATACTATGCAAGCAAGACACTTGATGATGCACAAATCAATTATGCTACCACTGAAAAAGAGCTACTTACTGTGGTTTTTGCCTTCGACAAATTCAGATCCTATCTTGTTGGGTCTAGGGTGATTGTTTATACAGATCATGCTGCAATTCGTTATTTGATGAAAAAGATGGATGCCAAGCCTCGTCTAATCCGTTGGATTCTTTTACTCCAGGAGTTTGATCTTGAAATTCGAGACAAGAAAGGTTCTGAAAACTTGGTAGCTGATCATTTATCCAGGTTGGACCTGGGAGATGAAGTGGTAGGAGTTAATATACCTATCAATGATGCATTTCCAGAAGAAACACTTCTTGCAGTATCTTTGTCTACACCTTGGTATGCGGACTTCGTAAATTATCTCGTGGGTGGCATTGTACCAAGTGGACTGACTTATCAACAAAAGAAGAAATTCGTATTTGATGTAAAACACTACTTCTGGGAAGAACCACTTCTTTACAAGGAATGTGCTGATGGTATCATGAGGAGGTGTGTGCCACATGAGGAAATTCCTAATGTCTTGAATCATTGTCATGCTTTAGAGTGTGGTGATCACAATAGTAGCGCAAAAACGGTGGCAAAAATTTGGCAGTCTGGATTTTATTGGCCTTCAATGTATCAAGATGCCAGAAACTTTGTTGCAACTTGTGATCGATGTCAAAGAACAGGAAATATTTCAGGACGGAATGAGATGCCTTTGCAACCTATTCTTGAGGTTGAGCTCTTTGATGTTTGGGGCATAGATTTCATGGGCCCGTTCCCATCATCTTATGATAACAAATTTATTTTGGTGGGAGTTGATTACGTCTCTAAATGGGTGGAGGCGATTGCTAGTCCTACAAATGATGGTAGAGTGGTTAAGAAGTTCTTACAGAAGCATATCTTTACACGTTTTGGAGTGCCTAGGGCCATCATCAATGATGGAGGGTCTCACTTTTGCAATAAATTAATTGAAGATCTTTTGCGAAAGTATGGAGTGACTCAGAAAGTTGCTACACCTTATCACCCTCAAACTAGCGGGCAAGTGGAGATTTCAAATCGAGAGCTGAAACAAATTCTTGAGAAAACAGTGGCTAGCTCCAGAAAAGATTGGGCAAGGAAGCTTGATGATGCTCTATGGGCTTATAGGACGGCATTCAAGACACCTATCGGTATGTCTCCGTATAGGTTGGTGTTTGGAAAATCATGTCATTTACCCGTGGAAGTGGAGCACAAGGCACTTTGGGCGATAAGATTCTTGAACATGGAATTACAAGCTGCGGGACTTAACAGGTTGATGCAACTAAGTGAACTTGATGAGTTGAGACTTAAGTCTTATGAAAATGCAGCAATATACAAGGAGAAGACAAAGAAGTGGCATGACAGGCATATTAGACCGAAAGAGTTTGAAGTTGACCAGCAAGTTCTACTGTTCAACTCAAGGCTGAAACTCTTTCCCGGAAAATTAAAGTCAAGATGGTCTGGCCCTTTTAAAATTGTCAAGGTATATCCGTATGGTGCTGTGGACATCACTCGAGATGGTTCCGATGTGTTTAAAGTGAATGGGCAAAGACTCAAGCCATATTTGATTGGTGATGACATTCCAAGAGGAGTCAATTGGCTTCTCTCAAGTCCTCAAACTTAAGTTCATCACGAGAGGCGTCGAGCTAATGACGTTAAACAAGCGCTATTTGGGAGGCAACCCAAGGAATTTTGTTGATTTGAATAATATTTTTGTTTGGACTATGCAGGAGGATCTTCAAGATGGATGCCACAATGGCAGTTCTTGGTTCCACATTACCACCTCGACCATGATTCAGGGGAGTCCTCTCTTTTTCCTCGCATATTAGTCCATTGTGTGTTGCTTCTTGTGGACAAGAAACGTGATAAGTTGGGGGGTGTTCATTTAGATAGAACCTTATTGGGGTTATTTGGTGTTAAAAATAAAAAATTCAAAAAAATTCAAAAAAATAAAAATCACAAAAAGAATTCTGGCCTTGTAAAAAGATCACATACACTAGCAAGTTGAAACTGGTAGACTTTTTGAAGGTTGTAAGTGATTAAAAGGACATGAATATGTGCAAGATGTTTTGGTTTACATGCTTTGAGTACAAGTAGGTGCATTAGAGAGACTTTTACCTGGGATTGATTATGCTTTGCCGCACTAAGTGAGTTTTGAGCCTATATGCATATCTTTTGCCTTTCATATTCGTTTGCTTGAGTGTCCACATGTTGTTTGCATTGCTAGCACTTGTTTGAGGTCTTTCTTGAAATGCATGACATTATTTGATGATAACATGATAAAGGCATTTAGGGATAACCTCATATTTCCTATATTACCACACCATTTATACATGATCAATTAGTTACCCCGTTGAGCTTAATCATATTTTTTCGGTGACACACCACATTACTTGCCTAGACCTTTTTCTTTTATTGGCCTTGCTTTAACTTGAACCCAAATTGTCAAAGGCTAGTAGAGTGTTTGAGGGAGTAAAAAGGTGTGCAAAGGGGGGTTTATTGATGATAATTACTTTTGGGAAAATATTGGGTTTGGTTGTTACTTGTTAGTCGAAGTTTGTAATAATATCAATGGATCATTGTTCTTGTTTATAACTAGCTCTCTTAAAAAAAATACTATTTATATGAGAGCATACTTATGTTTTTATGATCCTTTTTCATTCGACTAGTCAAGTTACTTGTTAAAAGAGAATAAAAAGATTCAAGTATGGGGATAATAGGGTGGAGTTGAATGAATTATGTTGTTGGGTACTAGCTTTTGACATTTAACCTGTTTTGGCTTTACTTGACATACCTTGTCCCAAGCCCCATTACAACCCGAATAAAGACCTTTTTATTATCATCAGTGGTGTGTGTTGCGTTAAAGTTAGATTGATACCAAATGTCAAGCATGTTTATGAATTTGTTGGAATGAAGTGATACACTTACCCTTGTTCTTGAGTGAATATTCTTTTGTGAGTGAAAGGTGAGTTATTACCTGTATTTTGCATATGAGATCCCAATTTTTGACTCAAAGATGTACTCTTGTGGGCTTAGCATGATTACCAACTTATTCTTACATTGACATGGACTGTTGAGAACTTATGCATCTTCTTTGAGTAGACTATGTGAATACTTGTAACTTCGATACAAGGCATTGTATTCTTCACTTTGATTCTTAAGTTGACATGGCATGAGAGAACTTGTATATGTGGTGTTGTAGTGGCATTCGATCTTTTACATGAGCTAGATGGATTTTGTGGGTACATTCACTACAGACCCTCACGAGACCTCACTCGTCCACTAGGGCTGCCTAGGGGTTTAAAGGGCTTGTTGCATATGCCAAATGCAACCGTGATCACCTACGGAAGTGGTATTAATAAGTAGTTAGTTTGGTTTACTCGAGGACGAGCAAAAGTTAAGTTGGGGGGTATTTGATACATGCTAATTTTGTATATATTTTATAGCATGTTATCTCTCATTTATCCTTAATTTTGTGCTTGTTAGCATTGTTAGTAGCATTTTAATTTGAATTTGATGCTAAGATATTTTTTTATGTTTATAGGATAATTTTGGAAGCAAAAGGAGCCCGGTTTCAGATCATCAAGAGACCGTAGATTAAACCTGGACGAGCAATGAGGAAATACGAATTTTCACAAAAAAAATGGAAAGTGATATATTCTTAAAGCAGGAATCCCGGTTGGAATTAAAATAATTTTTGTTAAGCGAAAGGAGTCCGGTTCCAGGTCCTCAATTGGCCGCAGCTTAGGATTTAAGGACTTATTTATATTAATAGATATATAATTTATTTAGAAAATTATATTTATAAATATCTAATAATATTAGATATTTATTTTTATAATTTCTGGATTTAATTAATTATTTATTAATTAAAGATTATAAGCTGTGCGGGATAAAAAGCATTTCTACGGAACCCAGTATATTAAACAACAAAAGGTGGCCGATTTGTTGACAGTAAAGCAAGTGGATTTGTTATTTTTAATTAAAGAAAAGAAATGGAATTAGTAGTGCAGCTTTCGGCTGCTTTCTTTTTTTTTATTTGATTTCTTTTCTTTTGTTCTTATTTTCTTTTTCTTTTCTTTTTATTTTTTTATTATTATTGGTGTGCTAATTTTTGCTATAAATAAATGTAGTTCTTGAGCTTGAAAACATACCAATTCTTAGAGAGAAAATTCCTCTCTTGTAATCTCTCTATCTTTTTCTTTGTAAAATTTAGTTTTAATTCATACAGTTTAATTTTCGGCAAAATTCTATTTCGGTTGAAGATTTTAAGGGAATTACTTGGAGGGCTATTTCATTTTAGTGGCTACTATTTCGGAAGAATTAAATTTTTCAAGTTGCATTTTCTTCACTCTACACTCTTTTTATTATGATTCTACCCCTTAATATATGCTTATTTTATTTATCCAGCATGCGTAGCTAATTCCATAATCCGAGAATTAGGTAGTATTCATTGGTGATATAATTGTTTGATTGTGATGCTAATTCTCTACTTTTGCTAATCTATCATTGAGTGCTTAACCCAATTAAGGGAGTAGCTAACCTTTAATTGTATTCACAGGTATTACGACAAATTGGGAGAGGAGTCATAATTCTTGTTCATGATTTGATAGACATAGTTCAATTATTAAATCGGGAGATTAATAATAGAACTATGAAACTTATAATTCTTGGTATTTAATAGTTTATAATTATATTTTAATTGATCATGGGAGTGACTTTTGAGGTATAATCGTAGGCATTATATTGTATCTTGGGAGAGAACATTATAAAGGTGAGAAGAATTGTTTTTAGCAAAATATGAGAAATATTTATATTGCATCACATCAACATTATTGAACCAATTGACAAACCTAGTTCTCGGGTTGTTTTTCCTCATCAGTAAATCTTAGTTTTAATCGCTTTACTCTAGTTAATAACAAATCACACCACTTATTTCTCATACTTCTAGATTATAAGAAATTAAACTTAGACTTGTATTAAAAATCCTTCCCTGCGAACGAACTTATATTCACAAAAATACTACCAACAGTTAGAAACACGAATAATAATGAGCCAAATGCTCAGCAAGTAACTATAATAATCAATTTATGAATCATGAATAAAACTGGTTTCCAACAATATCAGTATATCAATAAAATATCAAGACATATGAATAGAACTTCCAATTTCATAAGGTAAATCAGTTTCAGTATAAAAACCATTTATCTTTTAAAAACATTTTAATTGATTGGAGTTTTGCCACAACGCAACGGATAGTACGGGTGATTAGCCACGTAAAGTCACCATACTGGACATAAAGGCCTTTTGGACGTGGTCCCTTTGGACAAAATTGGGGCTCTCTCTAGGAAACACATTGGCCTTTAATAGCTGGACTGGTCCCTCTCCAATCATTTACGTTTTAAATAATAAAGGTGCTGGACCGTCGTCACTCGGCCGGTTACACCTCCAATCTTTAGGAATCCATAGAAACCATAAGCCGGAATTCCTAACATTTAAAACCTTTATCTTTTAACAGTAAGTTTCAGTAGAGTTTACTAATCTGAAAATCATTTAATTAATCAAGTCATATTGATTTGCAATTATAAAAGATTGAGGATCAGGGAAGCATTTAGGTTTAATTGCATAAGGTTCAAGTTAGCGATCAAGTATCATCTTAAAGGTATTTAGAAATAATTGTTTGTCAAGCTCGCGATGTTATAGGGATTTGGTATATATATTTATATATATAAACTTTAAAAATTAAAAAAAAAAACATATAAAATTCCTTAATTCGAGCTCAACTAGGCTAGAAAATGAATTTACAATGATTTTAGGAGGTGTTGGAGTTGTGGAATTGGAGAGAGAGAGAGAGAACATAGGTCTCGGGTGAAGAAAAACGAAGAAGGAAGAAGAATGGTGGCGGTGGTGATATACAGCGTCAGGGGCAAAACAGTAATTTCACATGCTGAAAATCATTTTAAAAACCAATAAACAGCTTTTAATAATTCGAAATTAAATAGAAAAATTGTCAAAAATTAAACTTTATATTTTTAAAATAATATGAAATTATGAACACACATACTTTTAAAATATTTTAAGGATCCAACACAAATTAAATATGAATTTTACAAGTAAAGATCCTTAAAATGCAATATAATCCACAAAATCATTTTAAAATCCTTAAACACAAAAAATAATTCCTTTAACAATTTTAGAAACTAAATGAATATGCAAAGATAATATTACAAAAGATTTCATGATTTGTAATAACTCCAATGATTTTATAAAATTCCCAGATGATAAAAAATGCATGTTTTTAATAGTGATATGGGCCAAAAATAAGCCCTAAAGACATATTTAATGTGGCGTTAAATAAACCTAGATTGGTCCAAGGTTAAAGCCCATTAATGAGGCCCGAAACCCTAATTAAATAATAAATTCGTAGTGGATAAATCAGCTAATAAAAGACTTCGTTATTGAGTCCAAAAGGGAACCAATTCCTTCAAGAAGTAGCCCCCAAGACATACGAGTCCAATAGGAATCAGGCTTCCTCGTGGAAGGATCCAGAATTTTATCTAAATTGGGTAACTTGTCCACCAAGACACCAAACTCTACCCTAATTCCAAGGCACCCAATGCCTATATAAAAGGCCTGACCCCTCATTCTCTACACAACGTTTTTGGGCACAGCTCAATACGTCCCTCCACGTTTAGGATTAATCCTCGAATAAGGACATACAAGCCACTACGTCACTACGCCATGAGGGCGCATCAAGCCACGTAGGCAACTCTAGAACTACGTTTTGGCTTGATTCTTACTATTCATCAAGGTACGTAGGCATCTTGTTAGGACCGAGTTAGTCCCCAACAACAAGAGCAGCCACCATTAAATCTTGAAGTTCTCAATCCATAGCAATCAATACACGAATTAATTATACCCTACTTTTTATTCCACAACATTTGGCTCCATCTGTGGGAAAAAGACATCAACCATGGTTACCACACAAAGAACATCAATCGCAGAAACTACAGAAACGTCCATCGGCACTTCCGCACCCTCAGTGACGGAACAGGTACCACCAGGACCGGGATCCCAACCTCAGATTACTCAGCCTCAAGGGACGAATCCCCCAAGGTCTGAAACTCAAACTCAAAGGTCGTTACCCCTAGTGACGAACCCCTTCAACCAAGGGACGAATCCCCTTCAGATGGTTGTCTCTCCCCTCGAAGGATGTCTACTTCACTGCCCCAGTGAACAAGTTTAAACTCTCCAGGGGCGGATCCCCAGTCCTAGGCATGGTTATGCCCATAATAGGCAAGCATGATTATAAATCTCTACAATGGAGCTTCCACCACTAACAGCTTAGAACCCAAATTATGGGCTTCCACCCCAACGAGAGGATGATTCGCCCCGTATTTAAGGCCCGAAACCTCCGTATGTAGTAGGAGGAGGAAGTCTCGATCGTACACTAAAGATGATGAAATAGCAATCGGACTGATAATCCACTTCCCTTGACTTTTATTCAGGGAACGACTCCCCCAATGACGCGTCTCCAATGGGTGATCCCCAAGGGTGACCCAAAATCCACTAACTCAAAGAGCGAATCCCCAGTTACAGATGGTGGTCTTACATATGGCCAATGGAGCACAAGGAGCACAGATCGCCACCAGCGTCATGCTAATCCCAATGACTTGAAACCCCGTTTATGGGATGTCACCTTTTCCAATTGTTGATGGAACCATCGATTTATTCATGAGAAGTATGTGCCTCAATACATTGAAGGCTTGGTCCTCTTGTTGGAAGAAACCAAAGTTTCTTCGGATCATACACCAAAGAACCCACCATAGGAGCAAGACGTTCTCAACCCCTTAGGGACTCAAGGAATAGTTCTTCAGGCCATAGAAGAAAGGATTTGGGGGCTCAAATTACCAATCCGCAATAGCCGAGTGCGGGTTCAATGAATTCAGGGACGAATCCCCATCCATGTCATTACAAAATGAACTTAGGTTCCCACCAATGGGATGTTGTTCATCGATGGTAGAAGTGGCCAGCAACACGAGGCATACGTGCCTCAACGCAATCAAGGCCTAGAACGCCCATGAATGAGTCATGATTTTTCCGGACCCTATTGGTAAGTGGATTTTATATCCACTTGGAACGTTCCATATCGGCTTAAATTGATTGTCTTGGTCTCAAGTTTGTTGTAGTTTTGATGTGTTTTTGTTTAGTTATGCAGGTTCATGAAATATCGATTAGGGTTGATGTTTTTGTCAATTTTAGAGTTGAATTTGAGCATAGGAATGAGGAATGATGTCTTTCCTAGGCTACTATGAAGGTTCATGAGTCAAAGAATTGAAGAACGGGAAGTGGCAAAAGAATCGGAAGAGAAAACGGATGAGAAATGAGCAAATTATGGAAAATTCGGATTTCAGGGTAGGTTGCGCAGTCTCCACTGTTTTGGCCATATCTGGAGTTCTACAAGTCTGTTTGAGGCCTGTAAGTAGTCGTTGGAAAGCTCGGAAGAAGACGAATCTGAATAAAGCAAAATCAAAATTCTGGGCAGGAATTTTACGTGCCTGGAGGGCGTAAATGTGCGCCTGGAGCGCGTGAAACAGCTGAAGTGTGCGCCTGGAGCGCGTAGCACGCGCCTAGGGCACATAAATTCGCTGAGAAAATCCTGAAAATGTCCGTTTTGACCCTATTTCGAATTCTAGTTGTATTTTTGGTATCCAAACCTATTTCTAATTGTATTGTAGGTTGTTTTTCTTGCTGGGCAATATATCTAGGCCTATAAAAACACATCTTAGCCTTGTAAATTGGGGGGTCATTTTTATTATTGTAACGTAGAACTGCAAGGGAGAAAAGTGGAGAAAGATTCAACGCTCGTGACAAGCACGGATCTAGATCTACTTCATCTTTTGTAGACCTTGGATTATAGATTTGTTTTCTTAACTCTTTGTTTTATTAATATTATTACTTCTTTCTTTCATATCTTGTTTATTATTATGTTTTCATCAAATCCCATGACGATGAACGGTTCAATTATGAGCTAATCGTTGTCATGGAATTCTAATGGATTTATCTATGTAACTTAGTAGTTTGATTGCTTTAAAGATTTATGTGTGGTGAATTCTTGATATCCTCGTATGGTTAATCATAATGCTTTTAGATGCGTAACTAACATCTAAATTGAATTGTTAATCTCTTGTGAAACGAGAGTGGATCTTGAGATTTAGAACTTGCCATGCTAGCATAGGATAGGTAGATGTTTTAACATCATGATTTGTGGCGTAAATAGAGATATTATACTGCCCTATGTGATCTTAATAGACAACTTGTTCTTAAACTGTTATGTTTTCAAATCTTATAGAGATATAGGGTCTAAAAATAATTGGTGCCTACCCATCTTCTATCTCTTTTGTGGATGTATGCGTAGTTTGGTATTAGTATACCGAGAGGTAACTCTTACTTGTTTCGTGTTGTCTGGTCAGATATCAAAACCATCACATGCATTGATTAAAGGAGTCAACTCTAAGTGAAGTAGATAATGAAGTTAGGATCCCATGTTTATTCTCATATATTTAAATCAGCTTAAATCACTTTAGTTAATTAAGTTTTAGTTTGATAATTTGCATCTTAGTTTAATTTAGATAATTAAAACCCCAATTTGTGATTTGTCTTAGCAGTGAGTTATAACCATACATTGTTGAATAGGTGCATTAACTGAATAGAAACTTAACCAGATCTCTGTGGAACGAACTTGAATTATATTACTTGTGACCACGTATACTTGCGTGATTTTGTGTAAACAAGTTTTTGGCGCCGCTGCCGGGGATCATCGGTGTTTTGTTTTTAGTTTATGTGCTTGTCATCAGTGGTCGTTAGTGTTCACTGACTCGGATTTCTTATTTAGTGTGTTTGTTTCATGGTGTTTTCAGGTACTTGAACGTGTATGCGAACACGTTTGCAAACGCGTAAACTGGCAGAAGAAGAACTTGCAGCAGCAAAAGAGATGGCAGATTTACCAGCAGCAGCTAAGGCTTTGAAGGATTATTCTCAGCCTAAGATCAATGACATCCAGTCTAGCATTGTTAGGCCAGCTATTGCAGTTAATACTTTCGAAATCAAGCCGGGCACGATTCAGATGGTGCAGAACTCAGTTCAGTTTGGGGGTGCTCCTACGGAGGGACTTCATTGAGATCTGCGACACTTTCAAGTTTAATGGTGTGCCGGATGATGCTATCAAGTTGCGACTTTTCCCATTCTCTCTTAGGGATAAGGCTAAGGGCTGGTTACACTCTTTACCAGCCGGTTCCATTACTGCATGGGAGGACCTTGCTCAGAAATTTCTTACTAAATTCTTCCCTATGGCGAAAACTACAGCAATAAGGAACCAGCTAACTCAATTTCAGCAGCAATCTGGTGAATCTTTGTGTGAGGCTTGGGAACGTTATAAGGAGATGCTTCGTAGGTGTCCACATCATGGCATGCCTGATTGGATGGTTATTAACGATTTCTACAATGGGTTGGGAGCACAATCTAGACCTTTGCTAGATGCAGCATCAGGTGGAGCTCTGTGGGCTAAGAGCTATGAGGAGGCTTATGATCTTATTGAGACGATGGCTGCTAATGAATATCAAAATCCAACCCAGAGGCTTTCTCAAGGCAAGGTAGCAGGTATTTTTTAAGTGGATGCAGCTTCAGCCATTGCAGCTCAGTTGAAGGCTCTTACTATGAAGGTGGATTCTCTTGCTAATTATGGAGTTCAGCAGGTGGCTAGTATTTGTGAGTTATGTGCGGGCGCACATGAGACAAATCAGTGTGCTATATTGTCTGAATCAGCACAGTTTGTGAGTAATTTTCAGAGACCTGCTACACCAGTTCCAGCCACGTATCATCCGAACAATAGAACCCATCATAATTTCAGCTGGATCAATACTCAAGGTGCACAACAACAGCAGCCTTATCAGCAGTTTCAGGGTCAGCAAACGAGGCCATTCAATCAAGGTTTTCAGCAACAGTATGCTCCAAGGCAACCATATCAACCTCCAGGTTTTCAACAGCAATCTCAAGTTAATGCGGGGCAATCTTCTAATGAAAAATCAGAAATGGATGAGTTGAGGATGATGATTAAAAGCCTGTCAGTTTCTCAAAAGACCTTGGAAAACCAGATGGGACAGCTTGCAAGTGCTTTACTTAGTAGGCCACAAGGAACTCTTCTTAGTGATACGGAGGCTAATCCAGGCAGAAGGGAAAGAAAAGAATAGGTCAATGCAGTTACTTTGAGATCTGGAAAAGTCACGTGGGATCCTAAATCAGCAGCTAAGGAAGATGAAGATGTTCAGAATCAGCAGGTTGAAAAACCTATAGTGCCAGAAATTGAGAAATCTGATTTGGTGGCTGATCAGCTAGATGATGAAGTGGAGAAGAGCAAGAAACCTGTTGAAAAGTCTACTCCGGAGCAATCTTCAAAGAATAATCAAATCTATCCTCCTCCTCCATATCCTGGACGCTTGCAGAAAAGTCAAGAGAAACAGTTTCAGAAGTTTATGGATGTCTTCAAGAAATTGTCCATTGACATTCCTTTTGTTGAAGCATTGGAGCAGATGCCGAGATATGCAAAGTTCATGAAGGATATTTTGTCACGAAAGAGAAGGTTGGAAGAATTTGAAATTGTGGCATTAACGGAGGAGTGTAGTGCAGTTCTGCGGCAGAAATTGCCTCCAAAACTCAAAGATCCGGGAAGTTTCACCATCCCTTGCACTATTGGAAACCTTTCTTTCAGCAAGTGCTTGTGTGACTTGGGAGCTAGCATCAATCTCATGCCTTTATCTATTTTCAAGCAACTTGGTCTGCCGGAGCCAAAACCAACTAATATCTCTTTGCAGTTGGCTGGTCGATCTATCACGTATCCGAGGGGTATAGTGGATGATGTCTTAGTGAAAGTTGATAAGCTCATATTTCCTGCCGATTTTTTGATTCTAGATTTCGAAGAAGACAAGAAGATTCCCATAATCTTGGGAAGGCCTTTTCTAGCTATAGGTCGGACTTTGATCGATGTGCAAAAAGGAGAGCTTACAATGAGGGTGCAAGATCAGAATGTCACCTTTAATGTCTTCAAGGTCATGAAATTTCCGACAGAGGAGGAAGAGTGTTGCAGTGTGGAATTATTTGATACGGGTCAGAGAAAGAAGTTTGATCAGTTATTAAGCGAAAAGTCAGACACACACGTGCTAAAGCATCACATCAGTGATTTCATTGACAGTTCTTCAATTCGAGATCTCTCGAATGTAAAGCTTGGGAAACTTCCACCACATTTGAGGTATGTCCTTTTGAATAATGAGATAGTGATTTTTGAAGAGGGGTATGATAACGTGTTGCGAAGGTGGAAATCCGATGATAAGGAAGAAGAAAGTTTTGTTCAGCCGTTCGAGTCGGAGAAGCACCTTAGAGGTGTGAAGAAGAAAAAGAAGAAGATTAGGCCGTTGGGTTGAAGTCTGACGGGAGAGATTTGTGGAAAGCAAGCAAACAAGATGTCAACGTTCGTATGAATGGTCTTTCTGTTGAGGACAGTTCAGTTATTCTTTTGAAACCGCCATGAGTTGAGGAAGTAACGTCAAGCTATTGACGTTAAAGAAGCACTTCGTGGGAGGCAACCCACGTGTTTCAACAATTAGGTATGTTTTCTACTATCCTTCGTATTACCTTCAATTCAATGGGGACATTGAATGTTTGAAGTTACGGGGTGGTTTGGGGGATAAGTAGTGTATATGTAGTTATTTGTGATTGTGAGTCATTGTGTTCATATAGATATCATGTTTGCATTATAGTAGTAGTTCATGCATGTATGTTTGTATTATCTACGTTTGTTTCATGTAGGACATTTTGTTTTTTTTTTATTTTTCGTAAACCATTTGAGTTCATATTAGTTGCATTTTATGGCATGCAAATTTCATGATCCCTTAAGACGAGCTAATTCTGATTGGTAGGTAGGTGTCTAGTTGAGTGTGGTGATGATGAGTAGAGGGTTGATTTATAGTTCTAGGAATTGACTTGCATGTTACGGGAACAAAATTTTTACACAAACTCATTGGGTGCTTTTGGGCTAGGTTAGGGTCATGCTTGTTTGGATGCTTTGAGATTTAATCACCTGATTATATTTAGAATTTTCGTTATTCCCTTGCTGGCGTAGGAGCATTAAAGTCTAAGTTTTGGGGAAACCAGGGATTTCATGCTAATAATTGTCAATAATGGCTAGGTGTCAAATGGCTAGTAGCCGTCTCATATTTATATGAGTAGTCTGGGGTTGGAAATGAGAAAGGCTCATTCTAGATTGCATATATAAAAAAAATCAGAAAATAAAAGAAAATAAAAGTCAAAAGTTTCAATTCTTTATATGCAAAATTAACCAGGGTGAGCTCTTTAATACTCGAGCTATTAAGTTCGCGGGGACTTTGTGCCTAGTGACCTAAGGCTTTTATAGTCTGGGATCCACTAACCCAACGCTCGCTACATGGGTATTATTGTATAAGCCTTTCGGGGTCTCATCCATTGTACGGTTAAATAAGCATGCGTTGTTGTGTATATTATTATGTGTCATAGTAATAAATCATGAATTCTTGTCTAACTTGAATGATGATGGAGGTGTTCTTAAGTTATGAAGTGCTTACGGTCTATTCTATTTATAAACCTGTGATTGTCTTGGCGAAGAACATGTATGATTTTGATCTAGTTTTGGGAGTATTTCTGATGAGCATCGCACACACGCATGTTTCTGTCATGTATTGTTAGTATACGGGGACTTAGTCGAGCTCTATTTGGATTTAGTTGCATTCTTTGAGATATTTGCTTGCTAGTTGAAGGTAATACGAAGGATAGTAGACAAGGAATTCTGGTCGAAAATTTTGAATTTTAATTTGATTTTTCAGCAGAAATTACAAAAATCTCGGAAAAATGGAGAGTAATTTACAAAATTATTTCAAAAGGCAATAAGCCCAAATTTTTTTTTTTTATAAAATAATCAAAAATAAGGAAAAGTGCTTGTGAGTACAAGAAAAATTCCTAAAAAGTGCAAGAAAATTATAAATAATTTTCTATAAGGCATAAAATTGTTATTTAGCCTCGAATAAGGCAAATCGTCGTAATTGTGTAGGTCGCTCTACACTTTGCAATCAAGATGATACCTGTGAAACACTTGTGTACAAAAATCCCCGAATTAGGGTATGTTGTCCCAGGTAAGGGATAAATTGGACCCCTAATCATGGCAATAAGACAATTGTAACTTCAACGAAAACCTGATCAGCTTTTCTTGAAGTTGGGGGGCAAATGATATGGGCCAAAAATAAGCCCTATAGACACATTTAATGTGGCGTTAAATAAACCTAGATTGGTCCAAGGTTAAAGCCCATTAATGAGGCCTGAAACCCTAATTAAATAATAAATTTGTAGTTGATAAATCAACTAATAAAAAGACTTCGTTATTGAGTCCAAAAGGGAACCAATTCCTTCAAGAAGTAGCCCCCAAGACATACGAGTCCAATAGGAATCAGCCTTCCTCGTGGAAGGATCCAGAATTTTATCTAAATTGGGTAACTTGTCCACCAAGACACCAAACCCTACCCTAATTCCAAGGCACCCAATGCCTATATAAAAGGGCTGACCCCTCATTCTCTACACAACGTTTTTGGGCACAGCTCAATACGTCCCTCCACGTTTAGGCTTAATCCTCGAATAAGGACATACAAGCCACTACGTCACTACGCCGCGAAGGCGCATCAAGCCACGTAGGCAACTCTAGAACTACGTTTTGGCTTGATTCTTGATATTCATCAATGTACGCAGGCATCTTGTTAGGACCGAGTTAGTCCCCGACAACAAGAGCAACCACCATTAAAGCTTGAAGCTCCTAATACACGAATTAATTACACCCTACTTTTTATTCCACAACAAATAGATTTATTCACAGAAAATGCAACTAAAAAATACACGGGCACTAGCATCATATAAACATTTAAATACGATATCCCACATATTTGATCCTTAAAACAATAATTACATAATAAAATTCACAATAAATATTAAAACAAACGTCTAAATTACGCGTTTTTCTAAGGCGTTATAGTTTTACATTTTCTAGAACGGATGATGTTGGGATGTGATGCGATTTGCCAAATTATCTTTTACAAGTAGAATACTCTTTTTTACGAGCTCCACTTTCTTTAAGTAGAACACTCATGTTTAACAAGTAGTAACGTGTAGATCTTTGAATTCTAATCAGATTATATAATAACAACTTTTTAAGGAAATATGTTCTTTGTAATAACATCTTACAGAAATTTAAGTTGCACGGGTTTAAATGATATAATGACTATTGTTATAAGCTATTTTCTTTGTACTAATGTCAATGCTTCCCAAGACAATATTAATAAAATCAACACCTCATATATGTGTGTGTGTTAACGTACTCTAGAAGTGCACAAAAATTATCGAACTGGGTTTTTATCGAGATTTGAAATGTATAGACATTTAGTCAAAACAAAATTCTTATATCCCATGCTACGCTGAGTCAGACTTTTACCTATACCAAATTTTTTTGGAACCTAATTAGTGTCATTTTCAATGATTGTTGATTGTTTAACAATTAAATTGGTAAATATAAATATGAAACAATTTATAATTAATCATTAATTTATAGAAAATGTGTGTGTGTGTGTGTGTAAATTGTTCTTAATTTGTAAAATGTGTAAATACGCATATATATACTATAAGAATTAAATTTCATCCCAGATTTATGTGGATTCTTTTAGAAAGTTTGGGCCAACTCCATGCTTTTATCGAATTGGACCGAGAATTTTCTAGATCTTTTGTAGGCTAGGCCATGCTAGGCTCTTGGGCCCGAAATATTGATGTCTCTAGGGTATTCCAATTAGAAAGAACTCCACACTTAACCCTAATCTTTAATATAAATATATTAATCTCCAACACTTTTACCATCCGCCTCCAGTATATTTTCATCATCCTTTCTCTCATCGTCCCCTCTTCCTCTTCCGTCTCTATATCCCTCTCTCTCTCTCACAAAATAAAATTCTAAAACATTGCATTTACTATGCGAATTCTTCTTATTGGTTCTAACTTGAATAACAACACCATAACCAAGATTAATACAATCTAAAATTGGTTTTTTGTGTGTTGTTTGCAATCATTGTCGAGTATATACAAATTTGCCCGATCTGTTGACAGAACTTTCTTATTACAAATGGTTTGCACCTTGATTTTATCTGAATCAATTCGGTACGCCATCATCTAAATTGTATCATCATAGATATATAGTTGGTATACCAATCGATGGATAGTTTTGTTATGAAATTTTTGTGTTTATTTTTTTTGGTTAAATTTGTTTTTTTGTAAATAAAACCAAAACCTGAAACTAATCCAATACTCAATTATTTGTAACATTTATATAAATATGTATAAAATGGTTGCTTTTAAATTTTGATAAATTTTAGGTCTAAGATAAACCAAATTGTACGAAGTTTGATTTCAGATTTTTGGTTTGTGTTAATATTTGTATTACTTAATAGTAATTTATTTACTTAAGAAAATTTGATGTAGATAAAGTTGGTAGCTTTTTATGAAATAAAATATTGACATGATTTGATATGAGTCTTCTTGCTCAAAACACATATATCTTATTCTTTTGTTTCAGTTAATAATTTGTTATATATTTATATCTACAGGAAACAATGAAGAAAGTGCTCCAAGAATAACATATATTTACAGGTAACTTCTTTTATTTATTCAAACATGTTTTTCAAGTTTATGAAAATATTGTGATAAATATTCATATTGTTTATTCATGTTCAATAATTTTAGTTTCATATTTTGAACCAAGTCCTATAAATTTTTTAAATATCATTTCATATATTTCATAGTCTTCCACTAATTTGACATATATTTTCTCCAAAAGTCTCGTGAAAAAAACAATCAAATGCTTGTAAAGCCTCAAAAAGTTATAAAAATAAGTTCGATAAAGGGTGTTGATAATAAATAAAAAAATTTATGGGTGTTAAAAATAAAATAAAAAATTCGTAAATAAATGAGATAGAATATCTTTTACTTGTTACATATGGAAACGTTCAACCCTCAATTATTTGTATTCTTAGATATATATGTCAAACTAATAAATGAATGAAATTAACATAAAAATTGAAAAGGCTCATCCTCCTATCTCTACTCCCACCGCAAGATTATGGATTAATTAGAACACTTGTTTATTTGGTGCATCAATAAAACTGGAAAATCTTGAATGATCGTCCAACCATAGTGTTCCTCTTTCTTGGTTCGACATTATTCCTAAGAAGTTACAGATAAAAATGATCATAGCAGACATAATAACATATACATTTATACAAATTATATCAATAAAAGGACATAAATTGTTGTAATGTATGCATGTACAAAAAATTTAACTAAGACAATACATATCCGTTCACTAGTATTATTAATAAACTTTGCACCTAAACATATACATATAAATTTCAAATATGAGATGTTACATAAGACTTCTAGAGGCCGAGTTTGAAAGGAAATGAAAACAAGTAAGAAGATTACATTGCAAATTATTTTATTGGGATATATATATTGTTAGAAACATACATTTTTCATAAATAAATGTAATTGATAAACATATGTTTTTAATATATATCCCACTAAAATAATGTGCAATGTCATCTTCTTATTTGTTTTCATTTCCTTTCAAGATCGGTCTTTAGAAATCCTGCGTAACCTCTCATATTTGAAATTTATTTGTATGTATTTGCTGCAAAGTTTAATAATACTAGTGAATTGATATATATTGTCTTAGTTAATTTTTTGTACATGCATACATTACAACATTTAATGTCCTTTAATTAATATGTATAAACGTATATGGTATTATGTTTACTAAGATAATTTCATTTGTAACTTCTTAGGAATAATGTTGAATCAAGAAAAAGGAACATCATGGTTGGACAACCATTCTACATTTGCCAATTTTATTGATTTACCAATTACAAATGAACAAGTATTCTATTCATCCCATAGTCTTGCCGGTGGGACTAGAGATAGGAGGGCGAGCCTTTTCAATGTATATATTAATTTTATCAAATTGTAAGACTAACATGTGTATCTAAGGGAATAAATAACTGAGAGTTGAACGTTTCTATATGATTAGTGCATATATAAATATCAAAAATTAAAAAATAGAGTATAATTAATTTCTTTGAGTAAAGACATAATTTTATCATCAATGATTAAGCTATAATTTTATTGCAGGGGCATCTGTCAAAAGAAACTTGGGAAATAATACATATTTTGCAGCAGTAGATACTTTATCCTAAAAAGTTAAACAGTATAAATTGTTTGATCCCATTTTAAATTACAAATAGATCACCGTAATATATAAGTCTATCTCTACATTTTGATTGTTTTCTTATTAAAGAACTTCCACACTACTAGAAATATGTCAATAGACATCGGTTTTTGGCTGTTGTAAAAAAAAATCTGGACGATGTCTATGTGAGTGTAGAGAAAGGTCATAAATTTAGACATCGGTTTTTAGCCGATGTCTATGATGGGTTTAGATTAGTTTCTAATAGATTTACGATGTCTCTGCTACACTTTTTCTAGTTATATTGCAGTAGTTCTTTTTAAATAATCCTATATTACACTACAAGAAAACAGTCAATATCATACTTTAGACATCAGTCGTAAATGAACGTGATATTAAAAGTTGTAATAACATCATCCCGCATTAAACTGATGTCTTTGCTTTTCGTAGACATCACTCTTTTTAAAACCGATGTCTAAAGTCAACCTTTAAAAAAATGAAAATACGCCCCTTGCTTTTGTTTTCCCCCTTAGAGAAAATTTCCCCCCCCCCCCAAAGTTAAAATTCCCCCCCCCCTTAACAAAATATTCTCCCCGCCCATACAAACAAATTAAACAAACAAAAAACTAATTAAACAAAATATTCTCACCTCTCTCTCTCGATTCACTCTCTCTCGTTTCACTCTCTCTCAACTGAATCTCTCTAGCTCATCTCTCACCACCACAAACTCACCTCCACCACCACTCACTACCTTACTCACCACTGCTCTCTACTCACCAGGTTCTCCGTCCGACCTCTCTACTCACCACGAAATTGGTAAGAATCGGTAATACTCTACACGAATAAGGTCTCCTCTGCTATTTCTAGGGTCTTCTCGATCTATTGAGAGCTTCAATTTGAGGGTTTTTTAAAATCAAAACCCTAATTTCTTAAATTGGGGTTTTTAGGGGAATATCTGAATTTGGTTAATGTCGTGCAGCTTCTTACCAAGAAAATGAAAAATCACTATTCTTGGAGAGGGTTTGGAGTAATTCTGAAAGCTTTACAAGTGCTTAAGGTAATAAGTGTATCTAATTTGTTTTTATAGGACTTGAACATCAACATACTGTATCTTAATTTGTAGTTAACTGTAGATTTTCAAATTAACTTATTGAAATTTTTAATGATTTTCTAGAACGAAGGTCCAAAGGATAGCTACACATCATTTGATCATGCTGATGTATTTTTGAAGGTGAGTTGGCTTTTGAATTTGAAGTTTTTAAATAAATTAAACACTAGAGAATCCTGATTTTCAATGTTAATTTTTTTAAGAATCTGAAACAACTGCTAATTTCTTTCTGCACTTTGGGCGATAAGTTGTAGCACTAACATCAGGTTATTTAATATAATAGGTCGTTGATGATCGTAAGGGGGACAGGTTATGCAGTTCCGATAGTTCAAGTCAGCATGAAAAGCCAAATGGAAGTTCTGTTTCTAAGTTTTCACGATCAGAACCCCTTAAGTCTGGTACATGGCATTGCACTTCTCTTTCTCTTTCTTTTAAGTACTCTAATTTCATTAACAATGTTTGTGCTACCAGATTCATTAGCCAATTATCTTGTTGTCGTTCAAAATTATTGGAGAAAAAACATGTTACAATGATGTGAATTGACATTTCAGTTTTGTCTTGTGTAGGCCATCGAAAGGAAAAATGTCTGGGACAGTTGACTCAGAATTTTGTCAAGCTATGTCTGTGTTCTAATGTATGCAAACTTTCTGTATTCATTTTCCTTTTATCAATTTTGATTCCGCGTCAAGTGTGTACGACAGTGTGAGAGACTAGCTTGATTATTTTGTATTTCTTTTAGGTGGAGATTATATCGCTTGAAGAAACTCAGAAGATATTGCTTGGAGATGTTCATGATCAGTCACCGACCCAAAGTAAATTTTCTCTTGTTTTTTTTTACTTATAATGACTTCTTCACTAGAAACTTTAAATAAATTCGGTTTTATTATTAAATGCAGACATATGACCCGTTGACAAGGAAGCCTGCAGGAATGATAGGAAAGCCTCAAATGGAAACAAGTAATGGTCGATTTCTTGATTCTAAGAAACGGACCTTTGGAACTGATCTCACAAACACCAGTATCAGAAGACGGATGGTGGCTCCATCAAGTAATGCTACTTCCAGTTCAGTGCCACTGTACCAGACACAAATTGAATGCGGAACTGCCAAAAATGTGGTTAATGAGAGTGACTTGAAAAATGGATCAACAAAAAATTTGCAAAAATTCCAATTTGGTCCATTTGCTGCCATAATTCCTCAAGACAAACCTAAAGGCAATATTGATGGGACGACACAGATCCGGGATTGGGAAAATCTCGCTATAACTCACCGTCCTCAATATCAGAACCTAGGTATTGCTTCTTTCTTTGATGCAACATTTCAATGCCTTTGAAGTCATGTCATTGTTGACTATAGTGATAATTGGCGAAAAAATTGGAATTCCACCAGTATATTATAAATTTTAACCATATAATATCATAAATGTATTGGTTATTTTCTTATCCCCCAAGTTATCGTATTTTTGTTTATTCTCTTCCAGGTTTCTGTCCAACAATAAATTGACTGGCCCCTTCCCCAACCTCACTGGAATGGGTTCTCTCAGTTATGTGTAAGTTGCAGAAGGCCAAGAAATATTATAATTTAGAAAGGCTTGTGATCTTAGTTTAATAGAACTATTGAATAAGTTTTTTATTACCCTCCCAAATATATGTTTTCTCTGTTATTTGTGGCTTTAATATGTATATACAGTGACAACTGTTTCTTGTTGGAATTTCAGGGATCTGAGCAACAATTCATTTACTGCTTCTACAGTTCCTCTATGCTTTGAGGACTGGGATTTTGTTTTATGTTTGGGAATTTGGTCAAATTATACGCTTACACTTGAGAAGTTGAGATGTACACACTTCACTGTACTGCTGTATACCTGAACTTTTATGCTTTATCTTTGTAGCTGTTTTAAAAAATTCCAATTGTTCCAAGATACCTTGTTGAAAAATTGAAAATGTCCATCCTTTTGCAGATAAAAAGTTAGAACAAGAGTGCACTACCACCTTATTCTTTGCAAATATCTGACAGTTTTTACCTTTTGAAAATATTTGGATTTTGGTCGATTACCCAGTAAATGATGTACCTATATTAAAGTTGAGTAGGCAGATGTTCATTCTTTTCACTTCAACCATTACAGACAGTACTGATGCATCACCTTTTTAATTAAACTATGTTATGTGTTCTGCAGACTCCAGAGTTATTTACGACTTCTCCAGCTCTTGCTATACCAAAATCTATTGCTAATGTCGGCGTAGAGGCTTCCCAAGTTGATTATTATGAAATTAATGAAGCCTTTGCAGTAAGCTTTATAACATAGTAAAGCTAGTAACTTTATGCCTGTTTGTTTCTTGCACTTACATTGAGTCTTCTTATGTTTAGATGCTCTTGTTAAATAATACTCTCTTTTTACCCCTAAGGTTGGTGCTTATATATGCGTTCAATGAGGTGGACTATCTCACTTCGACATGAGTTGTGATTTATAGCAACCTGTAACACTATTTCATAACTTGTCGTTACATGAATTAAGAGTACTAATAAGTAGGACTTTTGAGAGCATACAATTTTTTCTTTCAGTACAATGATTGGTAAATCTCCATACTACCTTTATTATACTATAAGGTAATTTAGCATGCAAAAGGTTTTAAAAGATCAAAGCCATCCAACTCATGTATGCTCATTCTGATTAGGGTCAGCTCCCTGTAACTTGCTCCCTATTTATAATTCTTGTCCGAAAGTTCAGAAATGAGCATAACCATAGGATTTCAGTCATTATGGCGGTCTTATCCCATTTGGTAGTTCACTGTATAACTAACACTTCTGTAATGCAGGATATGTTTTGTCTAAGTTTCAAGCTGCCACAAGAAGCATGTATCAGGGAAGATGATTGAGACTCCAACAGTTTGCTATTCTACAGATGAAGAAGTATAAGCACTTCGGATCTGTTCCCAGAATCGTGGATTTTTAGTGTCTTGACAGTTTATTGGTATACTTGTTAAGTGATGTAGTAATTGCCAATGGCAATTTTATTTTGCGGATTGAATTGCTAGTTGGTAGGTAGTTCTGCAAATCCTTTGTAGTTATTTAGTGTGTTTTGCTGATTGAATGTTGATGGATATCTAGTTAGTTTTGTGGAATGATAATGGCAATTGTCACATCTATTATTAGCAAATAAAGTGATTTTACCAAATAATGATGTCTAAAACAAAGATATACATCACATTTTTTCTACAATGTCCGATGTCTAAAAAACAAATAGAAATCAATTTTTATTTATAAGAGACACATATAAATGAGTTTTTTCAGAAAAAACTGATGTTTATACCAACATTAGACATCAGTCTAGGATGATGTCTAAGATAACTTTAGACATCACTTTATCTGCTAAAATTATGATGTCTAATATCCAAATAGACATCTTTTCCAAAAAAAGAAAGTGATGTGTATGTGAAAAATAACTTAGTTTATTATATGTTTTCTAGAATATAAGGCATGCAAGTTGTTTATAAAATTAATTATATCTAACCTATTTTGTTGAACAACTGATGTGTATTGAAGGAAATACTGATGTCTATGTTAGCACAGACATCAGTTTCTGACTGATGTCTAGAATATACATCACCGACAAAGACATCACATGCAAAATAACATAGACATCGGCCATAAACTGATGTCTATTGACCCTTTTCTTGTACTGTTATGTGCATTAGATTAACAAAAACATATAACATGCAAGGTATATATAGGAATGTTGAGACATGCATGCATATGGATGATGATAACAAATACCACAAGATAGAAAATGAATCAAGGAATCGAAGCTGATGAACAAATCAGGAAGCTAACTAAAAATGCAGATCAACTATGGCAATATCTTAAGGATGAAACTCTGCATACAGTTAGGATTTATTTCAGTAACAAGCTTGGAGATGCTAAAGTCAGATATCTGTAATCAAAAGAGAGTTTGTTAATACCATGCAAGTAAGTTCAAGAAATCAAGGAAAGAAGAGTTCGAGAAGTCATTCGAGAACTCTACACAAAAGGTTTATTCGAGAAGTCCTAATTCAAGAATTCAGATTGTTCTATTCGAGAAGTCTGCAAAATGAACTATTCGAGAAGTCCTAATTCAAAAAATTCAGATTGCTCTATTCGAGAAGTCAGCAACATGCACTAATCGAGAAGTCCTCTCAGAAGGGTATTCGAGAAATCATTCGAGAACTCGCTTTAAGGAACTATTCGAAAAATCATCATTCGAGAACTCAAGATTTATCTGTTCGAGAACTCAACCTATTTCCACAATATTACAGAGTTCTCTAATGGAACATATCGAATGAAGATTGAACCCAGAATTACTTTGCAACCCGTGACATATAGACAGTGATCAATTACACAGAGGATGTTACGAGTAGGGAGTCAAATTATAAATATTTGAAGGCTCAAACTCTTCCAAATGAAAGGTGCAATCAGTCACTGTTTATCCGACTTCAAAGGCAACAATAAGAGTGGAAGCAACCTCCAACATGATTACATTTCCACTGAAAGATTCAAATGATATCTTGATGAATGCATAAGGATCAGTCGTTATATCTGTGAAGTTCGAGCACAGCTCAATAAACAGAAAAGCTTATGGACTTTCAAAAGGATTATCTTTTTGATTAAAGTTATTTTCAGAGACAGAAATCCAAAGCAAAATGATCTTGTGCATAAAGCATCACGTGGGCTTGGAAGCTAAGTCATTTCAAGAACTTAGTTACTTTTGAAGAAAGAAACATACACTGACTTGAAGCATGCTGGGATTGTCCAAATCAAGTAAAGAAGACTGTCAAGATAATTCCAGAAATGGTTACCACTTCGAGCATGTGTGTGTGACAAGTTATACCAGAAATGTATCATTACATTTCATGTAAATTTTAATTGTCTTCATATAGTTTAAATAAGCTGTGTGAGCAGCATAGTTTTGGTAGAGAAGAAAACACCGATCACAAGGCTGAAAGCTTTAGGTTTTCTTGTAAACAATAAAACTTTGTAATCCGCAGCTGTGTATTTTTACACAGAGAATTATCTTCAAATACAACCATCAGGTGGATTAAGCTTTCAAGCCAACCCACCTGAGATTTTTTATATCTCGTGTTGTATGTATGATTAGATAATTTGTTTATCTTGTTTTCATTCTGTTTTTATATCAGTTTGATCTAAGCCTCATCATTTCGAAAGAATTTAGTTGAGATTGTATTCAACCCCCCTTCTACAATCTCGTGGTGCATAAATGGGAAATAACAATTGGTATCAGAGCAATCTTCTAGCATACAAGAAGTCTAAAGATCACCACCATGGGAAAGAAGGATACAGGCGTGAAAATACCAATCCTCGACAAAGATAATTACTTTCACTTGAAAGTAAAGATGCATTTACATCTCTTATCCATCGATGAAGGTTATGTCAATTGCATAGAGAAAGGTCATCATATTCCTATGAAGGCTAACATTGCAGTTGGAGAAGCAGCTGGAACTAGAGTTGCTGGAATGCCTATTCCCAAACTGCCAGCAGAATTCACAGACGGGGACAAAGAGGAAGTCCAGAAAGATAATAAAACCATGAATATTTTGTTCAATGGTATTGATCAAGACATGTTCGATAATGTCATCAACTGCACCACTGCTAAGCAAGTGTGGGACACCATTCGAACACTCTGTGAAGGGACTGAGCAAGTCAGAGAGAATAAGAAACAACTCCTCATACAATAATATGAACACTTCCACTTTAATACAGGTGAAAACTTAACTGATATATTTAACATGTTTCAAAAACTGTTAAATGGGTTAAACTTATATGGAAGAGTTTATGAAACCAAAGACTCCAACCTAAAATTTCTAAGGTCTTTGCCTAAAGAATGGAAGCCAGTGACAGTCTCATTGAGAAACTCTCAAGACTACAAAGATTATACACTTGAGAGACTGTATGGAATTCTAAAGACCTATGAGCTCGAGTTACAACAAGATGAAGAAGTTGAGAAGAGCCAGAAGAAAGGTGGAAATGTAGCTTTGGTGGCCAATATTCCAAACAATCAAGATGGAGAGAAGATGAAGAATGTGGAAGCCACACCGAGTCAAAGAACCTGTGAAGGTGGAGCTGGAACTATCAAAGGAAAAAGCAAGATGACATAGGAACTTGATGCACTGAGTGGAGATGAATCAGAAGATCTAGATGAATATTTGGCATTTTTGTCAAAGAGATTTTATAAGTTGAAGTTCAAGAAGAATTCAGCAGGAGCCGGGCAATTCAAGAAAAGCTATCAACCTAATAAGGGCATGGTTGAGAGATCAAAGATCAAGTGCTATAACTGTGGAATTGCTGGTCACTTTGCCAATGAATGCAAAAAATCCAAAGCTAAGAATGAAAAGAAGAAGTTTGAGTCTACTGACTACAAGAAGAAGTACTTTGATCTTCTCAAGCAAAAGGAGAGAGCATTCGTATCAAGAGAAGATGATTGGGCAGCTGAAGGAAGCTCAAATGCAGTGGAAGAATTTGTCAACCTTGCACTCATGGCAAATGGGAATGATGAGGAAGCTAGTTCATCAAGAAATCAGGTATACTCTACGAATCTAACTGAGCTTTCCAAAGATGAATGTGATAATGTTGTTAATGAAATGTCAAATGAATTGTACAACATGCATTTTACACTGAAATCACTTAACAAAGAGAATAGCAAGATTAAGGAGCTGAATGCTAGGTTAGGTGATAGGAATACTCTGTTAAAGACTCAATTAATTGATTTTGAGACAATGAGAAGAGATTACCAAGATGCAAAAGATAAACTACTTGAGGCTTTAGATAGAGAAGATTGTTTAAAAGAACAGTTGAAAAAGGAACATGATTTAATTGCTAAGTGGAGAGGATCAAAGGGTAAAACTGAAGAAATTGGCAGTAAGCAAGGAATTGATTCTTTTTTCAAATTAGCAGAAGCAAAGTTGGAAGTTGATGGGGAAGTTGCATCGGACAGTGACTCATTGGATGATGATTGTCCAAAGGAGTTGAAACCTGTTAGTAATGCAACCTTGATTAAATTACATAAGAAGTATGGTCCTGTCAGCAAAAGCTTCGTGTTGGGAGAATGTAGCAAAACCAAGTCAGTTGAACAAGAAAACACAGGTCACTTATCCACCAAGAAATTGAAGGATAGGTTAGAGAAGACTGAGCCTAAGGCTAAGGTTAGCAGGAAGAATAGAAATGGCAAGTTAGGAATTAACAAACACGGTAACTACACACCTGATAAATATGCTCCCAGAAAGGAATGTGTGAACTGTGGTAGTGCTAATCATTTATCTGCCAACTGTAAATCTGTTAAGAATACTTCCTTGCCTAATATACCTAAGTTAGTACTTGTTCCTTTCATGAATGCTATGCCAAATGTGTCTTTCCAGCCTACTCATGCATTTAGTCATTATGCCAACATGCCATTCATGCATAATCCATATCATGATGCTTATAACATGACTCAGTTGCCATGGATGATGAATAACATGTTTGCACAGACTATGCCTAATTGCACATCTAGTTTTAATGCATATGAACAACCTGTCTTTCAGAGATCCACACCAAGAGTTAAGATTGATTTAACTCAGTCAGAACCCTTGGGTGGTAAGGGCTTGAAAAACAGGAAAAAGGCTAACAAGGCAGGACTCAAGGAAACTTGGGTACCAAAATCAACTTGATTTGATTTTGATGTGTGCAGGGAGACAGAAAGAATCTTTGGTACTTGGATAGTGGTTGTTCTAGGCACATGACTGGAGATTCTACCCTGCTCACTAAGTTTGAGGAGAGAGTTGGCCCTAGCATTACCTTTGGAGACAACAACAAAGGATATACTAGAGGATATGGCTTGATTTCACAAGGAAATGTTGTTATTGAAGAAGTAGCACTGGTTGATGGACTCAAGCATAACTTGTTGAGTATCAGTCAACTATGTGATAAAAATCAAAAATGTGTGGTTCACCTCTGAAGCTTGTATTGTTTTAAAGAAAAACGACAACAAGGTAGTGATGACAGGAAATAGAAAAGGAAATGTGTACATTGCTGACTTCAACTCAACAAGTGCCAACTCTACTACATGCCTCTTCAGCAAGGCAAGCATGGATGAAGGATGGCTTTGGCACAAGAGACTGTCACACTTGAACTTTAGAGCCATGAATGAATTGGTCAAGAAGGATTTGGTCAGAGGCATCCCAAAATTGGATTTCTCCAAGGATGGACTATGTGATGCTTGCCAAAAAGGGAAGCAAAGGAAGACCTCTTTCAAATTTAAGTCAATGTCTTCAATTGATCAACCTTTACAGCTTCTGCACATGGATCTATTTGGACAAGTCAATGTATTGTCGATAGCCAACAAGAAATACTGTCTTGTGATTGTTGATGATTTCTCCAAGTTCACTTGGACCTTCTTTCTTCATTCGAAAGATGAGGTAGGTGAAATCATTATCAAACATGTCAAGGCAATCAACAACAATCCAATCTTCAGAGTAAGAAGGATAAGAAGCGACAATGGAACTGAGTTCAAGAATTCTGTGCTAAGAAAGTTCTATGAGGGAGAAGGAATTACACAAGAATTCTCTGCATCAAGAACACTTCAACAGAATGGTGTGGTGGAGAGAAAGAACAGAACATTTACTGAAGCTGCAAGAACTATGCTTGAAGAATCAAAGTTGCCAACATATTTCTGGGCTGAAGCTATTAATATTGCATGCTACACTCAGAACATATCTTTGATCAACCAAGCAAAAGGCATGACTTCTTATCAATTATTCAAAGGCAAGAAGCCAACAATTAACTTTCTGCATGTCTTTGGATGCAAATGTTTAGTATTGATGAATTATGGTGAGAACCTCGGGAAATTTGATTCAAAGGCAGATGAAGCTATATTTGTTGGGTACTCAGCTGGAAAATCTTACAGAATCTACAATCTAAGACTCAACATTGTTATGGAGTCCATACATGTTATCTTTGACGACAAGAAAATATCTGGTCTTGTAGATGAACGTTTTCATAAGTCACTCTCATTCGAGAATGAGACATGTAGTGAGGCAAGTGAAGATGATGATGAAGAAAGAATAACAATGGGTGGAGAGAACAGACATGGACCATCAAGAGAAGTGCAGAATGGACCATTGTAGAAGAGCAACACACTCCATCTGGTGAGACAAGCATGCATATGGATGATGATAACAAATACCACAAGATAGAAAATGAATCAAGGAATCGAAGCTGATGAAAAAATCAAGAAGCTAATTGAAATGCAGATCAACTATAGCAATATCTTAATGATGAAACTCTGCATACAGTTAGGATTTATTTCAATAACAAGCCTGGAGATGCTAAAGTCAGATATCAGTAACCAAAAGAGAGTTTGTTAATACCATGCAAGTAAGTTTGAGAAATCAAGGAAAGAAGAGTTCGAGAAGTCATTCGAGAACTCTACACAAAGGGTTTATTCGAGAAGTCATAATTCGAGAATTAAGATTGCTCTATTCGAGAAGTCTGTAAAATGAACTATTCGAGAAGTCCTAATTCGAAGAATTCAGATTGCTCTATTCGAGAAGTCAGCAACATGCACTAATCGAGAAGTCCTCTCAGAAGGGTATTCGAGAAGTCATTCGAGAACTCGCTTTAAGGAACTATTCGAAAAATCATCATTCGAGAACTCAAGATTTATCTGTTCGAGAACTCAACCTGTTTCCACAATATTATAGAGTTTTCTAATGGAACATATCGAATGAAGATTGAACCAAGAATTACTTTACAACCCGTGACTTATAGACAGTGATCAATTACACAGAGGATGTTACGAGTAGGGAGTCAAATTATAAATATTTGAAGGCTCAAACTCTTCCAAATGAAAGGTGCAATCAGTCACTGTTTATCCGACTTCAAGGGCAACAATAAGAGTGGAAGCAACCTCCAACATGATTACATTTCTATTGAAAGATTTAAAGGATATCTTGATGAATGCATAAGGATCAGTCGTTATATCTGTGAAGTTCGAGCACAGCTCAATAAACAGAAAAGCTTATTGACTTTCAAAAGGATTATCTTTTTGATTAAAGTTATTTTCAGAGACAGAAATCCAAAGCAAAAAGATATTTTGCATAAAGCATCACGTGGGCTTGGAAGCTAAGTCATTTCAAGAACTTAGTTACTTTTGCAGAAAGAAACGTACACTGACTTGAAGCATGCTGGGATTGTCCAAATCAAGTAAAGAAGACTTTCAAGATAATTCCAGAATTGGTTACCACTTCGAGCATGTGTGTGTGACAAGTTATACCAGAAATGTATCATCACATTTTATGTAACTTTTACTTGTCTTCATATAGTTTAAATAAGCTGTATTAGCAGCATAGTTTTGGTAGAGAAGAAAACACCGATCACAAGGCCGAAAGCATTAGGTTTTCTTGTAAACACTAAAACTTTGTAATCCGCAGCTGTGTATTTTTACACAGAGAATTATCTTCAAATACAACCATCAGGTGGATTAAGCTTTCAAGCCAACCCACCTGAGATTTTTTATATCTCGTGTTGTATGTATGATTAGATAATTTGTTTATCTTGTTTTCTTTCAGTTTGTATAACATTTTGATTTAAGCCTCATCATTTCGAAAGAATTAGTTGAGATTGTATTCAACCCCCCCCCTTCTACAATCTCGTGGTGCATAACTGGGAAATAACAAGGAAGACATATACATCGATTTCTTGTTAAAAACCGATGTTATATGTTGTTACATTGTCTAATAGATATCGGTTTCTTGGTAAAACCGATGTTATATGTTCTAACAAACATCGGTTTTTGTCCATTTTCATTGTAATGTGTAACATATTACATCAGTTTTTTTAAAATATTTGATGTATTAGCTTTACTTGGACATTGGTTTATTGTTAAAAATCGATGTCTCTTGTTCAGGTTTTAGTATACAGTATTCTATTTATATGCACCCAAAAAACTCAAATCAAACCAAAACATTAAAATACAAAAACAATTATAAGCACTTGCCATTAAACACCAAACACAAAATATCCAATTTTACATCAACTAACATAACCAAAATAATACGTCCAGCTATCATTTTATAAGCCAACTACATGTACTTCAACAAGAAAATCAATTGTTCGACAATTTCATACATATATGAGGTATAAGGGCCTTCATTTTCTTCTTTTTGAATCGTTCAGAGAGGTCCGCACAAGCTCAAAAAACTATTGATGGCAGGACCTATGAAAAGAATGCAGACTAATAAGGTACATCGATCATCGGCAGTAAGAAAGATGATCAACGATACTTTAACAACCTGCTTTTGAACATCAATTAGAACTTTTAATATTTCAAAAGGAAGTTTTATAAACTTTACAGGAAGCGAAATAGCAGCCAAAAGAAACCACGAAAAAAGAGAAGGGATGAGAGCTTGTTAGATCAGATAGGAATCCTGTGGAGGCATACACATGATTTATGATGGAATTAATCTGGTCCATTACTTATGCATAATATGTATATACCTTATTCAGGTAAGCTGAGAGAGCAGCAATACTAATATTCCCCTCCTTTGAGATCTTTTGAAATTTTACAAGAGCATTGCCGGAATCACCTGCAAGAATGATGAAAAATATTTAAACCTTCAACAAACTCTGAGAAAAACTGACTTGACTTTTAAAGCAACATAAAGGTACAAGATGTATAATTTCTTCCAAACTTAGAGATGAATTCGGAAATACAGGTTTCTAAGGAATAAGGATAACTCTGTATAACATAAAATGTCAAAAAAATTAAATTTTATACAAAGAAAAAGTGGTGATCCAAAAACTGGATTTCCACTGTCTTTTCTCAAGGAGCAGTTCAACGTTGTGCAATGAATTTTGAAGGTCCATAAAACAAACATATAAATTTAAAATGCTTAAAGCATCCTAGTTATATTCGAAAAAGAAAAACTTTTTCTTTTTGCTAATTAATACATTTGGATTTGAATCTGGAACTTTCTATAGATAGCATGTCATCATACCTGTACACATAGTTTTCTTGATAGATGAAAAGAGAATATTATACCATCACAAAGTTGCAAAAACATTTACTTAGAAATAACTACTATAAATTCTCTCATGCCTTCATTTAAAATATAAATATCAATATATAATTGCTATCTATTATCATAAATTTTCTATGCGATCCATTTTTAGAGTCTTCGCGTTCTGCCTTCCCTAGATGGAACAATTTCTTCCCCTTGAACTCCCTGTAGGCAGCCATCACGAACCTCCCGCCAACAAGTGAGGCAAAGATCGTAAGAACAGTGTGTACAGTTTCTGTGAAGGTCCGGAATATATGTTTTGCAGTTGTTGCTGCATAAAACAAACAAGGTTAGTTGTAGAGATTATTTACCCACAAAACAAAGATAGATGCTGGAAACCTACCAATACACAAGTTCATCCAACTGATCCTTTGCATCCTCTACTTTTAGATGTAACAAAGATACGCCCGAACAAATAAAAAATAGAATGTGAATCACTGAGAAAACTGGAGTCAGCCACATATACAATTCTCTTTACAACATTCTAGATAGGGTAAAGTGTTGCTTAAACGAATGCTTAACTGGAATTACAGGTCATATGCTTGGATCTTAAAGAAGCAGGAGCATTAAAGAATTTAAGCATATCAAAAGGTAACTTAGCCGATTCCTTAAAAGAGAAGAAAGTAATAATTAGAAAAATAAACAGAATTTCTTATTAGAAAAAACCTAATAAATAAAGTAATTAATGACAAAACACCAAGTAAATGGTTCATGAAAAAATAAGTAAATATTAGAACAATCTAATGAACGCATAACTCAACGAATAAGAGTCATAAACTAAGAATTAACTAATAAGTATTGGAACAATTAAGGCACTCTTGTTGGGAATTACAACATCTGACTATGTCAAAACCCAAATTGAGTTGCATGTGTTTGTGATATCATCATATACATAGTAATTCACTAACTCCAAACCAAGCTTTGGAGATTGTTACCGGCAAACTGAGTCATTACCTTGTATTTTAGCTTCCCAGATCTTCTCCTCATTTTGCTCCTCATAAATTTGTCTCATGGATGGTAGAATCAATTTTAATAAATATTTCGCATTATGACATATATCATCTGTACTGTGCATGACATCGAATTTCAATGCCTGCAAAATCATCACAAATAGCACAAGATGACTGTTGGACAAAGGCATTTTAGAATTACATGAGCCCATAATAAAATTGGAGTGATTTAAAGAAACCAACCCTGGAAGGGCCTTTTTTAAGCAAGCAATTGATGCAGTTGCAGTTGCAGTTGCCCTTACAAACCGGACAGGCCTCCTAAAAATCCTTCTCAGTCATCAATGGATACCTACACGTCGTGTCAAATTTCACATCAATGGTTAGAAAAAAACAGCCTAACGTCATGATAAAAACAAATATACGTTTGATAGACAATGTATGCCAGACAGTTTCCCCAATAAATAATATTCCCCAAACTAATCCAAGTTTGTGGTTAAACACAGTAATGCTAAATAAGATTGATATTACAGAAATAAGATTGATTTTTTTTAGAAATATGAACAAACACACAGAAAAATATTTTCAATTTTCAATTTCATTCGCTCACCAAAGACACGCAGACATATATTTACGAAACAGAAAATAAGAATTACAAACAAGAAACACACAAGTAATATAAACAAAAACACAAAAACTGAAAAATAAAAATAAAAATCTACAAGATAAACAAGAAATTACCACAAAAACTTACTAATTGCAGATGACCCAAGCTGAAAGAGCAACCAATCTGTGAAATAAATGTTCAGTTAAAATCAGATATTCGAAATATTAATCAGAAAATGACTTACAATTTGAGCTTTCTCTTCTCTTAATTCGAGCTTCCTCTTCTCTATTTCAACTTAGAGAAAAAGAGAAAGAGAAATCGGGATCTGAGTTAGAGATTAATTAGGGTTTAATTCGAGAAAGGTGAGAGTTTAATTTAGAGAGAGATGCAGGTGAGAGAGAAGGTTGAGTGACAGAGAAAGAGGGGGTCGAGAGATGAGAGAGAGAGAGAGAGAGAGAGAGAGAGAGAGAGAGAGAGAGAGAGAGAGAGAGAGAGAGAGAGAGAGGGAGGGAGAGGGAGGGAGAGGGAGAGAGAGAGAGGGAGAGCGAGAGAGAGGGAGGGGGAGAGGGAGAGGGAGAGAGAGAGAGAGAGAGAGAGAGAGAGAGAGAGAGAGAGAGAGAGAGAGAGAGAGAGAGAGAGAGAGAGATGAGTTATAGTAATTTGGGGGAATGTTCTAAGGTAGGAAAATAATTTAGGGGAAATGTTCTAAGGCGGGTGAATGAAATTTTTAAAGGGGGAAATGTTATTAGAAAGGGGGGAAAATGATATGTGCATGTTTTTTATATTTTAAAAAATCATTAAGACATCGGTTATTTTAGCAACCGATGTCCAGAAAGATGCTTAACATCGCTTTTAAAAAAACTGATGTTAAAAACATTTTTAACATCGGTGGTTTTTTAAGCCGATGTAAAAGGTGCGATGTCTAATCCAGTTTTTCTAGTTGTGCCACTCCATAATTTGTAACCTATGACGTTGAATGCATACCCAATCCTCACTGATGCCCTTGAGTACATTGTACTACTGGAGGGGAGGAAGCAACAAATATGTCTGACATATTAGAGGTATATTAAAATTTGATAGATAAAATAACAATTACTCATTAATCAAATATAATATGCATGTCATATATACACTCACAAATTTAAATTTGCTTTTTAGACATTTTTATAAACTCGTACATGTATATTTATTAATAATAGATATAAAAATTTCTTGCACAATTGGTAGTGAACACGAGTGACGTGGGTGCTGCTGTGAGCTAGGGTGATGTGGCGATCACCTATTGAGTACAATAAATGATCGAAGCTACAATCCAATTATCTAATTGTATCATTGTCCATTATATTGTCGGTTTGATAATAGCTTACATGCAGTGGTCTTCAACTTTCAACATAGTTTGTGAGCATGGAGATATAACAATATGTCGAAGGCCATAGAATGTTTAGCAGTTTAGGGTCTAAAAAATATAATTGGGGATATATATAAAAATACATAATTTGTATTAAAAGAGTTGTTGTAAAATGAAGTAGACAATTTTACCCTAAAAAACTTAACATCTGTTAGTATAATTTAATGAAATGCAATTGTTTGTTAAGAAAAAATGATTGGGCACATAAAATGGCTATTTTTATAGTGAGGTCATTTTTTTGTAAAAAGAAAATTGTTCATGTCATCACAGTGCAATTAAGTCCCCACTTATTTAAGGCAATACTGTAATGAATTTGATCTAAAATCTGTGACTTAGTGATTATGATAATTTTCATGAGTAAAACAACAATATGATTGTATGGTTGTCGATGTTGATAAAGTATGGAGAGAAAATATAGAAAAGTAGGAAATTAACTTGTTCTCAATTATAATAGAAGAAAGACTTATATAGCCAACAACTAGATAATAATAAAGAAACTATTAAAATAATGGAACTATGCAAAAATAATAATATTATATATGTTAACATTCCGCTCAAATTCACGATGCTAAGTTGGGAGTTTGCTAAACAAGAAACGTAGTCACGAATCCAAACGAACCCGAAACTTCTAAACGTATCAAAAGATGCAACTGTAAAACAAGTAAACAAAACAATATCCATGTTATCCAAAAGCAAACAGAAGAAAATTGTAATTCAAGTACATCTGAATCAAAACCAAAGTTAACATAAAATCTAGTCAACAAAAGAAAAATAGCCATTCATGTCAGCCACTAACAAGTCGAAACAATATTTCAAAATTAAAAAGAATCTGCAACCAACAAACATGCAAGCAAAACCCATATAAACTGCAACTAAGGAAAATTATACTGAAATCCAAACGAACATTAAATCCAAATCAATAAACTGCATTAAAATCTACTATCAAACAAAAATCGAATTCAAATCCAATCTATTTCTAAATCTGACCACCTATATAAATACAAACTATAACCAAATCTAACCAGCAAATTGTATTCAGATCTAATCAATGATTCAATCTATAATTCTAAATTAAGAGAGAGAAAGAGAAGGAATACATATGTGACTTGGGCTACTCCCATCATAGCACACAAGAAAGAAAGAGAATAAGAAGAAATGCAAAAATATGCCTAGGGCTATTCCCATCATAGCGCAAAAGAAAGAATTTTTAATTTTTTAATTTTTTTTTAAAAATAGACATTAAGTTATGAAATTTTAATATACACATAATATAAATAATTTAACTACATAAATTGCATGATCAGTAATATACACATAAAATAAATATTTTAACAACATAAACTGTATCGGTGCCCTCTTCTAAAAGCCGATGATTAATCGGGATTAATCGTCTTTAATAAATAGTGACTAATCGACTCGATGATGCAAAAATTGGGTCAAAATTGTTTTTTGTAAAAATTGGCTAAGAATCGATAAAAATGCGTAGAATGGGTCAAAAATCAAATTAATCTTTCAAACATTGGCCTAAATGATTACAATTAGCAAAAAAAATCTAAAAAATTATAAAAATTAGAAAGGTAGAAACTTGAGTAAAAAATAAGAAAAAAATATAATTTATAAGGGATTACAAACAATTCTTTCTTCAATATTTCCATGGATGACATTAATATATGCTGCCGGCTCCAGGGGTATCCACCATAGGTACCCACCTAGGACTTCCGACTTATGAAAGGCCTCATTTTTTTTAATTTACATTTGTTATATATTCAATAAAAAAAGTTATTCTTTTATTCTTAAAACTTCACCTACTACATAACTTAGTTTTAGTAAATGATTAAATGTGGCCTCTTAATGGTTTTCTTCTTCTTCTTTTTTTTAACAAAGAATTTAATTCGTTAATAAAAAACCATACGAAATCTACAAGAACAATCGAGTCGAACAAACCGTAAAAAGATACAATCGCAGATTAATCCAGTCTTCATAGACCTCTTGGATATACCATCAAGCGATTTGTTGAAATTGATATATGTACATGTACCCACTTTGCCACATCTGGTTTGAGCTATCGACCATAAATGCAATCCCATAAATACTTCTATCACTAAATCAAAATCTTGAAAATCCCGCAGACCTAACATCCCAGATATTAATTCACTACAAAACACAACAAAAACATACAAAGCTCTCACAAGGTGAGAATAAACAAAACCCAAATAAATTGGGAACAAAATCAACAAAGTACAGATTTAAAATAAACAAAAGTCTAACATAAGGCTCGATTTTATTGAAACCGAAAAAGAAAGTTTAGAAAAAATGGATGGAGGGCCGAAAGAGGATTAGAAAGAAGGAAGGAGGCTTTAAACGAAGAAGAAGCTTGCAAATTGGAAGAAAAGGAGGGGACGGCGGCTATGGAGATGAAATGGGTCGACTCTCATTAGAAGTGATACATAAATCTTATTTTAACGTTAGGCAGGCTTGGCATCAATGTGTAAGCGAGACTTATATTTTTGATTTCGTGGGATTGTTTGCCTTTTTTTCTTTTTATTTGCAACTAGCTTATAACTCGTGCAACGCACGACTCCTCTTTTAATATTTATTATATTTATTTTTTTAATTTTATATATTATTAATTTATATATCAAATAGTTGTTAAAAAAATTGATACTTAAGATTTTACACATTCGATTTAGAATTTGTACTCTATCTTGAATTTTTAAAATTTGATTCGACGATTGTACAACCCATGTGAAATTAAGAAAATAATCTTTAATTTAGTGATGGTATAACAATTATTTTCCAATTAAATCCATGCAGAAACAAAAGAGAGAAGAAATTGACAATTTTTTTCGTTGAAAATCCTATTCGATTTATGAATTCTATTCATAATTCGTTTTGATTATCAAAATACCCTTGTAATTATTTAAAGATAGTTCTACTAATAACCAAATACAATTTTAATAATAAGTGTAAGGGAGTTCTCAAAAAAAAAAAATAATAATAATAATAAGTGTAAGGGGAATTTTGTCCAAAATGTTTATAATCGGTAGTCTGGTCCTCCGTACGAAAAAATAAATAGGAATTGTTAGATCTTAAAATAAATAGATAAAAATCGTTGGATGTAGCAAAAAAATATTTTTTATTTTAATATGTCATAACTAAAAAATTCATTTATATTAAAATATGAAAAAGTGTATGTCAATGATTTAAATCATATATAATAAGGTTTCTACGTTAAATAGCATTACCAATGTAGGACTTCTAATGTAAAAATTTGTAATTATATTTTCTACTGAGTGTGTTTCCATTTTAATAATAGTTATTAAATCATCAATAAATTAAAGATAATTTTATGAGCTTCGCATGGATTGTAAAATCGTCCAAATCTGATTTCTAGATGTCAAGATAGAGTCCAAATAATAAATATGAATTTTTAATACTAATAAAAGAATAAATAAAATTCAATTCTAATACAACCTCTTTTACTTATATACTTTTCAAATTATAATTTTCTTTTTAAAATTCAATTCTAATACAATATTTTTTTAATTATATTCTTTTTAGATTATAATTTTCCTTTTAAAATTCACTTCTAATGCAACCGTTTCTAATTATCCTTTTTAGATTATAATTTTCTTTTTAATATCATATAATCTTGATTATCTATTTTTAAAAATATTAGATTCGACGGTTGAGATTATTTTGGCGGTACAGTGACCAAAATTATGGATAAGATCATTTTTATGTTTATTAAATATAAGGATATAATTTATCCAAACACCTACATAACTTATAAGTTTTCATCTAGTTACCACTTATATGACATTTATTCATTATAAAATAAAAAATACATATTTTAAGATACACCAAACACGCATTACATAATTGTTTATGATTTAGAGTTGAAAATTGTCACACAAAACAAAGTTGCGGTAAATTATTTATTAGGCCACTTTAATTATAATGGATCGAATATAGTTTTTATAAGTTAAAAACCAAGTCAGTAGAACTCAAAGATAGCAATATTTATATTATATTTAATATATTATAGATGTATTTAACATATTATAGATGATCTCTTGATTTATGGTATTACTTTTTTTATAATATTACTCTTAATTTTATTATATAATAAAATATAATTAACGAACAATTATATACATATTTATTCACAAAAGCAATCATAGACAGAATATGATTAGAATATTTTTAGGTCGAGGCAAAAACAAATCAAAACTGTAAACTCAATGCGCTTATAATTAAGTTGTGTATTAGTGACTTCAAATTTAATATATAAAATATCTGCTGTTGTTAGGATTCGAATCCTTGACCTATAACAGTACTTGTTTATTATCTCTGTCTGTTACTTTTATTATATAATAAGATATAATTTATTTGTTAAAGTTAATCCAGTAGAGATTCTTAGAACCTCCTTGTCGGATAAAGAATCACGTGAATATTCTCATTTTTGAGTGGTCTAGACAAGAAATACGGTCCCCTGGACTAGGTGTTTCGAACACCCTCCTGGTTTTTCAACACCCTCCTGGTTTTCAACACCCCTCGCATTCCAAAACTCAAATTTTGAAGTTGAGTTTATGTGATAGGGATTCTTATAATCTCCTGGTATGAAGAAGAATCACATGAAAATATGCATTTTTGAACGTTTTGGAGGCGGAATACCTCATTTTAAACTTCTAAGAATCACTTGGGCACATACATAGGCTTGTAGAGGACCTTATAAGGTTCTTGAATCTCAAATTTGAGAACAAACGGAGCATTTTTTAGCGTTCTGGAGCCAAACGAAGTCGTTTAGAAGTCCAGGTGTTTGAAACACCTGGACCATTTCTTCCTCCCATCCTTCTAATCGGCCATGGCTGGTCGTCCATTTGGCCAAGGGTGCCTGGTCGGCCACCCCTGGTCGGCTGGGGCCCTCCCAAATTTTTTTTTTTTTTTGAATTTTTAGTCAAAAATTTATTCTTTGACTTTTGACCTTGATTTTGACCAAAATCAAATCTTGTCTTTAGCCTCCCCCTTTGTTTTTAGAGGGAGTTTGCCACACCTTGGTTGGTTTTCAGGACCTTCCGAGCCTTAACTTGTTCTTGAACTCTTGGTGTCAAATAACCTTGGATCCAACTATGGCCTTTGGTTTTCAAACACCCTTCCATCCTTACAGTAGGGTGTTTCAAACAACCTTGGCCTTGCCCCCCTTATCAAAGAGGTCTTTGCTTCTCGGTCGTCTGCATAGAGAATTCCCTTGTTTTTCAACACCTGACTTCAAGTCTAGGATACTATGGTTGGTTTTTTATCCTTGATTTTGATTCCAACCTTCTTCTTATGTTCATAGAACCTTGCTTTGGTTTGAATTTTGTCGAAAAAGTATATTACGCACAAAATCCTCCGTAACTTTTGACTCGTTACTCCGATGGAGACCCACGATATATCAAATAGAAGGTATTTCAGAGCTCTAGGTCCTGCAAATACGATTTATCCTATTTGGCCCACTTTTCGACCCCAAAAAACATCGTTTAACGCACTTTTGGAGCCAAAATAGTTTTTTCATGGGTATTTCTAGCATTCGTGCGTATGTTTAAGAGACCATCAGGGCTTTGACCCATTTGCTGAATCCTTGATTCGAGACCTTGAATTCTAACGACTAGTTTGAGTGGAGGCCTCCAGCCTTGGTAGCCATCAAGGCTTAGATCAATGCATATCTCAATGCTCTCACTGATAGTTTCCGTGCCTTCAAGGCATTATCAGGGAGCCAACCAGTCTCAAGATGAGCTTTGATGGGGATCTATCGAACAACTTCCAACGTCGATGGGCGCCAACAACTTACGCTCTATAGTGGGGGTCTCCAACACCTGATAGTAGACAATTCTAGTGTAATTCTCGATTTCAGACAAGGTGAATTTAGACAAGGCAACGGTCGTTATACAAGGAGGCATTCCTCGAACCATATCAATTGTGATTTTATAATCCTATGGTATTTCATCATCGTTTCATCTTTGGCTTCAAAATCTCCATTCTCTTGGGCTATCATCATCCTTGAGTCTCCACAGACTTTAAGATTTTTTGGCCCACATGGCTAAAGCCAAGCCTAGTCCGGCTATTAAGGCTTCATACTCTACCTCGTTATTGGTCGTTGATAAATTCAACTTCAAGGCATATTCAATCATGAGCCATCAATGGTCGGTAGAACTAAACGAGCTCCGCTTGTTTTTGTTTTTGATGCCCCATCAAAATAGGTCACCCAATATTCCTTCTGAACTTCATCTTTCTCTCCCTCTTGGGGTGTCTCATCTTACCCTTGCTAGGGTGTTGTGCCTTCCTGCCCCCCGACTTCTTGGTTGTCAATGGTACATTCAACCACGAAGTCAGTAAGTGCCTGTGGCTTAATTGCAATTCGAGGATTGTACGCGATATCAAATTATCCGAGTTCTATTACCCATCTAATCAATCTCCCACTAGCCTTCGGGTTGTGCATGATGTTTCTCAATGGTTGGCCTGTCAAGACTTCGATTTTATGTGACTAAAAGTAAGGTCTTAATTTTCTTGAGGCCATGGTCATGGCTAAAGCAAACTTCTTTATAGCGCAGTAGTTCAATTCAGCTTCATGGAGCACCTTGCTAACATAGTAGATGGGTTTCTGAACCTTAGTTTCGTCTTTAATGAGCACAACGCTCAATGCTTGCTTAGATATTGCCAAGTATAAATAAAGGGTCTCTCCGGGACTAGATTTGGCCAATAACGGAGCTTTAGCCATGTATTTCTTCAGCTGCTCAAAGGCCTTTTGGATTTCTGTAGTCCACTCAAAATTCTTTACTCTTTTCGATGATTGAAAGAAAGGCAAACACTTGTTTCCAGACTTGGAGATGAATCTCCCTAAGGCTGTCATTCTTCCAGTCAATTTATGTACGTCCTTTATGGAATGTGGTGATTCCATATCTAGGATTGTCTTGATCTTATTAGGGTTGGCCACGATTCCTTGTTTCGAAACCATCAGACCCAAAAATTTTCCTGATCCAACGCCAAAGGCACGCTTGGCTGAATTCAACAGTATCTTGTGGTGCCTCAACACTTCAAATGCCTCTCTGAGGTTTTTAATATGGCATGCCTTGATTAGGCTCTTGACTAACATGTCATCCATGTAGACCTCCATGGTCTCCCCGGTCAAGGGTGCAAAAATCTTGCTTATTAGCCTATGGTAAATGGCTCCTGTAGACTCCTCATCTTGGGTTGACATCAACCTAGAGTTTTTAGAACAACCTATCTCGGCTCTATTGCAATCATGGCTTCAATTTTTATCTTGGTTCCTGGGGCTTCTCTGGCGGCCTCTCGGCTGGCATGTGATCGGCCTTGGGGCTGTTCGAGTGTTGAACGTTGATTCTTGAAATCAAGGGTTTTCGAATTAAGGAAGTTCTTTAAACTCTAACCTTGAAGTTTGGATTTTAATGAAAGAGAGCATACTGGACTACCATCACATGGTTTCAAGCCAAGTTTTGGGTGTTTTAAACCACCAAAACATCTATCAGAGCTGCCGATCCAAGACAAGAAGGTTTCTGGTCGGCTGAAGCCCCTCTAGAGACTTTGGTCGACTCCTTAAGGTTGGCTGAAGGCCTTCTTGGCTTCTGGTCGGCCCCATGAGGTCTTGAACCTTCCCTAGGAGGTTTTCAATCTCCATTTCAGGGTTGAAATACAATCCTGTGGGCTTCTTGCCTTTTAAACTTTTGAGGCGAAAACTTGCTTGAACTTCTTAATCCTTGTTCAAGGATATTCTCATATCCCTTGATCTTAGGACTGGAATGCAACCCAAGGATATCCTTGTTGGTCTTCATCCTCGGATTCTCAACCCAAGTGCTTAAAAAATTATTGAAGAGTAGCTAGTCCTTAGCCTCCACAACCTTACATGGCTTTGATTGCCAGACGTGGCTTTTTATCAACTTGTCTTTTATCCATGGTCCTTCAAGGACTTAAAATCTTATTTGGTTGTTTTGTAACCTAACTCTCGATCTCGACCCTTTAGGGTTTTTAACTATGCATTTGTTTGTTTCCATTCGTGTACTCTTTTATTTTCGGTACTTGGTCATCTTTGAATTACAAACATCAGGTGCTTGGCACATAAATAAAATCATAGAACGAAAATCAAACTTGCATTAATAACTTGAAATGGGTTCAACCCTTACATAGAGTACTACTGTCCTACTCGGAGCAACATGCTCTGCAATGGTTTCATCGAACCTTATTTCTACTTCTACTAGATAAATATGAAGCTAAGTCCTATTAAGATAGTTTGACCAATCGAGGCTTTTGCAAGACTAGGCCTGCATCGATTGATTTTGTTTTTTATGCACCATCAAAATAGAGCACCCATTACTCCTTCTGGTCTCCTCATTCTTATTCTGAAGTTCACTTCCTGTTTGGGGTACTATCTCCTGCCCCCCGACTTCTTGGTTGCCAATGGTACATTCAACCATGAAGTCAGTTGACGCCTTAGCCTTAATGGTTGTCCGAGGCTTATGTGTGGTGTCCTTTGCTGGCCTTTCTTGGTCTTCCTTATCACTGCGGACATCCACGTCTTCAATCAAAAGGACCTGCCCCCCGACTCCATCAGGCCTTAACGCGGCTACATAACAGCTCCTAGCCATTTTTTGGTCACCTTTTTGTTCTCCTACACCATTCCTGGTTGGAAACTTGATCTTCATGTGATAGGTTGAGGCCACAGCCTTAAAAGCATGAAGTCCAGTCCTCCCAAGGATGGCATTGTAAGTAGAAGATGCTTTGATAACTAAAAAGTTCAGCATTTGTGTGGCCTCAATTGGCTTCTGTCCGACCGTGACAGGCAACTGAATAGTTCCCTCAACTTTGGATTCTACTCCATTAAATCCATATATAGACATGTTATTGGGGGTCAATTGAGAATCATTGTACCCCATCTTCACAAACGCATCATGGAACAGAATGTCGACGGAAGCTCCATTGTCTATCAAGACTCGCTTCACCTCTGAGTTTCGGATCATATGAGTTATGACCAGCGGGTCATCGTGGGGGAACTTCACCCCTTCAAGGTCTGAATCATAAAATCCGATTGTTACCTCAGTTCTTGCATGCTTTGGTGCCTCTCCAACAATATGCATCACCTCTCGGGCATAAGCCTTCCGAGAGTTCCTAGTTGTCCCGACCGCAGTCGGGCCTCCTGAGATCATGTTGATTACTGGCCCTCGGGGCCATGGGTTGCGATCTTGATCAGCATCCCTTCTTTTATAATCTCTTCTTTGATTACCACGATCTTCACCTTTAGTGAAGTGGCTCAGTTTCCCTCTACGGATCAAAAACTCGATTTCATCTTTGAGTTGCTTGCAATCATCAGTGTCATGCCCCACAACCTTGTGGAATCTGCAATACTGATTCTTGTTTCTCTTTGAGGGATCACCCTTGAGTGGCATCGGCCATCGAAAATCCTTATCCTTCTCAATATCCAATAAGATTTGACTCCTAGGAGTGTTCAACCTTGCATACTCAGCAAACCTCGGTCCTAGAGCAGAGTCGGAGTTCATGCTAGTTCGGGGATACTTGTCCCTAGCACCATACTCTTGGTCATCATACTCCTGGTCTTGCTTCTGCTTCTTGGAGTTCCCGTTTCCTCCTCTGTGGGTGGAGACCTCTGTTTTCCTCATACTTTCTTCAGCCTTTATATACTTGCTTGCTCTTGTTTGGAGCTCAGTCATGCTTTCAGGGGGATGCTTTGCCAACGAAATCTGAAAGAAGGTGTTCGTTGTTCCATTCTCCAAGGCTATCATAGCTACTTTATTTTCCAGATCAGGGACATTCAAAGTCTCCTTGGTGAAGCGCTTGAGATAATCCCTTAGGTTTTCATTCTTTCCTTGTTTCACTTGCATAAGATATGCAGAGCTTTTTTCATGGACTTTCCTACTAACAAATTGGTTGATAAAAGCCGTGCTCAATTCCTTAAAAGAGCCAATCGAGTTTGCAGGCAAACGACTATACCATCTTTGAGCCATGCCTGCCAAGGTTTGAGGGAACGCCCTACACTTGAGAGCGTCGCTAGCGGGTTGTAATAGTAATGCATTTGAAAATGTCCTCACATGATTTGAGGGATCGCCCGTTCCATCATAGGCCTTTATTGTAGGCATCTTAAAATTTCTGGAGATGTGAGCATTCATCACCTCCTCAGTGAACAGAGGTGTGGGATCGTCATGATCTCTAAGTGGCATCAAATCTTTGGGATCACCCCTTGGGGCCTCTGCCCTCGTAGCTCTTTCCGTTGGGACATCATCCATTCTTTGCCTCCTTGAAGGCCTTTCCAGATCAACAAAGGGAATCTCTCCTAAAGTTAAAGGAGGCCGATTCTGATTCTGACTCTGATTCTGAGTTGCTCTATTGCTATGTCTTCCTTCAGCTTTCGAATCTCGGCCTCATAATCCTTGATTCTCTCAGCAGCTGTCATTGGGGTCCATCATGGATTCGTCGAGTACGCCTTAGAGGCTCCTTGCTTGGCTGCCGCTTGGCCCAACACCTCGAGTATTCGGGGGGGGTAGTTAGGCAAACCATATTCCGGATTCGTACTTCTAGGGAGATCTGTGGTGGAGATCTGCACCCCCGGAGGTAGTGAACGATTAACAAGGGGAGAGACCACCATCTGAAGAGGGTTGGTCTCCTGGTTTGGATGGACAACCACGGGTAGAGTTCTCTCAGCATGGGGAGTCGTCCCTATAGGGTGAGAAACTTGAGGTTGAGTGGTTGTCTCCGTTGATGGGGGTAGCATACCCTTGCTCAGTAACGACGGGTGGAATAGAGGTGACGGTGGTAGCCTCGATTGAGACTGGTGTCCTTCGTGTTTGAACCATGGTTGATGTTGTCTTCCCATAGACGGCGCCAAATGTTGTGGAATAAAAATTAGGGTTGTTAAATTGCGGCTAGGGTTCGTGAGCTTCGTGCTTTAATGGCTGTGTCTGCCTTCGAGACTGATCGGTCCTCACATAGTGCCTAAGTATCTCAAGGTCGAGAATCAAGCCAAAAACGTAGTTCTTGGTGTTCGCCCTCGGGGCTATGGCGGCTAGGGCACACCAAGGACGTAGTGGCTTGTATGTCCTTATTCGAGGATTAAGCCTGAAACGTAAGTGACGTATTGAGCTCTGCCCAAAAACGTAGTTCTGAGAATGAGGGGTCATGCCCTTATATAGGCTACGGGAGCCTTAGAATTATGGTAGGATTCGGAGACTTGGTGGGCAAGCCACCGCCTTTGAGGAAGGTTCTAGACTCCTACCTTGTAGGAGTCTGTTTCCATATCGAATTAGGTGCCTTGGAGGCTACATCTTATCCCAGGGATATTCTAGAACGTTCCTTGTTTCCAAAATGTTCCCGGTTTGTGGATCAGGCCCATGTTAGAAACAAGCTCATACTGGGCGTCCCCGGTTTGGGCTGTTCTTTGGCTTAATCATTAATTACAAATTTAATGTCAAACTAGGGTTTCGGGCCTTATTTATGAGTCAATAAATATTATATTAATTATCTCTTTAGGGATTATTTTTCACCCATATCAGGTGCAAAATCAATATACTACTAGCTTATAGTCCGTGCAAAGCACGGATTATTTTTTATTTTTTTAAATTTATTTATAATGTAGTTACATAATATTATAAATATTTCATCTTTGTAAATAACAACTTTTAGTATTAAATCTAAATTAATATATTGTTAGCGGGAATCGGGTCTTCAACTTTTCTATGTAACATCTTTTATTATTAATTTTAAATTAAAATGTTGTTGATGGGATTCGAATCTTATAACTCTGTATATAACAACTTTTATAACAACTGTTAGTATTGTATCCAACGGTTATCATCTATTTGAGATATCGATCTAACGATCATAAATGAATGGGATAACCAAAACCAACCTACAAAATACACCTCCCTTATTTTCCTCCATTTAAAAACATGTGAAAATTACACTCATTCAACAAATTTGCAGAAGTATTTATTTGGGCTTAGAGACTCACAAGGGTCCGGTTAAAATATAATTGCATTAGTTAATCAGGATTGCCGGACCCAGTGTAGGATTATAAACATTATATTTAATATGTTGTTTAGGAATATCGAACTCGTGACCTATGGTAGTAATGCTCTATTATCCCTTTTATTCTTATTATATAATAGATATAATAGGATATACGATATAATTCAAATATTTTTTAATTTTGATTTTTAAAATTAGGAGTCTCATAAAAGAATTTATTCTAAAATATTAGATATAGGACCTCCAAAATACCGGAGCACCATATGTTGTATATCAGTATATGTTTGTATTGACCGCACAATTTTTATACTCTCAGCGTTGAAAGGAATAATATGGTAACACACAAATATATCTAAGTTACAAGTTAGTATCAGCCTAAATATAAACCATTTACTATCTTACTAGTCACTGCCAACAACATGTTGGTGCAGTGGTTGAATCACTGGCCTCCTTTAAAGGAGGTCAGGGGTTCGACTCCTGCGTGTGTGTGAGTTTCTTAGTTTGTATTTCTATATTTGTAATGGTCGGGAGTCCTTCGAAAACAGCCTCCCTATTGTATAGGGGCATGGTCTGTGTACATCTACCCTCCTCAGACACCACTTTGAGTGGTATTAAAGTTTCGTTTACTATCTTACTAGGTGGGGCCTATATCAAGAAAACATATCAATTATTTGCTAAATTTTCTTTATGGGTGCCCTTCCACAACCACTGTGGGTTGTAAAATATTATGCAGCCAACGAATCTGGATCGTTAAAAAAGGATCTAATGGTTGAAAAACGACACCGCCTCAATGTCTCATTGCGGCCACCTCAGTGTTTGATTGAGGTGGCAACAATGAAACATTACTACTACATTTTTTTTAAAATACGAAAATGCCCTTGTAGTTGCTATGGTCATCGAAAATATAATTCCTACTCTTTCATAACTTTTAAAGTACTTTATAGTTTCTTTCCATATTTGTTGGTTGCATAACTTTTAATAATAGAAAAGTTTTTAATTAAAATCAAAACAACTAAATAACTGTATACAAATTTTACTCAATAGAAATTCGAGACATTTTTAAAATGATTGTTTCACATCTCCCACTACATTTAGATTAAATATTTTTAATTAAATACATAGGCTAGGAAAAAAATATTCTTAAATTAACATTGAAGATATTTCAAATTTTAAATTAATTTATTATGATTTCACATGCATATTTTAATAATTAAATTAACAAAATAAAAAATAGAAAATGGGCTTTGTACCACCGCAATGCTTCATTGCTGTGGTCATGGAAAATTTCATTTTTCCCACCAGCTTTAAATGTGGTACTTGTAGTTGGTGGTTGGCAAAAATCACCTTTTTCCCACCTCAATGTTTCATTGCGGCCACCTCAATGAAACATTGAGGTGGTCCTGAAAAGATTTTGAAAAAAAGGGGACTTCCCATGAGGTCACCCATCCTGAATTGCTCCGATCCAAGCACGCTTAACTTTATAATTTCAATCCATATCACCCCGCCCGGTCAGGAATGCCACATCTACTAGTTATCGAAACTTTAAGCTTTAAAACGTTACAAACTAATTACTTCATTTTATTTTATTATTTTTTCATTTAAAAAAAAATTCTCCTTCCATTCCTCTTAAAATTCCTACTCTTTCATAACTTTTAAAGTACTTTGTAGTTTCTTTCCATATTTGTTGGTTGCATAACTTTTAATAATATAAAAGTTTTTAATTAAAATCAAAACAACTAAATAACTGTATACAAATTTTACTCAATAGAAATTCGAGACATTTTTAAAATGATTGTTTCACATGTCTCCCATTATATTTAGATTTAATATTTTTAATTAAATACATATGCTAGGAAAAAAATATTCTTAACTTAACATTGAAGATATTTCAAATTTTAAATTAATTTATTATGATTTCACATGCATATTTTAATAATTAAATTAACAAAATAAAAAATAGAAAATGGGCTTTGTACCACCGCAATGCTTCATTACTGTGGTCATGGAAAATTTCATTTTTCCCACCAGCTTTAAATGTGGTACTTGTAGTTGGTGGTTGGCAAAAATCACTTTTTTCCCACCTCAATGTTTCATTGCGGCCACCTCAATGAAACATTGAGGTGGTCCTGAAAAGATTTTGAAAAAAAGGGGACTTCCCATGAGGTCACCCATCCTGAATTGCTCCGGTCCAAGCACGCTTAACTTTGTAATTTCAATCCATATCACCCCGCACGGCGAGGAATGTCACATCTACTAGTTATCGAAACTTTAAGCTTACAAACGTTAAAACGTTACAAACTAATTACTTCATTTTATTATTTTTTCATTTTAAAAAATAAAAAAATATTTTTCTCCTTCCATTCCTCTTAAAATATTTTAAAAAATATTTCTCGACGATCCAACCGTATGGATGTCAAGATATATTTAATTTAGTGATATTCCCAAATTTTCAAAAAATAAAAAATTAATTTGGTTGGAGATAAAAAAAATAAAAAGTGAAAATTTTGATTTTTTTCGAGCTTTAACGAGCCGAGCTCGAGCCGAGCTCGAGCCGAACCAAACCCTTAACGAGTCGAGCTCGAGCCGAACACAGTAAACTTGGCTCGAGCTCGTTAAGCTTAACGAACAAAAAATCTTGTTCTAGCTCGACTCGAGCTCTTAACGAACTCGAGCCGAACCGAGCCCTTAACGAGCCGAGTCGGGCTTGTTCGCGAACAGCTCTGTTCGTTTACAACTCTATTAAAATCTAAATTGAAGGTGTAATGGTTAAGGTAATGACCTCTTTAGCATAAGATCAGGAGTTCCCAACGATAACGGTAGTTGTTTTGCTAAGAATAATTTTGTATTTAAAAAAATATATATCCCTTTCTACAGCTGTGAACTACAATAAAAAATATATATCTCTTTCTATAATTGTGAGCTCCTAATCACTTAATTGCTAATCTAATTTTTTGAATTTTGAATTTTTTGCATCTTTCCCATTTTTTAGCAACGCCTAAACACTTAATTGATAATCAAATTGGAAAAGGGCATTTTCGTAATTTAAAAAATAAATGTAGTAGCAATATTTCATTGCGGCCACCCTCAATGATTGCTGCCACCTCAATAAAACATTGAGGTGGCCGCAATGAACATTGAGGCAGTGTCTTTTTTCAACCATTAAATCCTTTTTTAACTGTCCAGATTCGTTGGCTGCATAATATTTTACAACGAACTGTGGTTGTGGACCGAAATCCTTTTCTTTAATTACACTGCACATATATTCACTAAAGTTACTTACAATTGCAGTATAGGCATATATGTAATTTAGAAAGTAAATGGAGCTCCTAGTGAAGGAGGCTAAAAACATAGACGGACAAAATAGACTTGAGACTAATTAGAATGTCCACTTAGCAGATGAATGAACTGCATGTTGCCTGGGCCTGCTTGGTTGCTCCAAGTTGTTCCTTTTCTTCATTATGGACGACACAGTAGGACTGTAGTAGTCGTTACTCCTTTGAGAAGTTGCCCCTTGTGAGTGCATTTTTCTGCCCTGTACAAAACTTCGATTATTGTCTATCATGGTCCTTTGAGCTATGGGATTCGTCTGAACAGCCGCCCAGCGATTGTAATTTACGCAGCTTTGGCTCCTACCTACTTGGCTGAAGTTTCCTCGCTTGGGACTAGGATAATTGTGGCTTTCAGCAGTCTCTGCTGAGTACATTGTAGTTTCTCCGTCACTGCTATTATACCCATTTTGCACCTCCCGAACTTCCAAGGGAGTTGAACAAGATTGGACTTCACTAATGGAGCCTACTGAAGCCATATCGGCATCAGCAATAGAATTCTGTACTCTTTCACCCAAACGGTCTTCTTCTTGCATTACGTGCTGCAAGGGAGGTTGCTTTACAAAATTCTCATCTGAGAATGGGAGTAGCTTTCGGACATGCTGATACGAAATTGCCGGTCTAGTAATCCTCGGTGGAAAATTAATACTTAAAAGCTGGTTTTGGGTGCTTCCCTTCTTTGAAAAAGGAATTGAGTCTAATCTGGGCGACTCGTAGATTTCTGGAGTCGGAATTCCCTGTATATGTGAGGAATTTGGATTACCGACTCGGGCTCCGACTTCACACATATTTGCAATGGGAGTAAGGCTTGTTCCAGGCATGCAGTTGGGTTTTGAGATAATGTTTGATGATGATGATGGAGTTCCGTCTTTTTCAGCTTCTGCCGAATTGATTTCTACTGACTTGAATACCTGCCTCATTGTAAAGGATGCAGAAGAAAATTCACTTTTTTGGCCAGCAGACATTAATCGAATGATTGGTAGCTTGGGTTTAGTGAGTTCATCAAGGTTTCCCTCCCAATGCTGGTTCAACCAATCACATATAATGGGAATTGGGATACCAAATTGCATACGGAGGTCCTTCTTCCAAGATGATGAAGCTGAGGAAGTTGAAGTGGAATTTGTGTTTGGAGGTGTAGCTAGCTTCATAGGATCACAAACCATAAATGCAAGATTTCCATGACCATCAAAACCAGCAGACCCAGGGTTCCATATTACTTCATCAGTAGACAATTTTATAAGATTGTCAGTGGCTATCACCACCTTGCACTCCCCCACGTTCAATTCCTTCTTTTCTGCATAACCTAATAGGTAAACAACACTCCCAAGATCCAGATCTAGTTTAGTGCATTTCTTCATGTAGAGAGGATGTTGAACCTGCACATTTGAATCTCCTTCCATACAATCTAGACCGACTATTGTCAGATCAAGGATCGAGCTGGTAATGAAGAACCTATAAGTTGAAGAAAAAAATTGAGAAAACAATAACAAAAATCCATATTGCAGAGGGAAAAACATACGGATAAGAGAATGCAAGATGTTTTATCAGGAAGTTCTACCAAGAATTTGATCAGATAAAAAAACAAGATTTAGCAATTATCATGGGATTTCTCAAGCATTTATACCCCCCACACGAAGTTCGAGAAAACAGAGGTTTACAACTGGAAGAACGGCACGAGGTCCTAACAACGTGCTTGTTTCAGATAGAGGTTGTACTCCCGAGAGACAAAACTCGCATTAATATTATGCACAAAAAAAGATCAAGAGTTACATGAACTGGACTTTCAGTCCATTTGGATCCATCGGTATATAATTTGGATACATTTATGACCATATCAAATGAAGCAAACTTGACTTCTATACAAAGGAGACCTCCTAAGGTTAAAGGATTAAGCACTTTAGGATCATTCACTGCCAACTTTCAAGAACCATGTACCAGATTAGGGCATGAGATAATCGTAAAGGAAAAGTTTGTCAACAAACTCCCTGTTTTGTGTTTTGCACATTAGATCCCATCTGAAGATCAAAAACATCTTATTAACAATGAAATATGCCTATGCAACATCTAGAAGGTGAGCAAGCATCACGAAGAAGCAAATGACTGAAGATCCATCTTTTCATTCAAGAACCAGAAGGATGTAGGTTTATAGTACAAATCACCTAAAGGCTCTAATGATGAACAAGTGGAGTGTTATGTCCACTGCAAATTCTAATAATTTGATATCGACATTGAGGGCAATCAAAGAGGCTTGATTTCTAAAAAAGGAGCTGATATCTTATTCTTGGACACAATTAGGCAAGACCTTGGACCTCACAACCTTGACCAATATCAGTTCATAGTAATTTGTGATACTGTCACTTAAAATGCAAGTGGTGTCGCTAAAGAGAGTCCCTACCCTTACCAATATTTGAACTCATGACCTAAAAGGGATGGGAAAGGAAATAGACTTTAACAACTACGCTATCCCCAAAACTTCGTAATTCATGATACTACATTTGAACTATAAGAAACCAAACTACACCATAATCATGAAGCAATTAAATCAATTCAACTCTGGCTAATTCGAAACAAATTCACACAAACCAAGTTCAGGGCAATCAAAAAATACAATGCACATTATCGACACGAAAACAAGAACCAAACCTGTGAGGAAAAAGACAAGCTTGGACACCATTTTGTAACCAGATCTCAGCAGACTCAGCAGAACCAACAGAAGGGAGATTAACATGAGTTGTAAGCAACAAATTCCTGTGAATAAGAAAGCCAGTGCCAAACAATGAGCCACCAATGCCAATTCTAACCATAGCTGGACCTTTACTTGAAAAAATAGAAGCTTTCATTCTCTCAGACTTGCCCCCACCACTACAAAAACACCAAGATTTCTCTAAAACCTTCATTTTTACAATTTTCTTGAAAATTGTGCCAATTAGGCCTCCAGATCCAGAAACAAGAAAATAAATAATGGGTCATGCATTTTCTGCATAGTAATTATAATGGTAGCTTAAAAATCTAATCTGTGTGTGTATTTTGTATGTATATGTGGAGAAAGATAAGGGAGGAAAGGGGGTGTTGAGGAAAATGAAAAAATATGGGATTTTTGTGGTTTTAATAAAGTAAAAATGTGGGATTGTCAATATGTTCCAGTCTAGTCTGTGTGTGAGAAAGAGAGAAAAAGAAAGAGGGTTGAGAGTGAAGTATGAATCAAGATTACCTGGATTCTCAAAGGAGGTGAAAGTGTGTGTATTTGTGTGTGGTGTGTGTGTGTGTCAGTTGTAATATTCAGACAATGTTGTGCAGAAAGTGTTCTAAAATAGTAAAATGCACCATGTGTACTAGAAGAATTTCCCAGTCACACCAATCAGGCATTAATTAGTAGCAATGTTTGATTTTCAACATAAAAATGAGTGGATTTTTTTTTTATTTTTCTCGCTAAGTTAAAAAGAAAAAAAGAGGAGTAACTTTATATTCCTACCGTCCCAATTTGTTTGAGCTTCTTTGATTTTCACGGAGATTAAGATTGGGTATAATAGTATTTATAGTATTTATTTAATAAAGTTAGTGGGTGTAATAGTAAAAAGTAGTATTAAAAAATATTAAGTATAGTAAGTTTATTAATTTTGAGACTTCCCAAAAAGGAAAGTGTGTCCATCTTTTTGAGACGGAAGAATTATTTTGACTTGCAAATAGGAGATTTGACTCTAGTACCCCCATCCCCGGTCCAGATTAGTCATCTCCATACAAATTAGTACTAGTGTTTTTAGTTACTTTTTTACGTATTTTAAATACATAGAAAAGTAGCTCATAAATTATTTTCTAAAATTCAAAAATACTTTATGGAGTTATTCTTATTGTATCTAAAAAAATGTGGTAAAATTCAAAGTGACTCCTTATTTGGGAAAGAATGGGCATTTGTTTTTCATTTTTTTCATAATCTTTAAGGTACAATAGGGTTTTAATTTCTAAATGTATTTGTTTTTCGCTATTTTGGGTAAGTAAAAGATTACTTCAAAATCATATAATAAGTTCTATAGAATAACTTCTAATAACCACAAAATACATTTTGAACCAGTTTGACAGTTAGTTGTTAGCGATTAACGAATTCGGTTAGCTTTTTTGATTAGCGGATGAAATTAACTGCTTTAACTAGCAGATTAGGTTAGATGTTTTATATGAAATTGTTTGGTAATTAGTTGTTTGTATATTAACTAGAAATGTTACAATTCTTGAAAAAACTCCTCCAAATAGCTTTTTGAAATTAGCTTTTTGAATCCAAAAAGTTATTTCAATTTGCTGATTAACAAACATTAATATTAAAGATTTTAAATGATCAAACCTTTAATTTAAATTAAACCTCTAACTTCTAAACACCGCTTTAACATTATTACCTAAAAAGGCATACAAGCCATGTGTTAATGAGCACCATAAGTATATCATTCACTTACAAAACTAGTCCATTTTCAAAACTATAGTCCATAAACAAGGTCCAAATTAGAAGTGGCATTTTCTATTGGGACAATCACATATAAAAAGTTGAACATGCATCATGGAACAGGGTAAGGAGTATTTGACATATAAACCTAATATTTGACGGTTGTGCCTTGGCATGGCATGCTACAACACTTTCTTCACTCAAAGTGCAAAGATAATAATACAAATATGATATAAAAAGTGTTCGGTGGAAAAGTAGAGAAAAGTTCTCTCTCTCCTTCTTCGTCTTCCTCGCCTGCCAGAAGTGCCTTCCCCTCCGGCGGTGGTTTATCCACCGGCCGGAGGCCATTCCTCTTGTTTTCCTCTCAATAAAACCCAATTTTTGGGTATTTGCGTGTCTCTTCGTTTGGAGTGGTTGTTTGTCTCTCCTTTTGGAGTGTTTTTTATGTTTTTGATTAAATATGCTTATGTCTGTTTGGAGTTGGATCTGCTGAGAATGGGTTTGCTGAAGGCTTGGGGGATCTGGAAAGTCTACATCAAAACTGGTACGGTGACGATTATTGTAAGAGCTCACCACTCACAACCAAAGATTGTTCGTTATCTGTTGGAGATTTTCACTTTCGGCATGTCTATAGCTGGTATCCGGCATGTAGATAGCTGGGGGGTTACTCATCCTTTGGGGTTCCCATGTTCGACATGTCTATAGCTGGTATCCGGCATGTAGATAGTTGGAGTGTCGTTCCTCTAACCTCAGTTTATACACTTGAGGCTTCTGAACACTGGGGTACCAATGGTTTCTATGTGATGTGGTCAATTGTGATACCGCTATCTTCTGGGATGTTGGCGCAGTACGGATCACTTAAGAAGTCTTCAGATTCGTTTTTAGTTTCAAGAACTTTTAAGTTCATTTTGTTAAACGATCAGAAAACAATTTATTTGTTTTTCAACCTGGTCGTAGTGACAGTCGGGGGTTTGTCCCGTTGTTTTTTGAGTTGGTTTGATCTATTAATATAATTCTATGCATTCGTCAAAAAAAAAAAATAATACAAATATGTGATGTATGTGCATGTCCCCAAACATAACAATTCCTACTATGACTCTTAACCGCATTGAAAGAGACTGATACTAGCCTAGTTAAACCACAGTTTCCTCTTCCTATATAACAATTCTCTAAAAGTGAGATTGTAAACAAACATATAAGAACACGAAATCTAATACACATTTCTCAGGAACATATATATTAACTTAGGGTTTGGAGGGGAAGATTTTGAACGTTTCATGAACATATTTCCAACCGAACATCCTCTCAGAAAGACTAAAAAGTTGGACTTTGCGTTTTGCAAATGCTTAGTTTGACAACAGTATGTGCTAAACAATACAGACAAAGTTACATAATGTCAGCATTGACCTTGCAAAAACAGAAGTGGCCTGAGAATTAAGCTTCAAGAGCTCATCCTAGGAAGGCAATAAGATAATCCAGGCTATGACAATGAAGTTGCAAACAAATTTTAAGATGTCCCACACATAAAACACAAGGGTAAAAGTTAAATTTCAAATACTGGCACCTCGCCCGCCTCCAGGTATAAAATCAATTAATAAATGTTTTTTTACACAGTATCATCCAAACTAGTAATTTAATTGTTTTACAAGTCGATAGACTTCAACCATTCCTCTAATTGCTGTCTACTCAATATCATGGCGTATATTAACATGGAGAGGCCAACAATACCCAACTGGGGACCACATTTAACATCAGCTTCCCTCAGACTTCTCTAAAGCTGCAAGAAATTCCATGTTGGTCAAAAAAAAAAATTAAAGAAAAACACAACATAAACAAAGAGGACAACAAATAAACATGATGCAAATTACACAATAACAAAGCAGGCAAACAACAGCTACTACAGATCCTATCTACACACCTGCTACCTTAGAATAGCCATCAAAGAATCTGAATGTAAGGCTCAATGCATCAAAAAAGATGAAAGGCGTCCACCAGCTCATGAACAGAGCACTGTACTAATGTTTTTATTACATAAAGCCATAAGGGTTTCCAGAAGTACAAAGAAGATACATACCATTCAACTTTTTAGTAATCTAAAATAATTAACATTTATCGTCACTTGGCCTTAAAGGAATATATGTTAACAGTTAATAGTCGTTTATTTGCTGCTGCCAACCAACTGAACTCCATGGCCACAATATTACACATAGGAATATATGCCTATGGTTGCATCTATTCTGATATGCCCATATAGACACAACAGAAACAATCTTTGAACATGTGCAACAACATATACAATATAGAGTGCTTACTATTGTAGTTCAGAAGCTTCTCAATAAGGTCAACATGAGTCATCAGCATTCTCCTACAGCAGTAACGAACCAGACCAAGTGAATCAAGAGCATCTCTGCACAAGAAACACAGTGAAAAATATTAAATATGTTGGCACACCTCAACAAAGTGCACAATCAGCTTGGGCATTCACAGTATTGTGTGATGTACATGTACACAAAAGAATAATAACCAATTAGATATACCAGGGAACAAAACATCATGTGTTTAACCATTGTAGTCCCAAAGGTTTCCTTTATCATTAATTAAATAATCCCATCAACATGTACTCAGATGAAAAGCCCAAACAAGTTTACAATGTGGCACACACAAAAGAGATAAGTTTTGGTCAAATACAATTCCTTTCCCCTAAAATTCATATACCGATATTTTGAATAAGAAGCATAAACACTTTCATAGTTCCTTACGCCATCACTGCAAAAACAAATCTCAATGATCGAATCTCACATAAAGCCAGCTCACCACATTCCCCACTTATAACAAAAATACTCAAAACCGGAAAAGATATATTATCAAGCATAACCAAGACTAAGTTACTACTAGAATACTACCATTGAGTTACATCTAAACCGTTGCAGTCAGTACCCATCAAGACCAATTACCATAAACAAAAACTATATCCTACAAACCAATATAAAAAAAGATAGCTTTCAGGTATTAATGAATAACCCTATTCTGTTATCCTTCAAATACTAAAAATTTCAATTTGAGCAAAAAACTTTTTAAAAATACATATATCCTACAAAAACATTCAAATGGGTATTCATACATATCAAAAAAAAAAAAAGAGAGAAAATTCAAAGCAACTAGTAAGAAAAGTAAAACTCAACCAAAAGAACAATAATAAACAAAAATTTAAACTTGCACAAATATTGAACTGACCCTTCTTCATAATCAGCCTGAAGAAGATCAAGATATGTTTCCCATTTGTTTCCAATCACCTAAAATATACATACAGCAACACAAATTTCAGCAAAACCCAGATTAAGACGTGATAAACCCACAATTAAAAATTTAGGGCAAAACAATAAATCAAGAACAAGAAAGGGGTGATTAAATTACCTTGCCACAAGTGAAACAACGGACTGGTATGATCATCTTCAAATTTTCTTCTTTAGGCTCTGCAAAAACCCAAGTTTTTTGAAAGAAAAAAAAACAAAGAAAAGAACTGTATGGATGTATGTATGAGCTTATATGGGCAGAAAATGTAGAATGCTTTGGGCTGTACTTCGATTTGAAGCCCACTTCCAATCGATATGTAAAGTGATCCGGTTGATTTATATTTTTGACTCTAAAATATAATACATGTATGTATGGGCTATCTGATTAAAGAAAAAATCAATACATGTTTATTTATATATATTATCAATATTAAATTTTGAGAAAATGCCCAAAATGGCAAAAAATTCAAATGTCCAAAATAGCACTTTCTGGAAAGGAAGCCCCGCAGGGGCACATACATAACGCAACTTTGAGCTGCGTTACAGTGTCACACATTTCATACATGCGTTACCGGTGTTATTTTTTCAACCCCCAACTAATTTAACACTAAATACGCATTACACACATGCGTTATGGTGGTAACACAAGTGCATGATGTGTTACCCCATAACGCATCACGCACTTGCATTACCACCATAACGCATGTATGTAATGCGTTACAAGTGATAGATTCAGCCGGGGAGAGAAGATTAACACTGGTAACGCATGTATGAAATGCGTTACCCCTTAACGCATAAGCATATGCGTGATGTAAGTGCCAGTGAAGAGTAGTGTTGATGTGGCGGAAATGATACAATTAAAATCGCAAGCGCACGATCATCGTTTTAGTATTTAAGATTCGATCCACAGGGAATAATATTTTCGCAAAACCTTAACTTCTAATTTAATCAAATTAGAACAATTTTGGGATCTTTGTAAATTTAGAATTTAATTACCAAAAGAAATTTAAATTATTTTATTTGATTTTTAAAAGAGAAATTAAATTAATCTAATTTAAACTAAAACTGAATTTTGAATTATCACTATTTAAATTAAAAATTGATTTTATTTACGAAAAATTTTAATTAAAATTCGGCATGACTTATTCGAGATTTAACTAGCCACAAATGAAATCAATACAATAATTTTACCGAATTTAATTACAAATCACACCACAAAAATGACCTGATTTATCACAGCATTATCACAAACTGGAAATGGATATTAAGTACAAAACCAAAACAATTTTAACAGAGCAAAACAGTTCCTTCGAACACAAAACCACGACTCACTGCACATCCAACCAATTCGAACGCTGCAAATTCAGTGAAAAACTAAAGACTTGGACAGAAACAGTCGACAATGCTATTTGACTCGGTTGAAACAGTGACTCGGCTATTCAGAAAAGAAATCATACGATCACACAGCAAAGAATACAGCTACAAAACAATCATTCAACATTACCCAAAACAATGACTCAAACACTTGACTTCGTAGCAGAACAAACTCGGAAAATCAGAATTTGAACACACAGAAAAACGCAGCAGGCTTGAAAACAAAAACAGGATTTCAACTAATAAAAACTCATACTCAATCATTCAACACAATGCTCCAGCAACTCTTAACAGTGAACAACAAAACTGCAGAACCCAAAAAACAGAACATAGATATAAACACAAACTCAGCTTGGCCAACAACTTACTCAGAATTTGACATGACTTAATAACAGAACGCAGAAAAATCAAGCAACTAAGTCTCACTCGGTAGCAAAGAAACTCTTAAACTAAGAACCAATACTTCAAACTTGGCAGGAAATCGCAGCAAAATGAAGAACAATGACTCGAACTAAACCACGAAACTGACTCAGCAACTCGAACTAACTTGGTAACACATATCGAACTCAGAAACAGGTGAACATAACGTTGAACCAAAGAAGAAGAAAAACAAAACCAATCCACACTCAGAAAATTATCAACCGAAGTCCACTCAACCACATACTCTTGAACAATTCTTGAACATAAACTAAAAATCGGAAATTGAAACAAAGATGATCTTGGAATTTAACAAGAAACATTAGATTACACGAACGAAGAATAACATAGTCGAACTCATACAACTAACTCGGCAATCACAGGAATAAACTACACCTAGAATTCGGTACAAAACAGGATACTTATAATCAATTCAAACGACACAGCAAAACAGAGATTAATCGACAATAAAAGATGGGTTTGTTGGTTTGTGCGAATAAGAGAGGAAGGGGAAATGGGGAGTTGAGATTTTTGAATTAAGAAGAAGAAATAGTGCTGGTGTGAGCTCCGAAAATGGGAGAGGGAAGGATGGAGAGATGTGGGTGAGAGAGGCTGTTGTGCTAAGAGAATTGACAGGGGAGGTTTTTGTTAGTTGAAAGAAAGTGAAGAGATGGATGCGGGGCTTTGATTTGTGGAAGAAAAAGAAAGGGGAATTGGGCTTGTGACTTGGGATTAAACCGACTGAAAACAGGGGAGTAAGAAAAAAAAAATGGTTCGAATTTTTAACAATTAAAAACAAGTAAAACGAACTGACAATTTTATAAACCTAAATTTTTTTTTTTATTTATTAATTATACTAATACATAAAATATAAATATTAAATTTGCAATAGATGATAATACCCACAATAAAATTGAGATTTAAAGGGGCATTATTAATATTAAAACGAGAATTAAAATTACGAAAACAATTTCTTCAAATCGATACTTTCAATCCCGTGTGGTTAGCGTTGCTACTTTATCCACCCGAGAATTTACGAAAATAACGAATTAAAGAATAAGGAAAATAAAATGAAATAGGGATGCTAGAATTAAAATGAAAATTCAAATTGCATAAAAATACAAAGTGTTTACAAGGAAATATAGAAAATTACAACTAAAATTACTACAACATAATTCTAGTATGTAGGCTAATTGGTGTCTTACAAGTGAAGATGAGGAGGCTATTTATAGGAAAATTTTAGGGTTTTTGGTTGGTAAGGTTGAATCTTGACCATTGATTTAGTTTAGTGTTGGCTAGATCTTGGCCATCCATTTTCTTTGATAACAAAATGCACCACCACCCCTAGCTTTTCATTTTCTTTTTGTTTTGGTCCTTCTTCTTCTTCTTTTTCTCTTCCTTGACCTTTATTTTCTTTATTTTGCAATTTCTTCAGTTTTCTCGAATTTTCCTGAAATGCAACAAAATAATTTATTAAAATACGAACACAAGCAATAAAAAGGCAATAAAAATATGCAAAATTATTCACTAATCAAATGCCCCCATACCTATCTTTTGCTCGTCCCCGAGTAAAACAAAAAGAAAATCTAGATAAAAAGTCCTATACTCCTTTTCGTAGGTGTGACGGGTAATTTTAGGTTTACCAACCCGTTAAACCTATAGACGATCTCTACAGGAGGAGTGTTGTCTCCTAAGGGTTTACAGAAGATATACCCATAAAATCTTTGAGAAAAAGCAGCAAGTATCCAACTTTCCTCTTTTAACCTAGCTTTCATTGGTGTCAACAAAACAATTTTGTAGGAAAATACATGCCTTAAAGATTATTCTAATAATAACAAAGTTATAGGTTCCCACAATCCACATGATTAGACTAAAAATTTACAAAAAATCCCAAGGTGTGTAGTGAATTTAAGGCCTATGATGGATTAACTGTATACGAACATTTTCTCTTTTTCAACCAATATTGAACTGACCCAATCTCTATCAGAACAAGGTTCTAGCCAAACTTCACGTTCTTAGTAGTAGACCGACCGTGCAATGGTTGAGGTCCCAAAAGACTTATGCATCAATACCCATTTAGCGAGTTTTAGGTCAACAATCCCAGATCACACGGGACCTTAGGTTGCTAGGCACAAAGTCCCCTCGGACTTACTTACTCGGGTTATTAATGAGCTCAACCTAGCCGATTTCCCTACTAAGAATTTATTATTACAAAATCACACTAGCACTTTACAACTACAAATATTTATTGACTCTTTTTCTTTTCCTTTTTTTTTTTTTTTTTTTTTGACACTATACGAACCAAATTTCGCAAAGATTTGATTCGACATTGTTCTAACATGTGGGTTCTCTCTCAGGTATCGAATAACATTCCTATACAATTTTTCCATCAAAAGTCTTGTGCAAATGTGCCGTCTTGGTCTTTTAAGCAAAAATTTGTTCGACACAAGTTTCATGAGGAAAACCTTACCTGACTACGTTCAAATTATCTAAAGGCATTATACATATAATTTTCGAAAAATAGTCAACACCAACTAGTTCTAGAATTCAAAGAGTGGGAAGGACAACTAAGCTAAAATATCTCTATTTTTGGATTAAAATTTTTTTTAATTTTTTTGGATTTTTCAATTTTATGTATTTACACTAAAACCCTCCCCCATACCTAAATCATGCATTGTCCTCAATGTATGCAAAATGCAGAATAAATGACAAGGGAGAATGGTGAGAAAATACCTGATAAGGATGAAAGAGAGTTTACAATTACCTACTGAAGAAACTTACTTGATTCATGGATCGATGAGGTAGATAACCTCTTCCTCGGGATCAATTGGCAGCTCTAAAAATGGTTTGAGTCTTTGTCCATTAACTTTAAATATATCACCATTTTTAGGATTTTCAATTTCAACAGCACCGTGAGGAAAAACGACCCTAACAACATAAGGACCTTCCCACCGGGATCTCAATTTCCCGGGAAACAAATGAAGCCTAGAATTGTACAAAAGAACTTTTTGACCAGGAGAAAAAGATTTTCTCAAAATAGATTTATCATGAAAAAGCTTAGTTCTTTGTTTATAGATTTTAGCGTTCTCGTAGGCTTCGTTTCTCAACTCCTCGAGTTCAGACAATTGCAACTTCCTATGACTACCAGCGGTTGGTAAGTCAAAATTCAACTCTCGAATGGCCCACATGGCCCTATGTTCGAGCTCAACGGGCAAGTGACAGGCTTTGCCAAAGACAATCCGATAAGGGGACATGCCTAAAATGGTTTTGAAAGCGGTCCGATAGGCCCACAAGGCATCTATCAACTTAGTTGACCAATCCTTCCTATTCGAGTTGACAGTCTTTTCTAAAATTTGCTTAATTTGACGATTCGAGACTTCAACTTGCCCACTAGTTTGAGGATGGTAAGGGGTGGCTAGCCGATGAGTTATTGAGTACTTTTTGAAAAGAGACTCAAATTGACGATTCTTGAAGTGCTTGCCTTGGTCACTAATGATAGCCCTAGGTGTACCGAAACGAGAAAAGATATTCTCTTTGAGGAATTTAAGAACGACCTTGTTATCATTGGACTTAGTAGCAATGGCTTCTACCCACTTAGACACGTAATCGACCGCTAACAGAATGTAGAGGTTGCCAAAGGAACTAGGAAAGGGGCCCATAAAATCGATACCCCATACATCAAAAATCTCAATGATTAAGATGGGGTTCATTGGCATCATATTTCTCCTAGTGATCTTTCCTAAGTGTTGACACCTATTACACGCGGCACAGTATTCAGCAGCATCTTTGAACAAAGTGGGCCAATAAAAACCGCTTTGGAGGATTTTAGCGGTTGTTTTCTTAGCACTGAAATGCCCTCCACAGGCTTGGTCATGGCAGAAAGAAAGGATACTCTTGAATTCATGATTTGGGACGCACCTCCGAATGATTTGGTCGGGACAGTATTTAAAGAGATACGGGTCATCCCAAAAGAAGTGTTTGACCTGTGAGAAAAATTTCGATCTATCTTGAGAGGACCAATGAGAGGGAATGTCACCGGTTGCAAGATAGTTGACAATATCGGCGAACCAAGGGGGAGTGGAAATGGACAGAAGTTGCTCGTCCGGAAAAGATTCGTTTACAGGGGAGTCGATGGTGGACTCCACTATCAAGCGAGAAAGATGATCGGCGACAACATTCTCAGAACCCTTCTTATCCCTAATTTCTAGGTCAAACTCTTGGAGCAAGAGAATCCACCTAATCAATCGGGCTTTAGAGTCTTTCTTAGAGAATAGATAACGAAGAGCGGCATGGTCAGTGTAGACAATGATTTTCGAACCGATAAGATAGGACCGAAACTTGTCGAGAGCAAAGACTACGGCTAGAAGTTCCTTTTCGGTGGTAGAATAGTTAAGTTGGGAATCATTCAAAGTCTTGCTAGCGTAGTAAATGACATGGGGCATCTTATCGATTCGTTGCCCTAAAACGGCTCCTACCGCATAATCAGAAGCGTCACACATCAGCTCGAAGGGGAGATTCCAATCGGGGGATCGAATGATTGGGGCAGAAGTCAATTCTTTCTTAAGATGCTCAAAAGATTGTAAACAATCGCTATTAAAATCGAATTTGACATCCTTCCCGAGAAGATTGGTTAAGGGTCTAGCCTTCTTGCTAAAATCCTTAATGAAACGCCTATAAAAGCCCGCATGGCCTAGGAAGGAACGAATGGCTTTGACCGTCTTGGGTGGGGGTAGATTTGCAATGAGGTCAACTTTGGCTTTATCGACTTCTATCCCCTTTTCAGAAATTTTATGACCAAGAACGATTCCTTCCTTAACCATGAAATGACATTTCTCCCAGTTGAGAACGAGGTTGGTTTCTTTACACCGTTTTAAAACTAACTCAAGATGGTTTAGGCACTGGTGAAAAGACGAACCAAAGATGGAAAAGTCATCGATAAAGATCTCGAGAAAATCCCCTACCATGTCAGAAAAGATGCTCATCATACACCTTTGGAAAGTGGCTGGAGCAGTGGTTAGACCAAAGGCTAAACGTCGATAGGCAAAGGTTCCGAAGGGACATGTGAAAGTGGTCTTTTCTTGGTCTTCGGGAGCAATGGGAATTTGAAAATAGCCAGAATAACCATCTAGAAAACAATAGAACGAATGACCGGCTAACCTTTCCAACATTTGATCGATAAAAGGCAAGGGAAAGTGGTCTTTTCTAGTGGCAGAATTGAGTTTCCTATAGTCTATGCATACCCTCCACCCATTCTGAACACGGGTGGGCACTTGTTCATCATTCTCGTTGGTGACAACGGTAATGCCAGACTTCTTCGGAACTACTTGAATGGGGCTGACCCAAGAGCTATCAGAAATGGGATAAATGATCCCATTATCGAGACACTTAAGAATTTCTTTTCGAACAACTTCCATCAGGGTGGGGTTCAAACGCCGTTGAGGGTCTCGAACGGGTTTCGCATCATCAACTAGGTGAATTCGATGTTGGACAATGGCCGGGCTAATTCCTTTAATATCAGAGATACTCCAACCTATGGCCTCCTTATGTTCTCTAAGTACCCTAACAAGCTCATCCTCTTGTGACTCGGTCAAATCAGAGGCGATAATAACGGGAAGAGACTCGTTAGGACCTAAAAAGGCGTACTTAAGAGTGTCGGGAAGAGGTTTGAGTTCTAAATCGGGCGGCTTCGACTCAACGGGTTCACTAGTTTCGAAAAGAGACAGGGGAGATGGTGCAACATCATGATTATTTGTAGAAATGGTGGATTCTAACATTTGGTTGACCTCATTTGTATATTCGGAAACATCCCAGTTTTGACCAAAGTGGTTTAAACAAAAATCAAGAGCATCATTAGGGTTCATGAAATTTTGATCAACTATTTCATCAATTAAATTAACATCCATAGGTTGATCATGAAAATCATCGGGTTGTTTTCCAACATGAAAGATATTGAGGTCAATGGTCATGTTCCCGAACGTTAGTTTCATCAATCCATTCCTACAATTAATCAAAGCATTCGAAGTGGCTAGAAACGGACGTCCTAGAATGACGGGAATTTGATATGTCGGATTCCTAACCGGTTCGGTTTCTAGCACCACAAAATCAACAGGAAAGACGAAATCTCCAACTTTAATTAGCACGTCCTCGATGATCCCCTTAGGAATTTTGATTGATCTATCTGCTAATTGGAGGGTAACGTTCGTCTTTTGAAGTTCTCCTAACCCTAGGGTTTGGTAGACAGAATATGGAAGCAAGTTCACACTGGCGCCTAAATCGAGTAACGCCTTGTCCACAAAAGAATTACCTACGACACATGAAATTGTGGGACAACCGGGGTCCTTATATTTCACGGGAATCTGGTTAGAAAGAATTGAGCTCACTTGAGAGGTCAAAAAGGCCTTCTTAGGGACGTGAGTAGTTCGCTTATGTGTGCACAAATCTTTTAGACATTTCGCATACGAAGGAATTTGTTGAATCGCGTCTAAAAGAGGAATATTGACTTTAACTTGCTTGAACACCTCTAAGATCTTGTCTAATTGAGCAGTTTGCTTATTAGATACGAGGCGTTGTGGGTAAGGAGCCTTTGGTTTATAGACTTGTTCTTCGGGAACGGGCTCCGAGGTTGTTCCACTCGAAGAAGATGGCTGACTAGAAAGAGGTGAAGAGACAGGAATCGGAGTTTGATCAGAAGGATCGAGAATAGGTGTCGGTGCAACGTTTGATTCTTCTTTTTCCTCTTCGGGGGACTCGACTCCTACTCGATTATCAACGTGCTTTCCGGATCTCAGGGAAATGACAGCATGCACATTGTCAGGAGGTCTTTGATTAATAGGAAACTTAGGGTTGACCTCAGCCTGACTTGGAAACTTATTCTTCTCACGCTCGTGGATGGCGCTAGCTAATTGGCTCACTTGTACCTCTAACTTAGATATGGCTTGGGTGCTAGCATTTAAGATCTGCCTATCTTGAGTCATGGTTTGCATGAAAGTTTGTTGCGATTGAGCCAAATTAGTGGTGGTTTTGAGAAGCGCATCGAGACTTTTCTCCAACGATGTAAGTCGCTTATCCGACTCAGAAAAACCGGGAGGGTGGGAAGGAGCTTGAGTCGGATAAGGAGCATGATTTTGAGGGGAGAAAGAATTCGCGTGAGGTTTATGAAAAACAGGTGGTTGAGAATGGAAGTTTTGGAACGAAGGAGGTTGATTTTGGAATTGTGCGGGGTGAGATTGTTGACCTTGATTCCAAGAAAAGTTCGGGTGATTTTTCCAACCGGGGTTATAAGTAGGAGCATAAGGATCATTTCGAGGACCCGATTGGAACATCGCATTGACTTTTTGAAAGTCTTGAGGATTTTGTATCCCTTGACTGGTCGAGTTAAAATTTGAGCACATGGATACTTGGGAAGGGGACCCGTTGGTTTCTAAGGCTTCTAAACGCCGAGTAAGAGTGGCTAATTTAGCCTCGGTCGCGATAGAGTTACCAACTTGATGTAGCCCTCTTTGATGCATGGTAGCTATTGAATCGTTTGATTTCTCGGGCTCTCGAGTGGGCTCCCTAGTTGATTCCCACAGCATAGTCTTTTCCGCGAACTCTTCGAAGAAGTCCCATCCCTCGTCCTCGTCTTTTTCCATGAATTTCCCCTGGCACATAGATTCCAACAATGCGGTTGTTGAACCATCTAAGGCCTCGTACACAATCTTACAGAGCCTCCATTTTTCGATTCCGTGGTGGGGACATTGGGATAAAAGATTTTTAAAGCGGTCAAAACACGTCCAAAATGGTTCGTTGAGTTTTTGACGGAATTGATTAATCTCATTAGTGAGTTTCGTAGTCTTATGGCTTGGAAAGAATTTTTTTAGAAAAATGACTACGAAACCCTCCCACGTGGAAATCGAATTGACAGGTAGACTATACAACCATTTTTTTGCATTATCTTTTAGAGCGAAGTTGATTAGTCTAAGTCGTATGGAGTCCTCGGAAAGTTGTTGGAGTTTTTGTAAAGCGCAAACTTCCTCGAATTCATGTAGAAAAAGATAAGGATCCTCACCGTCACTCCCGCGAAAAGTAGGTAACATGCTAATTTGATGACCTTTGATTTCGAAATTGTTAGCACTTACGGGAGGTAGGGTGATGCAAGAGGGTTGGGCTGATCTGGTGGGGTAACAACGATCCTTTAACGAAACTGCCATGGTTACTACGGGGTCAAGAATTTCGACGGGTTCGGATTCCGAAGAGGATGAACACTCAATTGGTCTCACTAACCTAGAAGAATTATCTCTGACCCAAGTAGTGCGCATGAACCACGAAAGGAAACACGTAGCAAGTAAGTACGAAAGATTAAAACACACAAAAAAAATAAGGGTGTAAAATCAAAAGAAAAATTCTAAACCTAGGTTCCCTAATAAAATAACTAGACCTTGCTCCTAACTGTAAGGACCACCAAAAACTCGGTAAATCAGAATTTATTCGGACCGATTTGGCCAGATTAGAGCAAGCATTGCCAAGAGGCCAAACTCGTCACTTAGACACCAAATCTTAATTGGCCAGGTAAGCTTTCGCTTGCCTCGACACCAAAGAGTCGGAATAATTAATGATTACTTCGTTTCTTAGGTACCTTCCTAATTGAGCGCGAAATTTCTAGGGGCCAACGTCTAATTAATTTTATTAAAGGCTTGGTATGCAAAATGATGGATTAAATTGTTTTTGGGCCAAGGAAAGAGTGATGAAATCCCTCCCCTTATCTTTTGATGGGTTTTGCCCTTAAAATTTATTAGAATGAATGCAACAAACAATGAGATATATACGAAAGCGGTAAACAATTACGGATGCTTACTCTACGTGTTTTAACTAAAAGAAAGAAGAAATTTAACGTACCTTTGGGTCCTCCAGCAATCACCACAATTTATAAGGTACGAAAAATTAAAAACAAGAAAACAAAATCTAGATAATGTGCCTTAAGTGATTAGATGCATGATGCAACAATTATGTATTTACAACTAAATTTTTTATTTTTTCAATTTTCAAATTTTTGTGATTTTCAATTTTTTTTGATTTTTTTGTGATTTTCTAAAAATAAAAATGCGAAAAGAGTGAGATACGGGTTACCGAAGCACGCTTTCCAAAAATTCCGATTAATTCCAAGCTCTGTGAAAAGATTCCCGTAATTCCAAACTTTCCTAAAAAAATGAGATAAAAAATTAGACAAGTAAAACTAATTCGAAAAATTAAAAATTATGGCACGAAAAATAATTATAATCCCCGGCAGCGGCGCCAAAAACTTGATGTGGCGGAAATGATACAATTAAAATCGCAAGCGCACGATCATCGTTTTAGTATTTAAGATTCGATCCACAGGGAATAATATTTTCGCAAAACCTTAACTTCTAATTTAATCAAATTAGAACAATTTTGGGATCTTTGTAAATTTAGAATTTAATTACCAAAAGAAATTTAAATTATTTTATTTGATTTTTAAAAGAGAAATTAAATTAATCTAATTTAAACTAAAACTGAATTTTGAATTATCACTATTTAAATTAAAAATTGATTTTATTTACGAAAAATTTTAATTAAAATTCGGCATGACTTATTCGAGTATTTAACTAGCCACAAATGAAATCAATACAATAATTTTACCGAATTTAATTACAAATCACACAACAAAAATGACCTGATTTATCACAGCATTATCACAAACTGGAAATGGATATTAAGTACAAAACCAAAACAATTTTAACAGAGCAAAACAGTTCCTTCGAACACAAAACCACGACTCACTGCACATCCAACCAATTCGAACGCTGCAAATTCAGTGAAAAACTAAAGACTTGGACAGAAACAGTCGACAATGCTATTTGACTCGGTTGAAACAGTGACTCGGCTATTCAGAAAAGAAATCATACGATCACACGGCAAAGAATACAGCTACAAAACAATCATTCAACATTACCCAAAACAATGACTCAAACACTTGACTTCGTAGCAGAACAAACTCGGAAAATCAGAATTTGAACACACAGAAAAACGCAGCAGGCTTGAAAACAAAAACAGGATTTCAACTAATAAAAACTCATACTCAATCATTCAACACAATGCTCCAGCAACTCTTAACAGTGAACAACAAAACTGCAGAACCCAAAAAACAGAACATAGATATAAACACAAACTCAGCTTGGCCAACAACTTACTCAGAATTTGACATGACTTAATAACAGAACGCAGAAAAATCAAGCAACTAAGTCTCACTCGGTAGCAAAGAAACTCTTAAACTAAGAACCAATACTTCAAACTTGGCAGGAAATCGCAGCAAAATGAAGAACAATGACTCGAACTAAACCACGAAACTGACTCAGCAACTCGAACTAACTTGGTAACACATATCGAACTCAGAAACAGGTGAACATAACGTTGAACCAAAGAAGAAGAAAAACAAAACCAATCCACACTCAGAAAATTATCAACCGAAGTCCACTCAACCACATACTCTTGAACAATTCTTGAACATAAACTAAAAATCGGAAATTGAAACAAAGATGATCTTGGAATTTAACAAGAAACATTAGATTACACGAACGAAGAATAACATAGTCGAACTCATACAACTAACTCGGCAATCACAGGAATAAACTACACCTAGAATTCGGTACAAAACAGGATACTTATAATCAATTCAAACGACACAGCAAAACAGAGATTAATCGACAATAAAAGATGGGTTTGTTGGTTTGTGCGAATAAGAGAGGAAGGGGAAATGGGGAGTTGAGATTTTTGAATTAAGAAGAAGAAATAGTGCTGGTGTGAGCTCCGAAAATGGGAGAGGGAAGGATGGAGAGATGTGGGTGAGAGAGGCTGTTGTGCTAAGAGAATTGACAGGGGAGGTTTTTGTTAGTTGAAAGAAAGTGAAGAGATGGATGCGGGGCTTTGATTTGTGGAAGAAAAAGAAAGGGGAATTGGGCTTGTGACTTGGGATTAAACCGACTGAAAACAGGGGAGTAAGAAAAAAAAAATGGTTCGAATTTTTAACAATTAAAAACAAGTAAAACGAACTGACAATTTTATAAACCTAAATTTTTTTTTATTTATTAATTATACTAATACATAAAATATAAATATTAAATTTGCAATAGATGATAATACCCACAATAAAATTGAGATTTAAAGGGGCATTATTAATATTAAAACGAGAATTAAAATTACGAAAACAATTTCTTCAAATCGATACTTTCAATCCCGTGTGGTTAGCGTTGCTACTTTATCCACCCGAGAATTTACGAAAATAACGAATTAAAGAATAAGGAAAATAAAATGAAATAGGGATGCTAGAATTAAAATGAAAATTCAAATTGCATAAAAATACAAAGTGTTTACAAGGAAATATAGAAAATTACAACTAAAATTACTACAACATAATTCTAGTATGTAGGCTAATTGGTGTCTTACAAGTGAAGATGAGGAGGCTATTTATAGGAAAATTTTAGGGTTTTTGGTTGGTAAGGTTGAATCTTGACCATTGATTTAGTTTAGTGTTGGCTAGATCTTGGCCATCCATTTTCTTTGATAACAAAATGCACCACCACCCCTAGCTTTTCATTTTCTTTTTGTTTTGGTCCTTCTTCTTCTTCTTCTTTTTCTCTTCCTTGACCTTTATTTTCTTTATTTTGCAATTTCTTCAATTTTCTCGAATTTTCCTGAAATGCAACAAAATAATTTATTAAAATACGAACACAAGCAATAAAAAGGCAATAAAAATATGCAAAATTATGCACTAATCAAGTGTTTTCAGGGAGTGCTATTTTGGGCATTTTAATCAGAATTTGTGCCATTTTGGCACTTCACCCTTAAATTTCAGTAATTACATAATCTTCTCTAATGAACCGATTTTTTGTTAAACACAATTTTTTCGATTGAGCCGCTCTCTCGTTAAAACCGAAATCTCAACTTTAACATCTTTTATGAAGACTTACATAATGTGACAACCCGAATTTTCAAAATAAATTATTATTATTATTTTTATGAGTTGTGTTTAAAAATTATTATTATTTGTAAAATGCATATTAAATTGGAAAATTGAGACTTATTTCTAATTCCTTCTCGGTAAATCTTTAAAAATATTCTAGTATTTAATTATGCTAGAAATTTTATTTTTACAAATTAGAGTTACTAGTTTAAAATATTATCTAAGGTATTGATTCTGTATTGATTTTAAATGTTATTGGGCCAAGGCCCATTAGGTTAATAGTAGAACACACAGATACATACTGTTATGCCCAAAATTCGGTTCGAGTATTCTAAAATGGATCCGGGTCAGATACGGGTTCAATTTGGGGATTTTCATGATAAATTAGGGTTTTGGCATAGATTGAAGAAACCAGGCCGCGCCCTCATAGGGAGGGCGCGCCCTAATTGATACTTCCATATCAGAGATTTCTACTCAAGCTGGAATTCTACTCAAGATGGAATTCTACTCAAGTTTTTATAGTTTTTAATGAAGGATTCTACTTAAGCTTGGATTCCACTCAAGCTTGGATTCCACTCAGGCTTAAATTCCAATAGATATTGAAGAATTCCCTCCTGTCGTATCTCAGGAGGGGGATGTCCATCGCAGAAGGCCTCCAGGGGTTTTCCTGGATATAAGGACCCTTCTTAGACACTAAGGGCGCGCCCTAAGGTGGAAAGATGGGGACTTTCTGGTGTGTGCTTTGGGAGCTCTGTTCCTGTAGCCAATGGGCGCGCTCTCATTGGGGAACTTTGGAGTAATCCTGCACTTTGCACCCAAAAGCTCCGGATCACCTGTCCTGCTATCTGGTGGGTGCTTCTCATTCGGGGGACAGGGATGCGTTCTGCACTTGGGGTAAACCACGGCTATACCTGCATCCTTGAAATCAAGAAATAGCTGGTAGCAGATAGGACTAGTCCTCGACGGGGGAAGTTTCCTTATCTGTGAAGTCTTGAGATCTTGGATGAGCCTTGGGCCTTTTGTGGTTAGGCCTCATAGTAGAACATTCCGGAAGCTAGACCGACAATCCAAGCCCAATTGGGTTTCTTGCTCTCTAAGAACTACGTGGGCTTGATCCTCTATAAATATAGAGGTACGTAGGCAAATTGAGGGGGATGGAAGCGAAGAGCTACGAGCCACCACCAATAACCCTCTCAATCTCAGCCCCCAATTCATCACAACCACCACACTCCGGCGACTTATCCGGCGAAGAACCACCATCATAGATCTTGATTCCGGCGACAGACCTCAAACTTTGTTGTTACCAAATTCCTCCGTCAACAAATTGGCGCTAGAAGGAGGGGTGCTGATTAAGATCATAATCCAAGGAGGATGGATTTCTCACCACGATGAAGGTTCTTAAGAAACGACAAGCAAGATCTAAGGAATAACCCTCGATAAGGTTGCAGATCTGCAGCAACGGAGAAGATCCAAGGATGGCGATTTCTGGCAGGGGGGTCGAACAAGATCTGAAGGTGAACTGATTTTTAGGCTGCTGCTGCAAAAAGATGGTTCCGGTTATCTCGAAGGCGGTGATTTCCGATCAGCAGCTTTGAAATAAGTTTTTCAAGGGGAGATTCCGAATATGATTCAAGGAAGAATGTTCCAAGAAAGAGACGCAATTATCGAGATCTCGTCCTCATCACGGAGGGCGCGCCCTCACTATCAGGATGCATCCTCAAGAAATCTGAGGGCGCGCCCTAAGGGTGGTATCCAAGGTTCAGATGATTTCCAACAAGTTATGGGAGAATTCAATGACTAAACACGCTCTCATCTCCAGGATGCCTCCTCCAGGTTACGATTCTCATCATGGTTTGAAGATATGGTCTCAAGTATGGCTTAATTGATGATGGGTCATCGATCTTGGAGTTAAAATATATGAAAATTCGTATGTATTGTGCTGCACGCGCTACCTACACTATTTGGGTCATATCTTGAGTTCTAGAAGTCTGATTTGGACGATTTTACAGCCCACGCGAAGCTTATTAAATTCTCGTTAACCCAAAGGTGTTACCATCAGAAGAATTTGGCTGGAATCAGTCCGAAACTGGAGAAGAAGGACAACTAAATTTTTAATAAAGAATTCTAATTGGTTTAGGAAACCTATTGGTAATTGGTTTAGGATGAAATCCACATCCTATTCTGAGAAGGAGGTTATGGTGAAAGTTAGCACATGAGAAGATTGGGATGCAAACACATGAAGATGGAATCTTACGTATATGAGACACAATTATCAGGAGTTGCATCTTTATCTCAAGGGGCGCCTACCAGTATTCTACTTTCAAGTGGAGAAATACATGAAGCTGCATATTCATCTTTCATCATCTCTGACAGGACATGCTCACATGAAGGAGGTTACGTCAATAGAAGCCTAAAAGATTTTCTAAAAAGGTGCCGCATCTCTTATCAAGGGCGCACTGCCAAGGCGCGCCACAAGGCGCACCCATGGAAGATGATATAGAAGAGAAAGCTGCAAATGGTGGGTTTTGTTAATTCAAGCAGAGCATTCCTCAAAAGATTATTAAGAAGCGCGCCTTCCCCTGACTGGGCGCGCCTCCAGGTAATATCCAACCTCTATATTATTTTGCTCTATATATTTATTGCATGTATAAAGTTACAGGGATTTACTTGATGAGAAGGCCTCCAGGGGTTTGCCTGGTAAGAAGGCCTACAGGGGTTTGCCTGGTGAGAAGGCCTACAGGGGTTTGCCTTGTGAGAAGGCCTACATGGGTTTGCTTGGCCAGAAGAAAGGGGAACACTTGGAATCGAGGCCCCGTGATCCACAGCGCGTGCCCCCTGATTACAGGTCGAGGCCCCTTGGACATGAGCGAGCCCTTCCTCAAGGTCGTGGTCCACAGCGCGCGCCCCCTGATTACAGGTCGAGGCCCCTTGGACACGAGATAGCCCTGCTTTGAGATTTTGTTGGAAGAGAATGAAGCCGAAGATGTAGGAATGACGTTGACAAGCCTAATCACCAAAGTGAGGAATAGCCCTTGACATATTGCTGAGGGCGCGCCCTCATGAAAGGCCCTACATTTGTTCTCTTGGTTTCTTGTAGTGCAACTAGTGGAAGAGAGGGTGAGAATCCTCAACCTCAGGGAAATGCTCTACATCAAGACTTAGCTTCAAGAAAATGCTCCAACATAGGAAGCGCCCTCAAGGAATTCTCCCTCAGAGGATCTTTCTGGTTAGGCCGCGCCCTCAAAGAAAGATGCAAATTCTCAAGCGGACTCCAGTATATACGAGGATAATTTACTACTTGGACTCCAGAAGGAAAAAAGCTGTTGAGTTGCGGCCCCACGAACCATAGTGTGTGCCCCCTGATCATCAGGTTGAGGCCCCAAGGTCGTGAGCAAGCCCCTCTATGAAGAAACAATACTTTGCTACAGAGGACGCGCCCTCGTATCTACAATGACCTGGAAGATAGGTATCAGGGCGCGCCCTAACTTAACAACCTCATGTTGTGGCTTCGTCTGCAAGTATGATCGCAACGATCTATGGCATATCTTTTGTTTGAAGAAAATTGTATTGATGTGCGGCCCCATGAATCTTAGGATGTGCCCCCTGATAGGCAGGTTGAGGCCCCAAGGTCATGAGTGAGCCCCTCTACCCAAGAATGACATTCATCCGGACTAGAAGAGACTTTGTCATTGCCCTCATCCATATAGGGCGCGCCCTAAGCAACAGGGCGCGTCCTCAGCAACTCCAACGACTCTCTCTTAAGGAATGATATTCTGATGCTGGGGGGTAGTATTGATGCACCTCCCTAGCCCTATGTATACATGTATTTCATGATAATTTGTGTGAACAGCGGAATACCCCCACGAGGATGCCTCTTCGTGAGATGCCTTTCATAGGATGCCTCCTTGTGAGATGCCTCTTCGTGAGATGCCCTTTGTTGGATGCCTCCTAGTGAGATGCCTCTTCGAGAGATGTTGGATGCACTCTTTCTACCAGAAATTGATTGAAGTAGAACAATGCCAGAATAGTAGACTACAAGGTAAATTAATTACCTCCTAGTCTAGGGGGGTAGTCCATGTACACTTTCCCTAGACTTAGTTGAGTGAAATTTTCAACTTTTTCGAGAATACAAGATTATGCTTGTAGGGAGCGCCCCGAAGGGTGAGTTTGAATAGTTCTCGTCAATGGAGGATGCGCCCTTGAGTAGAAGATTCGATGCGGAACTTTTTCTTGTAAGCATGCAAGCTTTCCCTCTTTTGAGGACGCGCCTTCTATCACCACATCCTTTTGAAGCTCTAGTGCAATTCTCTTAGATTTGATGGATGCAGCCTCCGAACTCTAAAGTCATCAATCCACTTGACAGTATCTTGATCAAATTTGGATATGTCTCACAATCAAGGTGGAGGTTCTCATGAAGAAAATGGTTATGATTTTGAAGATAGCTTGGGGGTAATCAAGCTCGTCACGAAGCTTATATTCCGGAAGAGATCCCTGATCCCCCACACTATTGTGGAAATCCGGCTACCGGTGGACAGCTGCCCATTCTTATTAGCAACGTGGAGTTGATGGAGCAGTTATATCATATGGGTACTGCCATAAATAACTTCGGGGCAAGATTGGATTCAGTGGAGCTAGAGCAAGGAAGTAGGAGAAAATCTCGGAGTATTCCACTAAATCACCGTCGAACAGGGAAAGCTTTTCAAGTTGAGGAAAGCTCTCGAAGAGGTGAAGAAGTGCAAGAACGGAGGTTTCAATTGTATGTCAGATGTTCAAGAGAGAGTGCGCCCTCATCCTCATCGTTCCGGGCGCCCGCTAGTGAAATTCAGCGGGATGAAGAGAGAATGTCTAGGGATAAGAAAGATTTTGCAAGCTTGAAGAAACTCTTAGGGATGATGATCTAAGGATGGTACTCTTTGAGCATCAGAAGAAATAGAAGCACTTGGAATTGAGGCCCCGTAATCCACAGCGCGCGCCCCCTGATTACAGGTCGAGGCTCCTTGCACATGAGCGAGCCCTTCCTCAAGATGGTGATCCACAGTGCGCGCCCCCTGTTAACAACAGGTCGCGGCCCCTTGGACTTGAACAAGCTCCTCATCATGATAATACTGGAAGAAGAGGAAACCGTTATGACGGTGATAGAAGAATGGAGTTATATCGAGGAAACGGGCAACCGCGTAATCAGGGCGCGCCCTCTGGTGATAGGTCACCTCATATCCATCAGATTCCCTCAAGCACCTCTAGTGAGTCCAGGTCGAGGACGCGCCCTCCCTCTAAAGGAAAGAATCAAGGAGGTTCTTAGGGGAATCCACGACCTCAGAGGAATCCACATATTGAAGAGAATCCACAAGCTCAAGGTCAAAAGGAACAAACTCAAACTCAAGAGGTAATTCTCACACAACTTCATGTCGGAGTTCCAGGAAATGCTCAGACGACAACTCAACCTTCACCCTTGGGGGGGGTACTCAAAACAACTGTGCCACCAAATAGTCAAAATATTCCAGGTGTGGGCATTTTTAATGTCGTCGACTTGAAGAGGCTTCTTTCTCACTTTTACTGAGGAAGAATCTAAATGGGTATACCATCCACACAATGATGCTCTGGTGGTGGCAATCCAGATTGGATCCAAGAATGTGCATCGGGTTTTTGTCGACAATGGGAATTCGGTGAATATCTTATACTATGGCACTTACAAGAAGTTGGGACTTCTGGATAAGGATATGATTCTAGACAATGGATGGATTTATGGTTTTTCGGGTGAGTCTGTGAAAGTTATGGGAACTATCAAGCTACCGGTAACTCTTGGGGAAGGAGCTCTTTCTGTGACTCAGATGATGGATTTTATGATTTTGGATGTGGAATCATCGCATAATGCTTTGGTAGGGCGCCCTTTGTTGAAGGAAATGAAGGTTGTGACTTCTATCTACCATCTTGCAATGAAATTTCCAACACCCAATGGAGTAGGAACTATTCGAGGATCCCAGCATGATTCGAGGGATTGTTATCATAAGGCAATCAAAGGGTTTAGAAGACAACGAGATGGAGGGCGCGCCCTCAGTGAAAGTAGTTCATTATCTTGTCCAAAAAGCAAAAGAGGAAGCGCCCCCTATCAGGGCGCGCCTTGGGAAATTGCATAAGGAAAGTGCCCCAGTTCTTGGTGATCTTCAAGAAGGGATTCTGGAAGAGATTGAGGAAGATTCGGAGGACGTCATCTCCATCAATCTTAGAGGTGAGCAAGTTGAAGGTAGGCGGATGTTGCTTGAAGGCTTGCTGCATACCCTTGTTGAGGAAGACTTCCCTCTAAAAGAGGACGTGCCCTCCAAGGATGGTGCCATGATTGAAGACCCTCGAAGTCTTGATTTTGATATTGATCGAAGAATTCCTCAACCGGTGGAAAAGACAGATTCGACAGAAGATACAATCTCAATGTTGGTGGATGCTAGAGATTCAAGTAAAATTTTGAAGATCGGTTCTTAGTTGAATTCTGAGTAGAGAGATATGCTCACAAGCTTTCTTTTGACAAATTGAGATGTTTTTGCATTGGAGTCATGCTAGTATGGTGGACATCGACCCAAAGGTCATGTGTCATCACTTGAATATAAATCCTGACAGGAAGGGTATTAGGCAGAAGTGACGCCCAGTAATTGGGGAAAGAGCTATTGCATTGAAGGAAGAAGTTGATAAATTGTTAAACGTTGGCTTGATTAAAGAGTTTTACTACCGGAGTGGCTAGCTAACCAGGTTCTCGTTATGAAGGTTAATGGGAAATAGAGGATTTGTGTAGATTTCACTGATATAAACAAAGGCTTGCCTAAAGGATAGTTTTCCTCTTCCTCGGATTGGTCTGTTGGAAGATGCAACAGCACATGTTTTCTTGAGTTTCATGAACGCTTATTCGGGTTATAATCAGATTTCCATGTATGCACCTGATCAAGAGCACACCTTTTCATCACAGATAGAGGATTATACTGTTACATTGGAATGCCCTTTGGCTTGATTAATGCAGAGGGAACTTGAAAAGACCATGGAAGTGTATGTGGATGATAGCTGAAGGGGTCCGTACGTCATAATATCATAAGGCGCGCCCTCTGTAAATTTATATATTTAGCTTTAGGGCAAGCTCGGTGAGAGGTTTACACTTGTGCATAATATCTCTTGTTTCTTACGCCGAGTTAGCTCATGTAAGCTTAGAGATGTTGTGCATTTATGTTATTCCTCTACGAAGAAGCCAAAATTAGAGATGGATGCAAAAGCTTAGAGATGTGGATTGAAGAATTTCAGGACGCGCCCTCCGCATAGAATCTTGAAGATAAAAAGAATAAGGACGCGCCCTGGAGGAGAAAAGCTACATAAATTTTGGGTTTTTTGAGGAAAATTCCATATAACATCTTTGATTTCATATGGAATTGGGGGGTAGTTGTTATGCCCAAAATTCGGTTCGAGTATTCTAAAATGGATCCGGGTCAGATACGGGTTCAATTTGGGGATTTTCATGATAAATTAGGGTTTTGGCATAGATTGAAGAAACCAGGCCGCGCCCTCATAGGGAGGGCGCGCCCTAATTGATACTTCCATATCAGAGATTTCTACTCAAGCTGGAATTCTACTCAAGATGGAATTCTACTCAAGTTTTTATAGTTTTTAATGAAGGATTCTACTTAAGCTTGGATTCCACTCAAGCTTGGATTCCACTCAGGCTTAAATTCCAATAGATATTGAAGAATTCCCTCCTGTCGTATCTCAGGAGGGGGATGTCCGTCGCAGAAGGCCTCCAGGGGTTTTCCTCGATATAAGGACCCTTCTTAGACACTAAGGGCGCGCCCTAAGGTGGAAAGATGGGGACTTTCTGGTGTGTGCTTTGGGAGCTCTGTTCCTGTAGCCAATGGGCGCGCTCTCATTGGGGAACTTTGGAGTAATCCTGCACTTTACACCCAAAAGCTCCGGATCACCTGTCCTGCTATCTGGTGGGTGCTTCTCATTCGGGGGACAGGGATGCGTTCTGCACTTGGGGTAAACCACGGCTATACCTGCATCCTTGAAATCAAGAAATAGCTGGTAGCAGATAGGACTAGTCCTCGACGGGGGAAGTTTCCTTATCTGTGAAGTCTTGAGATCTTGGATGAGCCTTGGGCCTTTTGTGGTTAGGCCTCATAGTAGAACATTTCGGAAGCTAGACCGACAATCCAAGCCCAATTGGGTTTCTTGCTCTCTAAGAACTACGTGGGCTTGATCCTCTATAAATATAGAGGTACGTAGGCAAATTGAGGGGGATGGAAGCGAAGAGCTACGAGCCACCACCAATAACCCTCTCAATCTCAGCCCCCAATTCATCACAACCACCACACTCCGGCGACTTATCCGGCGAAGAACCACCATCATAGATCTTGATTCCGGCGACAGACCTCAAACTTTGTTGTTACCAAATTCCTCCGTCAACACATACAACTCAGATACACAGCCGCATAATCAGTCGGGGGAGAGAGAATTGGGGAATGAGAGAAAAGAGATTAGGGATTTGAGATTATACATACATACATACATATATATATATATATATATATATAATCGTGTGTGTGTGTATACATAAGTGTGTGTGTGTGGGTGAACTCGTGTGCGCAGATGGGAGGGAAGAGAAGCCGCGCGACGGAGGCGTGGTGCCGGCGGCGCTGTTCTCCGGCGAAGCCACGTGTTGGCGCGACTGCAGCAAGGGGTGACTGGTGTCGCGTGGGGGAGCAGCTAGGCATAGAAAAACGAGAGAGAGAGACCAGTAGAGAGAGAGAGATGAAGGAGGGAGAGATTTTCCGGCGAAGGGGAGGTGTTTTTGATTGCTTTAAGGTTGTGTTGATAAGGTAATCCTTAACCAATAATCTTAAATTCCTTCTTGAATCTTGATTTTTCTTTCTTAATATTCAGATTCTATATATTTAAGCATGCCTACAAGTTGTTTGATTTATTGTCTCAAAGAAGTTAAGCATGATTCTTAGTTTTGATTATGAAAATCCCAGCAACTGCCCTGTTTTGTGCTGTAAGTTCGAGATAGTTAATGACCTTATTTGGTCTTGGCTATAAAATATGAATTATGGCTTGTGGTTTCTAGTTTGTGTAGGAGAAAATGGTGCGTAGTTTGAGTTAACGAGCAAGGAGAAAACGTTGTTTTAGTAACTGCTGTTCATAAACTTCGCTGCTCTCGGGAATTGCTACTTTGGAAGTCTGTTTCACCTAGTTAAACTTGTTCTTTTAAGTTGAAAATTTTACTGAGTATAGGGGAAGGAATTATAAAGATTCCAGAAAAAGATTTGCACAAAAATATGAAATGTTCGATTTATTAAAAATGCTAGAGTGTGACTGGTACAGGAGAATCTGCCCTTGTGCTAATGGTCGTAATTAGATTAGTATGGTGAATTTTTTTTTATATTGTTTAATTGTGGTAATTTAACTAATAAGTGTTGTAATTTAAATTGATATAAATTGTGAGATTAATTGTGGGTTTGAGTATATGTTTTGATGATTATTAATGGTTAATTGTTGTTGTTGGGTAATACTTTCGGAAGTGGAATTTGAGGATTTTGGATATAAGTCGAGTTTGAGTAATTATCGAAATTTGTAATTCTCGAGTACTTGGTATTGATTAGTAAGTGGTTACTAATTTACCTTGATAATTGTTAGTTGCATAATGTGTGAGTTAGTAATTGTGAAATGTTAATTGTTATATGCTAATTGCTAAAGTGTAATGGAATTGGTTTGAGTTGTGGTCATTAGTGGGTAATTATCAGTTGTCGTATAATTTGTGGAGGTTATATGAGTTGCTAGTTGCATATGGTGATTGGTAGTGTATATGGGTTAAGTATGGTAAGTAAGTTATAAATGTTAGTTATTATCTTTCGGGAGTTCAAATTGGGATTTTTGGAGAATATTAGAGTATTAATAATTTGGATTATTGTTGGTTTAAATAACATGTTATGTGATTCACGTGTAATAAGTGTTAGTGAGTCATTAAGGTGACCAACTGATTTCTAAATTGAGCAAATGGTAAGTACGGGAAGACGTGATACATGTTAAATGTCAGAATCTTATAATAATTAGAACTGTGCTAGGGGTTATGAGAAGATCACAAGTTTTTAAATGTCAATATTTAAAGGACTTGTGTAATTCTTTTCGACTGATCCCTAGGGCTTACGAATATCCATGATTAACTATCACGGGTATAATTCATATACTTATGTGGTGTGATCATCGATATAGCGTAAGTAATAGTTAGTGCTAGGGGTTGTTCCCTAGGGCTTACGAACATCAATGATTGATTGTCACGTGTATCATTAAAATACGTGAGAAATACGATCATTGGTGTAGCGTAAGTAGTAGTGTAATATAAATCATTATGTGCTATGTGCCGCATGTCAGGGCGGATACTTTCTTATGTGTTTATTTTATGTTGCTGCAAGTTGAGGCAGCTTATTTTTTTTTGCTAAAACAGGGTTGTATTGTAATTGAGGGGCTGTGCCCATAGTCCGATAAACGAATAGGTCATGCCGAAATTTTTCGAAAATCTCCTGCATTTTAAATTTATTTAACTTATTTGACTTTAATGGTCTAAAGGCATGTTTTGGGGTGCTAAATGTTTATGTATATGTGTCAAGGAATTCATTTCGAGGATTAATTGTGTCTTGGGGTTTAATTTGTCTATTTATGTATTAATTTGAGGATAATTGTTGTCTCGAGAATTTATGTGCTCTGTTGAAGATTAATTGTGATTTGAGGATTATCTATTAAGTATTTTGTGTCATAGAATGTCAATGGCATTATAGTGGTATATGTTAAGTGGAGTTGATTAAGTGTTATAATTGTTTGAGGTGATTAACACCAGGAATGTCCACTTTATAAAGGGGACCCTTCCATTTGTTTTCTTTACTAAATGTGTTATGTGTACTAAGTGATAATAGAATAGTCAACTATAGGGAGGACACCTATAGTTTGACTTTATATGATTTAGTGACATTCCAAGTTGTGTTTACTCGAGATACGAGGTAGGACTGACACGTCTCGTAACTATTTCAGTACCATTAGGGTATGAACAAGTTGGAACGACGTGCATCAAATAGGAAAGATTGAGGCGTCGTATGAAGAAAGGTAAGCTACCCCATGGAATTGCTTGGACAAGGTGCGAAGGATTTATTCGCGGTTTTCTGCTTTATGCTCAGGACCAGAGGCAAGTTTATCTATGCATACTCTATCGTTCAGAGTATTCGTATTTTAAAATATATGAAATGTGCGAACTAGATTTAAATCCATAATTGCAAATTATTTACTTTATGCTCTATTGTTCAGAGTATATCCTATATTGAAAGTATGTTGCATGTATTGCAAGACTACTAACCGTGCTCTTTCTTTCAGAGTATGCATGTTTTTAAAATATCTATGATGAATGCTCTAGTGTAATATTATGCTTTCTTAAAAATGAGAATTCTGCAAATGCTTTATTTAATCTCGTAAATTCGCGAGAAATCGCTCAAGTTATTTACCAGTTTTATAATTGCTTTCAACTTATCGCAAGCATGTGATTCTATCCCTTGTGTTACAAAAGTTTACAATTGTTCTTCACCCTATAAGAACTGTTTTATATTCTGTTGTGATTATGACACAACGTATTTAGAAGTTTCATTCCGTATCAGGTCGTTCTTATTATCTCAAGACGACTCCACAAGATTTATTCTGACCCGCGAACCTTTCTTGTTCAAGGTTGCTACTTTATTGTCTTGAATTGACATATTGTTTGTGTCAATACAATAAATTAGTTCCTTTTGAGATTATTGTGACGGCCTATTGTCCAGGTCGGTTTTGTACAAAGTGTAGACTGGCGATCGGCCAGAAGTGAATATGAATCCAAATCAATCAATTTTATTCGGAGGAATAATCGTATAATCCACTGGTCAACATGGGAGATGGCCCATGGGTTTCTTTCAGATCAACACGGGGAAAATAAACTCGTGGTATCGAAAGAGAATATTTATATTTTGGCACAAATGTTGCCAGGTTGGCTTTTCAACCACCTTTACGCTAGCAGAATGATATTGTGGTACTTGCGACATAGTAGTGATCGTGCTATGGGGTATCACGGGAGTGCGGTACTTGCGACACAGCGGTTGATCGCGCTGTGGGGTATCGTAGAGGCGGAAGACCAGTATCTCAAGCTTTTCAATTTCAACTTCTTTATTCTGAGATAGATTGTTATTGTCTATCAGTAAGTGTTATCATTATCAAGACACATTGCCTGCAAATGAGAATCTTTCTGGATCAGAGTTGATCTCTTTTCAAAAGTAATTATATTTATAAGTCGTATGGAGTAGTAAAAATCATATTTTCATCGTTGAGAGTCAAGCGTCGAATCTTTTTGAATTGTTCTAAATTAATTCGAGATTCAGACTGTCGTTGAAGCAATTGTTGCACAGTGACTGTTAAAAATCGAGAATGAATTGAGATCTTCTCAATTATTCAACTCATTACTGTCAGGCCGGTTCGGCATCTAGGTATATGGATGCCTAGTGGACAATAATGAGATTGTAATAGTTGCGAACTTCTTGAATGTTTGTTTAATTGAGAGTTGATGTAGCTTCGTTAATTTCTTAAATGTTGTCTCTTAGTAGCTGAAGCATCTGTTGCTCAGTTATTCAAAGTTTTGATCGGAAATCGCTATAAAAATTGTTGAGATAAATATCAAAATTGTTTATAAAGCTGTCGAGGTGAACTTCTTGTTGAATTCTATAAACCTCTTTCCTATTGAAAAATTATCGTTATATTTTGAGTGAGTTGTGGTAGTATTTTAGTATACTCTATTATATACTTGCTGAGCGCCTCTTTCGCTCATTCTTGCTTTTGTTTAAATCTTATTTTACAGAGTTAGATAGTGGATGCAGTTGACTTAGTTTAGCTCGAAGCAGGACAAGTCATGGATCGAGTTGATGTTCGGCTCAGAGTGATTCTGTATTTTGAGTTTGTCTACCAGATGTTTAGTTAGACTGGTATGGTATTCATGTTCCTGAGTTGTAATATTTGTTGTATTAGAATATTGTGGTTGATGTATACCTTATGTCAAGGTGATACTAACAACATAAGACTGTATAAGAGATTGTTGTACCAAGAGTTGTAAGTTATTATAAGTGTTTTTGGATTTCTTGTTTCCAAGTCTATAACCTGAAAAGATTCTTGGTAGTTAGGGGTCGGATGTCATGTTTTAGATTTATTATTGGCAGTTGATTGTTTGGTTGCTAGGTTTTCCGCGGTAGCGACCCATATCCCTGACCCCGGATTTGGGGGCGTTACAGAATGGTATCAGAGCAAAGGTTATAGAAACTAGAAACAAGTGAAAGCGTAGGATTATATATATAGTTATGTGAGGGTGTCCAAACTCACATAGAGTTCGTGTTGGATTATCGGATATATTCCAATGAGTAAGTCGAGATTAGGATTCTACCTTAGGATGATGGTTCCGAGCCGAGTAGAATTCCTTGCGATTGGAGATTGCGGTAGTAGAGTCTTTAAAGACTGCTATGAGTTGTTATCGATGTAGGGTATCGTGTATCTTAAGACGTTGCGAAGAGAGTTTAGAATTGATCGATCGTTCGTCAGAAGAGCCGACCGAGGATGCATCTGTGGAGATCGTGACAATATTCTTTTTCATCCATAATTTATTTGATACTCCTTCATTGGAGGATTGTGTTAGAAGATATATTCCGTCTTCTAAGTTATAGTTCTTTTAAACATTTGTATTCACCCGAATGTTGGGTTTCGATTGTGTCAGAGGCTGTCATGATACCTATTTTTCAGGTTTTTCTGAAGCCCTGACAGGTTTGTTCAAAATGAACTTCCGCCTTAATTTTTCTAATGGTGGATAAATTTTATTCGTGGTACAGCACTACTTGCTCGTCATGTGCTAGTATCCTCTTCCGTTAAATCTTTCTTTCGGGATTAACACCTTTGGAATTTGTTTAGTTTTGTCCAAGGTGTAAGTTTGAAAGTTTCTTGCTATAAGATGCTATTTATTTATTTAACCAGAAATTTCTTTCCAAAACTCCTTACTCTAGCTCAGACAAACAACCCTATTATATAGGGGACACAAGTACTATCTGTCTGTGTGATAGAAGTTGGATGGGACGCCATCACTTGTGTGTTGTGCAATACAAGAAGGCTAATTACCTTTAGTAATGTCTTAACTGAGACACGCAACGTTGAGTTTCTTGGATCATATTGATCTCTCAGTTATTCTTTTGTAACCTTTAATGGCTGCCTCAAGCTTTTTAATCATGATCACATTGTGTGACATTCAAATTGATAAGGAATCTATTTTATTCAAGGATTCCGTCATTTCAGTTGTTTTCATTATTCTTTTGTGTCTTAACGAATGGCGACATGGTGTTCGTGTTCTAGCGTTGTTGCTCGGTAAACAGTTGAATAAGGAATAAATCGAGATCTTCCGATTATTAGGTTCCTCGATCGACATTGTACGTTGAAAGTGGAATCATGGCTATTAGGGATTTCTCGAAATTCTTTTCACGGTTTAACCCGAAGCACTATGGATATGAAGAATTGGAAATATGTGTACCGAATCGTCTGAGTCGCGAGATAGCGAGGTTGCGGGGATTTCCGTAGGCCTTGGGAATTTCAGTCGGAAAGAAGCGGTGCGTCTTAGAATCCCGTTCTTTCTTCTGCGGATTCCGGGGACGGAATCCTGTTAAGGAGGGAAGACTGTGACAACCCGAATTTTCAAAATAAATTATTATTATTATTTTTATGAGTTGTGTTTAAAAATTATTATTATTTGTAAAATGCATATTAAATTGGAAAATTGAGACTTATTTCTAATTCCTTCTCGGTAAATCTTTAAAAATATTCTAGTATTTAATTATGCTAGAAATTTTATTTTTACAAATTAGAGTTACTAGTTTAAAATATTATCTAAGGTATTGATTCTGTATTGATTTTAAATGTTATTGGGCCAAGGCCCATTAGGTTAATAGTAGAACACACAGATACATACAACTCAGATACACAGCCGCATAATCAGTCGGGGGAGAGAGAATTGGGGAAAGAGAGAAAAGAGATTAGGGATTTGAGATTATACATACATACATATATATATATATATATATATATAATCGTGTGTGTGTATACATAAGTGTGTGTGTGGGTGAACTCGTGTGCGCAGATGGGAGGGAAGAGAAGCCGCGCGACGGAGGCGTGGTGCCGGCGGCGCTGTTCTCCGGCGAAGCCACGTGTTGGCGCGACTGCAGCAAGGGGAGACTGGTGTCGCGTGGGGGAGCAGCTAGGCATAGAAAAACGAGAGAGAGAGACCAGTAGAGAGAGAGAGATGAAGGAGGGAGAGATTTTCCGGCGAAGGGGAGGTGGATTTGATTGCTTTAAGGTTGTGTTGATAAGGTAATCCTTAACCAATAATCTTAAATTCCTTCTTGAATCTTGATTTTTCTTTCTTAATATTCAGATTCTATATAGTTAAGCATGCCTACAAGTTGTTTGATTTATTGTCTCAAAGAAGTTAAGCATGATTCTTAGTTTTGATTATGAAAATCCCAGCAACTGCCCTGTTTTGTGCTGTAAGTTCGAGATAGTTAATGACCTTATTTGGTCTTGGCTATAAAATATGAATTATGGCTTGTGGTTTCTAGTTTGTGTAGGAGAAAACGGTGCGTAGTTTGAGTTAACGAGCAAGGAGAAAACGTTGTTTTAGTAACTGCTGTTCATAAACTTCGCTGCTCTCGGGAATTGCTACTTTGGAAGTCTGTTTCACCTAGTTAAACTTGTTCTTTTAAGTTGAAAATTTTACTGAGTATAGGGGAAGGAATTATAAAGATTCCAGAAAAAGATTTGCACAAAAATATGAAATGTTCGATTTATTAAAAATGCTAGAGTGTGACTGGTACAGGAGAATCTGCCCTTGTGCTAATGGTCGTAATTAGATTAGTATGGTGAATTTTTTTTTATATTGTTTAATTGTGGTAATTTAACTAATAAGTGTTGTAATTTAAATTGATATAAATTGTGAGATTAATCGTGGGTTTGAGTATATGTTTTGATGATTATTAATGGTTAATTGTTGTTGTTGGGTAATACTTTCGGAAGTGGAATTTGAGGATTTTGGATATAAGTCGAGTTTGAGTAATTATCGAAATTTGTAATTGTCGAGTACTTGGTATTGATTAGTAAGTGGTTACTAATTTACCTTGATAATTGTTAGTTGCATAATGTGTGAGTTAGTAATTGTGAAATGTTAATTGTTATATGCTAATTGCTAAAGTGTAATGGAATTGGTTTGAGTTGTGGTCATTAGTGGGTAATTATCAGTTGTCGTATAATTTGTGGAGGTTATATGAGTTGCTAGTTGCATATGGTGATTGGTAGTGTATATGTGTTAAGTATGGTAAGTAAGTTATAAATGTTAGTTATTATCTTTCGGGAGTTCAAATTGGGATTTTTGGAGAATATTAGAGTATTAATAATTTGGATTATTGTTGGTTTAAATAACATGTTATGTGATTCACGTGTAATAAGTGTTAGTGAGTCATTAAGGTGACCAATTGATTTCTAAATTGAGCAAATGGTAAGTACGGGAAGACGTGATACATGTTAAATGTCAGAATCTTATAATAATTAGAACTGTGCTAGGGGTTATGAGAAGATCACAAGTTTTTAAATGTCAATATTTAAAGGACTTGTGTAATTCTTTTCGACTGATCCCTAGGGCTTACGAATATCCATGATTAACTATCACGGGTATAATTCATATACTTATGTGGTGTGATCATCGATATAGCGTAAGTAATAGTTAGTGCTAGGGGTTGTTCCCTAGGGCTTACGAACATCAATGATTGATTGTCACGTGTATCATTAAAATACGTGAGAAATACGATCATTGGTGTAGCGTAAGTAGTAGTGTAATATAAATCATTATGTGCTATGTGCCGCATTTCAGGGCGGATACTTTCTTATGTGTTTATTTTATGTTGCTGCAAGTTGAGGCAGCTTATTTTTTTTTGCTAAAACAGGGTTGTATTGTAATTGAGGGGCTGTGCCCATAGTCCGATAAACGAATAGGTCATGCCGAAATTTTCCGAAAATCTCCTGCATTTTAAATTTATTTAACTTATTTGACTTTAATGGTCTAAAGGCATGTTTTGGGGTGCTAAATGTTTATGTATATGTGTCAAGGAATTCATTTCGAGGATTAATTGTGTCTTGGGGTTTAATTTGTCTATTTATGTATTAATTTGAGGATAATTGTTGTCTCGAGAATTTATGTGCTCTGTTGAAGATTAATTGTGATTTGAGGATTATCTATTAAGTATTTTGTGTCATAGAATGTCAATGGCATTATAGTGGTATATGTTAAGTGGAGTTGATTAAGTGTTATAATTGTTTGAGGTGATTAACACCAGGAATGTCCACTTTATAAAGGGGACCCTTCCATTTGTTTTCTTTACTAAATGTGTTATGTGTACTAAGTGATAATAGAATAGTCAACTATAGGGAGGACACCTATAGTTTGACTTTATATGATTTAGTGACATTCCAAGTTGTGTTTACTCGAGATACGAGGTAGGACTGACACGTCTCGTAACTATTTCAGTACCATTAGGGTATGAACAAGTTGGAACGACGTGCATCAAATAGGAAAGATTGAGGCGTCGTATGAAGAAAGGTAAGCTACCCCATGGAATTGCTTGGACAAGGTGCGAAGGATTTATTCGCGGTTTTCTGCTTTATGCTCAGGACCAGAGGCAAGTTTATCTATGCATACTCTATCGTTCAGAGTATTCGTATTTTAAAATATATGAAATGTGCGAACTAGATTTAAATCCATAATTGCAAATTATTTACTTTATGCTCTATTGTTCAGAGTATATCCTATATTGAAAGTATGTTGCATGTATTGCAAGACTACTAACCGTGCTCTTTCTTTCAGAGTATGCATGTTTTTAAAATATCTATGATGAATGCTCTAGTGTAATATTATGCTTTCTTAAAAATGAGAATTCTGCAAATGCTTTATTTAATCTCGTAAATTCGCGAGAAATCGCTCAAGTTATTTACCAGTTTTATAATTGCTTTCAACTTATCGCAAGCATGTGATTCTATCCCTTGTGTTACAAAAGTTTACAATTGTTCTTCACCCTATAAGAACTGTTTTATATTCTGTTGTGATTATGACACAACGTATTTAGAAGTTTCATTCCGTATCAGGTCGTTCTTATTATCTCAAGACGACTCCACAAGATTTATTCTGACCCGCGATCCTTTCTTGTTCAAGGTTGCTACTTTATTGTCTTGAATTGACATATTGTTTGTGTCAATACAATAAATTAGTTCCTTTTGAGATTATTGTGATGGCCTATTGTCCAGGTCGGTTTTGTACAAAGTGTAGACTGGCGATCGGCCAGAAGTGAATATGAATCCAAATCAATCAATTTTATTCGGAGGAATAATCGTATAATCCATTGGTCAACATGGGAGATGGCCCATGGGTTTCTTCAGATCAACACGGGGAAAATAAACTCGTGGTATCGAAAGAGAATATTTATATTTTGGCACAAATGTTGCCAGGTTGGATTTTCAACCACCTTTACGCTAGCAGAATGATATTGTGGTACTTGCGACATAGTAGTGATCGTGCTATGGGGTATCACGGGAGTGCGGTACTTGCGACACAGCGGTTGATCGCGCTGTGGGGTATCGTAGAGGCGGAAGACCAGTATCTCAAGCTTTTCAATTTCAACTTCTTTATTCTGAGATAGATTGTTATTGTCTATCAGTAAGTGTTATCATTATCAAGACACATTGCCTGCAAATGAGAATCTTTCTGGATCAGAGTTGATCTCTTTTCAAAAGTAATTATATTTATAAGTCGTATGGAGTAGTAAAAATCATATTTTCATCGTTGAGAGTCAAGCGTCGAATCTTTTTGAATTGTTCTAAATTAATTCGAGATTCAGACTGTCGTTGAAGCAATTGTTGCACAGTGACTATTAAAAATCGAGAATGAATTGAGATCTTCTCAATTATTCAACTCATTACTGTCAGGCCGGTTCGGCATCTAGGTATATGGATGCCTAGTGGACAATAATGAGATTGTAATAGTTGCGAACTTCTTGAATGTTTGTTTAATTGAGAGTTGATGTAGCTTCGTTAATTTCTTAAATGTTGTCTCTTAGTAGCTGAAGCATCTGTTGCTCAGTTATTCAAAGTTTTGATCGGAAATCGCTATAAAAATTGTTGAGATAAATATCAAAATTGTTTATAAAGCTGTCGAGGTGAACTTCTTGTTGAATTCTATAAACCTCTTTCCTATTGAAAAATTATCGTTATATTTTGAGTGAGTTGTGGTAGTATTTTAGTATACTCTATTATATACTTGCTGAGCGCCTCTTTCGCTCATTCTTGCTTTTGTTTAAATCTTATTTTACAGAGTTAGATAGTGGATGCAGTTGACTTAGTTTAGCTCGAAGCAGGACAAGTCATGGATCGAGTTGATGTTCGGCTCAGAGTGATTCTGTATTTTGAGTTTGTCTACCAGATGTTTAGTTAGACTGGTATGGTATTCATGTTCCTGAGTTGTAATATTTGTTGTATTAGAATATTGTGGTTGATGTATACCTTATGTCAAGGTGATACTAACAACATAAGACTGTATAAGAGATTGTTGTACCAAGAGTTGTAAGTTATTATAAGTGTTTTTGGATTTCTTGTTTCCAAGTCTATAACCTGAAAAGATTCTTGGTAGTTAGGGGTCGGATGTCATGTTTTAGATTTATTATTGGCAGTTGATTGTTTGGTTGCTAAGGTTTTCCGCGGTAGCGACCCATATCCCTGACCCCGGATTTGGGGGCGTTACACATAATAATTTTATCCATAAAAATTGAATTCTAAAAATAAAATAAAAAATTATGACATCAGTATTAAATTCTAATAGCTAATACAATCTTTTCTAGTGAACCGTATTCTCGTTAAATACGTTTCGAGCCGTTCTTATTTGGAACCTAATTCTAACTTCATTACATATTATTGATGACACTTATCTTATAAAATAACTTTTTCATAAAAATTAAAACTTTAAAAGAGAGTAAATTCCAACTTTTCCATTCTTTAAACTTTCTAATATTTATGGAGCTTTAAAATATGAAAATACATTTTATATCTGAGAATAGGAACCTGAGATGTATCTCACATAACTTCCCTTATACATTGAATAAAAACACTTAATGTTATAAAAGATTGTGCATATGAAAATAATATCAAAAAAATTGCGAATATCAAAAGTTGTATATATCAAAAAACAAAGGGATTTTATTCATATCTTATGAAAGTTACCTGAGAATTCCTGTATTTATTTACAGCTTTCACATGGGAATGTCTTTCTGTTATGTTAATACATCAATTTTTTTAAATACGAAAACTTTTAGTTATGGGAATAATATTGAATTTATGGATATATTTTTCTAATGCAAGTATAATTAACTTGTATAAAAAAGATAAAATAAAGGATTTCTAAGAAAATAATATATGGTTTTAAAAAATCATATAAGACGTTTCCCCATATTCTACTTCCAATAAAACATTTTGTTATATGTATTTTTTATATATTCAAACATCTTTTCTACCTCCAATAATTTTTTTTTAATTATACGTATTTTCTATAAATTCAAACCCTTCTTCTCTATAAATTATAAATTAGAAATACTATTTTACTTACAACAAAACTCTTAACTATATGTCTTACAAACACCTATTCTACTTCCAATAGAACTTTTAATTAGATGTCTTCCCTATAAATTCAAACTCTTATTCTCTAAAAATTTAAACACCTATTATGATTCTAATATGTTGAAGGATAGTTTTTTAGTTAATAATATTTAAAATCCTAAAATTATAAAAAATTCAAAATATATTTATCTTCTATTAAATGATCAATATTAAATTTTAAAATTCAACACGGTCTTCTCTAATGAATCGCTTTCTCGTTAAACACGGTTATTCTTATTCAGTCGCTCTCTCGTTAAGACCAAAATCCCGACTTTACATATATCACTTGTATAACAATGTTTATCCATAAAAATCGAATCCTAAAAATAAAATAAAATTTATAACATCAATATCAAATTCTAATAGCTAATTCAATATTTCATTGTGAGTCGTCTTCCCATTAAACACGTTTCGAGCCGCTCTCATTTGGGATCGAAATTCCAACTTCATTACATATTATTGATTATACTTATCTTATACAACAACTTTTTTCCTTAAAATCAAAACCTAAAATTAGAGTGAATTTCAATTTTTACTTTCTCTAAATTTTCTAAAATTTATGGAGTTTTATAAATGTATAATTAACTAAAATAAAAAATTTATAACTTTAGAAGATCGTAAAAGATGGCACCACCGTCCTTGCATTCTACTTCCAATAAAATATTTAATTATATGTATCCTCTATATATTCAAACACATATTCTACTTCCAATAGAATTTTTAATTATATGTTTTTTCTATAAATTCAAAATCTTATTCTCTATAAATTCGAATTCATATTCTACTTCCAACAGAACTTTTAATCATATGCCTTATAACTACCTATTCTACTTCCAATAGATCGAACTTCTAATTATATGTATTTCCTATAATGGTAGTCATAGAGGCATGTCTGTACAAATCAAATAACAAGCCTACTTGATTATAGTAATATTGTGTACCCCTTTGCTAGGGAACCTATTTAGTTAGATTTTCTTTTTTGTAATTGTACTTAGTAATAGGCATCAATTTCATCTGTGTATTATATAAAAAGTCACACAATAATTGTAATAACCACGAATTTTCGAATAATATTTTAATTTTGAGTCGAATTTAGAGTATCGTTTTAATTAGTCAGCGGGAGGAAAACGAACTATTTTTACCAAATATTTACATTAAATATTTTCATCATTATACCATTTCATTTTGTCCCCCATATTTTATTTCTTTTAATTTAATAATTACCACTTACCAAAACAATAATTATGTTTATACCACTAAATATTCTACAATGATTTTGCCCCCCATGTTTTAGTTTTTTTATTTAATTAAAACCCACTTATACAAAAAACATACACAGCACTCATTTTTTGTTATAAACAAACCGGCCACATCTTTATTAAGAAACAGGACATTTTTTTGTTGAAACCAAAACAAACAAACTCATCTACTCTCTCTTTATCAGAGAACAAAAATCTCGACCATATTCATTACACAATCAGAGTAAAAAGACCAAAACCAAAACGCAACCTCTCCATTTCCTTTTCTTGTTGAAATCGACTACCGACTGTCTCTTTTACAGTCAAAAAAAACTTGAATATATATATATATACAAAATCAGAGCAATCAACAGGTAGTATATTTGTTTTTTTTTGTCTTTTTTTTATTTTGTCAAATTCGGGTTTGAATTGATTGGTTGTGTTGTTCGGAATCGGAAAAAGGGAAGGGGGAAATCGCTGGTGATTGTTTGATTTTGGTGGGTGTTATTGTTGTGGTCGGAGAGGGGGCTGAGAGAGAGAGAGAGTCGAGACAGGGCAGAGAGAATGATGTTAAGTCGAGAGAGGAGAGATTGAGTCAGGAGAGAGATGGGTTGTTGATTGGTGGTTGGAATCGGAGAAGTGTCGTTGTTGGTGTGCGAAGCAGAAAGAGAGAGAGACGGACAAAGAGTGAGGGAGACGGGAGAGGAGACGACGGAGAACGAGCTGAAGGAGGGAGAGATAAGGCGGAGAGATTGAAGGAGGGAGACAGTCGAGAGATATTGGGTTGCACACACACAGAGAGAGAGAGAGAGAGAGAGAGAGAGAGAGAGAGAGAGAGAGAGAGAGAGAGAGAGAGAGATTAGCGAGAGAGAGAACAGAGGAGGGAGAGAGAGAGAGAGAGAGAGAGAGAGAGCAGAGAGAGAAATTGCGGAGAGAAAGAGAGGGGAAAGAGATGGTGGCGCGTGGGTCGTTGAGGGTATAATATCGCGAATTATTTTGTCTAACTGTTATAATTGGTTTCGTTAAAACTGGAATATTATAAAAAAAATGGTTGGTATTAAATAATTAAATGGTAATTGATGATTAATTAAATAGAATTAGTTAGAGTTTTTAAAACGTAAATTAGATATTTATTAATTGGGTAATTAAATAATAATATATTTTGATTTTGAACACAATTTTAGAGATTTATGGAATTGTTAATAAAAGGGGTATATTTGTGAATAACTAGAATAAAATATGTTTTATTTTGGAAAGCTGTTTTTAATATTTTCCGGTTTATTTCAATTAACCGGATCGGGTCAGATTTAATTTAGAGATTAATATTTTATAAATTAGAATTTGTGAGGTTGCTTAAAATTAGAATTCTTTGATAAATTAGTTTAAAAATGAGAATAATTATTTTGGGTTTAAATTGAATAAAACTGAATTGTTGAATTTTTCATTTTGAGTAAGAATTTAGATTTCCAGATATTAAAAATAGGATATATTCTCCAGATTTAATTTCTGTGTTCGAAGAAATATTTATTTATCCCGGAATTAATTTCCATTATTTATTCCGGAGATTTTTTATGAGATATTATATTATTATTAATTATATTATCGGATCGGGAATATTTTATTCTGAAGAATCGCTCACGTATTTCTGGTTGCCATTTTTAGAGAATAATTCTCGAGACGTAGATCGACGCCAAGTTCACGGGTAGAGTATAATTTTTATCTGCATTCATTTGCACTTCGAGATCGAGGCAAGTTCATTCCTACCCTAACTTTTGGAAACTGTGAATTTCTGTTCGTGTTATTTAATTCCTTAATTATTTTCGAGATATTATATGTTGAGATTTATCTGTTGCTTCGTATGATGAAATAATTTCTTTTGAGCATTATTTCTCGTTAAATATTATTATGCTGTTAATTTAGTTTATTGAGAATTATAATCCCTATAAGCGTAGAAATAATTTAGTTGCTATCGGGTCGATCTCATTAATTCGAGACGACTATTATTTTGATTCAGTGAAACTAATCTCATTCGTCTGAGATAGTTAAATTTATTCTTTTCGATTGAATTTATTGTACAAATTCAATCGTTATTTATTGATTATCTTTTAGTTAGTTCCTCGTTTGAACTAACCGATAGGAGTTTAAAAATTATAATTGTTAGAGATTTTTATTCGTCGATCAAGTGAAAAATATTCTATTTAAACGTTCATCAATGTTGAGTATTATAAATATTGAGAAGTACTATTTGTTCAGTACGACTCCCAATTACTTCAATCTTAAGACTATTCTCATAAATTCGAGATAGTTGATTTTATTGTCAAGGTTTGGCATTTCGTTTGTGTCAACCGATAAATTATTATTATTTAGAATTTACATCGGTCCATTGTTCGGATTGGTGGTAAAATCGAGTCAGACTGGCAATCCGCCAGATTTGTAAATATTTTCTGAAAGAATTATCTCAAGTTATCTGTACCCCAAATATTCGGGAATTCTGTATTCTACTGGTCAATTTTGGGCAAGAGGCCAATTATAGAGAAAGAGAGACTCGTGTACCATTTTACGGACCCGAGAATAATTAGGCACCTTGTTGCCTTGGTTGGATTGATAACCATTATGATGCTAGCATTCATACATATATATATTATTGTTGATATCGTATTGTAGCCGTGATCGGGCGAAGTGCGGTGTCATTGGAGGCCGGTATTCTTGGTTGGTTAGTTGATCGCCCCACCGAGATACCCCGAGAGGTGGAAGACCAGTTCATTCTTAAATCATGAGTTATCAGAGTTATATCAAATGAGTTATCGAGTATTCTGTTTCAAAATGAGTAATGAGTCTTTTGAGTATTCTGTTTTGAGATGAGTTTTGAGCCTTTCGAGTATGATATTTTCAAGATGAATTTGAGCCAAATCATATTGTGATATCCGATATTAAAATTTTGAGTATTTATTTCGGTAAACCTTATTATACTTATATACCGAGCGAGAAGAGAACTTGCTGAGAACTATAGTTGCTCATTCTTGATTTACAACATTTGTTTTCAGTTGTCAAGACGGAAAGAGGCGAGACGTCCAGCCAGGGCTATAAAGGCAAGGGGAAAGCGCAAGGCTATGGCGACAATAATTAGAAGATCCAGATGGAATCTTTATATTTCTACTGTTGTGAACTTTTGTAACATATTATTTCGAGATGTATCAAGTTGGATTGTACTATGTTGTGAAGACGATCTTGGACCTGCGGAGTGGGACATTTTATGCTCCGTTGTAATAAAATTTGGTATTGTTATTGCGTTATCATATTGAGACAATGTGACGACCCGAGTCCCCGGTCAGGGTGGATTTGGGGGCGTTACAATAATGCTTGAAAAAAGATCCATGGATCATGCCTCAAGATTGAAGAAAAAGGTTGAAAATAAACACAGTTGGAGTTGGAAGATTTGCCTAAGTACAAATTCGAGAAGTAATTTGTTCTATTAGAGAAGTCAAGAATTCGACATCTCAAGGATTCGATATGTGAAAGACACTATTCGATATCTCAAAAAGTCAACAAGTCAAAGCTCAATTCGACATCTCAAGGATTCATTATGTCAAAGACTCTATTCGAGAACTCAAGGAGTCAACAAAGTCAAATTTCCATTTGAGATCTCAAGGAGTTAATCAAGTCAAAGACAAATTCGATATCTCAAGGACTTCATCAGTAAAAAGGCATATTCGATATCTCAAGGATTCCATAAGTCAAGAAGCTATTCAACATCTCAAGGATTCCAGAAGTAAAGACTCATTCGAGAAGTAATTCGATATCTTAAAATGACTTATTCGAGAACTCAGAGATGTCTAGCAGTTTAAAAGTAGTTCTCGAGTCAAGTACTTAGCCAATTCTCGAATGCTTCAAAAGACAAATTATTGAAGATTCTCAAGTCAGAACATCTACAAAAACCAAGGCACCTGCAATGGTCCAATTATTACATTGTGCACCTTGCAAGCCTACAAAGAAACTTGGAGAGAAATTCAAGGAGAAACAGCTAAAGAAGTGGATCTGGTGAGTATTCAACACAAAAAGAAATCACATGATACCAAGTCTCACTAAAATAATATAGGCATGCTTAGAAAGGCAGTTTGTTTGTTACTAGTTTTAAAAAAATGAGATGTGTACATGTTCTATAAGTACACAGACTCATATCTTTAGTTGTTAAGTTTTTCATTGCACATTCAATAATATCTCTATAAGAAAAATGGAACTGAGAATACAATTTGTGTTCAGAGTTTGTAGTATACTTCGAATCTAACAAAATATTAGATTTAAAGTGAGTTTGTGTGTCGTTTTTATTTTCGCATTATTCTTATTAAAACATACATACTCAAGCTACAAAATTAAACAGATTCAAACACTTAAGCTTAAAGAAAAATCAAGAAAAGGTTGATAATACATTCACCCCCCTGTATTATCCAGGTGTATTTCATAATCAACATATAATTTTGAACTCTTCTCCTCTACAAATTCGAATACCTAACCTACTTCTAATATGTTAAAAGATATTTTTATATTTATTAATATTTAAAATCTTATTGAGAACATCTAAGAGGCACCACCTAACCTCTCGCGTATCCTCCTTTATATATATATATATTATTCGACTCATTTCACATCTTTATACACTTGATCTTGGTAAAAATTGCGGGAACGATCAGAATCTAGATAGTTATATTTGTAAAATAAAAAAACTAGCATAATAACCCGTGCGAGGCACGGGTCATCTTCTAGCAATTGAAATAAATTCGTACATTTTTACGATTTAAAGGTTATTTTTTAGTTCAATTGCACATTTTTCGTTCATACTTATTATAATATCACTACTTTAATTTATGGATCATTTTATTTATGCATAGATGAGATGCGCACTAAAAAAAGATATTTTGTAGCATATAAATATACTAGCGTAAATGCCCGTGCAAGGCACGGGCACGGAGATTTTGATCTACCGAATATTTTTATAGTTTTTTTTTTGTAATATTGTATACTTTTTTTTTTAACCAAATATTTTACAATTTGATTAGATTTCATAAAATTTGGATAAATATTCATATGATAATAATCATATGAATACTTATGATTGTTAAATTATTAATTTAGTTTTCAATTGCGTGAAATGAACTTTATCAAATTGAACATTTGAGTATAATATAAAAAATTATCTTAGTAAAATTATTCGTTTACAATAGAGGCGTATGTAAACTCATTGATTTTGTTATAAAAAAATGATCGTATATGTAAGAATATATTTTGAGACATATTACAAAATATCTTAATATTAAATAATAGTCATCCTTATACCTGTCTCAATCATTTTTTCTAAACATATACATTTATACACTTTTAAACTTAAATTTTTAGTTTTAGTCTAATATTTATTACACTATATAGATGTTCAATAAAAAAATTAGGTAAATTGAAATATTTTCTATATTACAATTTTGAATTATTTTTTAACTCGATTTTAATTATTTTTTAAAATATTTCAATCGATGCAAAATATGACAACCTTAATGACCCGTGCATGTATATGAAATCTAAGATCAATTTTTTTTATTTTATCTTATATTGATCTAATTATATATCATAACTCAACCATTATATATTATATTATATATTATATTGATCAATATATTATATAAAAATTCATACGTGCCATACTTTATAGTCAAGTTATAATCTAACTGATCATGTTAAATATTGTACTTTTGTAATATTTATGATTGAAAAATTTATATCTTTTTTATTTTAATTTGAATGTTAATTATATTTTTTTAATATATAACATATATCATATTTTTAGAGTTTTCATCTTTTTAACATAATTTCAATTATTCTTTCGTATATATTTAAATATGTATGTTTTAGATCAATCATATGTTTAAATCGTTGAAAGTCTAAATAGTTGGTAGGCTAAAACCCTCTAATATGACTCACATATTTAAAATTTTATATACGTAATGTGATGCAGTTATTAATTATGTATGGTTTGATAACTAAAATTTATATATTTCTTAAAATTAAATCTTATTTTTTATTTAAATAATTTAACATCTACATGGAGACGTATGTAAATAAATCTTTTTTCTTTTTGGACTCGGTTACATTATGTATAATCGATCTTTTTTTTTCTATATCAATTATTTAAAATGGCAAAAGAGAATTGTATAGTATGCTTAGTCGATTAAAACATATTTTAAAATTTTATCTATCCAATATTTTAAAAATAATATGAATCAACATTTCATTTACTAAAAAAAATGATGACACAAAAAGAGAAGGTTGGTGGTTTATCTTATAGGATTTTTAGACAAAACTCAGAATCAACTGTAGCACAATTGGTTAAGGCATGAGTTTGAAATTCAAATCACAATACAAGCATAATTTCATTATTTTTTACATAATTATTAAAAGATGGTCTTTTTGTAATATTTTAAAAAAATAAGGGTAAAATCGTAACTTCACACCCATTAAATTGGTAATCTTTGTCCTTGTGTTGAAGTTTAATATATAGTAATAGATAATAAAAGGATAGCATTTTTGCAATTTTTTAATTTACAGGAATAAAATAAAATTTTCACAGTTATTTTATTGACACTTTTCACCTTTGTGTTGTCTAACTACAGAAAAATCTAAAAAAAAAATAGAGTTTTATAAATAATACAATCTAATATTTTTATTTAACTCAAAAATTAAAACAAAAAAAAAAGTAGGTAAAATAAGAGGAGAATACGTGGTTTATCTATTAAGATTTTTAAAGTAAACACAAGCGATTGAGTAGCACACTGGTTATGACATGAACTTCTTTAAAAAAAGGTTTGGGGTTCGATTCTGGGTAACACAAATTTATATATTTTTTGTATAAATAATAAAACAATGGCATTTTTGAAATTTTTAACATAAAAGGGTAAAACCGTAAAATAAAATAAAATTTTATTTTACAGGAATAAAATAAAATTTTCACAGTTATTTTATTGACACTTTTCACCTTGTGTTGTCTAACTACAGAAAAATCTAAAAAAAAGAGAGTTTTATAAATAATACAATCTAATATTTTTATTTAACTCAAAAATTAAAACAAAAAAAGTAGGTAAAATAAGAGGAGAATACGTGGTTTATCTATTAAGATTTTTAAAGTAAACACAAGCGATTGAGTAGCACACTGGTTATGACATGAACTTCTTTAAAAAAAGGTTTGGGGTTCGATTCCTGGGTAACACAAATTTATATATTTTTTGTATAAATAATAAAACAATGGCATTTTTGAAATTTTTTAACATAAAAGGGTAAAACTGTAAAATAAAATAAAATTTTATTTTACAGGAATAAAATAAAATTTTCACAGTTATTTTATTGACACTTTTCACCTTGTGTTGTCTAACTACAGAAAAATCTAAAAAAAAGAGAGTTTTATAAATAATACAATCTAATACTTTTATTTAACTCAAAAATTAAAACAAAAAAAAGTAGGTAAAATAAGAGGAGAATACGTGGTTTATCTATTAAGATTTTTAAAGTAAACACAAGCGATTGAGTAGCACACTGGTTATGACATGAACTTCTTTAAAAAAAGGTTTGGGGTTCGATTCCTGGGTAACACAAATTTATATATTTTTTGTATAAATAATAAAACAATGGCATTTTTGAAATTTTTTAACATAAAAGGGTAAAACTGTAAAATAAAATAAAATTTTATTTTACAGGAATAAAATAAAATTTTCACAGTTATTTTATTGACACTTTTCACCTTGTGTTGTCTAACTACAGAAAAATCTAAAAAAAGAGAGTTTTATAAATAATACAATCTAATTTTTTTATTTAACTCAAAAATTAAAACAAAAAAAAGTAGGTAAAATAAGAGGAGAATACGTGGTTTATCTATTAAGATTTTTAAAGTAAACACAAGCGATTGAGTAGCACACTGGTTATGACATGAACTTCTTTAAAAAAAGGTTTGGGGTTCGATTCCTGGGTAACACAAATTTATATATTTTTTGTATAAATAATAAAACAATGGCATTTTTGAAATTTTTTAACATAAAAGGGTAAAACTGTAAAATAAAATAAAATTTTATTTTACAGGAATAAAATAAAATTTTCACAGTTATTTTATTGACACTTTTCACCTTGTGTTGTCTAACTACAGAAAAATCTAAAAAAAAGAGAGTTTTATAAATAATACAATCTAATATTTTTATTTAACTCAAAAATTGAAACAATAAAAAGCAGGTAAAATAAGAGGAGAATACGTGGTTTATCTATTAAGATTTTTAAAGTAAACACAAGTGATTGAGTAGCACACTGGTTATGACATGAACTTCTTTAAAAAAAGGTTTGGGGTTCGATTCCTGGCTAACACAAATTTATATATTTTTTGTATAAATAATAAAACAATGGCATTTTTGAAATTTTTTAACATAAAAGGATAAAATTGTAACTTCACAACCATTAAAATGGTAAACTTTGCCCTTATGTTCTCCTTTAATATATAGTAATAGATTTTATATGGTATTTACACAATTTCTTTTAAAGGAATGATAAAAAAAGACATATACTATCAATGTGAATAATAGTCATCATACATACTTTTCACATAAAAGCATTACACTCCTTAATATGTACTAGCTTAAAACCCATGCGATGCACGGATTTTTTTAATATTATATGATTTTTTTCATTAATTTGAATTAATTTTTTAAAAAATATCAATTTTGGAGGCTTAAATTTTTAAATGAGATGATTTGATAATAATTATATAAATGTCATCCGTGATATTTCTAAAAGAGGAGAGATTTTAGTTAGAAAGTATAGAAAAGATGATAGGGTTTAGCTGAAAAAGGTAATCGGTTAATATTAGTAATTATTAAATTATCATTTTATTTTATTAAATAGAATGCCCATGATATAATTGGAAAAGGAAAGATCTTAGTTTGAGAAAATTAAAAAGGTAACATGTTTTAGGTGAAAAGGGTAATTGATTAGTTTATAGTAATTATAATTTAATTATGTTATTATACTAAATAAATTTCACGTAATAATCAATGTTGCCAGTGATATTTCTAGAAAAAGAGGGATTTTAGTTAGAAATAATATAAAAAACGATATGTTTTAGCTGAAAAAGGTAATCGATTAATTATTAGTATTATAATATTATATTTTATTCTATTAAATAAAACTGCTCGTCATGTAATTAGGAAAAGAGAGATTTTAGTTAGAGAAAATACAAAAGATAACATGAAAATTAAAAAGGTGACATGTTTTAGGTGAAAAAGATAATTGATTAGTTTATAGTAATTATAATTTAAATATCTTATTTTACTAAATAAACTTGCTAGTAGTGTTTTTATAAAATGAGAAATTAATGTTGTCCCTGATATTTCTAGGAAAAAAGGGAATTAATTAGAAAAAATAGAAAAGGTTATACGTTTTTGCTAAAAAGGTAATTAGTTACTTATTATTATTTTATTTTTATTAAATAGAACCGTCCGTGATATAATTGGAAAAAGAGAGATTTTAGTTATAAAAAAAAGGTAAAATGTTTTGGCTAAAAAAGGTAATTGATTAGTTAATAGTAATTATAATATAATTATGTTATTTTATTAAACAAAATTGCTCGTAGTGTTTTTAAAAAAGAAGAAATTTTAGTTAGATAAAATATAAACGATGTTGCATTTTACTTGAAAAAAGAAATTATTTATTATTGAAAAATAGAAAAGGTAATATGTTTAATCTTAAAAAGGAAATTGATCTGTAAAGGAGAAATTTTAGTTAAATAAAATATAAAATATATTGTATTTTCCCTGAAAAGAGAAATTATTTAGTTATTGTAAAATAGAATAGATAATATGTTTAACTTGAAAAAGGAAATTTATTAGCTAGTGCCTAGTAGGATGAATTTTATTTATAATTAAATAAGGATAAATATGATGGCTTTTATTTGTAATTAAATAAGTATAAATAAGTAATAGTAAATAAGTAAAATCAATAGGTATCGTATCGACCGACCAAATTTTTAATATTTCGGCTATTATATAATAGTATAGATAGCTTAAAATCTGTGCGATGCACGAATTTTTTTAATATTATATGAATTTTTTCATTAATTTGAATTAATATTTTTAAAACATGAATTTTGTAAGCTTAAATTTTTAAATGAGATGATAATCATAAATTTAAATGTTATCCGTGATATTTTTAGAAAATGAGGGATTTTAGTTAGAAAATATAGAAAAGGTGATAGATTTTAGCTAAAAAGTTAATCTGTTAATTAATAGTAATTTTAAAATTATTATTTTATTTTTATTAAATAGAATGTCCGTGATATAATTGGAAAAAGAGATGACTTAGTTAGAGACAATTAAAAAGGTAACATGTTTTAGGTGAAAAAGTTAATTGATTAGTTTATTGTAATTATAATTTAATTATGTTATTTTACTAAATAAAATTGCTCGTAATGTTTTTAGAAAAGGAGAAATTAATGTTGCCCGTGATATTTCTAGAAAAGAGGGATTTTAGTTATAAAATATAGAAAAGATGATACTTTTTAATTGAAAAAGGTAATCGGTTAATTATTAGTTGTATGATATTATTATTTTATTCTATTAAATTACAGTCCGTGATATAATTGGAAAAAGAGATATTTTAGTTTGAAAAAATAGAAAAGGTAACGTAAAAATAGAAAAGGTAACATGCTTTAGGTGAAAATGGTAATTGATTAGTTTATAATAATTATAATTTAATTGTTAATAAAAGTGCTTGTAGTGTTTTTAGAAAATGAGAAACTAATGTTACCCGTATTTTTTTTAGAAAAAAAAAAGAAATTTAATTAGAAAAAATAAAAATATGACACATTTTAGCTGAAAAGGTAATCGGTTAATTATTAGCATTATATTATTATTATTTTATTCTTATTAAATAGAATCGTTCGTGATATAATTGGAAAAAGAGAGGTTTTAGTTAAAGAAAATAGCCAAAAAAGGTAACCCGTGATATAATCGGAAAAATAAATATTTTAGTTAGAAAAATAAGAAAAGGTAACTTGATTTGGCTGACAAAGTTAATTGATTGGTTAATAATAATAATTATAATATACTTTTTAGTTAGATAGAATATAGAAGATATTATATTTTACCTAAAAGGTAATTAGTTAGTATTGAAAAATAGAAAAGGTAATATGTTAATATGTTTAACCTGAAAAAAGAAATTGATTAGTAAAGGAGAAATTTTAGTTTAGATAAAATATGAAAGATATAAATTGATCATATTTTGGGAGCATTTATTGCTCCAATATCAGTTTATGTAAATGATAGTTCTGAACATTGGGCTACAGATGATGCTTATGTGAAGGTCAATTGCGATACTACTAGTTTCATGATTGATGTAGGTTGGATTGCTCGAGATTTCATTGTAATACTTTTTCGATTAAAGAATTTGAATATTCTATGTGTTAAACGATCTGAAAACAGAACGACTATTTATTTAGCTCGTTTTTTGTTTTACAATCAGGTTGTAGTTAACAGTTTGGGGGTTTGTCCCGACTGGATTTTGATTTGAATGTTAATAAAATCTTCTTGTTTAGTGGGATGGATATAAATTGATAAGTAAGGGTAAATAAGTAAAATCAACAGGTACCGTACCGACCAACTAAACTTTTAATATTTCGGCTTTTATATAATAGTATAGATTTCTTTAAATATCTCGCCAAGATATAAGCCACTTTATTTCCTTTTTTCGAGTAAACTTCTTAATTAACTTATTTTCCTCAATAATATTGTCAACACGGAAAGATCTTCACTTACATTATTCAGATTTTCAATAATATAAAAGGATTCACCTTTTAAAACAATATTTGTTAAATTCAAAAATCTAACAAATTGGAGGGTTTCGATAGCTGTCGTAGCTTCCAGGATTTTTGGAAAATATTATCTCTTTAATTTCAATGAAAACTTAGCAATAAACTCACCTCGAAATTTTTTTCTTTCAAAATACAGGATTCGTCACAGTTAATTTTGTATGATAAAGGAAGAAGTATTCACCTGATTTGATTCAAAAATAAGTTTAAACTCATACAATTCTTATTCTAAACCTCAAAAAATATTGCTTTAAAAGATCAATAGCTATGCTCACAATATCCCTAGATTTTGAGATTTTTTCCACAACTTTGATATTCTTTTTATTGTTAAAATAGTAAGAATAGCAGTACCATTACTAATAATCTGTAAATATTTACCAAGCATACCATTTTGTGTTTAGCAAGTACTATTACTAATAATCTGTAAATATTTTTCAGGCTAATTCTTATACAGTTGAGAAAAAAAAGCTCAGGAAGATACTATGGAAAGCCAGGAATGTTTGCATTGCGAGAGAATTCACTGATGATGTTAAAGACCAACTATGGAATGTGGCTGCAGACAATGGTATCAAACTCGGAAAGAAAAGATTTTCCAAGTGGAACAAGTAGCACTTGTAGTGATATAAGTATTTTCTGCAGTTTCAAAATACTTTATTGGACAATTTCAATAACATCTAATTTGAAGGCACTGATTTGTTTAAAGTACCTTTACTGCTGCTACGTAAAACTCATAACTAAAAAGTTGGACCTCGATATTACCGGTACATAAACAAATTCAATAAATAATCTCGTATATATAATACATGTTTGATTATTAGAATATACTCTCGAAACATTTATGAATTGTACACCATTATTGGAATATCTTATATAGATATTATAATTGTTTATTTTATAATTTTGATTAATTTTAATAATAATAATAATAATAATAATAATAATAATAATAATAATAATAATAATAGTAACAACAACAACTACAATAATAATATAAACTTAAAAGCAACAGAAAATTAGTGAGAAAGATAGTCATCTTACATGTTCTGGCGTGCCAAGTAAAGTATCCTGGAAGTAACTTTATCACGGAAAAATTCTACAGTTACTTCTATAGCCAATAACGTATTCATTTTGTGCAATCCCTCGTGACATTCTGTTGTCTTTTCATCAAAGCAACTATCATCATCTATTTCCATATCTTGTGACTTAATCGGCCACTTATAATTATTCCTAGGTGCAAGTTCTAGCAATCCTTCATCATCCAGATTAACTGCCATACAATTGAAAAGACAAATTCAACTACGAGAATCCTTGGCTCACATGCTTCTTCAAGGCCAAAACTCTTGGAAAGCTGAAGAACATTGTCAACAGATTCCATGATCCTGCAACACCAGTGACCAATTATAAACATAATTATAAAATACAGACAAAACTCATCATGAATAACATAATTATAAAATGTTATTCTCTTCATACGGTTATAACTCTCCAGTGTTTTTTTTACTTATCAAAAAAATAGATCTATGTTTTATGCTTGTCTAGATCATATAATGTAGTCCATGTTAAACATGTTGTCATGCATGGATTGAAAACGTAGATGATTTATAAAAACTATGATGCTATATCACTCCTTAAGACTTTAGTCAATACATTTATCAACCAGCTTAGAACATTAACATAAGTTATTCTAGAAATCTTTTGCACAAATTTACAACTCCATCGAGTCGAGATACCACACTGATAACATCGATTGCTTAAAAATGGATTTTATTTGCAGTAAAATAAGATCATATTAAATTCATATTTTTAGAATATAATGCAGTAAAATCTGACAATCATGTAAGTGTCCTTGCTATCAAATTAAGAGTAAATTAAAAAGTGGTGGTTGAATTTCAGCCTAATGCTCAGCATTTTTCATGTAGTTATGTTAAACTCTCGTTACACCAAATTTGTGTTGGACTATTTTGTGAATAAAAAATTTGTACATTTTTATTATTTATTTTGTAACTCCACTTTTAATTTTGTAACTCTATTTTTAATTTTGTAACTCATATATTTATTATATGTTGGGGGTTACAAAGTTAATGATTTGGGGGGGGGGTTACAAAGTTATTGTTGTTGGGGATTACATTCTTCTACTCCTATATAAGGAGACTTGGACTTCATTGTTTGAGACACCAAAAATCCTCAAGTCTTTCATTGTTTTCTTTGCATCTTCTTTAGAGCTTTAGGTTCATTTCTGTGTGATAGAGTGGTACTTGTTCGGTTCGTAGGAGGCGGGTTGTTGGGTTTTTACTTAAGTTGATGGGCTTATTGCTTTAGTTAATCCAAACTAGATAAGAGTCGTACACATTGGTATGATGTGTATAGATAAATAAACACACATTGGTATGATGTGTGAAGATAATAAACACGCTGTGATGATTTGTATACACCAGTGTGAAGATTTGGTCTTAGCTATATTAAGTTATTTTAGGTAAAGTAGTGTAAGTTTTATCTATTAAGATCCTATTTTGTAGCTACCGCTGTGGTGAGCATAGCCTATAAATAATTCTTGTATTCGTTTGAGTTTTAATATCAAGGAAGTAGTTCCTCAATTCTCAGTTCTCATATACATTCAAACACTTATATATATATGTTTAGTTAATTCTCTACATTGTGGTATCAGAGCCATACAGTGGTATATGCCCAAATATATGCCAAAACCAGCAACGATGGAGACCACAAAATCAAAAGATGGAATGGTTGGGTTAAGCTATCCTATGTTGGCACGTACAAACTACACAGCCTGGTCGATAAAGATGCGTGTTTTTATGCAGGCCCAAGGCGTTTGGGAGGCAGTAGAGCAGAGTGATACTAAGGGTGTAGTTGAAGCCAAAACGGATAAGGTGGCACTTGCAGCTATCTATCAGGGAATTCCTGAAGATATGCTCCTGTCGATTGCTGAGAAAAAGACTGCGAAGGAGGCATGGGAGGCATTGAAACTGATGTGTATGGGAGCTGATAGAGTTAAGTTGGCAAAGGTGCAAACTTTAAAAACGGAACTGGAATCACTGAACATGAAAGAAGGTGACCAGTTAGAAGATTTCTGCATGAAGGTGAATGGGATTGTGACCAATATCCGCACTTTAGGTGAAACCATGGAGGAATCTTATGTTGTGAAAAAACTGTTACGAGCGATGCCTTCTAAATTCTTGCAGATTGCTTCAACGATTGAGCAATTTGGCGATGTGGAGAAGATGACAATTGATGAGGTTGTGGGTAGACTCAAGGCGCATGAGGAAAGAATGAGGGGTCGGATAGAGAACACTGGAAGTTCCGGTGGAAAATTACTTTTGACTCAGGAGGAGTGGTCGAAGAGAAGCAATAAAAACTGGACCCCTGGGACTCACAATCAGAAACCAAGAAACACAACTTATAATCGTGGAAGAGGTAGAGGCACTTTCAGGAATGGTGGATTTGGTAGAGGACAGCAGTCACGACAGGAAGAAGGCAGCAGGCGTAACAATCAAGGTCGAGATAGGAGTACATTGAAGTGCTTCAACTGCAATGGTTACGGACATTATGCATCAGAATGTCGTAAACCCAAGCGTGAAAAGGGTCGAGAAGGTGATGCAAAATCAGAGGCAAATCTGACCCAAATCCCAGATGATGAACCCGCGTTGCTGGTTGCAGAATGCGGAGTGAAGCCAAATAACGTGGTATTGTTGAATGAGGAAGCAGTAATCCCAAAACTTAGCCATGGTGAAAATGTGCAATCAAATCTGTGGTACTTGGATAACGGGGCTAGTAATCATATGACTGGCCACCGTGAGAAGTTTAAAACGCTGGATGAAGGAGTCACTGGCAAGGTAAAGTTTGGAGATGGCTCGACTGTTGAAATAAAAGGAAAGGGATCGATCATTTTGAAGTGTAAAAATGGAGAAGAGAGATTGCTTCATGAGGTATATTTTATTCCAAGTTTGTGCAGTAATATCATAAGCTTAGGACAACTCTCTGAAAATGGGAATAAAGTTATTATGCATGGAGATTTCTTGTGGATTTATGAAAAACAGGGAGATTTGTTGATGAAAGTTAAGCGTTCACTGAACAGGCTGTATAAGATTATAATTGAGAGTAGCAGTAATGAGTGCTTGTTGTCAAAGTCGGAAGAAACGTCCTGGTTGTGGCATTCACGATTAGGGCATGTTAATTTTAAAGCAATGAAGTTGATGTCCAATGCTCACATGGCTGATGGCATACCTGACTTTGTTCAACCAAAAGAAACATGCAGTGGTTGTCTACTCTCAAAACAGGCAAGAAAGCCATTTCCTGCACAAAGCACCTTTATAGCAAAAAAGATATTGGGATTGGTACACGCTGATTTGTGTGGCCCCATATCACCTCCAACACCAAGTGGCAACAGATACTTCTTTCTGTTAGTGGATGATTTCTCAAGGATCATGTGGGTTTTTATGTTGAAAAGGAAAGATGAAGCCTTAGAACACTTTAAAAAATTTCGAGTGCTTGTAGAGAAGGAAACAAAAGAAGTGATACAAACACTCAGAACAGACAGAGGTGGTGAGTTTGTCTCGAAGGCATTCGAAGAATACTGTCAAGAAGCTGGTATACAAAGACATTTAACTGCTCCCTACACTCCGCAACAGAATGGAGTGGTAGAACGACGCAACAGGACTGTGGTTGCTATGGCAAGAAGCTTCTTGAAGGAGAAAGGGCTGCCATCATTTTTCTGGGGTGAGGCAGTACGTCAAGCTGTGTATATTTTGAACCGTTTACCAACTCGTGCTTTGTCTGAGGTGACTCCCTATCAAGCATGGACGGACTCAAAACCAAACCTGGGCCATATAAAAGTATTTGGTTGTCTGGCTCATATGAAAATTGCTAAGGCACATACAGGAAAACTTGATGATAGAAGCAAGCCTGTGGTTTATTTTGGAAAAGAACCAGGTACAAAAGCCTATAGACTTTATGATCCTAATACTGGGAGAATACATGTCAGTCGTGACGTGGTGTTTGAAGAGAATAAAAGTTGGGACTGGAGTAAACAGGTGACAGAAGGTTCGAAATCACTTGTTGATTCATTTGTTGTTATTAATATTGATGCTGAAACTCAGGGAGAGAGTCAGCCTAATGACTCCCAGACGTCAGGTGAAGGGGTGACAACTCCTGTAAGTTCACAGACGCCTGTGAGTAGCTCTACAGATTCCCAGTCGAACGAATCACAAGGAGAAGTGGCCAGAAATTTGCAACGAGATTTTGATGATGCAGTTAGCAGTCAGAACAGCGAACATAGCGCAGAATCCACAGAACCTAGGAAATTTCGTTTGCTAAGTGATGTTTACAATGACACTGAAGAAGTAGAGCTTCCTGATGATGAGTTGCTATATGCTGGTATTGATGAGCCAACTGGGTTTAGTGAGGCAGTAAAAGAAAGCGAGTGGAAGGTGGCAATGCAAACAGAGATTGACGCCATAGAAAAGAATCAGACCTGGGTATTGACTGACTTGCCAGCAGGGAGAAAAGCAATCAATTTGAAGTGGGTGTACAAGTTGAAAAGGGACACAAATGGACAAATAATTAAACACAAGGCGAGATTAGTCGCTAAGGGATATGTCCAGAAAAAAGGTGTTGATTTTGATGAAGTATTCGCACCTGTCACTCGACTAGAAACGGTGCGTTTATTATTGGCATTGTCAGCTAAGAACGGGTGGGAAGCACACCACCTTGATGTGAAGTCAGCATTTTTGAACGGAGAACTACTTGAGGAGGTCTATGTGACTCAACCGGAAGGCTTTGTGAAGAAGGGAAAAGAAAATAAGGTTTACAGGTTATTGAAAGCATTGTACGGTCTTCGCCAAGCTCCACGGGCTTGGTACGCAAAACTGAACAGGAGCTTAAGAGAGTTGGGCTTTGAGAAGTGTCCATACGAGCATGCTGTTTATACAAAACGTGAAGGAGATGAATGTTTGATTGTTGCTGTTTATGTGGACGACTTACTAATAACAGGTTCAAGTGTGTCAAATATTAACAAGTTTAAGCAGGAGATGAAGAATAAGTTTGAGATGAGCGACCTGGGGAAACTAGCTTACTACCTTGGTATAGAGGTGGATCAAAGAAACAAATATATTGAGTTGAGACAGTCAGCTTATGCTAGAAAATTACTTGAGAAAGCAGGTATGTTGAGTTGTAATCCGGTAAAGAATCCGATGGAAACCAAAGTTGTGCTAAGTAAAGATGAGAAAGGGAAGCAGGTGAATGAAACTCAATATAGAAGCTTGGTTGGAGGACTAAGGTACTTAGTTCACACCCGTCCAGACATTGCTTATGCGGTTGGTGTAGTAAGCAGATATATGGAGAGGCCCACGGTGCTGCACTACAATGCAGTGAAACGTATACTTCGTTATGTGAAAGGTACGTTGGAGTATGGACTCGTGTATTCAAAAGGAACGGGTAATTATTTGCTAGCTGGTTTTTCAGACAGTAATCTTGCTGGAGATACAGATGATAGAAAGAGCACGAGTGGCATGTGTTTTTACTTGAATGAAAACTTGATAACGTGGGTGTCTCAGAAGCAAAGGTGCGTAGCTTTATCTACCTGTGAAGCTGAGTTTATGGCAGCTACAGCAGCTGCATGCCAAGGAATTTGGTTAAGGAATTTGCTGATGCAAGTAACTGATATAGGACCAAGTCCAGTAGTGATTTATGTCGATAACAAATCAGCTATAGACTTGACAAAGAACCCTGTCTTCCATGGTCGCAGTAAACACATTCACATCCGTTATCATTTCATTAGAGATTGTATTGAGAGGGGTGAAGTGATTGTGAAGTTTGTAAGGACTGGTGAACAAAGAGCCGACATGTTAACAAAGGCGTTATCAGTGACAAAGTTTGAAGAGATGAGGAAGCTAATGGGCATGAAAAGTTTGGATTAAGGGAGAGAATGTTGGGTTTTTACTTAAGTTGATGGGCTTATTGCTTTAGTTAATCCAAACTAGATAAGAGTCGTACACATTGGTATGATGTGTATAGATAAATAAACACACATTGGTATGATGTGTGAAGATAATAAACACGCTGTGATGATTTGTATACACCAGTGTGAAGATTTGGTCTTAGCTATATTAAGTTATTTTAGGTAAAGTAGTGTAAGTTTTATCTATTAAGATCCTATTTTGTAGCTACCGCTGTGGTGAGCATAGCCTATAAATAATTCTTGTATTCGTTTGAGTTTTAATATCAAGGAAGTAGTTCCTCAATTCTCAGTTCTCATATACATTCAAACACTTATATATATATGTTTAGTTAATTCTCTACACGGGTCAAAGGTGCTTACGACTACCTCTATTCGTTGTATCCTGGGAGACAGAAGCCACAACACCTTCAAGCACATACGGAAGGGGCTTATCTGTTTTAAGGACAGCGTGGTTTTCACGTGACTCGAATATTCTTTTCGGTATTTTCTTGTTATAATCTTAATTTCAGGTACAATCTCTTACTATACTTCCTACAAGCTTAAAACAGATAAGATAATTCTTATGGATTAGTTTAATTGATAAATTAATTTGTTTGAATAATTTCATGGGAGTATAGTGATTTTATTTACACTGTTTTTTTTTATCGTGTTATGTTGGCTGTAATTACTGATATTGTTGTGATTTATTGTTCAACCTCGTTAGATTAGTGTAGAATTGTTTTGTTTATTCACTGTACCATGCATGCGATATGGATTTTATGTGCCTTCAAGAGTTATCTTGCATGTATATATTGTAATAAATGGTGTAAGGTATTTCGTATGCTTCTCTGCTTAAGACTTGGCTTGGTTTTATTTCAAAAGCATGTGTATCAGTATTAAGTTAGTGATAGATAGGTACATGTTTGTTTTTGTTAATGTCAGCATGATAAGCTTATGGACGGGATATTAATATTTAATTTGTCTGGATTGCGTGGTTTTATATGTGTACTGAATATGTGATCATGTGCATGCTTGGATCTTCGTTTTTTATTAAAGAAAAAGTCATGGGATTTTGGTAAAGAATGTTTGATCTGTAACGATTTCCCCTGGTATATGATTTAAATGTTTGATTATATGGATTTAAGTCGAAATCAGTTTTTTTTTAAGGTTTTAATTCTACAATTTATGCTCAAGTTTTATTAATGTGTTAAATGAATTGTTTGTTGTTACAATTATTTGCTTCCTGTGCTACGAGTTTATTTTTTTTTATTGCATAATTAGCTTTTAATATGAGATGATTAGCTTATGTGGGTCTAATTATTTTATTTAATTTGTTAATGCGCATATCACTACCTTGTTTCTTAAAAAAAACAAAAAAAAAAAAAAAACTTCCACAAGTTTTTTTTCCCCTGCTTATTGCTGGTCTATTAAAACTATTGTTTTTTTTCGGTTGCATGAGTTTTGTGTCAGCAAAGTTATTTATTCAGTCATATACATGATCCTGGCTTGTATTTATGTTCAACACATGTTTCTGCCACTCGCTATTTGCCTTTGATTAGTTGATTGTTTAATTTTTAAAGTGAAAATTAGTTGTTGGTCGAGATTGGCTTTCAAGGTTTGTAATAGAATGCAGGTACATTTTGTCTCGGTCGAAAGTATCTGACTTCTTTAATTTCTTGATTTCAGAAATGTCTGGAGTTGACGGAGCTAGCTTGTCTGGTGATGGTAATAGGCGTGTAACTGCTGAGGCAGTGCCTAATGTGGCGACCCTTGTGGTGCCAAATACGGCTGTACCGGTAACCGCTCACGCGGAAAAACCGGAGAAATTCAGTGGGCTGAATTTCAAGAGGTGGCAACAAAAGATGTTGTTCTACCTGACCACCTTGAACCTTGTGAGGTTCTTGACTGAGGATGCACCTAAGCTGAAAGAAGGTGAAACCAATGTTCAGCTTGTTAGTGCGCTCCAAGCTTGGAACCACTCGGATTTCTTGTGTAGAAATTATATTATGAATTGTTTGAGTGATTCACTGTACAATGTGTATAGTGTGTTAAAGACGTCCAAAGCTTTGTGGGACTCACTCGATAGAAAGTATAGAACCGAGGATGCGGGTACTAAGAAATTTATAGTGTCCCGACTTCTTGAGTTTATGATGGTGGATTCCAAGAAGGTGGTTTGTCAAGTTCAAGACCTTCAGATGATCATGCATGACATGGAGGCTGAGGGGATGCCCATGAATGAAGCCTTCCAAGTAGCCGTTATTATTGAGAAATTGCCCCCTGGTTGGAAGGACTTCAAGAAATATTTGAAGCATAAGCGAAAGGAGATGATGGTGCAAGACCTTGTCTTGAGACTCCGAATTGAGGAGGATAATAAGAATCGGTCTGTCTCTTCTTCTAGTGCTAATGTTGTGGAGGTCAAGAAGAACTCCAAGTTCAAGAAGGGGAAACCAGACAAGAGGCCCAACTTGGGACCTAAGGGTGGAGTTTCTAAGAAGAAATTTCAAGGAAAGTGTTTCAATTGTGACAAGATGGGTCACAAGTCAACCGAGTGCAGACTACGGAAGAGGAAGAAGCACGAGGCCCACATGGTGGATGATGTGGCTCAAGATATGTCTGAAATCATTCTCTCTGCTATGGTATCCGAAGTGAACCTGATCGGCTCTAACCCGAAAGAATGGTGGATTGACACTGGTGCTACAAAGCACATATGCTCTAGCAAGGAGTTGTTCCACACCTTCACACCAACTGAGACTGGAGAGAAGCTATTTATGGGAAACTCTGCAACATCTGAAGTCCTTGGGAAAGGCAAGGTTATGCTGAAGATGACCTCTGGCAAAGAATTGACTCTCAATGATGTCCTCTATGTGCCAGAGATACGAAGGAACTTGGTTTCTGGCTCGTTGCTGAACAAGCATGGATTCCGCATAGTGATTGAATCTGATAAGGTTATTTTGTCCAAGAAAGGAATGTTTGTGGGAAAAGGTTATGTAACCGAGGGGTTATTTAAGCTTAATGTAATGACTGTGAAGAGTATTAATAATAATAATAATAATTCTTCTGCTTACTTGCTTGAGTCTTCCAATTTGTGGCATGGTAGACTAGGTCATGTTAATTATGAAACAATGCGTAGATTAATTAACTTGAACCATATCCCAACATTCCAAATTAGTTCGAAGCACAAATGTGAAATTTGTGTAGAGGCAAAATTAACAAGATCATCTTTTCAAACTATTGAAAGAGATTCAAAACCCTTGGATTTGATTCACAGTGATGTGTGTGATTTAAAATCAAATCAAACAAGGGATGGTTATAAGTACTTTGTCACATTTGTGGATGATAGTACAAGATTTTGTTATGTCTATTTGCTTAAGAGCAAAGATGAATCTATAGAGAAGTTTGAGCTCTATAAAAATGAAGTTGAAACTCAACTTAAGGGAAAAATAAAAGTAATAAGAAGTGACCGAGGTGGTGAATATGTGTCACCTTTTGGTGAATTCTGTGCGAAACATGGAATTATTCACGAAGTCACTGCACCGTATTCGCCTCAATCAAATGGGATTGATGAGCCTAAAAATAGGACCTTGAAAGAAATGTGCAATGCAATGTTGCTCAGTTTAGGGTTGCCTACCAATATGTGGGGAGATGCTGTCACGTCAGCAAATTATATTTTGAATAGGATAGCCCGGAAAAATCAAGAGCTAACCCCTTATGAATTATGGAAAGGAAAGAAGCCTTCTTATAAATTCTTACGAATGTGGGGGTGCCTTGCAAAGGTTCTTGTCCCAGAACCAAAGAGGGCGAAAATCGGTCCAAAAACTGTGGATTGTATTTTTATTGGGTATGTGCCTAACAGTACGACATATAGATTTCTTGTGCACGAGTCAAAAATCCCTGACATACACAAGAACACTATAATGGAATCGAGAAATGCTTCATTTTTTGAACATATATTTCCTCGAAAATCCAAAGAATGTACAAGTTCATCGAAACGGACACGTGAAACTAATTCTGAAAATGAATATAGCGATGACGAGGAACAAGAAAGCATGGATGAACTTGAAACAGAGGATGCACCTCATCGAAGCAAAAGAGCTAGAGTTGAAAAATCATTCGGACCGGATTTTCTGACTTACTTGCTCGAAAATGAACCATAGACTTATTCAGAAGCTGTGCATTGTCCGGATGGTCCATTTTGGAAAGAGGCTATCAAGAGTGAGGTCGATTATATTATGCAGAATCATACTTGGGAATTAGTGGATCTTCCTCCGGGTTGTAAACCACTAGGATCTAGATGGATTTTCACCAAGAAAATGAAACCAGATGGATCCATAGATAAGTACAAAGCCCGACTTGTGATTCAAGGTTTTCGCCAAAAGAAAGGCATTGATTATTTTGACACGTATTCTCCGGTAATGAGAATGGCGTCTATAAGGATGATAATTGCTATTGCAGCATTGCGAAATCTTGAAGTGCATCAAATGGATGTAAAAACTGCCTTTCTAAATGGAGATTTACATGAAGAAATCTACATTAAGCAACCTGAGGGTTTTGTGGTTCCTGGATTGGAACACAAAGTGTGTAAGTTAGTGAAGTCAATATATGGCTTAAAGCAAGCGCCACGAGATTGGCATAAAAAATTTGACAGTGTAATATTGTCAAATTGATTTAAAATCAACGAATGTGACAAGTGTGTATATGTCAAAGATACAATAGAGGGATATGTGATCCCGTGTCTTTATGTTGATGATATGCTCATCGTTGGTAGTAATGACAAAATGGTGAAATCTACCAAAGACATATTACATTCAAGATTCCACATGAAAGATATGGGCTTAGCTGATGTGATTCTAGGGATCAAGATCCTGAGAACGCCAATTGGACTTATGCTAAATCAATCACATTACGTTGATAAGATCCTTGAGAAATACAATAAAGATGATTCTAGTGTGTCAAGAACCCCTTTTGATACGACTTTACATCTATCGAAAAATAAAGGTGAGGGTGTTTCTCAAGGAGAGTATGCTAAAGTAATAGGAAGTCTGATGTACTTAATGAATTGTACATGACCAGACATTGCCTTTACTGTTAGTAAGCTAAGCCGATACACGAGTAATCCAGGTGTGGATCACTGGAAAGCGATAACTAAAGTGCTTAGGTACTTAAGGTATGCGCGTGATTATGGATTGCATTACTCTAGATATCCTGCTGTCCTAGAAGGTTATAGTGATTCAAACTGGATTAATGGTGTAAAAGGATCGAAGTCCACTAGCGGATATGTATTTACGCTAGCAGGTGGAGCGATCGCATGGAAATTTTCGAAACAAACGGTGGTAACCAAGTCTACCATAGAGGCTGAGTTTGTTGCTTTGGATAAAGCGGGAGAACAAGCTGAATGGTTACGCCAATTTTTAAAGGATATTCCAAGATGGGACATGCCAGTGCCACCACTTTGTATACATTGTGATAGCACGGCAGCAATTGGTACAGCCGAGCGTGTACTATATAATGGAATGTCGAGACATATTCGTCGGCGATACAATTTCGTTAGACAACTACTCTCAACTGGAGTTATCACTATTGATCATATTAGGTCAAAAGATAACACTGCGGATCCGCTAACCAAAGGGTTAACAAGAGAGTTAGTTGAGAAATCATCGAAAGGAATGGGACTAAAGCCCATTATAAAAGTCGATACAAAGGGAACCCAACCTTGTTGACTGGAGATCCCAAGATCTTGGTTCAATGGGACAACCTAACTGTAAAGACTTAGTGAGATCACTGTGGGGGTTTTACTCTCGGGTCCATTCCTATGATGAAAAACAGTGATAACATTCGGGTAAGGCTAAGCTATGCTTTTAATGATCCTTATGTGTCGATATGTCTAACAAATAATACTTTTGTATTGTTTAAGAGATCACCTATGTGAGTGAAGTGGGGTCGCTTCAAGAAGGAATTGTGGGGGCCAATTCTGGGAAAAACTCACAGAACCAGGCTAAAGCTCATGACTAAAATGGGCTTAACAGTGAGAACTGAACAAATATAGGAAAAGACTCCAGTGGGGAATGTATCATCATTTCACAAAACAGAAGGGCAGTTCAAGGTCAACGCGACTACTGAAATTCTAGAAATGTAAATATGTTCTTACAAGGGAAGGTTCAAGGGTGTACGCCTACCTATCCTATGCTGGTTTCTACCGTGCGCTCTATCTCCGTGTCAAAGAGTCATTTTGTAATGTCAATTTTTTATTCATGTGGGGGATTGTTGGACTATTTTGTGAATAAAAAATTTGTACATTTTTATTATTTATTTTGTAACTCCACTTTTAATTTTGTAACTCCATTTTTAATTTTGTAACTCCATTTTTAATGATCCTTATGTGTCGATATGTCAAACAAATAATACTTTTGTATTGTTTAAGAGATCACCTATGTGAGTGAAGTGGGGTCGCTTCAAGAAGGAATTGTGGGGGCCAATTCTGGGAAAAACTCACAGAACCAGGCTAAAGCTCATGACCAAAATGGGCTTAACAGTGAGAACTGAACAAATATAGGGAAAGACTCCAGTGGGGAATGTATCATCATTTCACAAAACAGAAGGGCAGTTCAAGGTCAACGCGACTACTGAAATTCTAGAAATGTAAATATGTTCTTACAAGGGAAGGTTCAAGGGTGTACGCCTACCTATCCTATGCTGGTTTCTACCGTGCGCTCTATCTCCGTGTCAAAGAGTCATTTTGTAATGTCAATTTTTTATTCATGTGGGGGATTGTTGGACTATTTTGTGAATAAAAAATTTGTACATTTTTATTATTTATTTTGTAACTCCACTTTTAATTTTGTAACTCCATTTTTAATTTTGTAACTCCATTTTTAATTTTGTAACTCATATATTTATTATATGTTGGGGGTTACAAAGTTAATGATTTGGGGGGTTACAAAGTTATTGTTGTTGGGGGTTACATTCTTCTACTCCTATATAAGGAGACTTGGACTTCATTGTTTGAGACACCAAAAATCCTCAAGTCTTTCATTGTTTTCTTTGCATCTTCTTTAGAGCTTTAGGTTCATTTCTGTGTGATAGAGTGGTACTTGTTCGGTTCGTAGGAGGCGGGTCTAAGGTGCTTACGACTACCTATATTCGTTGTATCCTGGGAGACAGAAGCCACAACACCTTCAAGCACATACGGAAGGGGCTTATCTGTTTTAAGGACAACATGGTTTTCACGTGCCTCGAATATTCTTTTCGGTATTTTCTTATTATAATCTTAATTTCAGGTACAATCTCTTACTATACTTCCTACAATTTGTCAGGAAATGCAAAATCATATTTATAACTTTTAAGAAATCTTCTATATATGTTATCATAATGCAAACTCATGCATTATTACATTTAAATGACAAAAAGTCATATTTTTTACACACAACTTTTCCAAGTGATTTTAGGAAGGCTTTGATGCAATCATATATACAAGGATAAAGTAATAATCAGTACTCTTGTGACTCCGAGATAAAAGATATATATTGGTTAATTCTTAATTGCTTGTATAAGAGAAAGAAGTCATACTTTCGATAGTGTTGACCATTAATTTGAGATGACAAAGAAAATGCATGTCTTTTAAGAAGTTCCAAATAAATCCTGTACACACCAGGTTGCCTCCTTCGACATGGAACTACCCTGCAGTAGAAAAATGGAGAATAGACATTAAAAACAACTTAAAAAGTTAAGTTGATGGATATTAAAAAAATATACGACCCAAGAATAAAGACTTTCTCTCCCTCTCCCCCCTACCATACATACTTGGTGGAGGAGAGCACGGTTCGGTTCGGGACAGTTTTGTCCCGAAACCAAATTCGAAACCTCATGTATTCGATTTTAAAAATTAAAAACCGCAACCACAATTGAACCATCGGTTTTGGTTTCTGTTTTAAAAAGCTTGGTTCGGTTTTTAACGGTTCGGTTTCGGTTATAAAACCGAACGAAAAAATCATAAATATATTACAAGATTTTAAATTTATAAATTGTAACGTTCTCGATTTTTAAACAAAGTGACTGAACTTTTGAATGAGTACACTCTATGTATGTGTTAGTCCTAATGTTAGATGTATGTTAGATGTGCAGATTAATGGCATTGCATTTTAGCATTTATATACAGATGGTCTGGCAATTATATAAATTTTCTTGTAGGGGTATATTGTTGTCAATCTTGTATGATATAGAGAAATTATATATAACAAATATATAATTACAGATTGTAAGAAACTAATTAATTCACGTAACGATATATATGAACATGTAATTATAAAATTAATTATAATTAAAGGAGAAGGGTTTGAGAAAACAAACAGAGATTGGATTTAATCTCGAGTCCCGAAAACCTGTCTCCTTAAAGCAGTTTCGCCCCTCACCGTCTGTGCTTAGCGACCTGCCTCCCAGGATAAAACGAGATACTAGTATAATCGATAAATAAAAAATACTTTCAGAGAACTTGAATCGAGCCTGAAACTATCACCGGAATATTTTGAAAGTTTAACGCTGAGTAGAGTGAAATTATAGAGGCGGCTATTATTTTCATGACTTAATAAAACTGATGCCCTAAGACTCTATTTATAAAGACAGACTAGAAAGGACTTATTATTCTTTTCGATGTGGGACAAAGTATTTATAATAAAACTCATTGAATAGGTTTGTACTACTCTCGATGTGGTACACTTCTAAAATACCACTTTAAAGGGTCGTACTTTGAGAGTAGTACAGACCTATTCCTTGAGTTTTATTATAAATACTTTGTCCCACATCGAAAAGAATAATAAGTCCTTTCTAGTATGTCTTTATAAATATAGTCTTAGGGCATCAGTTTTATTAAGTCGTGAAATTAATAGCGGCCTTTATAATTTCATTCTACTCAGTTTTAAACTTTCAAAATATTCTGGAGATAGTTTCGGGCTCGATTCAGGTTCGCTGAAAGTATTTTCGATTTATCGATTATACTAGTATCTCATTTCATCCTGGGAGCACGGACGGTGAGGGGCGAAACTGTTTTAAAGAGACAGGTTTTCTGGACTCGAGATTAAATCCAATCTCTGTTTGTTTTCTCAAACCCTTCTCCATTAATTATAATTAATTCTGTAATTATATGTTCATATATATCATTACGTGAATTAATTAGTTTCTTATAGTTTGTTATTATATATTTGTTATATATGATTTGTCTATATCATACAAGATTGACAACAATCTTAAAGCAGTTTTGATATTTTTGACTATTTAGACTTAGATTCCTTACAACTTAGTATATGTTTTAAGATAATTCTCGGGGTTTTTGTTAATAGACACAATCGAATTAGTTGTTGAAATCGGATCGTGATCTTATTATTGTCATGGCGGTGCTTTGAATGAGTTACGTGATATGAATTTATGTGGTTATATATATGATTGTTTGCCTCATGAAATTGAATCAAATTATGGACATTAATATTTTATTTGTTCTAGGGTTAAAGTCCAGAGACCTTATTGATGGTTTATTTAAGTATATATCATGTACTACGAGACAAGCACCGCATATTATTGGATTATTTGATTTGTTATCTTAACCAGTGCTTACTGTTTTTAGAAGTTATCTTGTGGTCAATTAACAACTAATTGACTTATCTTGGTAAATTTGGTGCCTCACGTAGACAACTAATATAAATTTATAAATTATATTGGTAGACAACTAGCTATGTATTGATTAAATAGCATAATTATTGATACTATGTATTCCGGTGAGTAATTGATAACAACAGGTATGTTGTACTTACATATTTGTATAATACGTGTTCCCTAATTCTGAATTGATTTCGGAATTAATTAGTATGTGTTATAGGGAGAATATTGTATAACAATATTTTGGAGGTTGCTGGAATCACGGAGCAAAATACGGATATTCTGCTAAGAACACGAAGAACACGGAGGAGATTTGTAACTGCTTGTGGTTGATCTTGTCTATTGATATTCAGGGGTGAACTGTTTCTCAAACTTTACAAGATGCCTACGTACCCTATTTATAGAAATCAAGCCACACGTAGTTCTCTTGGAGAAGAAGTTATCTAGACGGGCTAGGGTTTCTATGGGCTCAACTTGACCCAAATCCACTAGACGTCTCCTTGGGCTGATATATTTCACCCATTTATCCTGCTCATGACCCATGGCCCATAAAAGGTTACCCATGGCTAGCATGATGCTCTAATTAAATAGCCTCACTAGCGAAACTGACGAAGAAACTAGATGACCTCGCATGCGACCTCGCTGGGCTAGTCATGCGAGGTGATCCACGATGTATGGAGATAATCGCACTCACGCGACCTCGCTGGGTCTCACCGTAAGCCTTCATAATAAGTATACTCTAGGCCACGCTGGACCTCTAAGCCTCGCTAGACCTCGTGAACTGCGACCCCGTCCCTTGGGGCTCGCTGGCGATGTCACCTTACAGAATAATGTAATGAATTTCTCTGTGATGATGAACTTTAGTGACCTATTCTCATTTCCTAGGCCCATTATGTGTGATGCAATATTATTCTAGCCCATTTAGGCCTGCTTAGGACTTATGCCAAATTAGGGCATAACAACTACCCCCCGAGTCCATATTGTCATTGGAAATGCGATGTGGACTCAAAAGACTCTTTTCCAAGAAATCCTGGTGCGAGGCCAAGGCCCAATATCCATCATTTGCGGCCTTTCTTCGCAGGCCAAATGAATTTGAACAGTTTCTAACAGCTGTCATGTCTCGAGATCCGCTCTTGGTTGCTAGGATGATGACACGTGTAACAGATCCTTCTCTCCTGCCTACTATATAAACTCAGATTTCCCAATCATTTGTCACTTTCCATATAAACAACATAACGAATTGCTGCCAATTTGCTCCCATATCAAACAGAGAACCGGATCGCTTTCATACAAGAACGACCTCGAACTTTTTTAAGATCTTCATACTTTCTTCAACCAACAGTAAGTTTTCTTCTCTTGTTCTTCATTTTTAATTTACTTAAACGCATGCGTAGCTTATAATTCCTTCTTTTAACACTTGTAAATGTATGCGATGCGAGCCTGAATGTATGTGATCCCTCCCTTGTAATTTCACACTGCGAGCCTAGCCCCGCCAGGATAGAAAATGCAATCTCCCACTTAGATACAAAACAGTCCTTCCCTCTTTCGAATATAAGTCAATTATTTCTTCGTGTGCGACGTGAGGACACTTAGAGCCTTCTATATTTTCCTTTTTTCTGAACCCCCTTAATATTCTATAAGTGCACACACTAATAATTCACTTTTACAGATGTCCACCGACGATAGCTCAAGGACTCCTTCACCTCTTCCCCATATCACAATAAGCGAGCAGGCGGCTACTAATATCGCTAGGGCTACAAGCGCGAGCGATAGTTCGTTTAAATTGTACTTGGACCATCAATGGTCCAATGAAGAATACACCCGGGAAACTCCTTTATGCTCCTGGAAAACCAAACATCCATCCACCTCGCAGAATGCATCTGCTGAAATCCCCTCAAGCTCGCAAAATCAACTTCCTCCACAAATTCCTTCTTCTATTCAAGACGAAGTGAACGAACTTTTGGAAAAAAGAAATCAACTCTTTTCTAGTATCCCCAAAACTTCTCTCCCCTCTTAACAAGAATCTTCTCCCTACAACCCCCATAACGATTGCTAGCAGCTCCTCTACAAACTCGCTAGGCGACGCCTATTATGAGCGCGAAGGTGGAGATGACAACGAGGCCAATTCTGATGATTCTGACTATGAGGAGCCTTCCTCTGATGATGGTGGCCTTGTGAAGTAGCCAAGGTCGTCAATTTTACTGATTATAATTAAATACAAGAAGCTTCTCCTCATCCTTACGTACCAACTCCTCAGCCCGAGCTAGAAGGAACTATATATGTTGGTGGACCTCGTCCAGAGGATATTGAGGTGGGCTCGAAAGTGAAACCTGGCCAGCCTCGCACCCTAGCCTGCAGGGATCTTTCAACGACCCTAGATGCAGAATCTTTAGCTAAGGCTGTTGACATATTTAGGCCAGAAGGCAAAATTATTCTTCCCAAATCTGCAATGCGATGATATCGCTTTAATCACAAAGAAAATGGTGGCAGAGTGCCTCGAATGGTCTTGACCTCGTCGATGATGAAAATAGGCGTCTCCTCTCCCCTCCACCCTTTTATTAGGGATGTCTGTGAAACGTACCACCTGGCCCCGATCCAAATAAATCCCAACGGCTACAGAGCCATGATTGCCCTCTACGTTCTTTACCATAAACTTGAATATCCCAAGTTAGATGCGAGGACCATGGGCTATTTTCTGCAACTGAAGCGATGCGGGGCCTCAGATTCAGATACGTCTATTTCTCAGTCTGGCCAGAGTTCAACAAAAAAGAACTTTATCATAGTGCTCCAAGTAACGCGGGCTCATGGAAAGGACCTTACTTCTATGTCCACGAGGTGCTCAGAGTAAAGACTTCCTTTAACTACCTCCCAGGTATGGAACCATCTTCTTAACTTTACCCACCTTTTATTCAATCCGTACTCTAATTCATCCTTCATGAGATCGCAGTTGGTCAAGTGCGAACCGTCCTGAAGGGCGAGGAGAAGAAACGTGCTGATGATGTGCTGAAAACTCCACGAGAGGCCCGCAACATTCGAACCCTACTTTCTCTTGAGAATCTGGTTGAGTGCGGTTTCTTGAAAGAAGGAGTTGGTTTTCCTTCAAAGACGAGGCCTTCAAGTGCGAAGAAGGCTTCATTGAAAAGAAAAGCACATGAGGAGGCCTCGTCCTCTCGAATTGTAGTTACCACTAGTGAGGGTATTCTCCTCGTCGCAATGCGACCATTACTCCAACCTTGCCAGCCTTATTATTACTTCAATCTTTGCTGTCTTCGCATTTTCATAACTTGCATTATCATGATTTGTTTATAACTTTTAATTGTATTCTACTCCCATTTTTCAGGTATGTCAGGCAAAAGTGGTCGCAGGCCTCCCTTTCTCCAAAAAAACGGGACCGTCTCCGTAGCGAAGACTGCTACAGTCCCCCAAAAGCCAAAGACTACCGAACTCCCACCTCCTCCTCCATTGACAACAAACATTGAAACTCTCCAACAATTCCAGGGTACCCCTGAAGAGTATGCTTCAAAGAGATCTAGAAGAGACGGGCTCGTGCTCCCTGTTCCAAAGCCTCCAGTAACTGCCATTCCTGTCCATCACCTATTTGCAAAGCATGGATATAATCATGCCACTGAAGAGGAATGCACAAGTTGGGTGGGGGCCCAGCTGGATGAAAATGCCGAATCTCTTTCTAAGTGCTTAGCCGAGGCGTTCATTCGTCAGACTTCGCATCTTAAAGAGTTGAAGAGCGTAACACATGTCAATGCCAAGCTAGAGAAGGATGTTAAAGTCCTTAGATTTAAATTGGAGGAAGACAGGAGGTCATTAATGGAGACCCATAAACGAACCCTTGAGACAGAAACTGCAAGCCTTCGATCTGAGCTTAAGAGTGTCACCTCGGAGAAGAACGCTCTCAACAAATCTTTGAAAGAGACAGAGAAGCACGAGGAAGATCTCAAAAAGGAGCACGAGGAAGAGTTGAAAAAGCTGAAGAAGGAGCTTGATCCCGCCAAGCTTGATCATGACACCGTGGTGGAGGCTGCCCAGGTCGAATTCATGAAGACATTTATACGAAAGATCCCCGAATTCGACTGGGAAAGGCTTGGGCCTGGTAACGCTGAATTTGCAGAGTCTCTTCGCAAAGAGATCGAAGAAGATGCAAAGGAGGCAGCCAGGCTCGCAAGCGAAGCCACCCAGACCAATACAAATGAAGCCGCTACATAATGAACTCTTTTCTTCTGACTCTAATTACTGAACTGGGGATGCGGACACCCCTTGAATGTCTCGCAACATGTAATATTTTTCTATAACTGTCTTGATAACTTATTGGGCTCGCATAGCGACCCATTAACTGTTGGAATTTTGATAACTGTTATAACATCTTACATGTTACATGTCTTTGTTTCCTCGTAAAATATATTGTGTCTACTCTTAACTGTCTGTAGTTAATATTGCTTTCATCCTTTGTATATTCGAAACATTGCCAAGTAGATTAGCCTCGTAGCTGCGAAGCTTCCTTTGTAATTGAAATCGTAGCTTTCCTTTTTCTTGTAACTTTTATATTTGCTTTATAAACTTCAAAGTGTGCCTCATCCCCTTTGGAATCATGACATGCGGTGCCTTCCTTGCGAGGTCGCAGACACGATCCCGAGGCTGAGTTCACCCCTTGACTTTTTTCATTTTGAACTTCTTTGAGTAGATATGCTTTTCAATAACTAATCTTCGAGAACAGTCCCTCAGGTCGCAGTAAGTGTACGCTCACATCTTCCTTGACCTGAGGGGGATTCGGCCTCGCATCCACTATGCTGGCCTAGTCCTGAAAATTTAAAATGCCAACAGAAAAAATAAAAATTGCACAATGTTTTTGGAAAACAAACTTCATATATAAATACTAGGGACGATGCCCAACTTTCATTACATCATAAAGAGGAGGTGTCTGTATGATCACTACCCCTAGTACTTTGTATGAATTTATTCATGCTAAGTAATGACAGATAGAGACTACCAGGGGCGAGGCCTCTACTGATAGTATTTCCTTAAATGCTCTTCATTCCAAGCTCAAGGTACGACCTTATCATCCATATCTGTTAGATAATAAGTCCCCTCATTGATAACAGCATAGATTTTATAAGGCCCCTCCCAATTGGCTCCAAAGACTCCATGAGCTGAGACCCTGGTGTTAGGCATCGTTCTCCTAAGCACCAAATCCCCCACGCGAAGATGCGGTACACGAACCTTCCCATTATAATACCTCGCAGCTCTTCTTTGATAAGCTGCGAGCCTTAACTGAGCCTCCTCCCTTGATTCCTGAATCATGTCTAAATATAGCCTGTGATTGACCTCATTTGCTTCGGGGTCATAATGTTCTCCTGAACGAGCCCGAGCCCACCTCAACGGGCACCATGGCCTCGCATCCATTAGTCAAAGAAAATGGGGTTTCTCCAGTGGTAGACCTCGGCGTTGTGTTGTATGACCACAAGACCCTTGGTAACTCCTCAGGCCAACTGTCCTTGCTCTCCTCCAATTTAGCCTTCAAGGTATGTTTAATTATTTTGTTAATGGCCTCGGTTTGACCATTTGTTTGAGGATGGCTCACAGCAGAGAAACTTTTCTTTATTCCCAAATTTTTGCAAAACTCTTTCATCTCCTTACTGTCAAATTGCTTCCCATTATCTGATATGGGATTCCCTGTACACAAAATCCTTTAATTTTTTGGCCGTGATGGTAGCGAGGGGCTCAGCTTCGGCCCACTTGGTGAAGTAGTCCACGGCCACGACTGCATATTTGACTCCTCCTTTGGCTTTGGGGAGTTCACCAATAAGATCGATCCCCCACATAGCGAAGGGCCAGGGGCTCATCAGCGAGGTGAGGTTCGCTACTGGAGCATTACTGAAATTGGCATTTCGCTGACATTTATCACACCTTATAGCGAACTCAAAAGCATCTCTTTTCAATGTAGGCCAGAAATACCCTTGTCGTAAGATTTTTTGAGCTAGGGAACTACCCCCCGAGTGATTGCCACATATTCCTTCATGGACCTCCCTTAGGATGTAATTGCATTATTCTCCATCTACACACCTCAAAAGTGGTGTATTGAACCCTCTTCGGTATAGCACCTCATCATAAATCACATATCGAGCTGCCTGATATTTGAATTTCCTCGCTTCATTCTTTTCTTGAGGGAGAACTCCATTCTTGACATACTCCCATATAGGGGTCATCCATGTCGACCCCTGGCTCGATAGTTCCATAACAAATTCTTCTGGAACACTAGGTTTACTTTGAATTTCCAACGGAATGATCCCAAGTAGAGTGGCCTCGCGACACGAGCCTAATTTGGCAAGGGCATCTGCTCCCTGATTCTTCTCCCTTCTTATGTGAACCACTTTGACTTTGTTAAATTTCTTGATCAGCCTCTGTGCACATCGCAGATATAACCCGATCTGCTCACCTCTAGCTTGCCAGCCACAATAAAGTTGGTATGCCACTAACATACAATCGCCATAGGCTGTAAGGTTCTCTACCTTCATTTCCAATGCTAGTTTGAGACCAATGATCAGGGCCTCTTATTCTGCTGCATTGTTGGAAGCTTCAAATGCGAAGTGAACGGCACTGCTTAACTTTCGACCTTCAGGGGTAACGAGCTCGACCCCGGCCCCAGCTCCTTCTTTATTAGACGCCCCATCAACATATAGCTCCCACCACGAGGCTGAATTCTCATTTTTGACCTCGGGGTCTGTTACCTCTGGGATCGCTATTAAAGCCCAGGCATCTTCCTCAGATTGGGAAGGGAATTCCAATATAAAATTTGCTAAGGCTTGTCCCTTTATTGCACCTCGAGGCTTATACTCAATATCAAACTGACTCAGCTCTATCGTCCACTTTAATAGTCTCCCTGAGGCCTCGGGCTTATGCATCACTTGCCTCAAAGGGTAGGCAGTATGAACCTGAATGTTGTGTGCTTGAAAATAGGGCCTCAACTTCCTCGAAGCCAATATCAAAGCGTAAGCTAGCTTCTCCATGTTGGTGTAACGAGTCTCCGCATCTAACAACCTCTTACTGACATAATAAACAGGGTATTGAGCTATCTCCTCCTCTCAAAAGAGGACAGCACTGACCGCATGCTCTGAGACAGCCAGGTAAACAATGAGGACTTCTCCTTCCCTAGGATTAGAAAGCAGAGGCGGCGAGCCTAAGTGTTCCTTTATTTTTTGGAAAGCCTCTTCGCATTCAGGGGTCCATTCAAAATTTTTGCCCACCTTCTTAATTGCCTTGAAGAACTCATGACACTTGTTTGATGATTTAGAAACAAATCGATTGAGGGCTGCTATCCTTCCAGTTAGACTTTGAACCTCCTTGACGTTTCTAGGTGACCTCATTTCCATTAGGGCCTTTATCTTGGCTGGATTGGCCTCAATTCCTCTGTGGTTTACAATGAACCCCAAGAATTTCCCCGATTCGACCCCAAAAACACACTTCTGGGGGTTAAGCTTCATTCTGTACTTCCTCAGTATGTCAAACATTTCTGCGAGGTGGGATATGTGATCCCCGACCTCCTTAGATTTCACAAGCATATCATCAACATATACCTCCATTGTCTTCCCAATTTGCTTCTCAAACATCATGTTGACGAGCATTTGATAGGTGTCCCCGGCATTAAGGAGACCGAAGGGCATCCCAATGTAGCAGTAGAGACCTCTATCCGTGATGAATGAGGTGTGCTCCTAATCGGGCCCGTACATAGGTATTTGATTATATCCAGAATAAGCATCCATGAAGCTTAGAAGCGCGTGCCCCACTATCGCATCCACCAACTGATCAATCCTTGGGAGTGGGAAACTATCCTTGGGGCAGTGCTTGTTGGGATCAGTGAAATCTACACAGGTCCTCCACTTGCCATTTGGTTTCTTCACTAGGATAGGGTTCGCGAGCCAATCAGGATAGAATGATTCCCTAACGAGCCCGACCTCGAGGAGCCTATCCACTTCTTCTTTGAGAGCCTCGGCTCGCTCTCCACTTATGGGTCTCCTCTTCTGCCTCACCCCTTTTTTACTGGGGTCTATGTTAAGCCTGTGGCACATCACATTAGGATCTATGCCAATCATATCTTCATGAGACCATGCAAATACATCCAAATTAGTTTTAAGAAATTCCACGAGCCTCCCCCTACGGTCAGGGTTTAGCTGCGACCCGACCCTTAGCACTTTAGTAAAATCCTTGGTATCGACAAGAATAGAAACTATGTCTTTTGCAGCTCCGGCTCGTTCCACATGCTCGGTGATGCGAGGATCAAAATCAATTTCAACCTCACGAGCCTTGCTAGACTCTGCTTCCTCCTGTCTTGTACCTCCTATCACAGGGGTTGCCCCGACATGGCCATATTCAGTCACAACTGTTGTTTCTCGAGTAATTCCATTAGGTAAATCTACCAATGTTGATCTCTCCTTGCGAACCCATTTCCCCTTACGGGCTCGCACAGCTGCCTGTTCTGGGCTCTCCTCGTCATCACTAGCCTCTTCAACAATTCCTTCTTGAAGGACCAATACTGGATGCGAAGCCTGCATCATAATAGCCCCTGGTACTGGCTCTACTTGTATACCTAAGTTGTCAAAGTAATCCTTTGGCAACTCTTTGATAGATATTATATTACACCCAACCGGGGGTCGCGAATCATCTTTGCGAGCCCTTTCTTTCTCCTCGCACTCCATTTTATCTGTCATAGAGCTGCTCCCCTTTTCTGCTGATTTAAAGGCCCTGTTGTAGCACTCCCGAGATTCATGCTGAATTCCTCTAACACAACCCACACCCTGCGGAGTGGGGAACTTCATCGAGAGGTGGTAAATAGAAGTAACCACCCTCATCTCCTTCAGTATTGGCCTTCCTACTATAGCATTATAAGCCGATGGTTGATCCACGACCATGAAATCTGCAACTTGGGTGGTGATGCAGGGCTCGTCCCCTAAAGTAATAGGAAGCTTGATGAGGCCTTTCACACTGACCGAAGCTCCAGTGAATCCATAAAGATGCCCCACTGTAGGAATAAGGTCCTTGTCCACGTATCCCATCTTCTTATAAACATCATACATTAAGACATTCACAGCACTTCCGTTGTCCAATAAGACTCTATATACATTCTGAGATCCAATACGAACTCGAACTACCAAAGCGTCAGAATAAGGATGGTGGACCCACTTCGCATTTTCTTCTGTGAACATAATATTTGTATCCTCCCCCTTAAAGAGCTTTGGGGGCCTTTCCTGCAGATGATGAACATTCGTGAGGGGTCGCTCTCTGGCTTCGCGAGCATACCTCTCTCTGGCCTTGTTACTGTCTCCTCCAATATGAGGCCCTCCTATGATTACATGGATACTATTGCTTCGTTCTTCCCTCTCCTTGCGAGGCGCCACATTCTGCCCAACAGGAGGAACATTGTTATATCCCAATCCTGATTTGCCAGAGTTTCCTTGATGTTTCTTTACTTTCCGAACCGCCCACTCAGTTAACATTCCTTCTCGAATTAAACGATCAATTTGCTCTTTAAGGTGCCAACAATCTGCAGTATCATGCCCCGTTTGTTCATGAAAATCGCAATATTTCTTTGTATTCCAGGTTCCTTGTGCACCCATGACAGGAGGTTTTGTAAACATCCCCTTGTTAGCATTGACTGCATATATATGATCAACGGAGGCAACCAGGGGGTGAATTTGTCTTCGTCTCTAGCTGGACGAGCCCGAGGTGGGGAACGCCTTGGGGGATCGCGGTCCCTTCTCTTCGGGCTTGGACTATGATTTTTTCTTCGCCTGGGGCTTCGAGAGTCGTTTCTCTTTACTCCCTTACTCTTGCTTCCACTACTTTCCCCTTTGCTCTTTCTTAACTCTTTCCTTGATTTCTCAACCCACTGAAAAGGTTCTGCCTCTTTGTATAACTCAGCGAGCGTACTGGGTGTGGATGCTTGCAATTTCTTCCAAAGCTTCGTTCCTTCTCGCAATCCTGCAATAAGAAAATTCTTTACAGCCTCATCATTTGCTCCTCGCACCTTAGGGACTTCGGCATTGAATCTTTTCAAATATTTTTTCAGGATCTCTCCTTCCATTTGCTTAATGTTAGCCAAAGTGGACACAGGGGGTGCATAAAGCATCAAGGATTGGAAATGCTTGATAAAGATGTCTACAAACTGTTCCCAAGAATCAATGGTAACTAGTGCCCCGAGCTTTAAAAACCACTGCTGAGCACTTCCCCTCAGCAAGGCCACAAACAGTCTACACCTCGCTAGCTGCGAGACCTGATAAACATCCATCTCATTATTGAATCGAATCACAAACTCTGCTGGATCAGTATCGCCATTATAGGTCATATCAGAATGATGGCCTCAAAAACACTACAGGAAGTGGAGTAGTTCGAATTTCATGGGTGAAGGGCGAAGATGAGCCCATAGTACTAAAAATCCCTTTCTCATTATTCATCGCATCCAAGGTCTTTTTTAGCTCTTCCAACTTGTAGTCCCCAATTTTGGCCTCCTTATCTTCCTTTCCCTTCTCTCCAGTACTTCCATGATGAGATTGAGTCTTCTTAGGGGCACTAGACTCCTCCTAATAATTTTTGCAATCCTTCTTTTTAAGATCCTCCTCGCGATGTCAGGATCGCTCATGGTCTCGATGAGATGGGGGTCTGTCGTCATGACGATGGGACCGCTCACGCTCTCTGTGAGAGGGGGGTCTGTCATCGTGAGGATATGACCGCTCATGATGGGACCGCTCACGCTCTCGAAGTGGAGACGCTGGTCGATAAGAACCCTTGCTTTTGTTTTTAGATCCTCCCTCCTTACCATTGTTAACCCTTTCTAACTTGAGGCGAAGATCGTACTCAGTCAGCTTCTTTCCAAGACAGTCAAAGACACTTACTGATCGTCCTTCAGATGAGGCGGGCTTACCATGCGAGCCCCCTTTTTCTTCCATATTAGCTTCCTCTTCGTCCCAATCAGGGTTCATTTGATCTGTTACCACATCGTCAAAGTTATCTATTAGCTTCTTAGTGGGGCCTTTATTTCCCTCCCCCTGATGGGATTGGGGTCTCGTTCTTGCATTCCTCTTTACACCCCTAGTGCTATGTCGCTTCTCCATCTTAGTCATCCTTTCCTGCACGGATGCCACTGTGTCTCCAATCCCCTTCAGAAAAGACATGACTTCGCTACCTAATGTCACCTTCTGGACAGGGGGTGGTGTTTTTTCCTTCTCAAACTCATCCTTGGTCTCATCTCCAAGTGCCTCGCTCTCTGGTGAATCCTTCCTCTGTGGGTCGTCTTTGTTTTTCTTGTGTGACCCCGGGGTCTCCCCCACTCCGTTTTTCTTCTTGTTCGATTTAGTCATTGTTCTCCCAATTCAACGACTAGCCCTCCTTCTAGCGCCAAATGTTATAGGGAGAATATTGTATAACAATATTTTGGAGGTTGCTGGAATCACGGAGCAAAATACGGATATTCTGCTAAGAACACGAAGAACACGGAGAAGATTTGTAACTGCTTGTGGCTGATCTTGTCTATTGATATTCAGGGGTGAACTGTTTCTCAAAGTTTACAAGATGCCTACATACCCTATTTATAGGGATCAAGCCACACGTAGTTCTCTTGGAGAAGAAGTTATCTAGACGGGCTAGGGTTTCAATGGGCTCATCTTGACCCAAATCCACTAGACGTCTCCTTGGGCTGATGTATTTTACCCATTTATCCTGCTCATGATCCATGGCCCATAAAAGGTTACCCATGGCTAGCATGATGCTCTAATTAAATAGCCTCACTAGCGAAACTGACGAAGAAACTAGATGACCTCGCATGCGACCTCGATGGGCTAGTCATGCGAGGTGATCCACGATGTATGGAGATAATCGCACTCACGCGACCTTGCTGGGTCTGACCGTAACCTTCATAATAAGTATACTCTAGGCCACGCTGGACCTCTAGGCCTCGCTAGACCTCGTGAACTGCGACCCCGTCCCTTGGGGCTCGCTGGCGATGTCACCTTACAGAATAATGTAATGAATTTCTCAGTGATGATGAACTTTAGTGACCCATTCTCATTTCCTAGGCCCATTATGTGTGATGCAATATTATTCTAGCCCATTTAGGCCTGCTAAGGACTTATGCCAAATTAGGGCATAACAGGTATGATTATATATAAACTGTGATGATGTAATATGGTTTTTGTCAATGCCTGCAAGTCTAACATGATACCTAAATATTGACGTGGTTAGTGTGATTCTTTTAAGTGTGCCTATGGGATAAAAAAAGAATAATTGATTATTAGTTAATCAATTTCTGGCTTCTTGTTAAGTAACAACAAAGGATTAGATTATTAATTTTTAATATTTAAATCATGGACTTATGGTATTGGATAAGTAGAATCCTTGTTGCTTGGTTAGTTAATTAGAGAAATTAAATTGTGAATTTGTAATAACAATATTAAACATCTTGATTCTCTGATTTCGTATTGTCAATATATTGTTTCTAGCCTATAGACAGGTTTTGGAAGGAAATTAAAGGAAACATGAGTAATTTTATTAATCAATGTTTCGTTATTATGTTAACAACAGTTTAAATGGTGAGTGTGTGCTAGGTTTGTTACTTATGTTGCACTAATGATTACCAGCATATATAGTACGTCGATTAACAAGATGTGTAGTTCTTTGGAACTTATGTCATTTGTGGATATTCGGACGTTAAAAACCTAATGGACCTAGTACTTGGTACAGGTTATGGGTCGACATGAAATTTATAATGTATTGGTTGGATTTGTTCCTCCAATAAAATTATAATCTCTTGTTGGTGTCGGTCTGCTGCGGCAATGACACACGAGCCTATTATGGTGATCCATGTGATACCTAATACGACATTGCGGTCAGCTTAAAATGTTGAAATTTGGAGAAATCCAGAATGTTGTTAACCCTAATGCATCAGTTGATCAAGGATCACTGAATGTGGGTTTATTGGAAGTTTATGTTATTTCTCGGGCCTCTTCTGGTTATACCAGTGATGAGCCATAAAATTAGGTTCTCTTGTGAACCAAATTGAAATTTGAGAAAAATTTAATAGTTGAATTTTTCAGTGACAAGAACAGGAAAGTTCTTTGAGCGTGAAACCTGAGAGGTTTTAATGAATGACGTGAATCCTGCTCTAGTGAGAGGTGGTAATAAGTTGTGTGATAACTTTATAGTAATACATTGATTACGTGTACTCGTTAAAGAGTAAAATGAAGCTTTATTGAGAAGAATATACTTTATAAGTTCGAGATTGAAAACCAACTTACTATGGAAAATTAAGATGGTAAAGAATGATTCACTGAGTGAATTTTATTTTCATAACGTGAATATTCATGAGGCCACTATACCTTACTCGCATTACATAAATGGAGTAGTTAAAGGCTTAAGTTACGCTCTAACGGGAGATACGCAACGATTGTGATCAGTTTAGACTATTACTGAATTTGAGGATATTAGTTATGAAGAGACTAATCATTTCTTTAACAAGATACCATGAAAAGAAATAATTGAATTTCCTATCAATTCTGGAATGTATTTGATATTCTTAGAAATATTAAAATGTGGGGGTATCTTGAAGCGAAAATAATAAAATTTTCTGTGAATTCTAGAATGTAGAAAAACATTCTTAGATATATTTAAAATGTGGGGGTATCTTGAAGATGTCTTGATACCTATACCTATAAGGTTAAGAAGTTCCAAAATCAATTGAGATTTTTTGGATGGATATATAGACAACGATGGAGTCTAACGATATCTATAGATGAATCTAATTTTTGAGATTCATTATAATGTAATTACGGAATCTACAAATGCTTCTATGATGAATTAAGTTACCAACTCTCCTAAAACCTTAAGGTGTTAGGAATTGGGCTTACCAGGATCGTATATTTATCTTAACATAGTTCCTTGTAAATCCTTAATTAAAATTTATCCGAATAAACTTATGAGTTATTGGATGAACGTGAGGTTGAGCCTAGACAGAGCAAAAGACTTGAAAAATTTGTTAGTCTAAAAATGTCTGAAATTTTGCTGAAGGTAAATCTCAAAGCTTGAGAGAAGTTATGAGAATTTTTTTGATGATCCTACGAGAAAAAAGGATATCAATAGAGAAACTGACTAGAATAAAGAAGTCAATAAGACAATAATTCTAACACGTATGTTAGAAAATGAACCATGATAATTTTTCAAAAAAATATGATCTCTCTATATCCTTTGTGGGGGAAAAAGGATGTTAAGAAATTAAGAAATAGAGAGAAGTGATTCTGTGTGACAGAATAATGTTTAATAACATATGGATCTTCTTGCGAGATAGATGCCATTTGTACCCAAACGAATTTTCAAATTAGAAAAGAAATATATGGGTCAAAGAAAAAGGTCAGGTCAGACTAATAATTAAAAGCTTACAGTCAAGAGGAAGACCTACCTAACTTACTTTATAATATATTCTTGAGTTACGAGAATATGGCTCATCACAATGATACTTAAATTGTCGGCATTGTAAAATTTAGAAGTACAAGAGAAGTGATTCTATGTGACAGAATCATGTTTAATAACATATGGATCTTCTTGCGAGATAGATGCCAATTGGACCCAAACGAATTTCAAATTAGAAAAGAAATATATGGGTCAAAGAAAAAGGTCAGGTCAGACTAATAATTAAAAGCTTACAGTCAAGAGGAAGACTTATCTAACTTACTTTATAATATATTCTTGAGTTACGAGAATATGGTTCATCAAAATGATACTTAAATTTTCGGCATTGTGAAATTTAGAAGTACATCAATGAACTTTGGAACATCAGTTCTTAATCACCCTTTATCCATTTTGAGCGTGTAAATATGCGTTGGAATCCTCTCGCAGAGAAGAATACAATCCAACCAATACACAAAACTAACACATAGTGTTTATCACTCAAATTGAGTTTCAAAATGATCCACAACTTAGTCTAAAATACTAAGTTTTTCCAACATATATAAGATAGCTAGCTTTTGTGAACATTATCAAGTTTTGAGGAAATTGCATAGCAAATCTACTCTATTTTCTTAAAACCATACATTATTAATATTATTTCTTGTTTACGAAGCAAAGGAGAAGTCTACCATCTCTGTTTTTTATGATGAAATCAACACTATCTTTGGATTTGGGTGCTACTAAAATCTTATACGTTTGTAATGTACTCGGATATTTATTTAATGTAAGTTGAAAACATTTATTGTATTTACGCTCATATGAAGTTCTTCTGCTACTGCTTTTTTTTGAAAAAAAAAACTAATGTTTAGGTTGCTAAAACTCGGACACTCAACCTCTCTCGCTATGAAGAATCTGTATTTCAATAAATAATTAAGAAGTTAAGATAAAGAATTTTATTACATATATCCAGCTCTGATATCTTCCCTTTCCTCATCCGACCTCGTTTTGAAGTTTAATTATAAATCAAGATATAATATATTTATTAAGTTTAAGAATACATATAAATTATATAAATTTTATATAAATTATATATTTATTTATTTATTTTAATAATCGGTTCGGTTTTAGCCGGTTCGATTTTAAATTATAACCGAAACCGAAAGTCTCGGTTTTTAAAAATCAAAAGCCACAACTGCCAATTCAGTTTTGGTTTCGGTTTTTTCGGTTCCATTTTTACCGATTTCGATTTCAATTCGGTTTTTTGCTCACCCCTAATACTTGGACACGAACACAACACACATCCACACACATACTTCATACAAACCCACACGCACAACATCCACACTCACATACACATAGAACACATACTTCAGCATGCGCACAACACACAGCACACACAAACAAAAACATTCATGTATGTATGAGCACACACATATCTTGACTCTATATCATAAACAACATAACCATGAATCAGAACTGTAAAAGATAATGTTGGTTTACCACTAAAGATTTAAATCTTCAGACAATTAACTTGTCATGGTTCGAGAAAAATCATCATAGCCCATCAAGAACTTAAACCTGCCTAAAAGGGAGTTACTTGGTGCATCTTTTAATGGATATTTTAAATACAATAGATAAGAGCTACCATTGGCAGCCCAACAACACATATATGGACATTCAACTACCATTAACATTGACAACTGCACAAAACTATAGACATGGAAATATTTAGTAAATGAATAAAGGGTCCTGGTCCCTGACAGTGATTGTCCGGGACCATTTATCCAACAATTTGTTTCCTGACCCCAGGATTTTAAAAAAATTGCCCATTCCGCGCTAATTTTTCGCGGAACACTATTCATTCGCGCAAATTTTCCGCTGAAGGCTCTACCGTTTCACAGAAAATTTCCGCGGAAGGCTATACTCAATTTCATAGAAATATTATTGCGTTTTGACTTTGTATCCTTGCTGTTTCCTTCTTCCTCTTTTCTGCTTCTTTTGAGAAGTTTTATTTCGTGTGCACCTCATTATTTTACAATAAGCTTACATGTTCAAAATGATTGGCTGCAATAATTATTGTGCACCTCATTATTCTTTTGAGAAGCATTATTGCATTATTGTTGTTACTCATTTTTTCCCTCCAACTCTTGTATCTTTTCTTTTTCAACTTTCCATGGTAATAAATATAGCATTCTAATTATTATTATTATTTTTGTTTTCCAATTCTTGTATCTTTACTTTTTCAACTTTCCATGGTAATAAATATAGCATTCTAATTATTTTTGCATATGTCCAATATAAAAGGCTAAGGTCTAAAATTATATATAAGTAATTCGACTTCAATTATCAAATTTCGTTTCTCTATTTCTTTTCTTTTTTTATAAGAAAGTGTTTTCTTTTATTATTTTTTTATTTATAATTATACCAAAAATTATTTAAAAAAACAATTAATATTGTCATTATTTTTTTCGAAAAGTTTACAACGCAATAATTGCTGTTGATTGGAGTGATAGATTGTTGTAGAATAATGTGATGCACACGAAATAGAATTTTTCAAAAGAAGCAGAAAAGAGAAAAAAGGAAACGGCAAGGATACAAAAGTCACAATGCAATAATGCTTTTCTGAAATTGAGTATAGCCTTCCGCGGAATGGTAGAGCCTTTCGCAGAAAATTTACGCGGATGAATAGTGTTCCACGAAAAATTGGTATGGAATAGGCGAATTTTTTTTTTAAATCCTGACCGTTGGATCAACGATCCAACGACCAGAAAACTGATTGTTGAATAAATTATCCGTAACAATCGATTGTTAGGGACCAGGACCCATGAATAAATTATAAACCATACATCTACCACCTCAAAAATTCACCAATAATACATTAAAATACAGAACCGACAACTATACAAACGATTAGGTTGAATCCACATGTAAATTTTACAACTTAAGGCAACATACAAGTCAAACAAGGTCCAAACATAGCACAAATATTATACAACAGTTAAATATGTAGTTCTCATACAAATAAACTTATCGGACTTTTAAATAAACAATTAACAGTAGGGTTTGAATCTAATTTCACACACTTAGTTTAAGTAAATTGAAAAAAGAAGGGATTTTCATTAAATAAATGCTATTAGTATTGCAATGCTAGAAGTTCAAAATAACGAAACTAAAACTCTTTGAAAATTTGAGCTATTAAAGCCAACTAATAAAAATAAATGTGGACAGAAACCATGAACAAGATTTCATATTGGCAACAGATGCCTAGCAGGTAAAGCTTTTCATTTTGTATACATGTATAGAATAAAATAAACCTGTCTGAGTAAAAAATTGCGCTCCAACATCAATTTTACTGAACTCCTCATCTTCATCATAAAACCCTAAATGAATTACTTTAGCACTAATGAGCCACAAAGGAGTATTGCTAAAACCCTAGACAAATTGATTATATATATTAATATCGAAGAAATGGAAAAGAACATTGTAACTGCATGTTTGCATCCCAGAAGGTAAGTCTAATTATTCAAAATATATATATATATTACAATAATTATAAAATAAGTACAGATCTAATCTTAAATAATTATGTAACCTATTTTTTATACAGTTCAAAAAAAAAAATTAACATGCCTAATCATTTTGATTAGAGCATTTCTTTAGAGCTTATGTGACAAGCTTAATCATAACCACTATTGTAAATTTGTAACGTTTCCTGTTCTGCACTTCCAAGACCCTTTGACATACTCTGAGTTGGACCAAAAACTTCCAAGTTCTAACCCAAAGTGAACAAATGAATGTAAGCAAATATGGAGAATTCTTTATAAAACCAGATCCATAATGCCATAATATAGCCATATCAAATTTCTTTATTACTCGAGCAAAAGGGTTAACGCCCAACAAAAACGTTTGGACAAGCCGCTCTGTCTCTGTCGTGCCATAAGATTGCCATCACAAAGAGACCAAATACAACAAACCATCCATTTGCTAAAGCATTTCATATAAGCAATGCCACTTGTAGATAGAGAGTTAGACTATGATGAGCTTGATTACATAAAAGATTAAGTACACTTTAAGCTTCTTCTTTCTTTAAATCAAGGGCGGTCCGACGTGCCAACATTTGTTGTTCTCGTTCTCGTTTGGCAGCAAGAGCTTCCTCATCAAGTACTTGGATAGGTGACCATTCAGGCAATTTCAACCAACTATCATCATGTTGTAAGCTTTGCAGGTAAGATCTTAATTTAGGAGCTGCAAAATCCAAAGCTGTTCCGGAAGCTGCAAACATGATTGAATAACGAACAGCACCGGGCACACCACCTGCATATTAATTGGAAATAACAATCAAGTAAGCTGTTTAAACTATGGAGCAACTTCACTGGATTCCATCAATTGCACGTAGAATTTACAGGCTTATTTTATCACTGGGTACAGGACCCCACTAATTAATCTTGCATTACCTATTAATGTCTTGTTCAAAGCTATGTAACTAAGGTGTTTTGAGTAAACAAGGTGCACTAGAAAAAAATGTTCAACAAAAGATGGAACAGAGTGTTTCTTCAAAAAAAAAAACATGACTAAGTGATCATGTGAGATATCATACAAGTTATAACAATAATTTCGTCAAGTGATGTCTTGTGAGATATCAATAAAGATCCAGAGTATAGCCATAATTTTATCAGTTCAAGCCTACGCAGCAACTATATTGTTAAAGAATACCAACCCCAAATTTTCGTTCTCAGGTAAAATATACCAAGATGGGTCACAACTTGCTACTTATATTAATGTGGTGCAGTCAAGACAGTTACACTACTCTATCACATCTCTTCTAATTACACCGAGACTGATTTAGAGGATAAGCATACATTTTAAGGACATTACAGAAGGCATAAATATTGTGTGCGAGTGCGTGCGGGCGGGACTGATTTAGGGGAGTGCGTGCGTGCGTGCGGGAGGAAGGGAGCGAGCGAGACCGGGACTGATTTAGGGGATGAGTATACATTTTAAAGACATTACTAACGGCATAAATTTTTTGGGGGGGGGGGCGGCGGGAGAGAGAGAGAGAGAGAGAGAGAGAGATGAAATTCGACCTTGAAGGCGGCCAAGGATAGCTCCACAACCAAAACCCCCAATTGCAGAGTTCAAAAGATCATCAGACGTTGACTTCCTGCTAACTCTTACAAACTCGCGTGCTCCTGTAAGAACAAACAAATGATGACAGTTTAGAAAAGAGAAATTAAGAGAACAGGAACATCTATTTGGTCCTCAACGAAATTATCAGATCAGCCAAAGACACTATTGCTGTTGTAGCAACTAAAATTTACCTTACTCAGCTTACTGCCTGCTTAGTAATTATGTTTAATTAATCATTTATCTGTAATGTGGTAAGCATGGTCCGTTTAATAATAATAAGGCATAAGAAGATTCAAAGAGTTCACTAGATAACATCTTCAACTCTACATGCCAAAATCTACAATTCAAAGCTGAACGGATTACACAAAGTGAACTAATATCGAGAATGAAACACCTTGTTCAATCAATTCTTTCAATATATTATAATATACAGTATATACATAGTTAAGAATGTTGCTAAGATGATAGCATATAAAATGTATGAAGAATGCTGCTAAGATGATAGCATATAAAAAATGTATGAGAAAAAATTTAAAATTATCAACAATCCGCATATTTCTCAAGAATCTAACTCCCAAAAAACCTCAGCAAGATTCAAACCAGCTACAAATTTACTAGCGTCTTGCACCCATATAAATAAGCCAAGATTATAACTTCATCAATTACCATCATTTCCAGCAATTCTATACATAAATACTAAAATTCATAAACATATTAACATAAGAATCATAAAAATGTGGCCAGAACTATAAAATTATTAAAAAGCATTCGTTTAATGAGAATCCTATTTATTTTTCAAAAAACAACTCCAACTTGACTTTTGCTCATACAATCAAGTCAAGATTACAACTTTATCAAATCCCATCATTCCCAACATCACTATACACTAAAAACATCCAAACTTGAACCCAAAAAAAAACATAAAATGAGATTAGCATTAAAATTACCACAATAGCAGCCAGTAACAATAGCAAAATTGGTAGCATAAGTAGCAGAAATGTTGGAAAGGCCATGAATTTTTCTATGTTTGGACACCAATCCAACCCCACCTCCAACAATACCTGCACAAATCACCATTATCTTAAAAACCCAAAAAAAAAAAAAAAAACTGAACATACATATACACATATATACAAGAATTGAGCATTTTTATATATAAATTGGTTAGACAGACCTGCAAGAATAGTGGGTATTATAATCCTGTGTTTCCATGGGTCAGATGAAGAGGGAGCTTCTTGTTGTTGGGTTTTGTTGGGTGAAGACATTTTTCATCAGTCCTTTGATTTGTTTGAGAATACATTATGAGGTTTTTGAGTCTTGAAGCAGCTTAAAAACCCGGTTTTTTGTGGGGTTGGCTCACTGGCTGAGCCGGAGATGATGACAAACCGGGTATTTGTTACTTTTTTCCTTTTTTCCAATAGATACGGCCATTTTATTACAAAACATAATTATACAAATGCAGGAGAAAAATAAAGCTCCACCCTTTGTCTTTTTTCTTTTAATTTTTTTTAATAATTAGGCCTATATGCCTTACAAAATGGACATTTGTTCTAATAAATTTCGGAAATGAATGAGAATCGAACCAGGACCTAGAACAACAAGAGATAAACCCTTATCACTTGAGCTATCTCATTGCCCTTGATTTGTATTTTCATTTATTAATGGATCAATTTTATATCAAGGTATTGTATGAAATTGAATATTTAAGGTATAAATGAATGATTTCAATAACAGATCATTTCATGCTATTTTAATGTTGATCGAGTCATTTTCGAAATTCCAAATTATTTTAATGTTGTCTCAATAAATTAATTTATGAGTCAAGTTTAGCTAGGGTGTCGAATCGTATCAGGAGGGGATGGATATATAATGAAATTATAATTTGTTTTGTATCTAAAATAGGTAGAAATGGTGTTAAACAAAAAAAAGACTAGAAAATATTATAATTTTTATGGTACGATTTACGAGTGTTTTGCGAATTCTTTACGTACGATATTATAATCAACATAAATTTATCTACCAAGTACTCGTATGAGTAGAATTGTACATTCCTTTATATTTTTTGTTGAATACTTTAATTGCATTCTAGAATTTTATGTTAGTCTACAACCATAATTCATAGAATTAGGCGTTTACTGATCCTCAAAACACTGATTTTTAAGAACCGTATCAAAGATATTTTACTGGTGGAATTAGACAATCAAGCTGATACCATGAAAATATTATTCCATACTTTACTTGAATACATAATTGGGCTTCTTTACAAGTTAGAAGCACCATGAAATATATGCATGTTTAATCTTTTCATGAAAAGAGTTCCTTTTGTCCAAAATTTGATTTATGTGTTATCTCAAGTTATTTAAGTGTAAATGCTTCAGATTTTAGATCAAGTAATTAGCTAAAGAATTGACCATATTATGATAAATATAGAAATATGCTTACTCCAGCAGTAAAATTCCACTGGTGTTTGCCCTAATAGGGGCCTTCAAGCATAGCAAGTGATTTGCTTAACCTAAGAAGCTGACTGGCTACCATAAATATACTAGAAGCCTACGAATGGTAGAACTAGACTTCTCCGCCTACGTTCCTGGGAAAATTGCTTCCACAGATTGAAGTGACTTTTTCCTTATTCTTCTGAGCCCGAGATGCCTGTTTGACCAGCCTCCCAGTAGCTTTTATCAGCAGGCTCGAGCTTTCTTCTTGAACTAAACTCGCTTCTCCGCTGCTGCTCTGCGAATTTTGTAGGAGGAAATATTAATAACAAAACCGTAATATGGTGACTTTGAGGAGATTAGAAGAAGTTGAAAACCTTTACTTACTTTTGCTACTTATTGCGGTACGAGTAAGAGCTAAATATTCTTCCCAAGTCAATTTTCTTAGTTCTTTCTTATCCTCCTCAGAGAGCTCAAAGTTAGGCTCCCTTCCACACATAAAAGCGGCTCTGCATATAAGAAATTTAAATACTGAATCATGCATATGAAGTAATATAGGTTGAATGCAGCAATATGGAATATAGAGTGTGGTTGGTTCGGAGTAATACAAGTTCATTAATGACGTGTGGTTACATAATTCTGAATATCCGATGTATTTTGAAAGTGTAAAAAGACCACTTCTATCTTTTGTTTACCTCAAAACTTAAATTCCAGCCCCATACACTTAATTTGGTGAAATCATATCCATCCCTAATTTCTACATCCTACCTACACCACTCCAAGCATGCTAACTAAAGTAAAAAGTTTGGCGTAACTACAAGTATTGTGCCCACAATTGGATACGAGATCTGGAGTTCTTTTCCTGTAACTTTTAAGAAATCTTTTAAATATCCATATGGCTCTATCTCAAGTACATATGCTATCTGTATCAGAATAATAGAATGATATTCCTAGTCAAATGATAAACTACTAAGATCTCTCAGTACAGCATCATTATCATTTTTTTTACTTTCTTAACTGTTTCATTCAATCTTTATTAGCTTTTACCATTTAGAAGATCTCTTATAGGGAGGGCATGAAGCATAATAGACTAGCAGCACTTATTTTAGCGATCCCAATAAGAATTAAACATTGTTTAATGCAAGTATATCCCATATTCATCTCTCATCTACTTCAATGTCCTACATTCTCTTTAAACAACCTACCAACGCCACTTAAGGGAGGAAAAAAATTGCATCCAGTTAAAGTCATGTGTGCAGCATGAATATATTGTCCTTTAAAACTGAGATAATAACAGCTAATACAGGCAATAATATGAATCATGTGTGCACCTGTCGTACAGTCGGGCAGCCTCTTCTTGTGAGCCAACAGTCCCTAAGTGGATTTGTTTCTTTTCAACTTTTATTGCTGCTTGCCATTTCATATTCTTAAAATAGACACCTCGCATTATGCAAGGTTCTTGATTTTCGAAATGTTTCCTCCGGTGTCGCTTTCTACGCTTTACTTCTGGAACTGAACATGTGCATGGTCATATAAGTACACACACACAAGTGCCTTATCAAGTGTTGACAGTCTTCTTCTCTGTTCACTGGCTTCTTATGTCATAATTTATCATATTTACGGAGACGGACTAATGTTGGGGAGAGTGGGGGACTGGGGGTCACAGCCCCCACTGAAATTTGAAAATTAAGTACCAAGTAATTTATATGTTATATATATTAATATTATGTTTTAGCTCAACTGGAAAAAATAACTGGTATAAAATAGAATAGGTTCAAAACATGCAATAGTAATATCTCTATTCAAAAATTGTTGAAATTTCAGTACTTATAAAGCTATATTAACATATTTGCATGTTATTTCTTATCTCGGCATCTAATAAAATCTCATGTACAATGTCTAGTTTTTATAATTTTCGCTAATTAAAGTTGGTCAATTTTAATTTGCTGAAAGTTATTTCTCTTTTTTCTCGCTATTTTTTTTTTTTTTTTGAAATATTATTACTTGAGATATATCTTGGGGCTAAGCTGGCCTGGGACCTATTACAGGTTCATAGTTTCTTCAGGTCAAGTAAGGAAGAGAGTGACTTTTTGCCTCCTGAAAGTCCCTTAACAAAAATGATAAATAGGATTCGCTCTCAGGGTTCACATTATCTACCAAGCAAACTCATGAAATCACCAAGAATCATGTATGTATCATCCATAGATGCCATACTTGAAATTTTGAACATAGTATAATGTTCTTAATATACTCAAAGCTGTTTTTATTTTTGTTGCAGTTTGAACATAGTATGAACCGACAGACCTGAAAACTGCTGCTGCTGCTGCTCTTTTGATGAGCTAGATGTGGACATGTTTGATGATCCAGGATGTACTTTTGATATACCATTCTGAGAAACATCAAGATAGGCACCATGTGTTAGCTCATGGGTGGGTGGACAACTTGTATCAGATTATATTGGGCAGCTGATAATTCAGAACAGATAGTAACCAAAGTATCTAGTAAATGAGACTGTCGTTTTTTAATTTGCTGCAAGCAAATGAAAGAGATCGAACCAAATTGGAGTTTCTGATATACATTCACCCCTGATAGGAAATTATTACAGGTCCATCACTTAAGGTATTACAATAAAGCTAGCCACTAGTAACGAAGGCACAGGTAGTTAGTCTAGTGCAATAGAAACCTGTATCTGTTAAGTCAAGGAAGACATAATGATAGTATGTAAAATCCAATTCAAATCTATTAAAATTAATTTATCAACAGTTTCTGAGCTGCAAGAGACGAAAGCTAAACAAAAAGACATTGCAACAAGTGCCTCGACTGCAAGCAGGTCTCTGCACTGAAGGCTGGGTGCATAAAATATCCTAATACCAGGATATAGACAAAATTTAAGTAATAAGTCACCTAAAAAGGCACTAAATGCAGTTTGTAATGTAGCAACAGGCACATACACCCTCAAAACTGCATGGTTAAATATTAAAGAGATAGAAACACCAACCATTACCATGTTCTCTTTTATAGGATAAGTATACACAATTACAAACGGAAAAGAAAAAATAGACATGCACTAATGCAGTCATATGCAGCCAATCATGATGTAGCTTTTACATATTCCATGGAGGGTCATGAATAAGCTTATCTTAAAACTTAAAAGAGGAATGTGTAGTACTTGAACACACATGCTACCACCCAAGATGGGAAAGAGTGAAAGAACAGTATAAAGTCCAAATTTACCTCCTTTACTTGGTCAAGATCAATCGAGGGTACAGGATTCATACTAAACAGCCTTGGGTTTTGTGTAGCATTTTCAGGAGTCTGTCCACCATCGAATGTTTTAGGAATTGGAGCGGAGAACGAACTTTTTCCTACAAGACACATCGGACATGATGAATACTATTGATACATAACAACATAAGGATCCATGAAGATTTTTCATTTACATGCCAATTCATTGTCACATGACTGGCTAAGTAGAAAATTCAACAAAAAGAATGTATACTAATCAAGGACTTTCAAGTAATATACATGGCACAAATGAAGCTAATTTGTGCTAAACAAGCAATCATGCATACCAGAGCAAAGTCCTAGGAGTCTGCGTCTTCTAATGCTCACCATGGCTGCTTGCAATGTTCCTGTTAAATCTGTAAAAAGCCATGATGACTGAGCAAAAGGTAAAAGAGGCATGACAGAGATTATTAGCTCAGTGAACTAAGAATGGGTGTTCTTGACCACCTCCTTATAAAATACAGTAATGCTCAATAGTTGATATTAGCAATTCATAGTGTTCACAAAGTAAGTTTCACTCAGAGAAGTCATCAGTCAAGACTCAACAGTCATCTAGGCAAATGACCATGTTCATAAAAAATACAGTTCCTAAACCAATTCAAAACTCAAAAACATATCATCCATAACAAGAATTGATTTCACATTCATATCAACTCATCAACCATACCAATAACTGATTTCACATTCATGTCAACACATCAACCACCCAATAAAAATCGAAACTTTCACTTACTAATTTAGTTACAGAACTAAGGTGACACACCAAACACATAAAGGTGCTATCTTTACAATCAAACAAGTAAAACTAAAACCCCCTCAACAATTAAACCATAACCCATAATTAGAAACACATATCTATATCTAGGAAAGCCCAAATTGAGTGGAAAAAAGAAGTCAACCCACACCAACCTACCACCTTTTCTCAAGGCCAAACATAAAAACACAACAAAACTCAAAACAAAACAAACCCAATACAATATCATATAAAAGACACAAACCTAACATAATTTAACAAAACCCCAGTTATCAAAACAAGTAGAATATGATGATGATGATGATGATGATGATGATGATGATGATGATGATGATGATGATGATGATGATGAAGTCAATACTGCATATACATGTAAATCAAGAAAACCCAAGAAAACAAAAGACCCATACATTACAAAAACACAACAACATCATATGTAATATTATTACAAGTACATACATATGTTTGAATATAATATATATACCTTAAGGTGGTTAGAATGGGTAAGCGTAGAAATCGAGGAGGTGATGAAATTGAAGGGAAATTGATGAATTGGGGTTTAGTAATAAGTAGAAGATGATGAGATTACAATAGGGGAATTAAGGTGGCGAGGGGTATGTGTTAGTGTGAGAGGGAGAGAAAAGTCAGAGAGAGAGAGATGAGGAGGAGAGAGATGAGAAAGAGATTGTAGTTTGTAGTTGCTCATGCATCTACCACCTTTTCTTTTATTGTCTTTGCTATCCCCTTTTTTTTCTTCTTATAAAAAAGGAAAAAAAAATTGCTTACTGTATTGTGATTTTATATACTCACAATTTGTTTGATGTTTGTTTGGAGAAGAGATGTTGAGGGCTTTGGGAGAGTACAAGGTCGGGGGTGTGGGGGTGGTTAGCTGAGTTTCCAAGGGACGGTTTTGCCCTTGTTTGGATTTTTCTATTTTGCTAGATGGCCTATGCAGCTTTTTGACCCATGTTTTGGTCTTTAAATAAGGAAATTACTCTAGGTATTTATTATTATTTATTTTTTTGGCTAAAAGTCTAGGTATTTATTTTTATGGACTTATCAAACAAATCAATTATTTTCGAATATCGATCGGGTTTGGATCAGGTTGACGAGTTCGGTTCTAAAAATTTAACTCAATTCAAACTTGATTCCAAATTTTAATAAATTAAGATATTCAGATCGAATATTAGTGGTTGATAATTTAAACACAACCCCAAATAGTAATTATTTATTAATGAAAGTAGAAAATACCCATTTTTAAAGAAGTGTTGTCGCTAGAATGGACTCGAACACAAAGTTTAGAAAAATACCTAATATGTAACAAAAATTTTGATTTTAACATTTGAAATAGGGTGTTCGACACTTAGTGTGTATTTTAAGAATATTTACAAAAAAAATTTTAAAATTTTTTTTTATATATAAAAATTTAATATTTAAATTTATATAAAAAAAATTTAAAAATAAATTACAAAATTATCCTTAAAAGAATTCATTTGGACAAAGGAAGTATTATGAGAAACTAAATGATGATATTTGACTTAAAAAATATTGGTCTTGGATTTGGAGGTCGTTTGGGATTGCTTAAAATAAGTTACTTTTGACTTAATGGAGGTGTTTTTAACTTAATGGAGTAAGTAAAGTTGTTTGCTTTAAGTTGAATGAATGTGTTTGGATAATTTTACTTAAAGTTAAATAAGGATTTAATAATTTTGACTTAAAGTGAAATTTAACTTAAAAAATTTTTAAATTCATAATATTTAAACTTTACAAGAATCCTGAAACAAAAAAAATAAAAATAATTGAATAAGTAATAAGTCATAAGTCAAAAGTACCTAAAATGAAATTATGACTTAATGAAATTTTTTAACTTAAAACTCAGTTTTAAGCAAGTTACACAAACAGAGCAAAAGCTCCTTAAAGGAGCTTTTTCCTTTTAAGTCATCATAGCTAAACAGGCTCTTGATTTAACTTATAAACGAAACAAACGTAAACAACATTTAATTGAATTTGAACACATCAAAATTTGACGTAAAAATTTACAAATAAGTTCAATTATAACATTTATGAATAGATTCGTTACTATAGTTCGTGGACGTAATTTTTAGTATTTGTTTAAAATTATAGTTGGAAGGAAAATATTGTTTGCTCATTATGTTGATACTTAAACTTGAATTTATCAGTTTAATTTATATTTTTTGATCTTTGTATGTCATCTTTTAATTAACGAAATATATAAGAAAAAATCATAAAAATTATTCACTAAATGTTTGTAAAACGAATTCATAATTTACAAATTAAGTTGTTCACGAACAAGATATTCATGAAAAAGAGTTCATAAAATCAATTGTTCATGATCACAAAATTCGTAAACAATATTCGTGAATTGTTTGTAAATAATAACTTGAAATACAAATACGTTTTACAAGTTTTATATTGTTTTAGTACTTGTATCGAGTCAATGACTTTCAAGAATCATATATGTTTCTGGCAATTTGTATAAACTTAATGAAATTTGGATGATTTTTTTATTGAGTTACTACGACTTCAGTTAAATGTTCTAAAAAAAGTATTCATGATTTTTTTTATAATTGATGTAATAATAAATTTGGAAAAAATATCGTCAAATGTCATTCTTCTCTAAAAATTATTGAATATTTTAATTAATGATAAAATAATTTTAAAATGTTATATCAATGAATTTGAACACATACACAATTAGAATTCAACATATTTATTGAAAAATATTATACTTACATTTTTCAAAATAATTCAAACATTAATATATACTTCTTGATAATAAAGGGTTGGAAAAATCTGTTGAATATTGAATATACCAAAGAGAATACAGATGAGGTGAATGGATTCTATAACTTTTCTTCGAATCTGCTCAGTGGTGTATGTGGTAAAGTATGTGCTTTGTGCTTAAACAAATATGAGTGCGGAAATATAAGACACAACAACACAGTACTCACTTTAATATAATATTTTATTAGATCAAAATGTCGCTACAACCTGAGAACACAAGTTCGTATTCTCAGCTTCTTTCTCAGAGAGATATATTTCCTGAATGTGTATCTTGCAAAACTTAACTACTAGAGAAGTGAGATTGTACTCTTATAGAACATGAGTACACCCTACTTACTACAAATAAGGTTACAGGATAAATTACTTTCTAGTATGTCTATCCTTTTTGAGTAACATCCAAACGGCTTGAGATTTGACTTCCTTTAACTCTGTTCAGATCCACTTCTTTAGCAGCTTGTCTCTTGAAAAATCTCTCAAAGCTTCTTTGTAGCCTTTCCAAAAACACTTTTACAGTACTGTGGTCCTGAAAGCGTTTTGGCTTGCTGCAGGTTTCTGACTTGTAAAATTCTTCAGTATTTTATCTCCAAGACTGTATTGAGAAGTAACTGAGTGATTGATTCGAGAACAAGAATTGACTTGATAGATAACTCTGAGTTCTCGAGTACTGTATAATTATCATATTGAATCACTTCTCGAATTAGTCTTTTCTCCAGGAATCCTTGAGTTGTCGAATCCCTGAGATGTCGAATCCTTGAGATGTCGAGTAGCTTCTTGAGTCCTTGAGATATCGAATACAACTTTGACTTGTTGACTCTTAGAGAACTCGAATACCACTTTGACTTGTTGACTTCTTGAGTTCTCGAATAGAGTATTAGACATGTCGAATCTCTGAGTTATCGAATGACACTTTGACTTGTTGACTTCCAGAGATATGGAACAGTGTCTTTATAGATATCGAATCCTTGACTTGTCGAATGCTAGACTTCTCGAGTAGAACAAAATACTTCTCGAATTAGTACTTAGGCAAATCTTCAATCTTCAAAATCCAACTGTGTTTATTTCTGCAGCCTTGTTCTCCAAGCTTGAGGCATGATCTCTTGATCTTCTTTCAAGCATTATTTCATGACTAATTTATACAATTACACAGGTAGAGTTTTGATGCCTATTACAGGTACTAAAACAAGTAGAAACTCTACAGCTAGAGGTTCCCCTAGTTAAAGGGTCATGTAAGTAATGCAAAGTATTACAAACAATTAGGCTTGTTATTAGATGTATTCAGGCATGCCTCTGTGACTAACAAAATCAATCTTGATAAAACTTTTTCACTTCAAGTTACAACAGGAGTGTAAATTTTTTTTTGCCAATATACAATAGAAAACAAAATTACATTATGGAAATTTTATTAGAGAAAAAAAATAATTTTTTTGTAAAACTCTCGATAAAATATACTGAGATGTTAAAATACCTAATAAATATTCAAAAGTAACGATGTATTTCACCTTAAATTATAAAAAGAATCACTAATCGTGAATCCATTCAATAAAATTTATTATTATATAACTGGAAATAAAAGAAAGATGAGATTATTGGAAACTCTAAAAATTATAATCTATTATCTATTATATATCTAATATAGCAAAAGGGGGTTTTCCCTTAGCAAATTAATTCATAAGCTCGGTCCCTCCGAACCTCACTCCAAACCTAACTCTAAATATTTGTAAAAATATTGTTGTTCAAAGGATTTGAACCCATGACCTTGGGTAACTAAATTCAACAACATAACCAGTTGAGCTGTGTGAGCATTTGAGTTTATATTAAAAATCATTAACTACATGCATAAATATTTGTATAATGTATATTCTACATACATAAATATTTGTACAATGTATATTCCCAATATGATTTTTCAAACACCCCATTGTCCTTTTAACTTCCCACACTTTTTAACATAAATACATACATATACAAATTTCTGTGAATATATAATAATATACTATAATATTATATACATACATACATACATACATACTATATATTTTTGTTTATATATATTAATTTGTAGATAAATCTCAGTTGGCTTACCTCAGATAATGTATAATTATTAATTATAATATATATTTGTAGATAATTATACATTAATGTATAATTATTAATTATACATGAATACGTACATACATATATACATACATACATAATTATTAAGTATACATGCATACTTACATACATACATACATACGTACATATATACATACAATATATACATACATTTATGTTGTATAGTCTATTAATATTTCATTATTTATAATCTATTAATTGTTGTATAATTAATATGCATATTTATACATACATACACATGTACAAACATAAAGACATACATATATAAATTTCTGTGGATATATAATACTATAATATTATATACATACATACATACTATATAGCATACATACATACATACATACATACATACATGCATACATACATACATACATTTATGTTGTATAATCTATTAATATTTCATTATTTGTAATCTATTAATTATTGTATAATTAATATGCATGTTTATACATACATACACATGTACAAACATACATACATACATACATACATACATACATACATACATACATACATATATAAATTTCTGTGGATATATAATAATGTACTATAATATTCACAAACATATACCATATCTTATTAATCATTTTAGATCTACTGTAATTATTTACGAATTAAATATTATAAAAAATATCACAATACAAAAAAAGAACCTTCATGCGTATGTAAGTATAATACGAACTTGTATTAACATTAACTATATATATATATATATATATATATATATATATATATATATATATATATATATACCATTGCTCCATACAGAACACCCTTATATAACAAACAATAAATAACACCTTAGATCTAATAGATCCAATGGTCCCACCAGGGGCAACCAATACAAAAGGTTGTTATTTTTATACCCTCTATCCATCCAGTAAAAAAGAATAAAAAAAATTTAAAAAAAAATTTACTGTTCATGATGACGTCATGTTGACGTCATCAGTAATGTCATCATGAACAGTAAATTTTTTAAAATTTTTTTTATTAATTTTTTTTTGCTAGATGGATAGAGGGTAAAAAAATAACAACTTTTTGTATTGCGTGCCATGACGGAACTCTTATATTAGATTAGATATTAGGTGTTCTTTATTGTTTGTTGTATAAGATGTTTGTTATGGAGTGCAACTCTATATATATATATATATATAATAGAGCAAATGGGGGGTTCCATGAGCAAATTTATTCATATAAAAAGTCATATTTACCCCTACTAATTATATCTATGTTATATTTCCGGGGGCTGTTTAGGTATTGCAACACTAACATATTTATTACATAATAATAACTGATATGAACTCATATGCATTTATTATTATGTAATTAATACTTGTATATATCTCTGTATCCATCCATGTTAACTCTATATATTTATATTTTGAAGTACTGTTTTGATCTTAATATTGACCAATTTATTACATATCGTTCAAGTTTGCTTTAACAAAACAAAGCATAGCGTAAAATGTAAAACAAATTTAATTTAACCAGAATTATAATTCGCATGTCACGATCGGGTATTGCATAAATTCTTTTTCCTCACAACAATTGCTACGAAGATATGAACAATCAAAGATATCAACAATCCAATCTTACGTAATCACGATTAATTCATAAATATTTGTAATCTAGAGCATGCCCGTGCCTTGCACGGGCTACGAAGCTAGTTCCTCTTAATAGGATTAACATGAACTATAAATTTGACCATGGATTAAAATAACATTTTTAAAATATAAGTAGGATCATATTTAATGAACAACATATTTTAGTGTGAGAATAGTGTGATAACAACGTTAGAATACCATATAATTGTAAATGTAAAAGCGCGATTGGATAGCCTTTTTTTTTAAAATAAGCAACTACTTTGATAACATTTGCCAAATGGCACTTACAGAGGGGGAAGATAGATATCACTAAAATAGAGACCACCTAACAGTGAATTAAAACCACTGTCAAAGAAAAAATAAAGACCAAGAAATGGCCAACTACTTGGAAACAGAAAGCCTGATGTAGGGAAACTAATAAGGATCCATTAGATTTTTTGAATGAAATCGCAAAACCAGCCCCTACTGCATTAGTCGGACCCCAGACGAGGACCTCTTTGAGGGGCAAGGATCCTCAAAAGGGAGAACAGAGCATATCTTCTTGCCTTTATCAACAAAATGGTTCTGAACTGAGTTCTGCATAATAAGACCCGGTGGCAAGGACTGGTTTAGGTTTACAGATTGAGTGGCAACATCAAAGGGAATCGCAGGGTTAACCTGGTTGACCACTGCATGAGGATGGTGCGTTTCACCATGGCCGAAATTAGGAAGGATTTCAAAAGCAGTCAAATGTGGCCCCAAACCACTATCTATATCCAGAATTTTATCAAGTCTACCAAAAGGAGTAGGCACCTACACAAGGTCAGTGCAGTTTCGTAGTCCGTACTCTGCCAAGAAAGAGGGTGCACTATTTCTAGTAGCAAAAACAGAGATAATCTTGCAGCTTCTTTAATGAGAAGAATCTCCTCTTTTCTTGTTGAATGCAGTGTGGAGTGTGTTGATTTGTTGAACAGCTGCTACTAAGTTTTGTTCTTCCAATACCTCTTCCTCCTGTTCGACAATTAAGTCAAAAGCTTGTACATTATCGCACTCTGTGCACACATGAGGGATATTCCTAGTATAAGCCAACTTCATGGCCAAGTGAATGGCCCATACTTGTGATTGAAAACCATCCATTCCAATAAGGGGACCCATAATGATTGGTCCAAATTTCATCATATTTTTAATACATATTCTATGTCCGTTTTCGTAATTTTATTAATTAATAAATTGTTTTATTTTATTTTGTAGGAAAATAAATAAAAACAGATTTCTAGCAGGAAAAGGTGCAAAAAGGGAAAGGATGTGGAAAATACTTGAAGTCAAGGAAATTGGAGGAAAAATCGAATACTTATCCGAGAAGAAAAGGAAATTGAAGAAATTATATTCAATATCGGATTGTAATCAAAGGGGCCAAACTTATTATTTTTCCTTATATATATATGGCCTTCTCTCTTGTAATTTAGAGACCAATCTAAATTCAAGAATTAGGAGTAGGGTTAGATTTATTCTGTTACACATTGTTTGTCTTCAATTTTAATTTCTTCGGCTTTCAATTCTATAGCTTGTTTAAGTGTTTATTCGACATTAATTGTTTTCTGGCGATTTCTTGTTCACGAACTACAACTGGAAGTATTTAGCTTAATATTTTATTACTAGCACTTCATGATTTCTTTCTGGTCTTATTTACTTATGATCTAAAGAATGCATGCATGTTTATTTTTGTTTATTAAATTAATATACATATCAGCACGTACATCCATTCTAGTTTAGATTTGTTTTATAATTTCCGAGCATTATATATTAGTTGTCTTTCTTTTTTATTCATAATCATGTCTAGCTAATTTTCTTGTCCTAGGATAAAGATGAAATTAATTTAATTGCTCTTGATTTCTTCTCGTTCCTATTAATTGATTCTCATAATTTTTCTCGGTGCTTAATTGTTCAATTGACAAAGTGATTTTGATATATTATTGTTACCGAATTTATTTTTCATAGCCTATGCTTGCTCCATGAAGTTTTGATAGGTTATTGTTAGATAACAAGTTTCATAGTATATGCTTGTCTCGTTAATTGATATATCTTATTTGTGAAGGAAAGAGAGTTGATTTTATGGCGAGTTGATATTAATTGAGATTGATTAATGGATTCGGATTCCTAGGTTTTCCATATTATTTGATAATCTTTTCTAATTAGGTTAATTAAAACTCATCTCAAACCTATTTGTCTAGTTCACCTGATTTAATTATTAAGGTTTTGAAAATTCGTAGTCTCTGTGGATCGACCTGTATTTGCTACAATTAACCACTGTGCGCTTGCAGTTATTTTTACACATCAAGTTTTTGGCGCCGCTGCTGGGGACTATTGGTATTTTTCACTCCTTGATATTAATTCTTCGGATTAGTTTCTTGTTTTTTTAGGGAATAGTGAAGCGGAAAAAAGCTTGGACAAGAAGATCGTTGGAAGGCCTCGTTGTCTCTTTGAAATTTTTGGAAGAGCTTTTCGGTATTCCGTATCACCTCTCTCTATTTTTCTTTTCTTCATTATTATTGAAAAAATACAAAAAAAATATTCAAAAAATCAAAAAATATTAGTTAGTCATTTGTTTGTTTAAAAACCAATTTGTTGCATCATTCATTCTCTCACATAGGATCACATCATCTAGATTTCTTTATTGTATTTATTGCCTTCCATAAAACACGTAGTGTAGTGCATCCATAAGTGTTTACTTTCTTGTTCTTTGTGTGTTGCATCATTCAATAAATCTCAAGGGTGCCACCCAATTACAAGATAAGGTGAGGGATTTCATCACCCTTTCCTTGGCCCACAAATCAATAATTCGATCATCTTGCATTCCCCTTTCCTTAATAAAATTAAGTAGACATTGGCCCCTAGGATCTCGCGCTTAATTAGGAAGAGAATCTAGGAGGAACAAATCACTAAGTATTCTTTCGTTTGGTGTCTAGGCAAGCGTGACGCTTACCTGGCTAATTTGGATTGGTGTCTAGAAAGGTGTTTAGCCTCTTGGCAATGCTTGCACCTGCCTGACCAGTCAGGATGAATGCTTTTTGAGTTGTGACTTTTAGTAGTATCTTATTGTTAGGAGCAAGGTCTAGATTTTTTTAGGATAATATAGATTTTTATTTTTAATTTTCCATTTTTTTAGGTGTTTACTTATAGCTCTTGTCTGCTACGTGCTTATTTGTTTACTTCTCTTGTATGCAAAGTGCTTGGGTTCGAGACACTACATCTAGATTAGTAAGACAAACCAATCTTTCATCTCCTAAAGTAGTAAGGCAACTTGAGTTTTCTTCACCCACTAGAATTGAGTCAAAAGAATTAGAAGTTCAACCCGTAGTCATGGCTATTTCACTCAAAGACCGTTGTTACCCCGCTCGTACCGCTCAACCCTCATGCATAGTCTTACCCGCAGTAACCGTGAATAACTTTGAAATCAAACATCACAACATTAGCATGTTACCTAGGTTTGCTGGGGTAGAGGGAGAGGATCCATATCTTTTCATTCGAGAGTTTGAGGAAGTGTGTGCATTGCAGAAACTTCAACAATTGAGTGAGGATTCCATTAGGCTCAGGCTTATTAACTTTTCTTTGAAAGAAGATGCTAAACAGTGGTTGTACAGTCTACCCGTTAATTCTATTACCACAAGGGAGGGATTTGTTGCTATCTTTCTTAAAAAATATTTTCCAAACCATAAGGCAAACAGACTTAGGAATGAAATCAACCAATTTCAACAAAATCGGAATGAGTCTTTTTGGAAATATTTTGATAGATTTTAAAAGTTATTGTCTAAATGTCCTCAACATGGTATAGAAAAATGGAGACTTTGCAAAATTCTTTATGAAGCCTTAGATAGCCAAACCACTGCTTTGTTAGAGTCTATGTGTAATGGTAAGTTTATGGACAAAGATGAGGATGAAGCTTGGCAATTTTTTGAGGAGTTAGCTGAAAGAACAATGTTGTGGGAGTCAACTAGGGAACCTAATCAGGAAGCTGAAAAATCTAACTCATCTAAGGGCTTACACGCAGTTGGTAATTCTATTGCAACCGAAGCTAAGTTAGCTACACTCACTAGACGTCTAGAAGCCTTAGAAACCAACAATGCGTCCTCTCAAATTTCTCTCTGTGCAAACTGTAGTTCTCCTAATCATGTGGTAGAGAATTGCCCTGAAATTTTACAAGTCAATGCCATGTTTCAACCTAGAGTTAGGAATGATCCTTATGCACCCACATACAATCCTGGTTGGAAGAGTCATCCAAATTTCTCATGGAATCAAGGTCAATACAATCAGTATAATAAAAATCCTCAACCTGCTTTTCAAAAACCCAATCCTGGTCCATACCCAACTCAAAATCTTAATTCATATCCTCCTCAAAATCTTGGTCATTATCCAAATTCAATCCCCATGAATCCTCCTGGTTTTAGCGAATCTGATAAAAAATTGAGTTCAATTGAAAAGAGTATGGAGGCATTACTCAAATCTCAACAATCTTTCATGCAAGTTATGACCCAAGATAGGCAGTTGCTAAATTCTAACACTCAAGCCATATCTAAGCTAGAGGTCCAAGTCAGTCAATTGGCAAACACAATCAGTGAGAGAGAGAAAAATTGATTTCCTAGTCAACCCGGGACTAATCCTAAATTTCATCCAAATCAAAAGTCTCATGAAAACGTGAATTCTGTTATCTCTCTAAGATCTGGTAATCAATTCAACAATCATGCTGGTGTCAATACTCAAGAAGAAGATAAGCTAACATCTGAACCAAATCCTTTGCTCTTGAATCCTAGTCTTAAACAATCTTCAAATCCCGAGAGTTCTGAAGTAGATAAAGCTGATGAGTCATCACCATCCGATGAACCACCTGTGAAACCCCACTTTGATGTGTCTAATAAAAAAGTCTTTAAGCCGAAAGCCCCGTTTCCTCAAAGACTTACTTTAAACAAACAATCTGCTCAGTTAGATAAGATTTTGGAAGTCTTTAAGCAAGTCAAGATTAACATTCCTCTTTTAGATGCGATTCAAAAAGTTCCCTCTTATGCTAAGTGTCTAAAAGATTTATGTACTCATAAAAGAACCACTCATGTTCCTAAGAAAGCTTTCCTAACATCTCATGTTAGTTCTATTTTGTCAAATCAAATCCCTGTGAAGTATAAGGATCCCGGTTGTCCTACCATCTCTTGTGTCGTAGGTGATACTTTCATTGATAAAGCTTTACTCGATCTAAGAGCTAGTGCGAACCTTCTTCCATTATCTGTCTATCAAGCCTTGGGTTTAGGTGAACTTAAGAAGACTAGTGTCACTCTTCAGTTAGCTGATCGTTCTGTTAAAACTCCTACAGGTATAGTGGAAGATGTGTTGATTAAGGTTGGTGATTTTGTCTTCCCTGTCGATTTTGTTGTTCTAGAAACCGAACCAGTCAAAAATCTAAAAAATCAAATTCCTATTATTTTAGGAAGGCCTTTTCTTGCTACCTTTAATGCTTTGATTAACTGTAGGAATGGTTCGATGAAACTCACTTTTGGAAACATGACGATAATCTTAATGTCTTTAATGTAGGAAATCAACCTAATGAGCTTTTTGAACAACCTGTAGGAGTTAATTTTATAGATGAGGTTGTTTCATGATCAAATCTTGAGGATAGTGCAATTGAGTCTTTTCTTGAGGAAGATGTTTTGTTAGAGTATGAGAGCAATAAAGAACTTCATGAGTTTTATAGGAATTTTTCTTGTGATGAGATGTTAGATGAGTTGAATGCCATTTGTTCTAAGTATGAAACTCAACTTGAGGATAGTTCTTTTGATCCTAAGTCCGTTGTTAAGACTTCTTTAGGTGAGCCACCCACTTTCGTTCCTAATCCGTCTTTTTCCACTCTTGATCAGTCTTTTGTAGTTGATAATGAAACTCATCATGTTCTTTCTAGTGACATAGTTCATAACCAAGAATTTCAAGTAATTAATTTGCTTAAACAACATAAAGAAGCATTTAATTGGTCTTTGTTTATTTTATGTGTATGAGTTTTATTTTGGTGTGTGATCATATTTCTCTAGTGGATAATCAAGTGTTTGTGGGTGAGTTTCAAATGTGTGGGGATTGTGTTACAAATGAAGTTTTCCCTCGATCTGGTATTGGTTAATATATCTGTTTCGTAATGTATCTCCCATATAGTCCAACGTAGGTATGGGGGAACAACTGTGTGTGTGTGCGTGTGTGTTTTGTATGTGTGTGTTTTGTGTGTTCTAGGTAATAATGTTCTTCCATCATGCCCTAATCAGGTATTCTCGTCCTTTTAATTTGTCATTTTTCACTTATTTGCATACATTGAGGACACTGCATGATTTAGGTATGGGGGAGGGATTTAGTAGTATTATTTTTATTTAAAAAAAACCCAAAAAAATTGAAAATTGAAAAAAATCAAAAATAATTCTAGCCTTGTGAAATGATTACTTGTTAAAAGTTGGCTTGATGCACCCTTACATGCTATAGTACTCTTGTGTTTCTGAAACTTTTGATTGAGAAGTGATTTGCTAAGTTCTTGTGCACACACATACACTAGCAAGTTGAAACTAGTAGACTTATTGAATGTTGTAAGTAATTAAAAGGACATGAATATGTGCAAGATGATTTGGTTTGTATGCTTTGAGTACAAGTAGGTGCATTTAAGAGACTTTTGCTTGGGATTAATTATGTTTTACCACCAAGTGAGATTTTGAGCCTATATGCATATCTTTTGCATTTTATATTCGTTTGCTTGAGTGTCCACATGTTGTTTGCATTGCTAGCACTTGTTTGAGACCTTTCTTAAAATACATGACATTATTTGATGATAAGATGATAAAGGCATTTAGGAATAACCAATTATTATCCAAATTACCACGCCCTTTATATGTGATCAATTAGTTATCCCTTTGAGCTTAATCCTATTTTTTCGGTGACACACCACATTACTTTCCTAGACCTTTTCTTTTGTAGCCTTACGTATACTTGATCCCAATTTGTCAAAGGCTAGTAGGAAGTTGAGGGAGTAATAAGGTGTGTGAGATGGGGTTTACTTTTGTTCATTACTTTTTGGAAAATATTGGGTTTTGTTGCTTACTTGTCGGTCGTTGTTCAAGAAATTTTTGAAGAAGGATTGTGGTTGTGTATATATTTATAGTATCTATCTTAGCTCTTCAAAAAAAACAAAAAAAAAATAGAAGAAAAAAAAAATCATATGAGAGCATACTTATGTTTCTGTGTTTTTATGATCCTTCTTCATTCGACTAATCAAGAATTTTGTTGGAAGAAAAATTAGAAAATCCATGTGTGGGGATGATGTATGGTGTTGTGTATGATTTATTATGGTTCCTACTAGCTTTTGACACTTCACCTTATTTGGCTTTACTTGACATACCTTGTCCCTAGCCCCATTACAATCCAAATAAAAGACCTTTTGATTATCGTCATTAATGTATGTTGTGTTAAAGTTAGATTGTTACCAAGTGTCAAGCATGCTTATGATTTTGTTGGAATTGAGTGATACACTTACCCTTGTTCTTGAGTGAATATCCTTTTGTGAGTGAAAGGTGAGTAATTAGTTATTTGTGCATATGAGATCCCAAGTTTTGACTCTAAGATGTACTCTTGTGGGCTTAGCATGGTTACCAACTTATTTTTACACTTGACGTGGACTTTTAATGACCTCTGCATATTTCTTTGAGTAGAATATGTGAATACTTGCACATTACACACCAAGACATTGCAAATTCACTTTGATTTCTTAAGTTGATGTAGCATGAGATGACTTGTATGTGTGGTGTTGCATTGAGCAATCTTTTACATGAGCTAGATGGATTTTGTGGGTACATTCACTATAGGCCCTCACGAGACCTCACTCATCCACTAGGGCTGCCTAGGGGTTTAAAGGGCTTGTTGCATATGCCAAATGCAACCGTGATCACCTACGGAAGTGGTATTATTTATTTAGGTAGTATTTTATATTTATTTTTCTCGAGGACGAGCAAAAGATAGGTATGGGGGCATTTGATTGGTCCATATTTCATCATATTTTTAATACCTATTCTATGTCCGTTTTCGTAATTTTATTAATTAATAAATTGTTTTATTTTATTTTGTAGGAAAATAAATAAAAACAGATTTCTAGCAGGAAAAGGTGCAAAAAGGGAAAGGAGGTGGAAAATACTTGAAGTCAAGGAAATTGGAGGAAAAATCGAATACTTATCCGAGAAGAAAAGGAAATTGAAGAAATTATATTCAATATCAGATTGTAATCAAAGGGGGCAAACCTATTATTTTTCCCTATATATATGGCCTTCTCTCTTGTAATTTAGAGACCAATCTAAATTCAAGAATTAGGAGTAGGGTTAGATTTATTCTGTTACACATTGTTTGTCTTCAATTTTAATTTCTTCGGCTTTCAATTCTATAGCTTGTTTAAGTGTTTATTCGACATTAATTGTTTTCCGGCGATTTCTTGTTCACGAACTACAACTGGAAGTATTTAGCTTAATATTTTATTACTAGCACTTCATGATTTCTTTCTGGTCTTATTTACTTATGATCTAAAGAATGCATGCATGTTTATTTTTGTTTATTAAATTAATATACATATCAGCACGTACATCCATTCTAGTTTAGATTTGTTTTATAATTTCCGATCATTATATATTAGTTGTCTTTCTTTTTTATTCATAATCATGTCTAGTGTTGTGGAATAAAAACTAGGCTACTAGTATTGCGGCTAGGGTGTATGTATTTAATGTAAGGGTGTGTGAGCTTCGTGCTTTAATGGCTGCTCTTGTGCTCGTGGCTGATTCTGCCTTCACAAGATGCCTACGTACTTTGATGAATATCAAAGATCAAGCCAAAAAACGTAGTTCTGAGGTGAGGGGTCTGACCCTTTATATAGGCTGAGAAGCCTTAGAATTAAGGTAGGAGTTGGAGACTTAATAGATAAGTCACCTCCTTGAGGAAAGTTCTAGATCTATTCCTTATAGGAATCAGTTTCCATATAGAATTGAATGCTTTATATGATAAGTCTGAAGGAGATATTATCCTTATCCAACTCTTATTTGCTGAGCTGTTTATTACCCTTAATATCAATTACGAAATTAATATTATAAATAGGGTTTGGGCCCAACAGGTGGGCCCCACGTTTGGACTATTTCGGGCATAATTAATACCATATTAAAGGTGTCCTTAAGGCTTACTTTTAGCCCATATCATTTGCCCCCCAACTTCTAGGAAAACTGATCAGGTTTTCCTTGAAGTTTTATCTGTCTTTCGTGAGACTTGGGTCAGGGCTTTGTACACTAGTGTTTCACGAATGTCGTCTTGATGCAAAGTGTGGAGCGACCGACACGTTTACGATGATATGCCTTATTCGAGGCTAAGCAATTTCCATAACTTTAGTTACAGAGTCTTTTTCTTCAAGGAATTATCTATGAAATTCCTCGTATTTACATTTTTATCCTATTATGGTACCTACAGGTATCAAAATTCCATGTCTGTGAAGATTGGCTGTCAGAAAATCAATTTTTATAGCAAATTTCGACCAGGACTGAGTATTTTCGATCAGAAATTCGACCAGGAATTCGACCAGGAATTCGACCAGGAATTCGACCAGGATTCTGGTCGAAATAAGGCCTTCTTTTTCTTCCTGGTCGAAGAGATTTTCGACCAGGATTCCTGGTCGTTTCGACCAGGATTCTGGTCGAAATAAGGGTCCAATTTTGCTCTGGTCGAAGGGTTTTTCGACCAGGATTCCTGGTCGTTTCGACCAGGATTCTGGTCGAAATAAGGGCCTCAGAATGGTTTTGGTTGAAAGGTTTTTCGACCAGGATTCCTGGTCGTTTCGACCAGGATTCTGGTCGAAATAAGGGCGTTTCCAACGCTTTGGTCGAAGGGTTTTTCGACCAGGATTCTTGGTCGTTTCGACCAGGATTCTGGTCGAAATAAGGGCGTTTCCAACGCTTTGGTCGAAGGGTTTTTCGACCAGGATTCTTGGTCGTTTCGACCAGGATTCTAGTCGAAATAAGGGCGTTTCCAACGCTTTGGTCGAAGGGTTTTTCGACCAGGATTCTTGGTCGTTTCGACCAGGATTCTGGTCGAAATAAGGGCGTTTCCAACGCTTTGGTCGAAGGGTTTTTCGACCAGGATTCTTGGTCGTTTCGACCAGGATTCTAGTCGAAATAAGGGCGTTTCCAACGCTTTGGTCGAAGGGTTTTTCGACCAGGATTCTTGGTCGTTTCGACCAGGATTCTGGTCGAAATAAGGGCATTTCCAACGCTTTGGTCGAAGGGTTTTTCGACCAGGATTCTTGGTCGTTTCGACCAGGATTCTAGTCGAAATAAGGGCGTTTCCAACGCTTTGGTCGAAGGGTTTTTCGACCAGGATTCTTGGTCGTTTCGACCAGGATTCTGGTCGAAATAAGGGCGTTTCCAATGCTTTGGTCGAAGGGTTTTTCGACCAGGATTCTTGGTCGTTTCGACCAGGATTCTAGTCGAAATAAGGCCGTTTCCAACGCTTTGGCTTTGGGCCTATTCTTATGGGGCCTGGTACTTTTCTTTTCAAAATGGGCTTATCCTCATAGTTGTTATTGGGCCCGTCCGGGCTATTTGAATCCAAATCCAGGATTTATTGTCTATGATATTTTTTTAAAAAAAATACCTATAATTTTCTTCAAAATATCTAAGATATTTTTCAAAGATATTTTCCTAAGAATGTCCTAGAATTGGGCCTTAATTTGGGCCGGTTTCATGGGCTTTTCTGACCTGTTACTGTAGGTTTTTTGACCGTTTGGAGGAATTTTAACCGGCTAAAAGGTTGTATATAAGAGTGAGAGTGAAGAGTTCATTTTCTCATTCTTACTTCTACTCAAACACTTCACTAGAAATTCTCTCTGTAGTTATCTCCATTTCAAGGCGATTTCCGGCGAAAGTTTTCTTCGAGCTCCTCCCCTTCACGGTGGTTTCTGGGTTTATTTCTTGAAGATACCTTCATTCCTTCATAGTTTCTGGGTTTTCTTTGAAGATTTTCTTCAAATCTTCAAACTTTCTGGGTTTTACAAGAGCTTCGAACCTTTCTTCAAGAGCACCAATGGAAGACAAAGCTAAGTCTCGCCTTGCAAAGATGAATTCTGCCTCCTCCAAAGGTACAATCACCATTCGCTCTTCTTACACCTCTCTAGTAGATATGTTAAATCAACGTGGAGATGATTACCCCTCTTTGTCAGAATTAGATGCATATGACTGCTGTAGCTCTTACCATGATGTTGATGAAATCACTAGATATAACAAGCTCTTCAAAATTAAATCACCTTATAAACTTGTCCCAGCCGAGCCAGGTGACAGACCTTGTCACTGGAAACCCAATTCTTTGTGTGTTTATAGGGAGAGTTTAGTGGCCGGCCTTCGTTTTCCATTTCATGAATTCATTCCTAGACTCTTAGCTGATGTTCAAATTAGTCCATGTCAACTCCCGCCAAACGCGTGGAGAATTATATTATGTTTTATGGTTTTGTGTCTTCGACAACAACTCCCTTTATCAGTTGCGCTTTTTCGCAAACTTTTTCAATTTTACAATAGTCCTGCCACGAACCCTGGCTGGGTATATGTTAAGCTCCGTCCTAGAGTTCCCCCAATTTTTAATGGCAAGTCAATTCCTGATAATAATACGGGCTGGAAAAATGAGTTCGCATACTTAGAATGGGATGAAGGTGATTGGGGCACTCTCTTTAGGCAGACATTCTCGAGAGTCTCAGATGGAAGTGCTAAGGGAATCGTCCTTAGTACCGAGGAACAGGCCGCTTATAATACTTTGACCGAGGCAGACGGTAGTTCTATTACCTGCCTAAGTCTTTTAAATGAGGAATCTCTAAGGGGAGTAGGCCTTTCCAGAGTTTCTGAGCGGGGTAATTTTCTTACTGGTCTTTGCCATTTACTTTTTATTACTGAATTTATTCCAACTCTCTTTTTGGCCGTTCTTGCAGTTGCGAAATTGATTGTGGAGGCTGCACCCTCTCCTGATGAAGAGACAGCCAGGATGGTTCGGGCTAAGAGGGTTGCTGACCCTCGAGGGAAAAATACGGAGCCTCCTTTCCTGCGCCCCCACAAAGTCCATAAAGGAGAGTTGAGATATGGTGACATAGCTGGGCTGGAGGGGAGCTCCCAGGTTAATGTCTAGTCGACGGTTTTTAGGCCTCCTTGGGGCTTTAGGAAGCAGGATTCTGTGGTGGGCTCTACGAAGCACTCCATGGATTGGTCTTTAAACTCGATCACCACCCCTGATTATAAGGACATGGTCCTTGGTGGAGGTATTGGGGAGTCAGAGGCACTCGGTGCTCAGGCTCTCGCTGTGGTAAGTCTCAAACTTTTATCTTTCAATACCTTAACGGCTTTTAAGTTCATTACTTGATTTCAATGCTAACCTTTCATGCAGGCTAACGTCCATTTCCAAAGCTTGGTTCACAAAGCCAAAGCTTGGAAAGAGAAGTCTAAAGCTTTTGAGTCTGAGTCTCAGAAGAAGACTCTCCATATTAACCGTCTGGAAGAGCAAATAAAGAAGAAAGATGAAGAGATGGTAGGGATGCATGCGGAGCTGGTCGCCCTGAGAGATGACAAGGAGAAGCATATTGATGAATATCTGGATTCAGATGAGTACAAGACTCTCATGGATCAGCATGATGAGATGCTCTTTCCTAGTCAGTTTTCTGATGGGTGGACCAAAGCCCTTGAAGCAGTTCTGAGGCAGCATCCAGGGTTATTCTTGCCTTCTGCTTTTCCTAGCCCTCACCTTCCCAATGCCTTGACACAGGGGCCTGGTTCCAGTGAAGAGCTGTTTGGGGAGGATGACGCTTTGGTTAAGGAGCATGCTACTGCCGCTACTTCAGCTTTGGATCCCGAGCCTACTCTAGCTCAGCCTGGTGCTGCTATCTCTGCCGACGAGGGGTCTACTACTGAGACTAGCTCTGAGGATGCTTCTCCTGCTAAGGAGGCCCCTAAGGCCCCTTAGGCTTTATTTATTTATCATTTGCCTTTCTGAACTCTGGATTTCAATCATTTGACTTAATAGCCTTCGGGCCTTTGTAATTTCTAACTTAACTATTTATGCAGTTTATTTCCGCTCATTTTTCTTGCCTTTGCTCATAGTTTGTTAATACTTTAGAATTTTTTAGTACTTGGCCTCTTGGCTGGTACTTAAACTTATAAGTCGGTCCAACATTCGTCTTTCGTTTATTTTAGCAAGGAAGGATAACCAATAGAGAAAACAGAATAAATTCCATTATGCTGTCAAAGGACATTAATAAAATGGGTTCAACCCTTACATAGATACTCTATCAACTACTGGGAGCAACATGCTCTATAATGGTTTCATTCGAACCTTATTCCTAATAAATAGATAAAAGTTCAAGCCTTTATCAAAAGACCTCAAACATAATAAACTTTGAGGTTCACAGCATGCCAAGTCCGGGGCACCTCAACCCCATCCAAGGTTTCTAACTTGTAAGATCCTCGTCCCAACACCTTCCTGACCAGATACGGTCCTTCCCAATTTGGTGCTAACTTTCCTTTTTGGCCAACTCCTGAGGCTTCAATCTTCCTTAGGACCATGTCGCCTTGTCGAAAAAATCTTTCTTTAACTCTCTGGTTGTAATGAAAAGAGGCTCTCTTCTGATACTCAGCATTCCTAGCATTAGCTTCATCTCTAACCTCGTCAATTAAATCCAGGGCCAGTCTCATCCCTTCTTCATTAGTTTCTGGCTCATATGCCTCGATTCGAGGTGATGCCTGCATGATCTCCAAGGGCACAACAGCCTCGGCTCCATAAGCCAGCAAAAATGGGGTTGCTCCAGTTGTTACCTTACAAGTGGTACGATACGCCCAGAGTATGGGTAGCAGTTCATCTACCCAAGTGTTCCTAGAGCGCTCGACCCTCTTCTTCAGTCCATCAAGGATAATTCGATTAGCTACCTCAGCTTGCCCATTGGCTTGTGGATGTGCCACTGAGGTAAAGCGGAGCTCAATCGCATTCTCTTCACAATACTTCTTAAACTCCTCATTATTGAACTGTGTCCCATTGTCTGTCACAAGGATTCGTGGGATTCCGTATCTGCAAATGATGTTCTCCCAAAAGAACTGGGTAACTTGCTTGGTGGTTATCTTGGCCAGGGGTTTAGCCTCAATCCACTTAGTGAAGTAATCAATGGCCACTATCAGGAATTTCCTCTGTGCTGAAGCCATGGGAAAGGGTCCAAGTATGTCCATCCCCCACATTGCAAATGGAATGGGAGAGTTGATAGAGGTCAACATCTCAGGCGGTTGCCTCACAATTGGAGCATGCTTCTGGCATCTCTCACATCTCTTGACATAGTTTTGTGCATCAGCCAACATCTCCGGCCAATAAAACCCTAAACGAATTATCTTGTGAGCTAGGGCTCTGCCCCCCAAATGTTGCCCACAGATCCCTTCATGAACTTCCTCTAATGCTTCCCTTGCCTCTAAAGGCCTTAAACACTTCAAGTACGGGATGACAAACAACCTTTTGTACAGAATACCTTCAATCAAAGTATATCTCAACGCTCTTACTGAGAGTTTTCGTGCCTCCATGGCATTGTCTGGGAGCCAACCGGTCTCCAGGTGTGCCTTGATAGGATCTATCCAAGAGCCTCCTATATCAATCGGTGCCATTAACTTTGCATTAATGGTTGGAGCCTTCAGAACCTGAAAGTAGACACTCCCAGCATAATTTTCTATTTCAGAAGAAGCAAACTTAGACAGGGCATCGGCCTTAACGTTTTCTTCTCTCGGGATGTGCTCAACATGACACTCCTCAAACTGAGACATAACAGCCTTCACCACTCTCAGGTATTTCGCCATAGTCTCATCCTTAGCTTCGAATTCACCGTTTACTTGGGATATCACAAGTCGCGAATCTCCACAAACTTTAAGGTTTTTAACCCGCATGATTCTAGCTAAACCTAAACCAGCTATTAATGCCTCATACTCTGCCTCATTGTTAGTAGTAGGAAAATCCAGCTTTAAAGCATATTCAACTGTGAACCCATCAGGGCTTTGCAAAACCAAACCTGCACCACTAGAATTTGTTTTTGATGCTCCATCAAAATAGAGCACCCAATATTCCTTTAGATCAGGTGTAAGTTCCTCCTCTTTTTTCTCTTGCCCAGGGGTAGTCATTATCTCTTGCCCCCCGACTTCTTGGTTGTTAATAGTACATTCAACCACGAAGTCAGCCAATGCCTGAGCCTTGATGGCTGTCCGAGGCTTGTATGTGATATCGAATTCTCCTAATTCAATCGCCCATTTAATTAGCCTTCCACTGGCCTTAGGGCTATGTAATATGTTCCTCAACTGTTGATTCGTCAGAACTTGAATCTTGTGTGCCTGAAAGTAAGGTCGCAATTTCCTTGAGGCAGTTACTAAAGCCAAAGCAAACTTTTCTATGGGTGAGTAATTCAACTCAGCCCCATGCAATACTTTGCTTACATAGTAGATAGGTTTCTGGACTTTCTCCTCTTCCCGAATAAGGACAGCACTCAGGGCTTGCTCAGATACCGCCAGGTATAGATAAAGAGTCTCTCCAGGACTTGGTTTGGTCAATAATGGGGCTTCAACCATGTATTTCTTCAATTGCTCGAAGGCCTCTTGGCTCTCAGGAGTCCACTCAAAATTTTTCACTTTCTTCAGTGCTTGAAAGAAAGGCAAGCACTTGTCACCAGACTTGGAGATGAATCTTCCTAAAGCCGCTACCCGGCCTGTCAACTTCTGCACATCTCTTATAGAGCGCGGTGGTTCCATGTCTAAGATCGCCTTGATCTTGTCGGGGTTGGCCTCTATGCCTCTTTTAGAAACCATCAGACCCAAAAATTTGCCTGATCCAACGCCAAAGGCACACTTGGCTGGATTCAACATCATCTTGTGGTGCCTCAGCACTTCAAATGCCTCTCTGAGGTGCTTGATATGGTCTGTCTTGACCAAGCTTTTAACCAGCATATCATCGACATAAACCTCCATGGTTTTTCCAATTAGATGGGCAAATATCTTATTCACCAATCGTTGGTAAGTAGCTCCCGCATTCTTTAAGCCAAACGCCATAACAAGATAGCAGAAAACACCAAAGTTGGTTATGAAAGATACCTTAGGGATGTCATCCTTGTGCATCTTAATCTGATTATAGCCGCTGAACCCATCCATGAAGCTCAGCATCTCATGTCCAGCTGTGGCATCTATCAACATATCTATCCTTGGCAGAGGGAAACAATCCTTTGGGCATGCATCATTCAGGTCAGTGAAGTCTATACACATCCTCCACTTCCCATTCGCTTTCTTGACCATCACTGGGTTTGCTAACCATTCGGGAAACTGAATTTCCTCAATAAAACCAGCCTCCAAGAGCTTATCCACTTCTTGCTTAATGGCCTCTTGCCTTTCCGGAGCAAAATTTCTCTTCTTCTGCTGTACTATCTTCCGATTAGGGTCAACATTCAATCTATGAGTTATAAGTTGAGGATCAATCCCTGGCATGTCAGCTGCTGTCCAAGCAAAAACGTCACTATTCCTTTGTAAGAACTCTATTAATTTGCCCTTCAGGGGTTCTTTCAAAGAGGCTCCAATATAAGTAACCTTCTCAGGGTCGCCTAGCTCCAGAGGGATAGGTATTAAGTCCTCCGCTGGCTTTCCCCGGTGTTCATCATCACGGACATCCATGTCTTCAATCGGGAGTACCTGCCCCCCGGTTCCGTCAGCTCTCAAAGCAGCCACATAGCAACTCCTGGCCATTTTCTGATCTCCTTTTTGTTCCCCAACACCATTCCTGGTTGGAAATTTGACCTTCATGTGATAAGTAGAGGCAACAGCCTTGATTGCATGAAGTCCGGTCCTCCCTAAGATTGCATTGTACGTCGAGGCAGCCTTAATTACTAGAAAGTTTAGCATCTGGGTGGCCTCCTTAGGTTCTTGCCCTATTGTCATAGGCAGATGAATGGTCCCTTCAACCTTGGACTCAACTCCATTAAATCCATAGATTGGCATGTTAGTCGGGGTTAGTTGAGAGTCAGTATACCCCATCCTCATAAAAGCATCATGAAACAAGATATCGACGGAAGCTCCATTGTCTATCAGGACTCGCTTCACTTCCGAGTTTCCAATTACTGGAGTTATGACCAACGGGTCATCATGGGGGAATTTCACCCCTTCAAGATCTGAATCATCAAAACCAATCACTGCCTCAGTCTTAGCACGCTTCGGGGCTTCTCCTGTGATGTGCATCACTTCCTTGGCATAAGCCTTTCGAGAGTTTCGGGTAGTGCCGGCCGCTGTTGGTCCTCCCCAAATCATATTAATTACTGGCCCTCGAGGCTGCGGGTTATGATTGCGATCGTTATCCCTCCTATCATTGTCTCTTCTTTCATAATCCCTTTTCTGGGTTCCACGGTCTTCACCTTTAGTGAACTTGTTTAACTTTCCCTTCCGGATTAAAAACTCAATTTCATCCTTCAACTGTCTGCAGTCATCTGTGTCATGCCCCACATCCTTATGGAATCTACAATACAGATCTTTGTTTCTCTTTTCGGGATCACCCCTGAGCGGTTTAGGCCAGCGAAAGTCCTTATCCTTCTCAATGTCCAACAAAATTTGGCTCCTAGGAGCGTTCAACCTTGCGTAATCAGAAAACCTTGACCCAAAACCCTTCTTAGGTGATGGATCAGAGTCCTTGCCAGTCCGGGGATATTTGTCCCTAGCGTCGTTGTAACGCCCCAACTTCCCAATACTAAAAATATACTTTTAATAATAAAATAGACTTTGATACAGTGGAATTTTAGAAAATTTCGGCATGAAGTATTCATAAATCGGACTAGCCACCTGTAATTCATCCCAAACCAAATTCTCATTTAACAATTACAAATAAAACTTAATACACCAACGATTCCTCGCCGAGGATCGATTCCAGGTTATGGTATGAAACAAGAATCTAAACCATAACAATTATTACAATTTCTTCTACTATTCTGATTTCAATTATACCGTTTAATCTGTAGCTTAACTCCAATCCGTGCTTACCCGCTCTAGCTTCGAGATCTATCCTGTAAAGGCTGCCTCATTGCTCTCATATGACTCGTACGATGTCGACATCCACCCTTATTCCTAACTGAAAGATTATAGAAAATGAAGCAAGAGTGAGCCAAAGGATGCTCAGCAAGCGAACAGTATAGTGAAACAATAATACTACAATGATTCATTGGTGAACATATCACTGACCAACTTATCTCAAAGGAATAATTCACAATTACAGAAGTTCAAGAACTTTAAAGATATAACATTTTATTTAATTCAGGAAATGGAATAGAATTGGACTATTTTGCATTTTATTAATAAAAACAATAAGGTTAGGCTGCTGATCAGTCACGCACTAACCCCGGACAAACGCACACAGCAATGTCCTTTAATGGATCCACGGCACACATTGGCCTTAATAACTCCTGACCACGAATCTGGTCCGACCCTTTACGGTCCACATTTTATAAAAAAAACAACAGTCCAATCCTATAATCTGAACGTCAGGTGTCGGAACAATCGACCACCTCGACCAGCCAAGCACCCTGGAAACTCACGTTCCAGGTTAACGACTCAAATCTCAAGAAGAAATGAGGTCTAGTAAAATTCTGACCTAGATATCGACAAGTTCGATATAGAGAAGGGTATTATTCCATAATATATCAGTGAAACAGGGACAACAATTTCAGCACTATTGAATGGGAATATGATAAACAGCTATTCATATTTAGTGAAAATTTAAGAGCAATAATATCAACGACAAATCGAATTAATATAATGATCAAGTGACGAAAAGCATGGTTCATTTGAGTGAAATGATTTACTTGCAACATGAATAACAACAATTTTAATTATAAGATAAAGCAAGGGTATAGTCAAGTGCTAAGCATTTAATAAATTTACCAACACATTGTCAAGTGGAATCAACATAAGCGAATTAAGTAGTTTTAAAATGATCATTTGTAAAATAACTCCAAGACAATAAAATTGTAGGACAGGTTGAAGAAAACCTCTCCTAAAGGGGTCCATTGGTGAACATCCGTTACCAAGTTTAAACTAACATGAGAGATTCGAATAGTTTAAAACGAAGATTTAAGAAATTCTCAACTAGTTAATGTCTCACTCTTGTCAGCTAAGCACTTATAGGCTTCAGCTGCCAGAACCGGCATGACAAATATGAGTTTAAATAATTAAGAAGATCTCAATTCATTCTTAGTTTTAACCGTCACTGAGCAACACATGTCTCAACAACAGTATAAACCTCGAATTAGTTTACATAAATTTGAAAGAAAGCACACTTTGAAAAATATTAGCATAATTGAGGAATATTGAAATAAAACGATTTTAAAAGAAATCAACGCCTGAATGATAGGTGAGGAAAAGAATAGACAATAACAGAATAGTTTGAAAATGATTGCTTGTAAATTAATTAGAGAAGAATGTCACTAGCAATAAAAATGAAAAGTTTAGGCACTAACAAAATGATTTGAAAGGATTACCGTATAATTAACAGGACAATTTCACGTTATTCAGAGTAAAAAAAAATGAAGAATATATTTGCTTGCAAGAAGGAATTTCAAAAGAACAATAAATAATACAAAAGGTTTCACATCACTTGAACAATAAGTGAGGTATAGTATACTTGCCTCAATACACAGGGTTTCCATTTCCAATACTTTAACTCCTTATGACTTTACATCCGTCTCTACTGGACCTTTCTTCGATCACGCATCCATTTTCCCTTTATCACTTGTCAATCCCGATAATTCTTTCCTTCCTCTACATTCCATTTCCACATGCTCTGGCTCTTAGCTGGCCTCCTATGCGTACCTATATTCAGGTATAGTACTACTTCAGTACGCGTATAACCTTAACCATCTAATTCTATTCTACCCAATCGTGTCCTATTCCGCTTTACAATTAACACATATAGTTTATACAAATCGTATTCTCGAAATAATAATATATATAATAAATAATCACATAAATCACATAACACTTAGCACAGATTATTAATGTACACTTATACCTGTTATCAAGTATATCATGTCTATTTACATGTACTTCCTATCAATTATTACTCAATTTACAAAATACTCATACAGGAATTTTGACAGCATCCCCTCTATAATATTGTCTAACCTGTCATAACTAAATCAAACCAATCAGAAATCCCGCATGTTTTGCTTTACAAATAACCCCATACAATTTCAGAATCATCATAATCATTCAAACATATGCTCTTTACCACTTCTGACAACCAGTGAAACCAACATTTAACATATGTACTTATACTATTTATAATTCAACTAAAATACGCACACACTCATTTCTATTTCTCAATTCTTAGCATTATAGCATTATGCTAAATTACAACAATTCATTTCTCTTTATATTCTTTATAAACCAAGACACAATCATCACAATCGAAAAACTAATTATGCCTGCATTCAGTCCTGATACAAGCATTAATTAAACCGTAATTCAACTTAGACCCTAAATACCATTTGAACAATTCAGTCGATACATACACTACCAACATACACATATACAAACAATCACACCTTCACTTGTGCACAAGCCCACACATAGTTTCACAAAACACAACATAAATACATTCTTTAACCTTTTCTTCGCCACCTCTCATGTTTACTTTTCTCTTGACAATCTCCATCCCAGGACACACACATACGAACACAGACTCACCACCCACCTGCCCTGTTCCTTTACTTTCCAATAACACAACAGAGGTATCTCCCACAACACTCTCTCGACCCTGCCCCTACTCCAACATACTTACAATTTATATACTCCCTCATCTAACAACAACCACGCACACCAGCCTCCTTCCCTTTTTCGACTTCAAGCCACCCACGTACACACAGCTACCAGCCTACAATCATACTGCCTCAATCATTATATATAAACACACACAGCACCAACCCATACACATCAACAATCCCCCACAATTCTCGTTTCTCTCTTATCTTTTACTCACCATCTCCCCATACCTCTCGGTTCCCTACTCCTTCCCTACCGGTTTACTTGATCTGCATCTACAACACCCTCCCACACGGCACATACATTACTTCCCAATTCTTTCATCCATCTCCCCTGTATACCTTCCTCAATCCCACCATCTTACTTACACTCCTTTGAACCTATCACCAGAACTCCAACAAACTCTGTTTCAACTCCTACACTCCATTCACTTCGTTCTACATCCATTACCCAGGAAAACTCGACCAAAAACACAAGCCCAAACTGTACACAATCCACAGCAACGCCATTGTTTTGGCAAACTCATAATCGAACAAGTATACTAGAAAAACACACAAACAATGATCCACTGAACTCAAGCTATACAGTGCTGGAACTAAAACTATCAAACAACCACTATAAATTGCTTTCCGGCGACCAAGAAATTTCCAACGAAGTCAAAATTCATAAAACCCGGATATAGGCGCACACAAAGCAGTAAACACTAATAACCATGAAGAACTGAAGATTTAGTGCGCAATCAAAGCTATAATCAATCGAAATCAGTTGAAATAAGAAAAACCCAATTCATACCGAATTAAAGGTTACCGATTCAGCTCGGCTGCAGTGGAGGGAGGCTGGGTTGGCTTGTTCCTTGCAGTTGGGTTTCAATACAAAGTGAACTGGTGGTGTTGATGGCAATAAACGGAAGGAAAGTACAGAAGGCGTTGGAGAAATGGAGAGGTCGGGAGAAAAGAGTGAAAGAGACGAGAGATACAAGAGAGATTCTTAGAGAGATAGATAGAGAACTCGAGAGAGTTCTAATTGACCACAATCGGGACTGGAATTGGGGTAAATATGTTGGGTCTATGATTAAAGAGACAGGGTATAATTACAAAGTCACACATGCTGAAAAACAGATAGAAATCATTTTAAAACATATCTAGAATCGAAATTAAATATAAAATTAGCAGAAAAATAAATTTAAAAATTCTAAAATATAATTTATGAAATTACAAGCCTTCCCATATTTTTAAAATATTTTCTGGACAAACAATGAATTAAATATCGATTTACAAGTTTTGATCTTTTAAATGCAATATAAATCATAAAATCATTTTAAAATACTTAAACTCCCAAAATAATTCTCCCAGTAATTTATAAACTAAATAAATATGCAAAGATAATATTTCAAAAGATTTCATGATTTTTAATAACTCTGATAATTTTATAAATTTCTCAGAATATCAATAATGCATGATTTAAATATATTTAAATCGTCAAAAATTCAAATAAAATTATACGGACCCATATTTCCCATACACATCATCATAGAAGCACGTAAACATGAAGTCACATATATTTTATCTAAAAAAAAAAAAAAAAATTTACACCATATATTCCACATTTAATATTAAATAATAATATTTATAACTGCGAATTTTCCAAGGCGTTATATCCTTCCCCCCTTAATAGGATTCTGTCCTCAGAATCGACCGTAAGAAAACATATGACGGTATTCTTAAACATTCCCCTTTCAACGTGCAATGTTACTCGAGGAGGGAATAATTATGAAACTTCTATCTATCCCTAATCCCATTGTTTTACTAAGTAACCTTTTCGAAACTAATAACCATTTACCTTGACACATATATATCTTACAGATCTTTAAAATTTAAACTCTACACATTATAACTCCCATATTTATAAATAACTCATTTCCTTGAACTATTTCATCTTCTACATTCATCCGCTTCACGTTCTGCTTCCATCAACTCCGCTTGATACTTCCTACTTTCCTCTAACGATTCATTCGCAATAATCTAGACCTTTTGATCTTCCATCTATAACTTCCCAAATTCATTGAAAATTTCCTTGAGCATTGTATGCCTATTTAATCTTTCCTGGTTCATCCGATTGCACTGATACTTGAGTGGTTTTCGATCTCTTCTTTCACTCCTAAAAGCTTTCACCTTTATCCATTCATTTCTTGACTGGTACGCTTGTCTACTGTTGTAGCTATCTTGGTAAAATCTTTGACAATCCTCCAATAATTCCTAGCTGGTCCTTCAAAGTTTTCGATCTCCGCTAGCATCTTAGGCTGTTCCTGATTCATTTCTGTTTCGTCATCACGACATTTACTTCGATCCTTTCGTCATATCTTGAAAATGTATTTCTTTCAATTGCAAATATCATACTTAGTAATCATATACAGGTCCTTTCTATATCCTCAAATATCTTGTTATGTCTTCCGATCTTAATTCCTTGAACTTGATTACGTTCCTGGATTTCAAAATCTCCTAGGTCTTGCGTTCCCTTCCAGTCAAATTTCACATCCTCTATTAACACAATTCTTGAAAATTTCCTGGTTTTCTGTCTTCCTTTTCTTACCGTCTCGTTCCATCTGCATAAACTCACTCTTACTCTTAATATTAGTGATCCTCTGACTATATTCGCACAAGTTATTAACTCCACACAATCACTTTACTTCCTTATCCAAAACTTCAATTCTTGCTAAAATTCCTTACAAATGAACCGTCCCACTCTACCCTGTCTTACTCAAGTTATCCCATTTCGTCTCTAAACTTTTATATCTGACAGTTTATCTCCAACATCCAAATTCCTGTAATATCTTATCTACTGTATCCATAATGAAAATATATAATAAGCAAGTATTCTTCAACAATCTTTCCTCCACGATAACCTTCACATACCAATTATATCAATCCTCACTATATTTTCGACTTTGACAAAATTATCATTTCATGTCCTTATCATCTACTCCTTAACCATAATCAGTTTCTCCGTATTGTTGAATTTTGTACGTGTTTTGTCAATCCACTGCATAATTTAACTTGATATTCGCTCTCTGCTTTAACTTCAATTCTCAAGCCTGCTCATCAAATTTTCATTCGACATAAATGTACCTTGTACCACTTAGATGTCATTGTTTCCATCTTTACTACTCTCAATCACTGATAGCTTTAGGATTCATAAGGGTTTATAACAAAAGAAACCAATACAGTGGACATATGTTAGCAAGTATGAATAAGTTAAATTTTGTTTGATATGGATTTGATAAAAGAATTTACCGAGAGATCAGAATGATCATTGAACTGTTTCCAGGTTGAATTTGTCACTTAGGTCAATCGCCATAGTACAAAAAGGTGGCCAGCCTTCAGTACTTTCATGACAAACACAATCAGTGGCGTCCCACCAGACTTCTATCACATAGATAGATGTCCCTGGATCCCCTATATACATAGGGCTGTTCTTCCCAGTCAGAATAAATAAGGTTAAGTATTCAAAGAGAAACAAAAAGAATTCAAAAGTGTCAAAAAAAAAAAATTTATAGATATACAATGTTGAATAAGGAATAGCAATTATTCGGGGAAATTAGAAAGAATTCAAGGGTCTCAATAATTTATATGCATAATGTTGAATCAAGTTATCCCCTGGAAAATAGAGGTATCTTTGAAAAATGGAAATGTGTTTAAATGAATCTGAAAAAGTCGTAATCAATTGAAATATAGTTGATTATCAAAGGTGATGGGGTATTATCAAGATAAGAAGAAACAGAAAGAAAGGTTGAATCGAATCTCCTTAATCGATAAACTAAATGAAATCACTGCTAGTAATGAATAACCACGCCATTCCTCTAACCCATGCCAGTAATCGCATTTCACATCTTGTTTTCAATCCTTTCGCACTTTCTATATCACTCGCGGGGTAACTAAAGTCGCAAAAGAAATTCTAGCACATATGAAAGGCAGAGTGTATAAACTTGTAACACTATAACTAATGTAACTCAAACTAAAGGAAAAGATACTTAACCAGAAGACAATCAAGAACAGGAAGTCACAAGAAATCAACACTAAATGAAGACAAGGTAATTGATACAATTTAAACATGCTAACTATGATCAAGCCAAGAAGAAATCATTGAGAGAAGTTCAAGTTAAAGTTGTTCATGCCTCAGTGATTTGATAAATCAAGAATCAAGATCATAACTATCAGTATCAACAAGACCAATTGATTTCAAGTGAAGAAGAAGGAAAGCAAATATTGGAAAGCCAAGTTATTCAGTGAATATGGTAATTTATTCAAGAAGCAGAAACACTATCAAGACTAGTCACTTATGAACCAGACCAGTGCATCAAGTGTCAGGACATTGATAGCAAGTTTATGTCAGTAATAAAGAACCATGTTCAAGAGTTTGTTGAAGAATAAAGAAGACATGAAGATATCACAAGTTCAAGATGTGCATTGAAGTTTCAAGTTGAAGACCAGAATATTTTCTAAGTACTAAATGTTCTGGATGGCTAAGTAGAAATTCTCAAGTAGAAGTTCTACTTAGGAATTTCGAGATAGCCAAGTAGAAGTTCCACTTAGGAATTTCGAGATAGCCAAGTAGAAATTCTCAAGTAGAAGTTCTACTTAGGTGCAGCTTCAACATGACACATGGCATCTTCTGATTGGCAGATTTCCAAGCTTTCAAGATAAGGCAAGAATTATGTGGACATCATTGGGCCACGTACATCTTAGTCTTTGAAGACTACAGGACATAGATTACATGTAGTATAAATAGAAGTACTTGTGTAATGTTTTAGTTAGTGAGCAATTCTAGAGAAAAACACAAGAGAAAAAGAGAGAGTGCATTCACAGAGCTTAGTATCATTCACTTCTCTCTCAACTTCTGTTATACTTTGTAATGAATGTTGTAGCAACCCTTTCAAGTTATATATAAAGAAATATATTCCTTGAATCTGTGTGTTCATTTATTGCATCGTTTTTATTGCCTCTCATATTCGAAAAGTTGTATTCACCCCCCCTCTACAACACGTTTGGACCTAACAATTGGTATCAGAGCTATATGTTTAACATACAAAACATAGATCCTTGTGTTGAGTAGAAGAATCGTGAGTTTTCATTTTTCAGATCTACTTTTCATTTTCTCGAAAAGTGTGTTTTAATTTGTTGGTAGTGAAAACTCATCTGAAAAATTATTTAAATACTCCAGGTGTGATTATTTAGCTTGGGTGTATTTTAATTAATTTTTGTGAATTTATCTGGGTTAGTTCATATTTGGTGTTCTTGAGTGTTCATCATCTGTTCTTATCAAAGAATACAACCCAACAACTTTTTGATCTCCTTTTCAATAGTAAAAGAATAAAAAGGTGGTTTTTGGACTTGTTGATTTATTTTATTCGGCCGAAAGTAAAAGACATACTCAGTACCTAGCATGTGGGTTAGGTGGGTTTGGTGAGTAAAGCATTCAAAGTCAAAAAGTGTTAAAGAGATAATATTGTTTATTCAATATTTAAAGTAATCTGCAGAAAAATTATTCTAAGGCAAATATTTCTACATAGAAGTTCTACTTGAGAATTTCTACATAGAATTTCGACTTGGACAATTTCTACTTGGTGATTTCGACTTGAGCAAAATTTCTACTTAGAGAAATTTCGACTTAGGCAAAAGTTCTACATAAATATTCTACATAGCCTAGTCTTGGGTACTTAGAAACTTTTAGTGACCAGAATTGAGATGGCTCCTAAAAATGCATTCAAGATCCCAATGTTCAACAAAGATCACTATGAAGAATGGGTTTTCAGAATGAGACTATATCTAGAGACTATTAACCCTGAATATCTGGAAGTCCTTGACAAGGGTAAATTTGTCCCAATGGCAGTTATTCCTTCACATACGGAAGGAGGAGTGGTTATACCACCTCGGTCTGAGCCCAAAAAGGCAGCGGACTTTTCGGATGCTGATAAAGAGCAAATAGCTTTGGATACTGCCGTACGACAAACCTTGATGGAATCTCTTGATCATGAAATGTTCAACATAGTCAAAGGTCTGACTACAGCGAAGAAGATTTGGGACAAGATAGAAGTTGTCATGGAAGGATCTGTAGAGGTCAGAAGCAACAAAACACTCATACTCAAGATGGAGTATGACACCTTTAGAATAAGGAAAGGAGAAGGCATAACAGATGTCTACCTACGATTCAGTCAGTTGGTATTGGATTTGAATCTGAGAGGTGTGACTCTCCCCATGGTTGAAACAAATACGAGATATCTGAGGAACCAGCCAAAAAGCATTGAGCATAGGGTCTACGCAATCAGAGAAACCAGAGATTTGCATACAACTTCTCTGGAAGAGTATTATGGAATATTAAAGACCTATGAGCTGGAAACGCTTCAAGATCAAGCATGGGACAATGATTCAAAGTCAAAAGAAAGTGCATCAGGATTAGTTGCTGATGAGGAAGAGTCTAAGAAGGCAATGGTTGCAGCAAAGCCTAAATCATCACTTGCACCACATCAAGTTGATAATGATGACGAGTGCGCATCTGACAGTGATGATGACTACTACACCCAAGAAGAGCTGGACAACATGGACGATAGTGTCGTGGCATACATGGCAAGGAAGTTCAGCAACATGAGATTTAGAAAGAGCAACCGACCACAGAGAAAATCTTCATCTTATTATCGGGCTGCTAAGGGTGGTGGTAGTTCGTCAGGCTACAAAGGAAAAGGCAAGAATACCAGCTACAAATCTCCTTTGGATTTCAAAATGAAGTTCAAATGCTACAATTGTGGTGAAGCTGGACACTTTGCCTCGGACTGCAAAAAGCCTAAACAGACTTATCCAAAAGAAACATTTGAAGCTCTCAAAAGCAACTATGAAGCACTGTTGAAGGAAAGACATGGAAAACGAGCTTTATTGGTGACAGAAGGAAGAGCTTGGGATGATTCAGATGAGGAAGATGTTACTCATGTAGCGAACTTTGCGCTCATGGCTGAGACATCAGAGGAACCAGAGGTACCAGTTCTGACTCTTAAAGTAGAAATGTCTATTGATGATTATAAAGAACAGAACGGGGCTCTTAGTGAAGAGATCTATATGTTGTGCAAAAGCCTAGACTCTTCTCAAAAGGAACAGAAAACACTTGTTGCCAAATGCAGAATGCTTGAGGCAAAAGTGGAAGAGCTAGAGGCTGCTTGCACTGTAGATACTTCTCTAAGAGACTTTATTAAATCTCTGGAACACAAGCTTGTCCTTAAGGAAGAAGTAGAAGCATGTCTTAGGAACAATCTAGCTGAGTTAGAAACTAAATGCGAAGCATACAAACTAGCTGCTATTAAAGTGTATGTAGATAATGACACATTTAAGAAGATAACTGGAGTAGGTATAGGGCTTGATTATTCTGACCTTCCTAAGAAAGAAGGAAAGAGACCTATTGACCCTAGTTCCAGTGACCTTAAAAAGGAAACACCTAGTATTCTTAAATCGGCTGTCAAACCTATCTACAAACATCTTGTTCCTAGAATAGAAGAAGAAGAGACTGAATTGATAGCTAGATATGAGATTGAGATGGAAGATCGCCAGAAAGAACAACCTGTAACTCCTATTAAACAAGTGAAAATCAATTTCCCTAGAGATGAATCTAGACTGGGATTAGGAGCTAAGGCTGTTAAACAACAAGGAAAGAAAGAAAAAGGCATAAAAGAGGTTAAGGCTGAACGAATAAAGAAAGCATGTTATCATTGTAAATCTACTGAACATCTTTCTTATGCATGCAAAGCTAACATGAATGTTCCTGCTGCACATGCCATGCCTACCACACATACAATGAATAATCTGCATCAGAATCATGCACAGTGTGGTCAACCTAACTGTATGCCATGCACTTTTAATATCATGCAAACTTTTGTGCATTTAATGAATGCATCTAGCCAGTCATGCTCAAATACTGTTGCTAGCTCAAATATCAAGAAAAAGTATGGTAGAGCCAAGACTGTCAGTCCTCCTAAAGTTAGGAGTGACAAACCTTCTCCTAAGACTGACAAATCTGTCAAGTCTGAGAAAGGAAAGGAGATAGTCGAAAGCTCTAGTAATGTGAAGAAAAGTGCATCTCCTGTTGTTAAATCTGTTGATTCTCGATCTTATCGAAAAGCCGGGCCCAATCAAAGTTGGGTTCCGAAGAATGTCTAACCAATCTGTCATTGCAGGGCATTAAGCAGAATAGAAATAAAGTTATATGGGTGCTAGACAGTGGAGCATCGAGGCATATGACTGGAAATAAGTCCCTGCTTACAGAGTTGGTTATGAAGGCTGGCCCTTATGTTACCTTTGGAGATGACAGCATAGGTGTGACTAAGGGATATGGCAAACTGAAAACTGGCAATGTCATCATTGAAGATATTTCCTATGTTGAGGGACTAAAGCACAATCTGTTGAGTATAAGTCAATTCTGTGACAAAGGTTACGAAATTGTCTTCAACAAGAAAGGTGTCTCAATCACTCACATCAAGGAAGGCTCACTAGCTTTAAGAGGAGTTCGAAAGGCAGATCTTTTTGTTGCAGATATGGATTCAGCAAATCAGGATGAGGTCACCTGTTTCTACAGCAAAGCCTCGGATGATGAAAGCTGGTTATGGCACAAAAAGCTATCTCACTTAAACTTCAAAACGATGAATGCTCTCGCAAGGCGAGAATTGGTGAGAGATCTACCTCAAATGGAGTTCGCTCCGAAAGGACTCTGTGAAGCTTGTGAAATGGGAAAGTCGAAGCGAGCATCGCATAAAAGCAAAGAAATTTCTAGTATTACTGAGCCTCTACAACTTCTTCATATGGATTTGTTTGGCCCAGTGAATCTCCTATCTTTGTCTAGGAAAAGATATGCTTTGGTAATCGTGGATGACTTCTCCAAGTATACATGGGTATTGTTCGCAATGACGAAAGACGAAGTACCTTTCTTAATCATTGATCACATCACTCAAATTGAGAATGTTTCAACACTTACTGTGAAGATGATTAGATCAGACAATGGCACTGAATTCAAAAACGCAGTGCTAAATGACTTCTGTGTATCTAAGGGAATACGTCGTCAGTATTCAGCCCCGAGAACTCTACAGCAAAATGGAGTAGTTGAAAGGAAGAATAGAACTCTGGTTGAAGCAGCAAGAACTTTGTTGTATGATTCAAAACTTCCTTTGTATTTCTGGGCCGAAGCAGTGAGTACCGTTTGTTACACTCAAAATAGAACCTTGATCATAACAGATAAAGAAAAGACACCATGTGAGCTAATGAACAACAGAAGACCAACAATCAAATACTTTCATGTCTTCGGAGCAAAATGCTATGTGCTTATAGATGATGAAAATCTAGGCAAGTTTGCAGCAAAAGCTCGTGACGGAATCTTTGTTGGTTACTCTACAGACGTGGTGGCAGCTTATAGAGTGTTCTTGGTGAATGATCGAAAAGTGACTGAAAGCTACAACGTCAGATTCGACGATACCAAACTCTCATCAATTTCAAGAGATTCTAGTGAACCTGAGTCCCTAAAATTTCAGAATCTGGACTTAGAAGATCTTGAAGATGAACCTGAGTTGGTTGTTCCATTAAATGTTCCAAGCGTACGTGAAGAACCTGAGTCTAGTGAACAAGCTAATTCTACAAGATCAGGAGAGACTTCTTCAGTACCAACCGGCAACAACTCAGGGGGAGTAAATAGCAGCTCAAGGACTACTGTTCAAGGCTCGAGTCGAGTTGACTCTAGTTCTGTAGGAGCTGGCACTAACTCAGGGGGAGTTAGTGAAAATATTCAAAGTAGTCAGCACCCCAACTCAGAAAGTCAAGCTGAATCATCTAGACAATTTCCAGGTGAACGGGTATGGAATAGAGACCATCCGTTTGAGTTAATTATTGGTGATCCAGATGCTGGTGTGACTACTAGAAGAACTGCAAGAGCTGACATGGCTAATATCTCCTTATATTCTGGGTTCTTATCCAAGCTTGAACCTAAAGAAATAGAAGAAGCTCTTGGCGATGCTGATTGGGTGATTGCAATGCAAGAGGAACTCAATCAGTTTGAAAGGCAGAAAGTTTGGAAACTGGTACCCCGACCAAAGAACAAATCCGTAATTGGAGCTAGGTGGGTATTCAGAAATAAACTGGATGAAAACGGACTTGTAACACGAAACAAGGCTCGTTTGGTTGCAAAAGGTTATTCTCAGCGAGAAGGAATTGATTATGATGAAACCTATGCACCAGTTGCAAGACTTGAGGCAGTCAGGATGTTCTTGGCATTTGCAGCACATAAGAACTTCAAGGTATTCCAGATGGACGTGAAAAGTGCCTTCCTGAACGGAGAGTTAGAAGAAGAAGTGTATCTGGAACAGCCGCCCGGCTTCGTTGATCCAGAACATGCAGATTTTGTGTATCTACTCTTCAAATCTGTCTATGGCCTCAGGCAATCCCCAAGGCGATGGTATGAAACCCTATCTCTATTCTTAATTGAAAATGGTTTTGCTAGGGGAGTAATTGATAAAACATTGTTCTATAAAGTTGTGAGAAATGACTTAATACTTGTTCAAGTATATGTGGACGATATTATTTTTGGGTCATCAAATGAGCGCTTGTGCGAGAAATTTGCCAAGCTAATGCAGGAAAAATATGAGATGAGCATGATGGGAGAGCTGTCCTTCTTCCTTGGATTACAGATCAGTCAGAGAAAAGATGGTATCTTTATCTGTCAATCCAAGTACGTCAGAGATTTACTCAAGAAGTATAATCTAGAAGATGCATCAGCAGCTAAGACTCCCATGGCAACAGCCACGAAGCTTGATGAAGACAAATCAGGTAAATCAGTTGACATCACAAGCTATCGAGGTATGATTGGCTCACTCCTCTATTTAACTGCAAGTAGACCAGATATAATGTTCGCAACTTGTTTATGTGCAAGGTTCCAAGCGGATCCTAGAGAATCACATCTCGTAGCCGTCAAAAGAATTTTTAGGTATCTCAAGGGCACACCAAATCTAGGGATTTGGTACCCAAGAGATACAGGTTTTAATCTTATTGGCTATTCGGATTCAGACTATGCAGGTTGCAGGATTGATAGGAAAAGCACATCTGGTGCTTGCCAATTTCTTGGCAGAAGATTGGTGTCCTGGCAAAGTAAAAAACAACATACAGTATCTACTTCTACTGCTGAAGCTGAGTACATTGCTGCTGGAAGCTGTGTAGCTCAAATACTGTGGATGAGGAACCAATTGAAGGATTATGGCATGGAGCACAAGAAAATTCCAATCATGTGTGACAACACAAGTGCCATTGCCATAACCAACAATCCTGTAGATCACTCAAGAACCAAGCATATTGACATCAGGTATCATTTCATAAGAGAACATGTCGAGGAGGGGACTGTGGAGCTACATTTTGTGCCCACAATGCAACAAATTGCAGATATATTCACCAAACCTCTTGATGAAGTAACATTCAATAGGTTGGTTGGTGAATTGGGAATGCTTAACACAAGTTAGTAAAGCCTTCTATCTGTAAAATCCATGTTTATGTTTGTATGTGCAAGCTAATCAATCATTATGTGCTTAGACTTTAATATGCCTAATTAATGATTGTTATAGGTTGCATATAGTGTGATTTTGCATGAATTCATTGTGTTTTAAGTGTCTTTTATAACACAAATCTGTGAATTTATGCTTGTTAGATTGCATGATCATAGGGGGAGTTAAATTCATAATAGTCTAAATATTGCATGATTTTTAGATGAATTTACCTGTGTTTTTCATGTAATTAGAGGCCTTAGAATTATCAGGGAATGTTTTAATTATGTCATATATTAAAATCCTTGAATTGATATTTATATTAATTTGGCAAAATTAATTGTTGAGTTTTTCAAAGAAAAATTGTCAAATTATTCTAAGTATCTTCAAAATTTCGAGTTAGTCTCTATCTCGAAACTCATGTAGAAATTCGACTTGAATTTCGACTTGAGCTTCCAGGGTGAAGTTTTGAAAATTCTAAGTCTGGGAAGAATTTCGAGTTAGTACCTATCTCGAAATTCATCTCGAAATTCGACTTAGAGTTCGAGTTCGAGTTACCAGTGTGCCTAGTTCTATCTTCAAAATATTCGAGATAAAGTCTATCTCGAATTTTATCTCTAAGGTTGAGATGAAGTTTCCATTAAGGGAATATTTTGAAAAGAACTGAGAATTAACTTCGAGTTAGTCTATCTCGAACTTTATCTCGAAGTTCGACTTGATGTTCGAGATAGAGTTCTTAGTCTATCTCGAAACTCAACTCGAATTTCGACTTGGTGTTCGAGATAGAGTTCTCAGTTAAGCTAAAGGGAATTTTTCGAGTTACACTCCTAACTCGAAACATATCTTGAATTACCCTGGACTTTTTGATTCAAGGAAATATTTTGGAAAGAATTTGAGATTAACTTCGAGTTAGTCTATCTCGAACTTTATCTCGAAGTTCGACTTAATGTTCGAGATAGAGTTCTTAGTCTATCTCGAAACTTAACTCGAATTTCGACTTGATGTTCGAGATAGACTCTAACTCGAAAAGTATCTTAAATTTTCTGTTTTTCCAAGTTTACTACAAATCAATAATGTTCAAGATAGTATTTCCCTATAGTTTCTGCTGTAATTTTGGTTAAAGTGCTTCTTTGTGCATAATTGTTCGAGTTAACTTCTATCTCGAACTTTATCTCGAAGTTCGACTTGATGTTCGAGATAGAAAAGTTCGAGATAGAAAAGTTCGAGATAGAGTTCGACTTAGATGTCCCCTGTATGGACTTAGTACTTTTCACATTTTTTTAACAGGGACATTTTTGTCATTTCTCATTCACCTATATATACATCTCTAACTCGATGCCTAAATTCACTTTACCTAATTTTAATTTTCAGCAGCCGTTTCACAAGAACAGTGCGATTTCACTAATTACATACCTTTGATCCTTGTTTTTGTGATTAAACTCGTACTAATCACGAATTACTGCCGATTTGTTGACTGCTATTATCTGTGTTAACCTTAATCTTTGTGTTACTGTGTTTTGTGAACATTCATACACGCGCATATACATACACACGAACACATATTGTTTGTGTACTGTTCATAAACACGATTCCATTTTCTCCATCTATAAACACACACGATTCCACTGGTATACACAAGAAATAGTAATTGGTTGTTGAATTGAATCCCGTAGTTTGATTTCTCAGATTCCATTTGGTGTTCTTGAAAAAAAAATTAAAAGGGTTACAATTCTCTTTTGTAATTCGGAAAATTAATTGTTTTTCAAAATTAAAATAAAAATTCACATCTTTTAAAAGAAAAACATTTAATTAAAATGGCTCACCAATTTTCCCTTGCTAAAAACAATTTTTACAATATTTCTACGGAAATTGGTGATCAACTCCCGCGGTTTAAGTTTTGGATACGATTTCTCAATTTGTATTCCAAAGCTAGCCAAGCTTTTACTGCTAAACCTACACTAGTACATGATGCTTTATAGCAATTATGGACTAGTGCGGTTACTTTTGGGAGTAAATCAACCCCCTACGGTTTCAGGTTTACCTTAGCGGGTCAGGAATATGAGGTGACAGAACAAATTGTCAACAGAGTTCTAGGATTCCCCATTAAAGATGCCTATGATCCAGAACCTACTGCTGCAGAACGCCTCAGATTCTTTGAAGAAATTGGATGTTATCCTACAAAAGGCCCAATCACGGGAAATATCCAAAAGCAATTCTTCCATGCGGAATGGAATTACTTTTTCGAGGCCATCACAAGATGTTTTCGGGCACGCGAAAAAGACTTTCATCAAATTCCGATTCCCATGCAAACCTTTGCAGTAGCCCTAGCAAGAGAACTGGATATAAACTATGGACGTATAGTTCTCTCTGAGATAGTGGCCTCAATGGGATCCCTTGCAAGCAGAGACCTCTCTACCACTGATGTCGTCTGCTGGTTTCCTCGGTTTCTTCAAATGCTAATTAATGACTTAATACCGAAGGATGCTCTTGCTATTAGACAGGGATTTGCCAGAAGCCCCACATCTGAATCGCTGGGGATGGGCACTAAGTCACTTGCAACCATTGCAAATCAGGATAAACATCAAGGTAAGCCAATGTCTACTCCTGAAAATATTCAAATGTGGCTTAGATATGATGCAGGAGTTACCAATTTGGAGGCATCATCACAAGTCTCATCACATGCTCAAAATCCATCTGTTCATGCTGAGGCATTTGATGAGATTCCAGATGAGGAAAGCGATGATGCACAAGGTAATCAATCAGGTAATCTCTCTCTGCATACTATTCATTCCTCCTCCTACGTTTCTGATTCCGCGACCCATGAGCCTGCTAACCCGCAGGATCTATCCCAGGGTAAGAGCCATATTTCTGACTCTGAGTCTGATACACATTCATATTCTTTATCACCCCTGTTAACGGAAGTCAGAAAACCAGCACGTATATTTATACAAGATGATGAGGAGAATGAACCCGAAGAGCAGCAACTTATTCGCAAGAAAGCCAAACTTTTCCACGCTGCTACTTCACAACCACAGTCAAACCCTAGCGTGTCACACGCAACCACTCCACCTCACGCGAGTGGTTCACCCCTTGAACATTCTGCACATAGGGATTTTGATTTTGGTGAGGATGATGTGCCTCTTGATGATACTGTTGCTTCAAGAGGACATGAAGTCTTAAGAACTTCAACCGTACCTTCACCGGTACGTACTGATGCTGCAAAGAGGATCGGTTCTGATGTCGTACAAGGACACTTTGCAGCCTCTCAGACTGAGATTCCAACTCAGGAACAAACAGAATTTGATCCCATAACTGTCAACAACATTTCTTATCAAGTTTCTGCAGGTACTGCTTCACTTTTTGGATCAGTCATTGAAGACATACACGAGCGTGAGACAGGGAGTGTGTGTGAGAGGTTAGGGAGAGAGGGACCTTCATTTTTAAGGCCCGAAACCGAGCGCCAAATACCAACAGAACGCGTATTAGAGCGAGGTCACCTAAACCAAACACCGTCCCTTAATACTGAAAATTTTGATACTCGTATGACTTCAATGGAGAATAAAATGGAGCAGTTCGGGCAGTCGATGGGGCAGTTGGGGATCAATATTGGAAACAACCAAAGGGCTCTAGACGACTACGCAGCAAGAATGGCAAGTCAAGCTACAGCTTTTGATGATTTGACAAATAAGGTCAATGACTTGGGCCATGCTGGTGGTGTCTTGGGAAGCACTCTCAATGAGAGGATGGGGGCATTGGAGTCTACAATGCATACAATGATTGTGGAGATCAGTAGAATGATGTTCGCAGTCAGGAGTTTTGTGCCCCCGGAGTGCTTCGAGTCGGAACAACCTCCCCCCGATGCTGGAGCAGGTGGTGCAGGTGGTGCTAGTGGAGCGGGAGCCTCTGGTTCTGGTTTTGGAGGTTCCTATGCAGCTGGTGGATCTGAAGACCATGGTGGAGCTCAGGATAACTCACCTAAGGGGGAGAGTGGAAAGGAGACGAGACAGCAGGCAGTTCACATCGAAGAAATTGAAGAACCCGCTGATCTTGTTAAGGAACCAGAAATTGAGCCTGCTGTTGCTGAAGAGGCTCTGAGGAGGAGAAAGGGTAAGGCAATAATGGTTGAAGAAGATGAACCAGTTATTGACCTGAGTCATCAGGACACAGTACAGGAGGTACTAGACTCAGATTCTGATATGGAAGACGTACCTTTCGCACATGCTGTTAAGCGATCTTTGAAGGAACAAGGTGGAGGTGCTGGTATGTCTTTCGGAATGCCTGAAGAAGATCCTGTTGATGAAGAAACCCTGCAGTCTCAACAGTTAGCCTTGGAACAAGCTCAGTTCCATAAAATGAAGATGATGCAAGAACATGCTGCGTTCCTAGAACAGAAGGTGGAGCTACAAGGGAAGCAGTATGAGTATGAGCTTGCAAGGCTAGCCAATCCTCAAGTTGATCTGGACAAAAGAAGGATAGGGCAGAAATGGGATGAAGCAAGGAAGATAATGATGGGACCATGTGCAAAAGGAGTTCATAACAAGGATGCAGATGATCTGTTCTACAACTTGAATTTGCAGAATCCAATGACTGGGGACTATATAAATGCTTTGAAGAGATTAATTTCTAAAGTCAGGGTTGGATACAATGCAAATCTTAAGGAGTGGCAGGTTATCTTGTCTTTGGTAGAAGGAGTCCCAACATCTTTCCTGTTTGTGGATGACCAATTTATAATGAGAAGATCTGCGTCAGAGTTGTTCTTGCTAGCGACTAAAATTCAGTACTCTCAATCTGAGGAGCTAAGCATTCTGTACAGAGATCAGTTAATGCAGCTAGCAGAGGACAAGGGTCCAGAATTCTCAGCTTATCCAAATTTTGTCCGGATGGTGGTTCAAGGAAAGATGAAGAGGGTGAGCATGGAGGAAAAGGACTTAATGGAACTTTCAGTGGAATCTCTTAAAGCTGTATGTAGACAAATGATGGGTAAGGGATTCGCCTCTGAGCTTAAAGATAAATCCGTGAGGATCATTGAAAGAGTCATATTCTTGAAGAGCAATGAGGTGTGGAAGTGTGATGTCATTGCTCCAAACCCTCTCGACAACGTGAAGATTGAGCCGGAGCTGATAGAACAGAAATGGAACATTCTTCAAGCAATGAAGAATGTAGATGAAGCTTTGACTCTTCCTTCTGGAGAACTGGAACAAGGAGAAATAAGGGAGGCAGTTGGCGTTCCAGGGAAAGATAGTGTATACTGGATACACTCTTATGCTGATGATACAGCTGATGCCTTAGCATACATAGATGCAGACCAGAAACAAACACTCTTGCATATGAGTAGACAATGGCTGCTACAGACTCAAGATGCTGCATTTCTAGAGAAAGTGTTATATGTGTTCAAATGGGGCGAAGTGGAAGACAAGTTTGTTGAAGAAAAGCAGAGACTCGTGAGTTACCTGTCTGAAGTAGTGGTGGAAAAGAAGCAAATGGAGCGAGATGCGGCTAGTGTCCACAATACTAACCGTGTCAAGGGCTACCCCAAGATGATCTATTGTCAGTTTAAAGCTGATAAAACTCATTGGAAATCTCAGCTCATCATGAAGAACTTTGAGGATATTCCAAAGATCAGGACTACTCAGGAGGTGGACAAACTCAGAAGGCTTTTCAAACATCCTTATCCAGAGCCCAAGAACCCTCTAGAAATGGAAGCTGTAAGTCTGTTGAATGCTAGGTGGAAGCAGCTTAAAGATCCAGTATACAAGAAAGAAAAGCAGCAGAAGGAGAAGCTCAAAAGGCAGAAAGAAGAGAGAGACCAAGCTGCTGAAGCTAGAAAGAGGAAACGGAATTAGGGTTAAAGGTCAGAGTGGTGTGAACTTGAAGTTGGAAAAACTTCATGTCTTTCGGTTGCTTTAACTCACTTGAGGAAAATTCACCTAAGAGTGAATCCAATAAGGTGATATAAGTTTGACTAGAAGGTATGAAATAATCCAGGTGATAGGAATCATTCAAATGATCTTTAATTCGAGGTTCGAATTCTGTTTCTAGTTTTTATGTTCATTGTATTGTTTTCAAGTTCTTTTCAATTGTATATTATTCAAGAATGTAATGTTAATTATCTTTTCTCGTCTCATTGTTTAGTTGAGTTATCCTTCATTAATTTGAATGTCATTGTTAGACAATCAAATTGGGGGAGATTGAAAGGCAGAGTGTATAAACTTGTAACACTATAACTAATGTAACTCAAACTAAAGGAAAAGATACTTAACCAGAAGACAATCAAGAACAGGAAGTCACAAGAAATCAACACTAAATGAAGACAAGGTAATTGATACAATTTAAACATGCTAACTATGATCAAGCCAAGAAGAAATCATTGAGAGAAGTTCAAGTTAAAGTTGTTCATGCCTCAGTGATTTGATAAATCAAGAATCAAGATCATAACTATCAGTATCAACAAGACCAATTGATTTCAAGTGAAGAAGAAGGAAAGCAAATATTGGAAAGCCAAGTTATTCAGTGAATATGGTAATTTATTCAAGAAGCAGAAACACTATCAAGACTAGTCACTTATGAACCAGACCAGTGCATCAAGTGTCAGGACATTGATAGCAAGTTTATGTCAGTAATAAAGAACCATGTTCAAGAGTTTGTTGAAGAATAAAGAAGACATGAAGATATCACAAGTTCAAGATGTGCATTGAAGTTTCAAGTTGAAGACCAGAATATTTTCTAAGTACTAAATGTTCTGGATGGCTAAGTAGAAATTCTCAAGTAGAAGTTCTACTTAGGAATTTCGAGATAGCCAAGTAGAAGTTCCACTTAGGAATTTCGAGATAGCCAAGTAGAAATTCTCAAGTAGAAGTTCTACTTAGGTGCAGCTTCAACATGACACATGGCATCTTCTGATTGGCAGATTTCCAAGCTTTCAAGATAAGGCAAGAATTATGTGGACATCATTGGGCCACGTACATCTTAGTCTTTGAAGACTACAGGACATAGATTACATGTAGTATAAATAGAAGTACTTGTGTAATGTTTTAGTTAGTGAGCAATTCTAGAGAAAAACACAAGAGAAAAAGAGAGAGTGCATTCACAGAGCTTAGTATCATTCACTTCTCTCTCAACTTCTGTTATACTTTGTAATGAATGTTGTAGCAACCCTTTCAAGTTATATATAAAGAAATATATTCCTTGAATCTGTGTGTTCATTTATTGCATCGTTTTTATTGCCTCTCATATTCGAAAAGTTGTATTCACCCCCCTCTACAACACGTTTGGACCTAACAACATACACGAAGGTCTACACGTGACATCCCCCAAACTGGTAACTCCGATCGTCTATTTAACGTAGGCGGCGCCGAATCAACTACCTCGTCCAAAGTCGTACCTTCGAATGAATCGAATTCTAGCTCGCGCGATATGTCGAAATACCAACTAACGTCGCAACCGTTGTCCTAATAACCTAATGCGAATCTTATCCTAAATCGTTCTATCTAACGTCCCACATAATACCTATACTTAATTATCCTAACTTGTTTCATTGACCATAACCTGTCGCTCTGATACCAACCTGTAACGCCCCAACTTCCCAATACTAAAAATATACTTTTAATAATAAAATAGACTTTGATACAGTGGAATTTTAGAAAATTTCGGCATGAAGTATTCATAAATCGGACTAGCCACCTGTAATTCATCCCAAACCAAATTCTCATTTAACAATTACAAATAAAACTTAATACACCAACGATTCCTCGCCGAGGATCGATTCCAGGTTATGGTATGAAACAAGAATCTAAACCATAACAATTATTACAATTTCTTCTACTATTCTGATTTCAATTATACCGTTTAATCTGTAGCTTAACTCCAATTCGTGCTTACCCGCTCTAGCTTCGAGATCTATCCTGTAAAGGCTGCCTCATTGCTCTCATATGACTCGTACGATGTCGACATCCACCCTTATTCCTAACTGAAAGATTATAGAAAATGAAGCAAGAGTGAGCCAAAGGATGCTCAGCAAGCGAACAGTATAGTGAAACAATAATACTACAATGATTCATTGGTGAACATATCACTGACCAACTTATCTCAAAGGAATAATTCACAATTACAGAAGTTCAAGAACTTTAAAGATATAACATTTTATTTAATTCAGGAAATGGAATAGAATTGGACTATTTTGCATTTTATTAATAAAAACAATAAGGTTAGGCTGCTGATCAGTCACGCACTAACCCCGGACAAACGCACACAGCAATGTCCTTTAATGGATCCACGGCACACATTGGCCTTAATAACTCCTGACCACGAATCTGGTCCGACCCTTTACGGTCCACATTTTATAAAAAAAACAACAGTCCAATCCTATAATCTGAACGTCAGGTGTCGGAACAATCGACCACCTCGACCAGCCAAGCACCCTGGAAACTCACGTTCCAGGTTAACGACTCAAATCTCAAGAAGAAATGAGGTCTAGTAAAATTCTGACCTAGATATCGACAAGTTCGATATAGAGAAGGGTATTATTCCATAATATATCAGTGAAACAGGGACAACAATTTCAGCACTATTGAATGGGAATATGATAAACAGCTATTCATATTTAGTGAAAATTTAAGAGCAATAATATCAACGACAAATCGAATTAATATAATGATCAAGTGACGAAAAGCATGGTTCATTTGAGTGAAATGATTTACTTGCAACATGAATAACAACAATTTTAATTATAAGATAAAGCAAGGGTATAGTCAAGTGCTAAGCATTTAATAAATTTACCAACACATTGTCAAGTGGAATCAACATAAGCGAATTAAGTAGTTTTAAAATGATCATTTGTAAAATAACTCCAAGACAATAAAATTGTAGGACAGGTTGAAGAAAACCTCTCCTAAAGGGGTCCATTGGTGAACATCCGTTACCAAGTTTAAACTAACATGAGAGATTCGAATAGTTTAAAACGAAGATTTAAGAAATTCTCAACTAGTTAAGGTCTCACTCTTGTCAGCTAAGCACTTATAGGCTTCAGCTGCCAGAACCGGCATGACAAATATGAGTTTAAATAATTAAGAAGATCTCAATTCATTCTTAGTTTTAACCGTCACTGAGCAACACATGTCTCAACAACAGTATAAACCTCGAATTAGTTTACATAAATTTGAAAGAAAGCACACTTTGAAAAATATTAGCATAATTGAGGAATATTGAAATAAAACGATTTTAAAAGAAATCAACGCCTGAATGATAGGTGAGGAAAAGAATAGACAATAACAGAATAGTTTGAAAATGATTGCTTGTAAATTAATTAGAGAAGAATGTCACTAGCAATAAAAATGAAAAGTTTAGGCACTAACAAAATGATTTGAAAGGATTACCGTATAATTAACAGGACAATTTCACGTTATTCAGAGTAAAAAAAAAATGAAGAATATATTTGCTTGCAAGAAGGAATTTCAAAAGAACAATAAATAATACAAAAGGTTTCACATCACTTGAACAATAAGTGAGGTATAGTATACTTGCCTCAATACACAGGGTTTCCATTTCCAATACTTTAACTCCTTATGACTTTACATCCGTCTCTACTGGACCTTTCTTCGATCACGCATCCATTTTCCCTTTATCACTTGTCAATCCCGATAATTCTTTCCTTCCTCTACATTCCATTTCCACATGCTCTGGCTCTTAGCTGGCCTCCTATGCGTACCTATATTCAGGTATAGTACTACTTCAGTACGCGTATAACCTTAACCATCTAATTCTATTCTACCCAATCGTGTCCTATTCCGCTTTACAATTAACACATATAGTTTATACAAATCGTATTCTCGAAATAATAATATATATAATAAATAATCACATAAATCACATAACACTTAGCACAGATTATTAATGTACACTTATACCTGTTATCAAGTATAAACCAAACCAAAACCAAACATACCCAGTATATCCCGCTCAGAGCAGGGTCTGGGGAGGGTAGGATGTACGCAGACCATACCCCCACTTTTAGAGCGGGGAGGCTGTTTCCGTGAAGACCCTCGGCTGAGTGCACAACATACATAGAGTGTGTAGAATACAACGGAAATGATACGGAAATGGACAATGACATACCTGGGCCCATGGCGTTCTCCACATGGGGCTTACCTATCTGCGTGGGTCTATGAAATTCCTTGCTTGATGCGCTCCAACCACCCGGAAAGTCCCGCACAGAGATAACATCGGGCCAAGCTCCCTGTAACTGCGGAACCAGAAAACAGAAGACACTAAAAACGAAAAGTGAGGACGCTAAAACCGAACTTCTAAAAAATCGATAACCGAGACAAGGCACCTCTGAGGCTCTCGATAACAGAGCCACAACCTAAAAGGGAATCCACCACTCTGATACGCCGCCTCCAAGAACACCTATCCGCGATCAAGGTCTCATTTAAGTCTAAGGCCTTCAAATCCATCTTGAGCTGCTCTTCCCACGACCTCCTCGGCCTGCCTCTCCTCCTCGCCCCAACAACCGCCAGCCTCTCGACCCTCCTAACTGGGGCTTCAGCCAGCCTCCTACGAACGTGGCCAAACCATCTCAACCTTCCTTCCCTAACTTTCGCAGAGAAAGGCGCCACTTCAAGCTCGCTCCTAAACACCGAGTTCGGGATTCTGTTCCACAACGAGCGCCCACAAGACCACCGCAACATCCTCATTTCAGCCCCTTCCATCTTGCTAACGAGAGCCTTCTTCTCCGCCCAACACTCGGAACCATATAACATCGCAGGACGGATAGCCGCTCTATAAAATTTCCCTTTCAACTTTAACGGGACTTTCTTATCGCACATTACCGCTGACGCTGCCCTCCACCTTAGCCACCCAGCCTTGATACGATGCGAGACATCGGCTTCAATCTCACCTTCCTTCTGGATGATCGAACCCAAATACTTGAAATTATCCGTCTGCGGGACGATCTGGTCTTCAATCCTAACCTCCACCCCTTCTTCGTTGGCCTCACCACTGAAGTTACACCAGAGATACTCGGTTTTAGAACGGCTCATACGTAACCCTTGGGTCTCCAAAGTAGATCTCCAAAGCTCCAATTTGTCGTTCACCTCCCTCCTCGATTCCGCCACTAGCACGATATCATCCGCGAAGAGCATGCACCAAGGGATAGCATCTTGAATCCCCCGCGACATGACATCAAGGATAAGGGCGAAAAGAAACGGACTCAGGGCTGACCCCTGATGCAGCCCTATCTCAACAGGGAAGAAACGGGAGTCCCCCACTGGGGTCCGAACGCAAGAACTAGCTTGGGAGTACATATCTCGAATCACCCTAACGAGCGCAGGTGACACTCCCCTCTCCTCAAGGCTCTTCCAAATAGCTTGACGGGGGATGCTATCATATGCCTTCTCAAGATCAATGAACACCATATGGAGGTCTTTGCGACGTTCCCTGAACTTCTCCATAAGGCGTCTAACGAGATGAATGGCCTCGATCGTTGATCTCCCAGGCATAAAACCAAATTGGTTCTCTGAGATATCAACTACTCTTCTAATCCGACTATCAACCACTCGCTCCCAAAGTTTCATAGTATGACTGAGTAATTTAATACCCCGGTAGTTACTACAACTTTGAGCATCGCCTTTATTCTTAAAAAAAGGAACCACAACACTACGCCTCCATTCATCTGGCATCTTAGCACCCAAGAGAAGAACATTGAACAGATCTGCTAGCCATTGAACGCCAACCTCACCAAGACAAAGCCAAACCTCGATTAGGATAAGATCCGGACCAACCGCCTTCCCTCTAGCCATCTTTTGCAAGGCACCCTTGACTTCATCGTAGCTGATGCGCTCACAGGGATCGATGGAAATCACTGGCGTAAGAGGGACCTCTTGATCCACACCGGCACCACTCCTCCTATCCTCGTTGAAAAGATTATGGAAATACGAACTCCACCTGTCCTTAATAGCAACTTCATTCAATAACACTTGGCCCGAATCATCTTTAACAAACTTAACAGAACCCAGGTCGCGCCTACCTCTCTCTCTAGCTTTAGCTAGCTTAAAGATGGCATTCGCTCCTTCCTTGGTTTCTAGGCGCTTGTACAGCCCTTCAAATGCCTCCTCTTTAGCTTTCGCCACTGCCTTTTTTGCCTCTCGTCTCGCCACCTTGTAGGCTACCATCTTCCGAGACCTCTCCGGCCCTGCGCAGATCGATAACAGCTCTTTAAATAGCGCGAGTTTAGCCTTAACCTTCTTTTGAACCTCCTCGTTCCACCACCACGACTCCTTATGACCACTGGACCTACCTGAGGAAACCCCCACCACCTTCTCGCCCACACTCCGAATGGCCTTTGCCATGATGGACCACCTGAAGTTAGCATCTCCACCACTCGCAAAACAACCTTCGTTGAGCAAAGCCTCCCTGAATTCCGCCGCCTTCTCGCCCTTCAAGTCTTTCCAAAGGATTCTAGGTCTAAACTCTCTCTTCCTGCGAACAACTTGACCCCTCATGGAAAGATCCATGGCCAACAGCCGGTGCTGGGAAGCGCACGCCTCACCCCTGAACACCTTGCAGTCAACGCAAGCTCGAACGTCCCGGCTGCGCACCAGTAAGTAATCGATTTGAGTGCTGCGACCCCCACTACTAAAGGTGATTAGGTGCTCATCCCTCTTTTGGAAAACAGAGTTCACAATAACCAACTCCTGGGCCGTAGCAAACTCCAACAGAGCAGACCCACCGACATTCCTGGATCCGAAGCCATAACCCCCATGCGCCAGGGGAAAACCATCTGACCTCTCGCCAATGTGACCGTTGAAATCGCCACCCAGCACTAAAAATTGGTCTGCAGGAAAACTACCTACCAGCCCGTCTAGACAAACCCAAAAAGCCTCCTTCTCAGAGTCACCCAAACCGCCTTGCGGGGCGTACGCACACACCACATTAACCACGCTCTCCCCCACCACCACCTTGACGGCCATGACCCTGTCATTGCATCTAATCACGTCCACGACGTTGTCTTTTAGATCTTCCGCCAAAAGAATACCCACTCCGTTCCTCGAGCTGGCAAGACCTGAATACCACAATTTATACCCGTTCGCTTCTCTAGACCGCGCCCCCTTCCACCTCGTCTCTTGGATACACGCCACATCCACTCTACGCTTCTTCAACACGTCCACTAGCTCCAGAAGTTTGCCCGTCAAGGTACCTAAATTCAAACTCCCAACACGCAAATTAAGCACCATCGACAAAAATTAACGAATTACAATACAAACCAACGCATACAATATATAAAACCAAACAAATAGAGTACAATGAAAAGTCTAAAAAAAAAAAAAAAAAAAAAAAAAAAGTATACAATATTAGTATCAACAATTAACACACCTAAAAGAGAAGAAAAAAGAGCAAGAACAGTACACAAAAGCACCGAAACAGACAAAGCAAAATAATCAAAACAAAACCGGGACACCACAAAAGGTAGTAGGCACGACAGAAAAAAAAATACAATACCCAGCAAAAGAAAACAAAACAAGCGGTGGGGAGGTGAAGACTCTAAATAAAAAAGAACTGATAAGACTAATACACAAGGGGATACAATAAAAAATATATACAGTAACGACGCCGAAAGGCCGCGGCGGAGGAGAGCAAGAAAGTGTCGGAGTATGAGAAAAAAGGAGAGAACAAAAAGTGGAGAGAGATTCGGCGGATGAAGAAAATACGAAGAGGGAGAGTGGGGTAGATGTTGCTAGGTGAGAGAAAGAGTCCGACGGGGAGGAGAAGGGAGGGATTTGTTTCGGTGAAGGGTGTAAGTCTAGTTTGGAGGATTCTAATGGCCCGCGAGAGGGAAAAGGAATGGGGTTGAATGGAGGTAGCGGATCTGGGTTAGCACTAAGAAGGGAAGGTGACGGGAAGGAAGTACTTAAGGGATTAGGAATGGTGGAAAGAAGGAGTTATCGGGGTCGTCTAGCTCAGATGTTCGGATTGCTGAAAAGAAGATTGAAGAGAAGAGTTGAGGTTGAAGATAGTTGAAAAGAGTGGAGGAGGAGGTAAAGGAGAAAGAGAAGGGAGAAGGGAGAGACGAGAGAGGAGACAGCCACGCAGAGGTCGAAAAGACGAGGGGGAAAGGGAGGGGGGGAGAGACGTTGGAGAGAGAAGAGACGGGGGCGAGAGACCGGGGAGAGCAGGGGAAGCGGCGGAGCAGGGCGGCGATGGATGCCCGGATGCGAGAGCTGGCCGGGGGGACGCCTAACGACACACGAACACAGTAAAAACGAAGGAAAAAAAAAAACCAAAACCAATAAACGGTAATAACAGAACGGAAAAAGAAATGTAGAATGTTGTGAATAGCCAAGATTTCCGGCGGACCGCCGGTCAGTTAGCCCCAGGTGCCGATAACGGCTAGTAAAACTTGAAAGAGTTTTTAGAGAGAATTAAGTTTCGATAAAATAGAATGAATTATTAGTAGAATTTGTTATCAAGTATATCATGTCTATTTACATGTACTTCCTATCAATTATTACTCAATTTACAAAATACTCATACAGGAATTTTGACAGCATCCCCTCTATAATATTGTCTAACCTGTCATAACTAAATCAAACCAATCAGAAATCCCGCATGTTTTGCTTTACAAATAACCCCATACAATTTCAGAATCATCATAATCATTCAAACATATGCTCTTTACCACTTCTGACAACCAGTGAAACCAACATTTAACATATGTACTTATACTATTTATAATTCAACTAAAATACGCACACACTCATTTCTATTTCTCAATTCTTAGCATTATAGCATTATGCTAAATTACAACAATTCATTTCTCTTTATATTCTTTATAAACCAAGACACAATCATCACAATCGAAAAACTAATTATGCCTGCATTCAGTCCTGATACAAGCATTAATTAAACCGTAATTCAACTTAGACCCTAAATACCATTTGAACAATTCAGTCGATACATACACTACCAACATACACATATACAAACAATCACACCTTCACTTGTGCACAAGCCCACACATAGTTTCACAAAACACAACATAAATACATTCTTTAACCTTTTCTTCGCCACCTCTCATGTTTACTTTTCTCTTGACAATCTCCATCCCAGGACACACACATACGAACACAGACTCACCACCCACCTGCCCTGTTCCTTTACTTTCCAATAACACAACAGAGGTATCTCCCACAACACTCTCTCGACCCTGCCCCTACTCCAACATACTTACAATTTATATACTCCCTCATCTAACAACAACCACGCACACCAGCCTCCTTCCCTTTTTCGACTTCAAGCCACCCACGTACACACAGCTACCAGCCTACAATCATACTGCCTCAATCATTATATATAAACACACACAGCACCAACCCATACACATCAACAATCCCCCACAATTCTCGTTTCTCTCTTATCTTTTACTCACCATCTCCCCATACCTCTCGGTTCCCTACTCCTTCCCTACCGGTTTACTTGATCTGCATCTACAACACCCTCCCACACGGCACATACATTACTTCCCAATTCTTTCATCCATCTCCCCTGTATACCTTCCTCAATCCCACCATCTTACTTACACTCCTTTGAACCTATCACCAGAACTCCAACAAACTCTGTTTCAACTCCTACACTCCATTCACTTCGTTCTACATCCATTACCCAGGAAAACTCGACCAAAAACACAAGCCCAAACTGTACACAATCCACAGCAACGCCATTGTTTTGGCAAACTCATAATCGAACAAGTATACTAGAAAAACACGCAAACAATGATCCACTGAACTCAAGCTATACAGTGCTGGAACTAAAACTATCAAACAACCACTATAAATTGCTTTCCGGCGACCAAGAAATTTCCAACGAAGTCAAAATTCATAAAACCCGGATATAGGCGCACACAAAGCAGTAAACACTAATAACCATGAATAACTGAAGATTTAGTGCGCAATCAAAGCTATAATCAATCGAAATCAGTTGAAATAAGAAAAACCCAATTCATACCGAATTAAAGGTTACCGATTCAGCTCGGCTGCAGTGGAGGGAGGCTGGGTTGGCTTGTTCCTTGCAGTTGGGTTTCAATACAAAGTGAACTGGTGGTGTTGATGGCAATAAACGGAAGGAAAGTACAGAAGGCGTTGGAGAAATGGAGAGGTCGGGAGAAAAGAGTGAAAGAGACGAGAGATACAAGAGAGATTCTTAGAGAGATAGATAGAGAACTCGAGAGAGTTCTAATTGACCACAATCGGGACTGGAATTGGGGTAAATATGTTGGGTCTATGATTAAAGAGACAGGGTATAATTACAAAGTCACACATGCTGAAAAACAGATAGAAATCATTTTAAAACATATCTAGAATCGAAATTAAATATAAAATTAGCAGAAAAATAAATTTAAAAATTCTAAAATATAATTTATGAAATTACAAGCCTTCCCATATTTTTAAAATATTTTCTGGACAAACAATGAATTAAATATCGATTTACAAGTTTTGATCTTTTAAATGCAATATAAATCATAAAATCATTTTAAAATACTTAAACTCCCAAAATAATTCTCCCAGTAATTTATAAACTAAATAAATATGCAAAGATAATATTTCAAAAGATTTCATGATTTTTAATAACTCTGATAATTTTATAAATTTCTCAGAATATCAATAATGCATGATTTAAATATATTTAAATCGTCAAAAATTCAAATAAAATTACACGGACCCATATTTCCCATACACATCATCATAGAAGCACGTAAACATGAAGTCACATATATTTTATCTAAAAAAAAAAAAATATTTACACCATATATTCCACATTTAATATTAAATAATAATATTTATAACTGCGAATTTTCCAAGGCGTTATAGTCGTACTCTTGTTCTGATTTTCTTTTCTTCGAATCGTTAGAGCTCTTGCCATTACCTACTGTGGTTTCCTTCTTAATGCTGTCCTCAGCCTTGATATATTTATCGGCTCTTCTTTGGAGTTCGGCCATGTTCTCAGGAGGATGTTTTGCCAAAGACCTTTTGAAGAAGAGGTCAGTGGTTCCGTGTTCCAGGGCTACCATGGCCACCTTATTTTCCAGATCGGTGATATTCAGCGTCTCCTTGGTGAATCGCTTGAGATAATCCCTTAAGTTCTCATTCTTCCCTTGCACCACATACATAAGGGATGCAGAACTTTTCTCATGAATTCTCCCACTGATGAACTGGCTGATGAAAGCAGCGCTTAACTCCTTAAAAGAGCCAATCGAATTTGCAGGTAGACGGCTATACCATCTTTGAGCCATTCCTGACAGAGTTTGAGGGAACGCCCTACACTTTAAGGCATCACTAGCAGGCTGCAGCAGCAGTGCGTTCGAGAAAGTTCTGACATGATTTGCGGGATCGCCCGTTCCATCATAGGCCTTAATGGTTGGCATCTTAAACTTCCTTGAGATGTGGGCATTCATCTCCTCCTCAGTAAACGGAGGTGTGGGATCGTCAGGGTCCCCAAGTGGCATCAGATCTTTGGGGTTACTCCTGGGGGTTTCCACCCTCATAGCTTCTCTTGTTGGGACATCAGCCCTCTTCTGTCTTCTTGAAGACCTCTCCAAATCTATAACAGGAATCCTTTCTGAGATTGGAGGGGGGTCGAATCAGACTCTGTCTTGCCTGTTCCCTTGCTATATCATCCTTCAACCTTTGGATCTCAGCCTCATGAGCCTTAATCCTCTCCTCAATCGTTTGTGGAGGCCCATCATGGATTCTCCGTGTTCTTCTTAGGGGTTCCTTGCTAGCACGTCGCCTCCTTGGGGCTTCATCTCGATCATCATCCTCAGATGATGATGAATCATCAGTATAGGGACCCGAGTAGTCATCATATTCTCGATCCCGGATCTGTAAGGCGTGTCCGCTCGGTCCAGGTTCCCTTCGTCGAGGGGGATAGTTAGGCAGTCCATACATAGGGTTGGTGTTCAAAGGGAGATCCGTAGTGTGGATCTGTACCCCCGTGCGATCAATGTTACCAAGAGGAGAAACCACCATCTGGAGAGGGTTGGTTTCTTGGCCTTGATGGACGATCACTGAGTGAGTCCCCTCTACATGGGGAGTCGTCCCTGGGGGTTGAGTGGGCAGAGGTTGAACGACCGTCCCTGTTGATGGGAGTATTTGTCCTTCCTCAGTGACGATGAGCGAATCTGAAGTGGCTGGTTGAGCAGAGTTAAGGGGCACGGCCTCGGTTGACGTTGTCCTTCGTGTTTGAACCATGGTTGATGTTGTCTTCCCACAGACGACGCCAAATGTTGTGGAATAAAAACTAGGCTACTAGTATTGCGGCTAGGGTGTATGTATTTAATGTAAGGGTGTGTGAGCTTCGTGCTTTAATGGCTGCTCTTGTGCTTGTGGCTGATTCTGCCTTCACAAGATGCCTACATACTTTGATGAATATCAAAGATCAAGCCAAAAAACGTAGTTCTGAGGTGAGGGGTCTGACCCTTTATATAGGCTGAGAAGCCTTAGAATTAAGGTAGGAGTTGGAGAGTTAATAGATAAGTCACCTCCTTGAGGAAAGTTCTAGATCTATTCCTTATAGGAATCAGTTTCCATATAGAATTGGATGCTTTATAGGATAAGTCTGAAGGAGATATTATCCTTATCCAACTCTTATTTGCTGAGCTGTTTATTACCCTTAATATCAATTACGAAATTAATATTATAAATAGGGTTTGGGCCCAACAGGTGGGCCCCACGTTTGGACTATTTCGGGCATAATTAATACCATATTAAAGGTGTCCTTAAGGCTTACTTTTAGCCCATATCATCTAGCTAATTTTCTTGTCCTAGGATAAAGATGAAGTTAATTTAATTGCTCTTGATTTCTTCTCGTTCCTATTAATTGATTCTCATAATTTTTCTTGGTGCTTAATTGTTCAATTGACAAAGTGATTTTGATATATTATTGTTACCGGATTTATTTTTCATAGCCTATGCTTGCTCCATGAAGTTTTGATAGGTTATTGTTAGATAACAAGTTTCATAGTATATTCTTGTCTCGTTAATTGATATATCTTATTTGTGAAGGAAAGAGAGTTGATTTTAGGGCGAGTTGATATTAATTGAGATTGATTAATGGATTCGGATTCCTAGGTTTTCCATATTATTTGATAATCTTTTCTAATTAGGTTAATTAAAACTCATCTCAAACCTATTTGTCTAGTTCGCCTGATTTAATTATTAGGGTTTTGAAAATTCGTAGTCTCTGTGGATCGACCTGTATTTGCTACAATTAACCACTGTGCGCTTGCAGTTATTTTTACACATCACATAATTCCCCAAAGATAGTGCCCATCGTGGTCTCGAGCAACTATACCAATCCCGTTGCTATTGCCATTCATCAAAGGATACTCCTCAAAGACTCCATGTACACTTAGTTTGACTACATTTCTTGGCGGTGGAGACCATAGGTTATGCATGACAGACAATGAAAAGAAAAGCAAGTGAGGAGGTGGGATTTTGACAAGAGAGAGTGAAGGGAGGAATAAATACATATAGCATGAGGCCTTGAGAAAATCGAGTAGGACACTAATTGCCTGCCTCCAAAAATCTCTACTGCTGCTAGATAGAGTACAAGTCAATCTCTTACTTAAATCCATGCATTAATCAGATATGGTCTCTGAGCCCCTTCTTTGGCTAACCTTTCAGCCTCAGCATTGAAGTCTCTAGGCACATGCATAAAGTTGACATAACTATTCGAAGGGGATAGCTGTTGCAAGTCACCATACAAACTTCTTTTAATAAAAATATTTACTTCATTTAGAGAGTCTGAGCAGAGCAGGATTTTAGATCTACTAAGTTGCACTGACTGTACTGCAGTCACTAAATGTTCAAGTGCTTTAACCTCCGTTTCTAATACACTCTCCACCTGGACTGGCCCAGAGAAGATATACTTCAGTGTACCCATGTTGTCCTAGACCATACCTCCTATACCAGCTTTAGCATCATTATCTTTCTCAATAAATGAGCCGTCAGCAGGGCAAACTAAATCGTATTTGAGAAAGATCTTGTGCCAGAAATCAGATTTCCTTTCTATAAGACTAAGTCGTAAAGCACCAGAAGGATTGACTTCCCAGAAATTACTGAATTTATTATTCATAAAGCCCCATGCTTCCAACCATTTGAAAGAGCGATGCAATATTAATCTGTGACAAACTTCCTTCTTGAGTTTCTTTCCTTGGAAAACGAACTCATTTCGACCCAGCCAGATAGACCACAACACATCTGCAATCATAATTTGCCATACCTTATTGCTGAAAGTATTACAATTATGAGTTAACAGATTCTCAAGAACTAGTGTTGAACTACCTTGAGAAAAACTCGCATCACACCAGTTTTTAAGAAAAGACCAACTCCAATTAGCTAATTCACAGTTGAGGAATAAGTGATCTATCGATTCGTCCTGACAACCACACCATTTGCATGTGGTTTCCAAATCAGCTAAGTGCAATCTTGATCCCAGAAAAGAGTTGGTAGGCAACACTTTATGTTCTAGTTTCCACAGAAAAACCTGAACCTTGGGTGGAACCTTAATACTCCATAATAAAGCCCAAATCTTCGAGGGGTTTGCAGAAGAGATTAGAGAACCATTACATTCTTTGGAGGTGAAAACCTGGTTATTATGAAGCCACACAAGTCTATCTTTATTAATTCTAGGATCCGATTGCTCTGCATAGTAGCCTAATGATTGTGCAGCAGCTTCCTCCCATGCTCGAAGAGGACGACTCCAAATTCCTACCAAGTGACCATTGCTAGAGGACCAGGCTGAATTAAAAGTCTGAATAGTAGAGAACTTAAGAGAAGACAGGGCATATAACCTCGGGAATTTATCCTTCAACGATCGTGATCCACTCCAAAAATCTTCCCAAAACATTATCTGAGAACCCTGACCAACTTCCCATTGAAAGTTAGGATCAACTTTCCCACTAGCAATAGATTCTAGACCGGATTCGACTATCCCTCTAATAATAAAGGATGCAGCAATGTTCGAGTGAAGACTTGATAGCTTAGTCGAGAAGTCTAATCCATATTTATTTTGCAAGAAAACATTCCAGAATCTACCTCTATCCTCACTACATCTCCACCACCATTTAAAAAGAAAAGCCGAATTACGAATCTTTAAGGAAGAGATACCTAGACCACCCATCTCTTTAGGCCTGCATATTTTTTCCCAACTTAGCAGGTGCAATTTTGAGGTCTCCCTGTCATTGTGCAAATTTACCCCCCAAAAGAATCTCTTACGAATACGATCAATTTGGTTCATCACTGTCTGGGGCATGAGAAACAAACTGAACTAGTAAATCGGCATACTATCTAGGGTAGCTTGTAGGAGAATCCTCTTACCAGCTTGATTGATAATTCTACCCTTCCACATAGCTAGTTTCCTGTGGAGTTTAGAGAGAAGTGGTTCCCAGAATTTAACATATCTGGGTGAAGAGCTTATGTTTGCGCCTAGATAGATAATGTCATTACCTCCAACCTCACATCCTAGAATTGACGCCCAAAGATTCATGTCGATGCTGTCCTCACGATAGCCATACAACTTACTTTTCTGAAAATTTACCTTAGACCCGAGAGGATGAAAAAACTCTGCAGAACACTCTTTACTCCCTCAACAGACTTGGTGTCGTTATTTAGGAAGATTATGATGTCATCTGCATATTGTAGATGCGAGATTGTAGTTCCCCTACTACCAATTGATACCCCTTTAAAGTCTCCTAACTCCTCCGCTTTATTTAGCATAACATGCAATACTTCCACTACAAGGTTAAATAGGAGAGGTGATAAAGGGTCACCTTGACGAAGCCCTCGATTAGGTGAAAACTCTTTTGTTGGCGATCCATTAACTAGGACTGAGACTCTCATCGTGTGGAAGATAGAAGATATCCAATCGATCCATTTTTTTGGAAAATTCATATTGTCCAACAATTGAAAGAGAAAAGGCCAATTAACTGTGTCAAATGCCTTCTCGAAGTCTACCTTAAAATTAAACCATTGCTTTGTTTGCTTTTGATGCTACTCACCATCTCACCTGAAACTAAGATGCTATCAGAGATGTTACGTCCTTGCATGAAACCAAATTGCTGCTCCGAGGCTAAAATTGGCAAAGTCTGTTTCAACCTTTCAGCCAACAGTTTAGTAACCAACTTCATACAGGAGTTCATCAAACTAATCGGTCGAAAGTCAGAGACCTTGACAGGGTTAGAGCCTTTAGGAATTAGGGTAAGAAAAGAGGAGTTCATTCCTTTTGGGATATGCCCGTTCCTATGGAAATTTTCAATGAATGAGAAAACATCCGATCTTAAAAACGACCATAATTTCTTCAGAGCGCCCATACTCAATCCATCCGGGCCGGGTGCTTTCTCAGATGGACTAATCTTAAGAGCCTCATCTAATTCCAGAAGAGAGAAATCTTTAATTAGAAAATCTGAATCTTCCAATGATAGTGCAGGGAGGGTTAAGTCACCTAATCGAAAACAACTAGCTCTTGTGTTCTCGTTCGAAAAGGATTCAAAATGACTATAGAAGACGTCTTTGATACTTTCTGGAGTAGAAACCCAACTTCCGTTCCAGAAAATTCCAAAGATTTGAGTCTTTTTCCATTTATACTTGACTATATTATGGAATTGGATAGCCTAAGTGATAAAGGATGTATTCACCCCGAAAATTATCTTAGAACGGGTATTAAAATTGTAAGACATATAAACCTACATAGTAAAAGAAAAAAACATGCTGAATAACTGTTCTGCACGTAGTGTAGAATAATGTTTGTACGAAAAAATTGTTATCACATGAGTAATTGCCAGTATAAGTATATTAATTAATATATATATATATATATATAATATAAATAATAATAATATGTTTAAATATGTCAAAAATTAGTTAATATAAATCAAAAGTTATTAATAAAGATAAAATCATATTTTATTAAATAGAATAATCTCGTACACATGTATCGAAGCTAGTTAAAATTTTAAAGTATGAAACATGTCGCACAAACTTAAGGACTTCTTTAGTCGATGGAAAATAAGTCAACTCACCTTATAAATTATAACTTATAACCAATGTGATATACGAAAGATTTTAAATATTTATTTTATTAATATTTTTATTTTATGATTTATTATTTTAATATTTATTTTTTATTTAATAAGAAAATAAATTATAGAAGATAATAAAATAAAATAATACGTATTTGATTGTGTTCTAAATGATTATTTTTTGCTTGTATATTGAAAATAGGTAAATAACTTTTTAAACTTAATTTGTTATTGACGGAAATTGAACCTTGAAACTCTTGAATTAATTTATAATATAATATAAATATTTAATAATAATATAGTGAAAATAGATAATATAAATTTTTAACTAAAATATGTTGTTGAGGAAAATCGAACATTGAACTTCTAGGAATAGTTTATAAGATGATATAAATGTTTAATATAATACTCCCTCCGTCTCTAAATAAATTGTCTGTTTTGACTGGACACGTTTGTCAACGCACATTTTTGATCGTTAATATCTTGAATTTCGTATTAGTATTAAATATAAAAACTTCACTGTATTAAAGTACTCATAAATACGAATCTAACAAGATGACTCATGACTATATTTGGTATTATAAATTAGACGTAAATTAGTAATTTGTCTCATGTTATGAACAGTCCAACATTTCAAACGAGCAACATATTACGAGACGAAGGGAGTATGTTGTTGACGGGATTCGAACCTTGAACCTATAAGAGTTATTTATATATTATAAAAAAATATTCTTTTAGCATTACATCCAACGGTACTCATTAGTTTATCTCCAAATCCAACTGTTACTTGAGTGTAGCAAAAAAGTGTACTAACTACCAACCAACCAAATAGAGGCTAGTTTGCTTATAATAGTATAGTATAGATATTGATAATTTGAATATTAACGAAACGTATTTTCATGTCAATTTATTTTTTATTACTTGATTTTTTTACTTGTTTATTAATTTATATTTTTATATTTGTAAATATATTTTAATTTAAAATACTTGTATTGATATTATTGTGTTAAATGATATTTTTATAATTTAATTTTAGAAATGCTCCCCAACTTATAAGTAAATTTATCTAAACACCTATATAATTTCGTACACTTATCACATATATGACGTTGATACTTTTAAGGTAAAAATTATTCATTTTAAAATAGCCCAACATACACTAAATTTGCATAGATTGTACCATAATCCATAAAATAATTAGAATTATACGAATTCAGATTAACATATTAAAGATTAAATTTCAGACGTGTGGAGAATATCGAAAAAAATGGTAAATTATGAAAACTAAAGGTTAAACAACTTATATTAAATCCTTTTTGGAAAGAAAAGAAAAAACAAGTTAAATCCTTTCAGGAAAAAGAAAACAACTTATATTAAATGCCTCAATGGTGGCGGGCCGGGCCGCTAGAATTAGTTGGTTGGGTAGCGGGATAGAAAATCACCGACAAAAGACAAATTCATGATCATGATTGGCCATATGTACCAATAGATTGATGCACTAACATCACCATTATTATTATATCCTATTAACCCGTGCAAAGCATGGTACCTTTTAAATATTTATTATTATATTATTTTTTAATTTTATATATAATTATTTACATATCAAATTTTTAAAAAATTGATATATATAAGATTTTACACATTCGATTTAATATTTATACTCTATCTTGAATTCTTAAAATTTAATTTGAACGATTTTACAACCCACCTGAAATTAACAAAATAATCTTTAATTCAGTAATGGTTTAACAATTATTTTCCAATTAAACTACGCAGAAACAAAAAAGAGAAGAAATTGACGATTTTTTACGTTGAAAATTCTATGCGATTTATGAATTCTACATACAATTAATTTTGATTATCAAAATGCCCTTATTATTATTTGAAGATTGTTCTACTAACAACCAAATACAATTTTAATATTAAAAGTATGAGAGATTTTATCCAAAACTTTGATAATCGGTAATCCGGTTCTCCGTACGGCAAAATAAATAAGAACAGTTAGCTCTTAAAATAAATAGATGAAAACTGTTGGTTCTAACATAAAAAATATTCAATATTTTAATTATAAATGTAACGCCCCCAAAATCCGGGGTCATGGATATGGGTCGCTACCGCGGAAAACCTTAACCAAACAATCAACTGCCAATATATAATCTAAAACATGACATCCGACCCCTAACTACCAAGAATCTTTTCAGGTTATAGACTTGGAAACAAGAAATCCGAAAACACTTATAATAACTTCTTTTATTAACTTACAACTCTTGGTACAACAATCTCTTATACAATCTTATGTTGTTAATATCACCTTGATATAAGGTGTACAACAACCACAATATTCTAATACAACAAATATTATAACTCAGGAACATGAATACCATACCAGTCTAACTAAACATCTGGTAGACAAACTCAAAATACAGAATCACTCTGAGCCGAACATCAACTCGATCCATGACTTACCCTGCTTCGAGCTACACTAAGTCAACTGCATCCACTATCTATCTCTGTAAAATAAGATTTAAACAAAAGCAAGAATGAGCGAAAGAGGCGCTTAGCAAGTATATAATAGAGTATACTAAAATACTTTTGGAAAACTTTGAAGGTTTTAAAATCCAACTTTGAGGATGATACCATTCTTGAAATATTCATAACGATAATTTTTCAATAGGAAAGAGGTTTGCAGAATTCACAAGAATTTCATCTCGACAGCTTCATAAACGATTTTTATATTTATCTCAACAATTTTTTTATAGCGATTTCCGATAAAAACTTTGAATAACTGAGCAACAGATGCTTCAGCTACTAAGAGACAACATTTAAGAAATTCACGAGGCTACATCAACTCTCAATTAAACAAACATCCAAGAAGTTCTCAATTATTCACAATCTCACTCTTTTCGACTAAGTACTTGCATACTTAGCTACCAGACCGGCCTGACAATAATGAGTTCATGAATAAATAAGAAGATCTCAATTCATTCTCGATTCTTAACCGTCACTGTGCAACAAATGCTTCAACGACAATCTGAATCTCGAATTAATTTAGAACAATTCAAAAAGATTCGACGCTTGATTCTCAACGATGAAAATATGATTTTTCAGAAGGAATAACCCTTAAAGATTGGAACTACGATAAGACGCTACGAGCTAAGCTGGGTGATCAGCCCATGACAGAGCTCCAATCCCGTACACTCAATACGGGTTCTCAAATGAAAGGGGATCCCAAGCCAATGCTTATACATCATCAGGCGTCACTGCTACCGATGACGTAAATATAGAAATTGGTGACTGGCGCCTCAGTCAAAAGTACGTTCCAATATGATAAGGATATTTAAAAAGGAGAATTCACATTCCGAACAGATATTGAAGTGTCATAATCACGACAGAATATAAAACAGTTCTTATAGGGTGAAGAGCAATTGTAAACTTTTGTAACACAAGGGATAGAATCACATGCTTGCGATAAGTTGAAAGCAGTTATAAAACTGGTAAATGACTTGAGCGATTTCTCGCGAATTTACGAGATTAAATAAAGCATTTGCAGAATTCCCATTTTTAAGAAAGCATAATATTACACTAGAGCATTCATCATAGATATTTTAAAAACATGCATACTCTGAATGAAAGAGCACGGTTAGTAGACTTGCAATACATGCAACATACTTTCAATATAAGATATACTCTGAACGATAGAGCATAAATTAAATAATTTGCAATTATGGATTTAAATCTAGTTCGCACATTTTGTATATTTCAAAATACGAATACTCTGAATGATAGAGTATGCATAGATAAACTTGCCTCTGGTCCTGAGCATAAAGCAGAAAACCGCGAATAAATCCTTCGCACCTTGTCCAAGCAATTCGATGGAGGTAACTTACCTTTCTTCATACGACGCCCCGATCTTTCCTCTTTGATGCACGTCGCTCCAACTTGATTATACCCTAATGGTACTGAAATAGTTACGAGACGTGTCAGTCCTACCTCGTATCTCGAGTAAACACAACTTGGAATTACCATAAGTCACGCAAAGTCAAATTATAGGTGTCCTCCCTATAGTTGACTACTCTATTAACACTTAATACACATAACACATTTAGTAAAGAAAACAAAATGGAAGGGTCCCCTCTATAAAGTGGACATTCCTGGTGTTAATCACCTCAAACAATTATAACACTTAATCAAACTCCACTTAACATATACAACTATACTGCCATTGACATTCTATGACACAAAATACTTAATAGATAATCCTCAAATCACAATTAATCTTCAACAGAGCACATAAATTCTCGAGACAACCATTATCCTCAAATTAATACGTAAATAGACAAATTAACCCCAAGACACAATTAATCCTCGAAATGAATTCCTTGACACATATACATAAACATTTAGCACCCCAAAACATGCCTTTAGACCATTAAAGTCAAATAAGTTAAATAAATTTAAATGCAGGAGATTTTCAGAAAATTTCGGCATGACCTATTCGTTTATCGGACTATGGGCACAGCCCCTCAATTACAATACAATCCTGTTTTAGCAAAAATAAGCTGCCTCAACTTGCAGCAACATAAAATAAACACATAAGAAAGTATCCGCCCTGACATGCGGCACATAGCACATAATGATTTATATTACACTACTACTTACGCTACACCAATGATCGTATTTCTCACGTATTTTAATGATACACGTGACAATCAATCATTGATGTTCGTAAGCCCTAGAGAACAACCCCTAGCACTAACTATTACTTACGCTATATCGATGATCACACCACATAAGTATATGAATTATACCCGTGATAGTTAATCATGGATATTCGTAAGCCCTAGGGATCAGTTGAAAAGAATTACACAAGTCCTTTAAATATTGACATTTAAAAACTTGTGATCTTCTCATAACCCCTAGCACAATTCTAATTATTATAAAATTCTAACACTTAACATGTAACTAGCAGCTCAAATAAACTTTTAACATGCCTTATACGGCAATAACAATGATTAGCCACTAACAACCACCAAAACATATTACCGGTCTCATAATCAATCCCGCAATCGTAACTGACAATTACAATTAGTTCATCACATAACTCCAACAATATGCGACATATAACAATTAGTACTAACAATCATTTAGCACAAGGTAACTATACTTAGCCAACTCAATAATTCTTAACATACAATATTCGACAATAGTAATTAGCAATTAACACTTAACATTTAACAATCACTAACCCGCCCATTTCATCGGGCCTACAATAAATCTCAACAATTACGACTCCACTTATAGCATTTAGCACATAACAATTAGCCACTCGTATAACTACAAATTATATGACAATAACAGTTTGCACTTAGCACATACAAACCACCACTACTAATCGATAAATATATTCTCTCCTAATTAACTTATAATTAACTACTAAAATCATATAACTCCCGACAATTACATTTAGCAAGTAACAATTAGCATCTTAGCAACTAACAATTAGCACTCAACATTTAACAACTAGTCGTTGTTAAACACAAACATTTACTCGACAATTAGTCCTCCACAATCATAAATTACAAGTATCGACCCTCCGAATTAAATCTCAGAAATTAATCGGATCACAAAAAAAAATTGAGACATTAACTCACAAACTAAATTTAATTACAATTACGACAATTAAACAATACTCGCAATTTTACAACTAATTAAATAATCAAACTCAAAATTTACCACGAATTTAATACGAAGATTAAATAATTAAAACACGAAAATTAAAACAATAATCTTGCAATTTAAAACTAATTTAATACAACAATTAATAAAAATCGAATTTACTACCAATTAAGCATGAAAATTAAATAACTAGAATACGGAATTATACCATTTCGTTTGCTCCGATTCGACTCGCAAAATCAATCTTCCACCAAAAAAATCCTTTTCTTTCCTCTCTCTCTCTCTCTCTCTCTCTCTCTCTCTCTCTCTCTCTCTCTCTCTCTCTCTCTCTTCTCTCTCTCTCTCTCTGTCTCTCTCTCTCTCTCTCTCTCTCTCTCTCTCTCTCTCTACGGTTGCTGCGCACCTAGCAACCAGGCCCAGCCTCCCCACTTCACCACCCTCCTGCTACCGCCGCGACTGCTGTCCCTCCGGCCACTCACGACAGCTCCGATCGCCGGCCGCCTGCAACACCACCACGAACGCAGCACACACATACCCACTTACGATTATACACACACACGTATGTATATATATTTATGTGTATGTGTTCTTGAATTTCCCCCCTTCTCCTTCTTAATCTCTCTCAATTTCTTCTCTCTTTCTTCTTCTCTTTCTTTTTCCTTTCTTTCTTCCCCCGTTTTCTCGATCGGTTATGCGGCTGTGGTTGTGTGTTTTGTGTGTATATCTATGTGTGCTGGGTGTTTTTAACCTAATGGGCTCAAGCCCAATACTATTCAAAGCAATACAATTAAATACTACACACTTTTAAAAATTGAAATCCAATAGAAAATTGGTGGAAAATTAAGATTTTCATTTTTAAAACAAAGAGTGTAAAATTATGAACACCCACATATTTTTAAAATATTTTTAGGATCAAAATTGAATTAAATACGAATTTTCAAAGTTTTGATCCTTTAAATACAATAAAGCTCTTAAAATCATTCTAAAATACTTAAACACCCAAAATAATTCTCCAATAAATTTTTAAAAACTAAATAATATCATAAAGATAATATCACAAAAGATTTCGTGATTTTATCCAACTCTAATAATTGAATAAAGATTTTTGAAGATCAATAATACTTGATTTAAATACTTTTAAATCACTAAAATACAAATAAAAATATTGGGGCACACATTGGCACACATAAATCCAAATATACTCATATAAACTCGATACTAAATATCGTTGAACTCCACAACGATATTCTCAAATCCAATTCCATCCTTTAAATACTAATTAACATAATTAAATAATAATAATAATAATTTATTTTGAAAATTCGGGTTGTCACAGTCTTCCCTCCTTAACAGGATTCCGTCCCCGGAATCCGCAGAAGAAAGAACGGGATTCTAAGACGCACCGCTTCCTTCCGACTGAAATTCCCAAGGCCTACGGAAATCCCCGCAACTTTGCTATCTCGCGACTCAGACGATTCGGTACACATATTTCCAATTCTTCATATCCATAGTGCTTCGGGTTAAACCGCGAAAAGAATTTCGAGAAATCCCTAATAGCCATGATTCCACTTTCAACGTACAATGTCGATCGAGGAACCTAACAATCGGAAGATCCCGATTTGTTCCTTATTCAACTGTTTACCGAGCAACAATGCTAGAACACGAACACCATGTCGCCATTTGTTAAGACACAAAAGAATAATGAAAACAACTGAAGTGACGGAATCCTTGAATAAAAGAGATTCCTTATCAATTTGAATGTCACACAATGTGATCATGATTAAAAAGCATGAGGCAACCATTAAAGGTTACAAAAGAATAACTGAGAGATCAATATGATCCAAGAAACTCAACGTTGCGTGTCTCAATTAAGACATTACTAAAGGTAATTAGCCTTCTTGTATTGCACAACTCACAAGTGATGGCGTCCCATCCAACTTCTATCACACAGACAGATAGTCCTTGTGTCCCCTATATAATAGGGTTGTTTGTCTCAGCTAGAGTAAGGAGTTTTGGAAAGAAATTTCTGGTTAAACAAATAAATAGCATCTTATAGCAAGAAACTTTCAAACGTACACCTTGGACAAAACTAAACAAATTCCAAAGGTGTTAATCCCGAAAGAAAGATTTAACGGGAGAGGATACTAGCACATGACGAGCAAGTAGTGCTGTACCACGAATAAAATTTATCCACCATTAGAAAAATTAAGGCGGAAGTTCAATTTGAACAAACCTATCAGGGCTTCAGAAAAACCTGAAAAATAGGTATTATGACAGCCTCTGACACAATCGAAACCCAACATTCGGGTGAATAAAAATGTTTAAAAGAACTATAACTTAGAAGACGGAAAATATCTTCTAACACAATCCTCAAATGAAGGAGTATCAAATAAATTATAGATGAAAAAGAATATTGCTGCGATCTCCACAGATGCATCCTCGGTCGGCTCTTCTGACGAACGATCAATCAATTCTAAACTCTCTTCGCAACGTCTTAAGATACACGATACCCTACATCGCTAACAACTCATAGCAGTCTCTAAAGACTCTACTGCCGCAATCTCCAATCACAAGGAATTCTACTCGGCTCGGAACCATCATCCTAAGGTAGAATCCTAATCTCGACTTACTCATTGGAATATATCCGATAATCCAACACGAACTCTATGGGAGTTCGGACACCCTCACATAACTATATATATAATCCTACGCTCTCACTTGTTTCTAGTTTCTATAACCTTTGCTCTGATACAATTCTGTAACGCCCCCAAAACCCGGGGTCATGGATATGGGTCGCTACCGCGGAAAACCTTAACCAAACAATCAACTGCAAATATATAATCTAAAACATGACATCCGACCCCTAACTACCAAGAATCTTTTCAGGTTATAGACTTGGAAACAAGAAATCCGAAAACACTTATAATAACTTCTTTTATTAACTTACAACTCTTGGTACAACAATCTCTTATACAATCTTATGTTGTTAATATCACCTTGATATATGGTGTACAACAACCACAATATTCTAATACAACAAATATTATAACTCAGGAACATGAATACCATACCTGTCTAACTAAACATCTGGTAGATAAACTCAAAATACAGAATCACTCTAAGCCGAACATCAACTCGATGCATGACTTGCCCTGCTTCGAGCTACACTAAGTCAACTGCATCCACTATCTATCTCTGTAAAATAAGATTTAAACAAAAGCAAGAATGAGCGAAAGAGGCGCTTAGCAAGTATATAATAGAGTATACTAAAATACTTTTGGAAAACTTTGAAGGTTTTAAAATCCAACTTTGAGGATGATACCATTCTTGAAATATTCATAACGATAATTTTTCAATAGGAAAGAGGTTTGCAGAATTCACAAGAATTTCATCTCGACAGCTTCATAAACGATTTTTATATTTATCTCAACAATTTTTTTATAGCGATTTCCGATAAAAACTTTGAATAACTGAGCAACAGATGCTTCAGCTACTAAGAGACAACATTTAAGAAATTCACGAGGCTACATCAACTCTCAATTAAACAAACATCCAAGAAGTTCTCAATTATTCACAATCTCACTCTTGTCGACTAAGTACTTGAATACTTAGCTACCAGACCGGCCTGACAATAATGAGTTCATGAATAAATAAGAAGATCTCAATTCATTCTCGATTCTTAACCGTCACTGTGCAACAAATGCTTCAATGACAATCTGAATCTCGAATTAATTTAGAACAATTCAAAAAGATTCGACGCTTGATTCTCAACGATGAAAATATGATTTTTCAGAAGGAATAACCCTTAAAGATTGGAACTACGATAAGACGCTACGAGCTAAGCTGGGTGATCAGCCCATGACAGAGCTCCAATCCCGTACACTCAATACGGGTTCTCAAATGAAAGGGGATCCCAAGCCAATGCTTATACATCATCAGGCGTCACTGCTACCGATGACGTAAATATAGAAATTGGTGACTGGCGCCTCAGTCAAAAGTACGTTCCAATATGATAAGGATATTTAAAAAGGAGAATTCACATTCCGAACAGATATTGAAGTGTCATAATCACGACAGAATATAAAACAGTTCTTATAGGGTGAAGAGCAATTGTAAACTTTTGTAACACAAGGGATAGAATCACATGCTTGCGATAAGTTGAAAGCAGTTATAAAACTGGTAAATGACTTGAGCGATTTCTCGCGAATTTACGAGATTAAATAAAGCATTTGCAGAATTCCCATTTTTAATAAAGCATAATATTACACTAGAGCATTCATCATAGATATTTTAAAAACATGCATACTCTGAATGAAAGAGCACGGTTAGTAGACTTGCAATACATGCAACATACTTTCAATATAAGATATACTCTGAACGATAGAGCATAAATTAAATAATTTGCAATTATGGATTTAAATCTAGTTCGCACATTTTGTATATTTCAAAATACGAATACTCTGAACGATAGAGTATGCATAGATAAACTTGCCTCTGGTCCTGAGCATAAAGCAGAAAACCGCGAATAAATCCTTCGCACCTTGTCCAAGCAATTCGATGGAGGTAACTTACCTTTCTTCATACGACGCCCCGATCTTTCCTCTTTGATGCACGTCGCTCCAACTTGATTATACCCTAATGGTACTGAAATAGTTACGAGACGTGTCAGTCCTACCTCGTATCTCGAGTAAACACAACTTGGAATTACCATAAGTCACGCAAAGTCAAATTATAGGTGTCCTCCCTATAGTTGACTACTCTATTAACACTTAATACACATAACACATTTAGTAAAGAAAACAAAATGGAAGGGTCCCCTTTATAAATTGGACATTCCTGGTGTTAATCACCTCAAACAATTATAACACTTAATCAAACTCCACTTAACATATACAACTATACTGCCATTGACATTCTATGACACAAAATACTTAATAGATAATCCTCAAATCACAATTAATCTTCAACAGAGCACATAAATTCTCGAGACAACCATTATCCTCAAATTAATACGTAAATAGACAAATTAACCCCAAGACACAATTAATCCTCGAAATGAATTCCTTGACACATATACATAAACATTTAGCACCCCAAAACATGCCTTTAGACCATTAAAGTCAAATAAGTTAAATAAATTTAAATGCAGGAGATTTTCAGAAAATTTCGGCATGACCTATTCGTTTATCGGACTATGGGCACAGCCCCTCAATTACAATACAACCCTGTTTTAGCAAAAATAAGCTGCCTCAACTTGCAGCAACATAAAATAAACACATAAGAAAGTATCCGCCCTGACATGCGGCACATAGCACATAATGATTTATATTACACTACTACTTACGCTACACCAATGATCGTATTTCTCACGTATTTTAATGATACACGTGACAATCAATCATTGATGTTCGTAAGCCCTAGGGAACAACCCCTAGCACTAACTATTACTTACGCTATATCGATGATCACACCACATAAGTATATGAATTATACCCGTGATAGTTAATCATGGATATTCGTAAGCCCTAGGGATCAGTTGAAAAGAATTACACAAGTCCTTTAAATATTGACATTTAAAAACTTGTGATCTTCTCATAACCCCTAGCACAATTCTAATTATTATAAAATTCTAACACTTAACATGTAACTAGCAGCTCAAATAAACTTTTAACATGCCTTATACGGCAATAACAATGATTAGCCACTAACAACCACCAAAACATATTACCGGTCTCATAATCAATCCCGCAATCGTAACTGACAATTACAATTAGTTCATCACATAACTCCAACAATATGCGACATATAACAATTAGTACTAACAATCATTTAGCACATGGTAACTATACTTAGCCAACTCAATAATTCTTAACATACAATATTCGACAATAGTAATTAGCAATTAACACTTAACATTTAACAATCACTAACCCGCCCATTTCATCGGGCCTACAATAAATCTCAACAATTACGACTCCACTTATAGCATTTAGCACATAACAATTAGCCACTCGTATAACTACAAATTATATGACAATAACAGTTTGCACTTAGCACATACAAACCACCACTATTAATCGATAAATATAGTCTCTCCTAATTAACTTATAATTAACTACTAAAATCATATAACCCCCGACAATTACATTTAGCAAGTAACAATTAGCATCTTAGCAACTAACAATTAGCACTCAACATTTAACAACTAGTCGTTGTTAAACACAAACATTTACTCGACAATTAGTCCTCCACAATCATAAATTACAAGTATCGACCCTCCGAATTAAATCTCGGAAATTAATCGGATCACAAAAAAAAATTGAGACATTAACTCACAAACTAAATTTAATTACAATTATGACAATTAAACAATACTCGCAATTTTACAACTAATTAAATAATCAAACTCAAAATTTACCACGAATTTAATACGAAGATTAAATAATTAAAACACGAAAATTAAAACAATAATCTTGCAATTTAAAACTAATTTAATACAACAATTAATAAAAATCGAATTTACTACCAATTAAGCATGAAAATTAAATAACTAGAATACGGAATTATACCATTTCGTTTGCTCCGATTCGACTCGCAAAATCAATCTTCCACCAAAAAAATCCTTTTCTTTCCCCCCTCTCTCTCTCTCTCTCTCTCTCTCTCTCTACGGCTGCTGCGCACCTAGCAACCAGGCCCAGCCTCCCCACTTCACCACCCTCCTGCTACCGCCGCGGCTGCTGTCCCTCCGGCCACCCACGATAGCTCCGATCGCCGGCCGCCTGCAACACCACCACGAACGCAGCACACACATACCCACTTACGATTATACACACACACACACGTATGTATATGTATTTATGTGTATGTGTTCTTGAATTTCCCCCCTTCTCCTTCTTAATCTCTCTCAATTTCTTCTCTCTTTCTTCTTCTCTTTCTTTTTCCTTTCTTTCTTCCCCCGTTTTCTCGATCGGTTATGCGGCTGTGGTTGTGTGTTTTGTGTGTATATCTATGTGTGCTGGGTGTTTTTAACCTAATGGGCTCAAGCCCAATACTATTCAAAGCAATACAATTAAATACTACACACTTTTAAAAATTGAAATCCAATAGAAAATTGGTGGAAAATTAAGATTTTCATTTTTAAAATAAAGAGTGTAAAATTATGAACACCCACATATTTTTAAAATATTTTTAGGATCAAAATTGAATTAAATACGAATTTTCAAAGTTTTGATCCTTTAAATACAATAAAGCTCTTAAAATCATTCTAAAATACTTAAACACCCAAAATAATTCTCCAATAAATTTTTAAAAACTAAATAATATCATAAAGATAATATCACAAAAGATTTCGTGATTTTATCCAACTCTAATAATTTAATAAAGATTTTTGAAGATCAATAATACTTGATTTAAATACTTTTAAATCACTAAAATACAAATAAAAATATTGGGGCACACATTGGCACACATAAATCCAAATATACTCATATAAACTCGATACTAAATATCGTTGAACTCCACAACGATATTCTCAAATCCAATTCCATCCTTTAAATACTAATTAACATAATTAAATAATAATAATAATTTATTTTGAAAATTCGGGTTGTCACAATAAACTAAAAAAAGTATTTATATTGAAATACGAAAAGGTGTATATCAATGATTTAAATCATATATGATTAGGTTTTCTACATTGAATAAAGCAATGTATGTCTTCTACATTGAATAAGATTAATGCAAAAATTCGTAATAATATTTTCTCTTGAGATTCTGAGTGTTTCCATTTGAATAATAATTATTAAATCATCAATAAATTAAAGATAATTTGAGTTTCGCGTGGATTGTAAAATCATCCAAATAAATCTGATTTCAATATTTTAATTATAAACTAAAAAAAGTATTTATATTGAAATATGAAAAGGTGTATATCAATGATTTAAATCATATATGATTAGATTTTCTACATTGAATAGAGCAATGTATGTCTTCTACATTGAATAAGATTAATGCAAAAAATCATAATAATATTTTCTCTTGAGATTCTGAGTGTTTCCATTTGAATAATAATTATTAAATCATCACTAAATTAAATATAATTTTATGAATTTCGCGTGGATTGTAAAATCATCCAAATAAATCTGATTTCTAGATCTCAAGATAGAGCCCAAATAGTAAATATGAATTTTTTTAATACTAATAAAAACATCAATAAAATTCAATTCTAATATAACCTTTTTTAATTATATCCTTTTTAGATTATGATTTTCTTTTTAAAATTTAATTATAATACAACCTTTTTTTAATTATATCCTTTTTAGATTATAATTTTCTTTCTAAGATTCACTTTTTATGCAACCTTTTTTAATTATATCCATTTTATATTATAATTTTCTCTTTTAATATGATAAAATCTTGATCATCTATTTTTAAAAATATTAGATTCGACGGTTGAGATTATTTTGGTTGTACAGTGACAAAAATTATGGATAAGATCCCTCTTACGTTATTATATATAAGGATATAATTCCTCTTAATTTTATTATGTAATAAGATATAATTAACTACCAACTATACACGTTTTTATTCACAAAAATAAACATAGACATAATATGATTAGAAGATTTTTTGGTTGGGGTATAAACAAATCAAAAGTGTAAACTCAGTGCGTTTATTAATGAAGTTGTATTAGTAAGTTTAAATTTAATTTATAAAATATATGTTGTTGTTAGGAGTCGAACCCTTGACCTATGGTAGTACTCGTTTATTATCCCTCTTACTCTTATTATATAATAGGATATAATTATATAATAAGAGTACTATAGATCAAGGGTTCGACTCTTACGAACTACATAATAAAATAATGTATAATTATATCATACTATATGTAGAATAAGAAAAATAATAAACAAGTATTTTTTTTACAAGCAAAATCTTTCGTTAATCAAAAGCAGATATACGAAACTGAACCACGAAAACAAAACATTCACCAAAAAATAAAAGGCCATCAAGAAACTATATAAAAAACACAGCAATAACACCCAAACATTGGAATGAGCCTATCAACAACTATTAAATATAAAATACAAATTATAAATCTTAAAATTATTATCACAATATTTATATTATGAGTTTAAAAATTAAAACTTATAACTACCGTACGATTTATTAGAAAATTTATACTCAAAGGAGCAATACGAACAAAATCGAGAAGAAAAATAGTCTGATCAATGTGAATAGAGTAGCGAACAGAGTAGGAAAACAATAACTAGAGAGTGTTTACATACAAATTCTGTAAAAAAATGTGTTTACTCACCCCGTTTTTCTAGATGACGGATTAGTTATGAATGTTCATTTATAGAGTCAAAAGCATAAAGCACAGTAATACATAATTATAGACATCTATAGTAGGTATACTATCTATATTAAACTATAATGAGCAAAAGTGGGTATATTTTGTATTTTGGTTAATTCCATTTTTGTTATCCCTCATTCTTCGTTATCTCATTCATTCACAACTGTTAGATCTTCTATTCAAATAGATAATAACCGTTAGATATAATATCAAAAACTGTTATATACAGAGGTCTATTGTTCGAATTCCGTTAACAATATTTTAATTTAACATTAATACTAAAAGATGTTATATAGAAAAGTTGAAAGTTCGATTCCCGCCAACAAAATATTAATTTAGATTTAATACTAAAAGTTGTTATATACAAAGATCTAATATTCAAATTCTCCAACAACATATTAAAATTAACAGTTGTAATATTATATTACCTTATAAGCAAAAAAAAAATTAAAAATAACCCGTACTTAGGGATGGGAACGGGTCGGGTTCGGCTCGGGTTTTGCAAAATCCAAATCCAAATCCAAATATTTTCGGGTTTCGGGTTTCGGATCGTATCGGGTTTCGGATCCAAAACTTAATATCCAAATCCAAATCCGTCGGGTTTCGGATCGGATCAGGTTTTTTTCGGGTATTCAAAATTAAAAATAGTGTAAATAAGTCGCTTAACAAAAAAATAAAAAAAATAGTGTAAGTAAGTTAAAATATGTAATCCAACATTTATATTAATTTTATCAATATTCACTTCAGTCAGGGTGCTAACTAGCCATTAGAGTGTAGTATTCTATTGTTATCACCACCGACATCATCATCCAGGTACCACGACTCAACAAACACATCAAGCTTTTAATATATAGTAACTAAGTTTAAAAATGGTTTTAAACCCTAATGGGCCTAAGGTAATGTGGTCTTATTAGAGCCCAATATGTATAATATGTATTTATAATATACATTTATATATAATATATAATATATAATATATTAAATATAATAAATAAAAATCGGGTATTTTTCGGGTTTCGAGTTCGGCTCGGGTTTTGATCGGTTTTCGGGTTTCGGATCGGGTTTCGGATCGGGTTTCATGAAATCCATATCAATATCCAAAATATTTCGGATTTAAAATTTAAATCCATATCCAAATCCAAAAAATCGGGTTCGAATCGGATAAAAAATTGGATTTCGAATCGGGTATCCGTCGGATCGGATTTTTTTCCCATCCCTACCCGTACTTTGCACGGAATATAAGCCAGTAACTTGTGAATTTTAATAGCAATCCCGAGTATCGTAATTTACAAAGAGTCATCTTTGAGTCTTGAGATATCAAATATCAAAATTATTACAAAATAATGTAACGTTGCTCCGGTTCTAATGTTATTTTCGATCCTTTCAAATAGGAACCGATTCAAATTTAAAAATTCATTTTTGAGAAAATTTTAAAAGTAAAGTGTTGAGTTTCGGTAGTTTACGAAAGAATTAAAGTAATATTACACATTAAATTCAAAATCCAATACTTTACTTTTAAAATTTTCTTAAAAATGAATTTTTAAATTTAAACCCGATCCAATCCAACTTTTCTCGACCCCAATCCAAACGAACCCTACATGTATTTATAATTTGTCTTCTAATCGTTGTTTTCAATTGAGCCAGTAATATTGGATCCGATGTGGTGCTGTTGGGCTTTGTGCATGTAAAAAGAAACGCATGTTTGATTCGTTTTAATATATCCTTTATTATAATATTTGAGTATATCCATGTATCTATACTATTATATAAAAACTGAAACATTAAAACTTTGGTTGGTTGGTTGGTAGGTCGGTCGGTTGGTAGGACGGCCGGTACGGTACCTGTTCATTTTACTTATTTACCCTTACTCAATTACATATCTACTAATTAATCAATTTCCTTTTTCAGGTTAAACATATTATCTTTTCTATTTTTTCAAGAACTAAATAATTTCTTTTTTCAGGTAAAATAAAATATCTTTTATATTTTATCTAACTAAAATTTCTCCTTTATGAATCAATTTCCTTTTTCAGGTTAAACATATTACATTTTCTATTTTTCAAATACATATCTACTAACTAATCATTTTCCTTTTTCAGGTTAAACATATTATCTTTTCTATTTTTTCAAGAACTAAATAATTTCTTTTTTCAGGTAAAATACAATATCTTTTATATTTTATCTAACTAAAATTTCCCCTTTATGAATCAGTTTCCTTTTTCAGGTTAAATATATTACCTTTTCCATTTTTCAATAATTAAATAATTTTCTTTTTCAAGTAAATTAGAATATCTTTTACATTTTATCTAACTAAAATTTCTTCTTTTTAAAAACACTACGAACAATTTTATTTAATAAAATAACATATTAATATTATAATTACTATTAACTAATCAATTACCTTTTTCAATCAAAACACGTTACCTTTTCACTTTCTCTAAATAAAATCTTTCTTTTTCCAATTATATTTACCTTTTTCAGCCAAAACACGTTATCTAAACCTCCTTTTTATCACGGGCGTTTCTATTCAATAAAAATAAATAATAATATTATAATACTAATAATTAACTGATTATCTTTTCAACTAAAATTTATCATCTTTTTTATTTTTTCTTATTAAATTCCTTTTTTCTAAAAATATAACGGACAACATTAATTTCTCATCTTCTAAAAACTATGAGCAATTTTATTTAGTAAAATAACATAATTAAATTATAATTACTATAAACTAATCAATTACCTTTTTCACCTAGAACATATTACCTTTTTATTTTCTCTAACTACATCCTCTCTTTTTTCTAATCATATCACGGACATTCTATTTAATAAAATGAAGTAATAATTTTATAAGTACTAATAATTAATCGATTACCGTTTTCAACTAAAACCTATATCATCTTTTCTATATTTTCAAACTAAAATCCCTCATTTTCTAGAAATATCACGGATAACATTTATATAATTAGTATCAAATTACTTTAAATTGATGAATTTTTTTATATAATATTAAAAAAAATCCGTGCATCGCACGGGTTTTAGGCTAGTATAGTTAAATGCAGTTAGTCAATTAGAAAATTATGAATTATTTTAGGATCAATCATAGGTCATTCCTAAATTTTTGACCAATCATATTATATTAAAGATTTTCTTATTTACCATTCTAAACCTTTTATACTAATCGTGGTTAGTTAACAATTCTAATTTAAATATAGTAGTTACTTGAATTAACATATCCATATATTACATATTTTTTAATGTCAAAATATATTTATAATAAATTAAAATTTTAAATTAAAATCAATCAAGATTATAAAAATATATAATATTAAACTATTTTCGCAATATTAATTTTCCACAGTTTTGATTTACAATAAATCATAATTATATTATTACATATTACGAATTAATTTTCATAAATATATATAATAGCCAGTCAGAATTACTAAAATTAAATTAATTATATCATTCTCATCATAATTTACTTATCTTGGTTATTTAACAATTTTTTTTGGAAAGCAAAATTTATTTTATTTAGTGCATGCATAATTTTGATATTTTTAAATTGATTAAATGTTTACTAACTTATCAATCTTTTAATTTAAAGTCAATCAAAATTATATTATTATATATTATGAGCTAATTTTCATAAATATCAATTACAATCATACTATAATATATTGTTATCTATTGCAGATTAATCTTCATAAATATTTATTAACTAATTAATCATAATTTTTAATTTAAAATTTGTCACAATTATATTATTATTTTACGAGCGCATCTATTATTTTGAAAGAATGGTCAAAATACCCACTTTTCACGTACCCACCTTCAAAAATACCCACGCACGGAGACTGCTGCCCAAAGTACACACAAGACACGCCAACGCGTGAGGCGTATCTTGGGTCACGCATTTCTGAGTGATCATCGTGTTAGTATTTGTGCCCTAGAAACAATACTTTTATGTTTTAGGGAAAACATTTTATTATTAGGAATTATGTTTTGTTGATTATTATTAATTTATTTATTATGTCTTTATTTACTGCGTTATAAATGTTGGCAAAATAAAAGTCCTTGGAATTATGATACACACTATATATTTTTAAGTATGTGACTTGAAAATGAGATTGTATGAGTAGTGTTGAGACATGCATTCATATGGATGATGATATCAAATACCACAAGATAGAAAAAGAATCAAGGAACGAAGCTGATGAACAAATCAGGAAGCTAACTAAAATGCAGATCAACTATAGCAATATCTTAAGGATGAAACTCTGCATACAGTTAGGATTTATTTCAGTAATAAGCCTTGAGATGCTAAAGTCAGATATCAGTAATCAAAAGAGAGTTTGTTAATACCATGAAAGAAGAGTTCGAGAAGTCATTCGAGAACTCTACACAAAGGGTTTATTCGAGAAGTCCTAATTCGAGAATTCAGATTGCTCTATTCGAGAAGTCTGTAAAATGAACTATTCGAGAAGTCTGTAAAATGAACTATTCGAGAAGTCCTAATTCGAAGAATTCAGATTGCTCTATTCGAGAAGTATGCAACATGCACTAATCGAGAAGTCCTCTCAGAAGGGTATTCGAGAAGTCATTCGAGAACTCGCTTTAAGGAACTATTCGAAAAATCATCATTCGAGAACTCAAGATTTATCTATTCGAGAACTCAACCTGTTTCCACAATATTACAGAGTTCTCTAATGGAACATATCGAATGAAGATTGATCCTAGAATTACTTGCAACCCGTGACTTATAGACAGTGATCAATTACACAGAGGATGTTACGAGTAGGGAGTCAAATTGTAAATATTTGAGGGCTCAAACTCTTCCAAATGAAAGGTGCAATCAGTCATTGTTTATCCGACTTCAAGGGCAACAATAAGAGTGGAAGCAACCTCCAACATGATTACATTTCTACTGAAAGATTCAAAGGATATCTTGATGAATGCATAAGGATCAGTAGTTATATCTGTGAAGTTCAAGCACAACTCAATAAGCAGAAAAGCTTATTCACTTTCAAAAAGGATTATCTTTTTTATTAAAGTTACTTTCAGAGACAGAAATCCAAAGCAAAAAGATCTTGTGCATAAAGCATCACGTGGGCTTGAAAGCTAAGTCATTTCAAGAACTTAGTTACTTTTTAAGAAAGAAACATACAATGATTTGAAGCATGCTGGGATTGTCCAAATCAAGTAAAGAAGACTTTCAAGATAATTCCAGAAATGGTTACCACTTCGAGCATGTGTGTGTGACAAGTTATACCAGAAATGTATCATCACATTTCATGTAACTTTTACTTGTCTTCATATAGTTTAAATAAGTTGTATGAGCAGCATAGTTTTAGTAGAGAAGAAAACACCGATCACAAGGCTGATAGCTTTAGGTTTTCTTGTAAACACTAAAACTTTGTAATCCGCAGCTGTGTATTTTTACACAGAGAATTATCTTCAAATACAACCATCAGGTGGATTAAGCTTTCAAGCCAACCCACCTGAGATTTTTTATATCTCGTGTTGTATGTATAGATAATTTGTTTATCTTGTTTTCTTTCTGTTTTTATAACAGTTTGATCTAAGCCTCATCATTTCGAAAGAATTTAGTTGAGATTGTATTCAACCCCCCCTTCTACAATCTCGTGGTGCATAACTGGGAAATAACAAGTAGTATTTTTATTCCTAAATATCCCTAGTCGAGTATTATTATTAAAAGACAATAATAATACATAGAGACTAGTATGTTTGTTAACTGATGACCAAATCTCATTGGTCATAGGTATGGTGATACTAAAGTCAAAACATCGGTGCATTTAAGGGTACATGGCACTGGATTGATCCACCGTGAGATTCTACATGTTATCAGTGTCATAAGCAATTCTCACAGTGATAATGGTGTAATGATCCTTAGACCTAAAATCATTATATTTCTATACGAGAATTAATATACTTTGATTACATTAAAAGTTACCGTTGACTGGGTGATGATAAAAGTGGACATTGGATATATTATGAATCGTATGAGAAATATGAATGATCTAGATGAGATTTAACCCTCCTAATTATAGGATTGATATTATTGACCTCTTGTTTGAGTGAGACTATGAAATGCACGGCCGTACTCAAATATTGATTTGATTTAATAGTTTACTCATCGATCAAGAAAATTAAGATTAAATTATGAAGAGGATGACACATTACATGCCTCGAGTTTACTCTATAATATCAAGATTAAATGGATTATATTACATGGAACATTATTCACGAAAGGCTTAATCGAATCACCGATTTATTATTATTACTTGGGTAGCAATGATGTATTACTAGATGCCGCTCATTGTTTATAATTTATATTGAAAATTAAAATTATTGCCAACGTAATAATAACCTATAGGGTCACACACAAGAACGCTTGAAGAAGAATTGATTTAAATTATGAATTTAATTAAATAGTAATTCATATTTATTTATGATATTAATTAAGTTAGACTTAATAATTAAATAAATATAAATTTGAATTTACTAATTATTAGAATTTGAATTATATTAGAATATTGATTAAGTGTGACTTAATTAATTATTTAATTAAGAATTCAAATTTTAATAAAAGCCCAATGGATTGGGCTACAGAAAACAGATTTGTCACTCTATATAATCATCTTAAAGTATCAAATTAGTTAGGAAGTTTTTAGAGAAAAACCCTAGCCGTTTGAGAGCAAGGATGGAGATAGAGAGAAATCAGTTTTCAGATGCTAGTACATCTGATAAGTGGATTTTATATCCACTTGGATCGATTCATTTCGGCTTAAATTGATTCACTTGGCCTCAAGTTTGTTGTAGTTTTGATGTGTTTTGTTTAAGTGTGCAGGTTTGCAAGAATGTCGATTAGGGTTGATGTTTCCGTCAATTTTGGAGTTGAATTAGAGCTTAAGAATGAAGAATGGAGTCTTGTTGTGGGCCACCATGAAGATTCCAAGGCTAAAGAATTGAAGACGGAAGCATGTGCAAAAAGAACGGAAGCAATTGGAATCAAAACGAAGCAAAGAGAGCAAAAACAGAACATCTGCACAAGGCAGGTGGGCTGTCAGCGCACCCTAGTGGGCTGACAACGCACTAAGACAGTAAGGGGGTGGGCTGACTGCGCACAAGTACAGCAGAGGGAGGTCTCTGGTAAAGGAAGAGTGCCAAGTTCATCTACAGCTCTTGTAGTTGAGGCACCTAAGGAAGTGGAAGCTAAGGTTGTTCTACCTTACAGCTCAGACAAGGAAAAGACTGAAGTAGAACTTGGTCAAACACCACCTACTCAAGATGGTGGAGACTTCTACTCATTGGAAGAGCTAGATCAACTGGAAGATGAATCGCTGGCATTGATGGTAAGGCAATTTGGCAACTTCAGATTCAGAAGAAATCCAAAGTACAGGTTCAAGTCAAATAACAGATTCCAGAGAGGAGGCTCTTCTTCCTCTAGTAACAGGGGAGGATACAAAATTGGATCTGTTGACAGAAGCAAGATTAGTTGCTTCAACTGTAATGAATTAGGGCACTTTGCCACTGAATGTCAGAAACCCAAGCAAACTCAAAGAAGAGATTTTGCTGCTGAGAAGAAGAAACCTGGAAAAGCCTATGTTGCGGCTGGTAAGAGTTGGGATGACACGGACAGCGAAGATGAAGAATATGGAAATCTTGCGTTGATGGCAAATGATCAAGCATCTGATCATCATAACAAACCGGTAACTCTTTCTGACCCTGAGTTGATTCGTAGTCTTTATAATTCCTTAGATAATGCAAAAACTGATTATAGAAGACTAGATCTGTTAAGCACTAATCTTGGCAATGAAGTGTCAGAATTGAAAAAGGTGCATATTAATCAAGATCAACAAAGAGATGAAATAAAAATGCTTAATAAAAAGGAAAAAGCTATTCTAGAAGTTGTAGGCAAACAAATGGCTAGAATTACTGAACTTGAAACACAGGTCAGGGCTTGTTATAATTCGGTTAAAGTTTCCAAAGAGTTCTTTAACAATCAAGTCGTAGAACGAACAACAGGTATAGGGTATGGTTATAATGAAGCTGTTGGTTCATTGGGCATAAATTCCCCTAACCCTGTTAGTGCTAAAGAAAGGGGAATACCACATGTGCTCAAAAATGTTAAAGAACCTCTGTTTAAAAAATCTGATGCTGGCCCACCAGATATTCTTTCTATGGTTATCCAAGAAGAAATGAGAAATGAGGATAGTGCAAATGGCACAGTCTTTGTTAAGGATAAATATGTTAAGGATAAATTTGTTAAGAACGCTAATCCAAAGAATGTTTCATCCAAGAAAGATGTCACAGTCTTTGTTAAGGCTAAATCTGTTGAGGACAATAATCCAAAAATTGTTTCATCCAAGAAAGATGTACCTAAAGTGCCAGTTAAGGTTGTTGAAACAACTAGTTCTTCTAAGACTGGATTAGGTACTAATAAGTTGAAGCAGAAAAATACCATGCCTATAATTGATTCTAATCATAAAGCATGTGGTGTTATCAATTATATGTCTTGTGCTTTTAACATTATGCGTGCTTATTTTAATGGTAGTTATGCATGTGTTAAACAGACTGCTCCTCGACAGCACATGAACAGGAAAAATAATGTTCGATCAAAGACTGCTTTTCCTCCTCAAGTTAGGAGAGAGACATTTGTACCTAAGACTAAACAAAGGGTTACCAAGAATGTTTACCAGGTCAAATGTCCAGTCAATGACACAAGTGTTATTGCTGCTAGAGAAACATGGATACCCAAGATAAAACAAAAGATTTTCAAATCTGTTTATAAGGTTAAATGTTTATTGACTAAAGATGTTAACATTAAAAATGTTGTTTTGCCTGATAAAGGTCAGTACTTTAAATCCGCAGGACCCAATCAAATTTGGGTCCCGAAGAAGGTTTAATCCATTTGTCATTGCAGGGTATTGAACAGGTTGAACGAGTAACCTGGATCTTGGACAGTGGATGTTTAAGGCATATGACTGGAGACAGAACCCTGCTGACAAATGTGGTGGAGAAGGCCGGCCCAGTAGTTACCTTTGGAGATAACAGCAAAGGTAGAACTGATGGATATGGCAGACTTGAAGCTGGAAATGTTATCATTGAAGAAGTGTCCTTTGTAAAAGGACTTGAGCATAATTTGCTCAGCATCAGTCAATTCTGTGACAAGGGATTTGAAGTCCACTTTAACAAAATGAATTGTCTGATTTCACACAAAAGAAGTGAACAACCATCTCTGACGGGAGTCAGAAAAGGAAACTTGTATGTAGCCAACATGAACACTAGAAGCACTCAAGAAATCAATTGCTTCTATTCTAAAGCATCCACAGATGAAAGCTGGCTATGGCACAAGAAACTTTCTCACATGAATTTCAAAACAATGAATTATTTGGTTAAGAGGGAAATGGTGAGAGGTTTACCCCCTATGGAATTCACACAAGAAGGACTATGTGATGTCTGTCAAAAAGGCAAACTAAAAAGGGCAACTCACAAAAGCACTGATATATCTTCAATAACTGATCCTTTACAGTTACTTCACATGGATCTATTTGGTCCAGTGAATGTGATGTCTATGTCAAAGAAAAGATATGCTCTTGTGATTGTTGATGATTTTTCAAAGTACACATGGGTTTTGTTCCTGAATTCTAAAGATGAGACTCCACAACTAGTGATTGATCACATCAAGTTAATTGAGTTGGATTCCAAGTATCCAGTGAGGGCTATAAGGTCAGACAATGGAACTGAATTCAAGAATGCAGTTCTGAATGACTTTTGTACTGAAAAAAGGTATAACCAGACAATACTCAGCTCCAAGAACTCCTCAGCAAAATGGGGTAGTTGAAAGAAAGAATAGAACCTTGATTGAAGCTGCACGTACTATGTTAAGTGAATCAAGGCTTCCATTATATTTTTGGGCTGAAGCTGTCAACACTGCTTGCTATACTCAGAATCGAACTCTTATCAACAAAGACTTGATGAAAACACCCTATGAAGCCTTGAATGAAAAGAAACCAACACTCAAATACTTTCATATATTTGGAGCAAAATGCTTTGTACTTAAAGAAGGAGACGATCAAGGTGGAAAATTTGAAGCCAAAGCACATGAAGCAATTTTTGTTGGTTATGAAAGAAGAGCTTATAAGGTGTATTTGATTGAACATCAGAAGATGATGGAAAGTGTCAATGTAACATTTGATGACACTAAACTCCCTAGTATCCAAACTGAAGATTCATCTGAAAAGCTATCTTTTGAAGATATGAAAGATCTAGATTCAGATAATGATAGTCCACCTGATGTTTTTGCTGATGCTAATGACAATAATGTCAATGATGAGTTCAATCAGAATAATGGTTGTGATAATAATGATAATATTGAAAACACCACTCATACTTCTGAACACTCATCTAATCATCCTGGCAACAACTCAGGGGGAGTTAGTGAAGGATCATCAAGTCATACTCTACAACACAATTCAAATCAAGGGGAATCATCAAGAGTTAATCTACCCAGACAAACTGTTTGGAATAGAACTCATCCTTTTGAGTTAATTATTGGTGATCCAGATGTTGGAGTAAAGACTAGAAGAGCTTATCAGAATCAATGCAATTATTCAGGGTTTCTATCTGAAATGGAACCTAAGAAATCTGAAGAAGCTCTTTCTGATCCTGATTGGGTGATTTCTATGCAAGATGAACTCAATCAATTCAAACAACAAGAAGTATGGAAGCTGGTACCCAGACCTTCAAATAGAACAGTGGTTGGCACTAGATGGGTATTCAGAAACAAACTTGATGAAGATGGCACAATCACAAGAAATAAAGCAAGACTGGTAGCAAAGGGTTATTCATAATCTGAAGGCATTGACTATGATGAAACCTATGCTCCAGTGGCAAGACTTGAGGCCATTAGAATATTCTTGGCATTCGCAGCATTCTCAAACTTTAATGTTTATCAAATGGATGTAAAGAGTGCTTTTCTAAATGATAAGCTGGATGAAGAGGTCTATGTAGAACAGCCCCCTGGCTTTGAAGATCCAGATCTGTTGGACTATGTCTACTTCCTTTTCAAGGCTATCTATGGCCTCAAGCAAGCACCAAGAAAATGGTATGACACCCTTTCTGAATTTTTACTTGAAAATGGCTTTGCTAGAGGTGTCATAGACAAAACTCTCTTCACTAAGAAACATAAAAATGATACAATATTAGTCCAAGTCTATGTGGACGATATAATATTTGGGTCTACTAATGATCTTTTGTGCAAGAAATTTGCTAAGTTAATGCAGGGTAAATTTGAAATGAGCATGATGGGAGAATAGAAATTCTTTCTTGGATTGCAAATAAGTCAAAGGATAGATGGAATATTTATCTGTCAATCCAAGTATATCAAAGAGCTCCTCAAGAAATATCAAATGGAGGACTCATCTTCAGCTAAGACACCATCATCTACAGCTGTCAAGTTTGGAGCTTGTGAAAATTCTGCCAAGGTAGATGTCACAAGTTACAGAGGTATGATAGGCTCATTACTTTACCTTACTGCAAGTAGACCAGATATTATGTATGCTACATGCTTGTGTGCAAGGTTCCAAGCGGATCCTAGAGATGTTCATCTCATTGCTGTAAAACGAATCTTAAGATATCTTAAGGGTACACCTAATCTAGGTATCTGGTACCCTAAAGAATCTGGTTTTAATCTTGTTGGATACACAGATTCAGATTATGCAGGAAGTTTTGTAGATAGAAAAAGCACCTCTGGGAGTTGTCAATTCCTAGGTGGCAGGCTAGTTTCCTGGTACAGCAAGAAACAACAAACAGTTTCCAACTCAACAGCTGAAGCTGAATACATAGCTGCTGGAAGCTGTTGTGCACAAATCTTGTGGATTAGGAATCAGCTGAAAGACTATGGTTTTGTATTAACAAAAATTCCAATTTTGTGTGATAATACAAGTGCCATAGCAATCTCTAACAATCCTGTGCAGCATTCGAGGACCAAGCACATAGACATCAGGTATCATTTTATAAGAGAGAATGTCATGAATGGTACTGTGGAATTGTTATTTGTACCCACAGAAGAACAAACAGCAGATATTTTTACTAAGTCTCTTGACGAATCCACATTCACCAAAATTGTTGGTGAATTGTGTATGTTGAACAGTCCTAATAATTAAGCTGGTTAATATCTGAGGTTTATTCTTTAATAATTTGCAAGTGATTTTGTTATTATTTTTAAATTTTAATCACTTGCATAATTATTTTATCAACTTTTTATTGCTTGTTATTGCTAAAAATCTTTGTCAACATGTTAATAATATCTTCTTTATTACTTCTTGTGTTTTGGAATATTTGTGATATTTTAATGAATCATATTCTCTCTTTAAATAATTTTTTATTAGAAAGTTATTTATTAGAAAATATTTAGATTCTTTATTTTGTTATAAATGTTCTTGTAAATATATTTAATATTTTATTAAATGTTTTGTAGTGTTTGTCCTTTTGTTATTTATATTTGTTGTCGTAAAAAATTAATCCATGTGTTTGCTAAATATTTATTTATAATAATTTTAATAATAAATAAGAGTGTATTTTAATTGGATTAATTCTGCACATTAATTTGTATTTTATTAGTATAAAATTAGCAGATTAATCGATTGTCTTGTTTGTCATTATACTATCAAGACAATCGCCAAGACAATCCACAGATTGTCTTGGCAGGTTATTTTGTTAATAATAAAATATTTTTCAGATTATTTGTTTTGTTTTATTTTGTTTTACTCAAGACAAACGATTATCTTGATAGTTTTGAACTACCAAGACAATCGGCAAGACAATCACTTGATTGTCTTGGAGTGTCAATTCAGTATTTAAATAATAATAAAAAAAATATATTTTATTTTCGTTTTCTTTTATTTATTAGTATAGTAAACGATTTTCTTGATAGTTTTTTAACTACCAAGACAATCGGCAAGACAATCAACCGATTGTCTTGCAGTGTTATTTTGTACTTTAAAAAAAAAAACACAAACACAAACACAAACAGCAAGACAATCCTCTCTCGTGTATTGACACAGAGAACTCACATATACATACAATACACACGACTTTTGCATCGAATTTCTACTCGATTTTTTCCAACAAAACTGAAATCTGAGACCTGATTCGAATAGATCGTTCGATTGTCTATTTATTGAACCTAATATCAACGAGTTTCATTAAGGTTTTGAAAAATCAATTTTTCAAAAAATTCCAATCGGGTTTTCATTGTTCTGGTTGTTTTAGATTTTTTCTTTGAAATCTAAAAATAGATTGAGACTCCCAGTGATCAGGAGAGCATCATACTAATTTTTGGGATTTTTCTGACAACTTTGAATTAATTCGAATTTTTAATTAATTAATAATTCTGAAAATTTTCGAATTGTTTTAGTTTTCCTAAAATTGAAGTGTGTTTTTGTGTTAAAAATGGCTGATAATTTTGAGATAATGAAGCATAATTTGGTTGGCTATTTTAATCCGAACGATTGTCCCTATGATCGATTTAAGCCTTGGATACGGTTTTTAAATGACGATTCAATTATCCGAACTGCTATTTCGATCGAAGTCCCAATTATAATAGGACCACTGAGATTGATTTGCACAGAAGCTGTGGTGTCTGAAGATTTGACCTCATTCTCTTTTGATTTTGATGGTACACACCACGTCGTGACGGAATCAACCCTTACTACTGTATTGGGCCTCCCGGTGGATAATTTTGATCCATTTCCAACCAGTGAACAACTATATCAATTCTTCAGTGATATTAATTATCGTGGAGTAATTGATATGAACAACCTGAGCAAAAGGAACCTGGTTCAACAATGGGATGCATTTTTCGACACGATCTCCAAGGTATTTGCTAATACAGCCAGAGGTAACTTTCATTTACTCACCTCTATGTTACAAACTATTGGTTATGCTGTTGCTAACAACCTGATAAGTGCATATTTTTGCATATTTTATTTACCTATTTATTGCTTGAACTCGTGTTTTAATAATTTATTTTGTTGCATTTCAGGTAAATCGTAAATAAATAAAGAAATGACAAAATAAATAAATAAAGTGCAAGGAAGGTAAAAAAGAGGAAGAAAAAAGGACCAAAAATGAAAGAAGGAAAAGAATTAGGAGCTTGGAGCAAAAGGAATATTTCAAGACAAGTGGAAGGTGGAGATCATCCCAACACATTAGCAAAGTGTATGGCCAAGATCAACTCTTCAAAGCTTAAGGGGGAAGGAATCAAATAGATGGCTAGGATTTCACCACCACACAACCCAAATGTATGGTGGGGATTTACCCAACACCCCCCTTAACCCTAATTTCTATCCTATAAATACCCCCTCACCCCCCTTGTATTTTTATTTTCTTTACTTCTTGTCTTGCTCTTTCGTTATTGTTGCCTTGTTTCGTTATTTTCGTAAATCCCGTTGCTAACCACTTGGGGTTGAAAGTAACGAAACTTTAACTTCTTGCTCTTAGTTAATAATTTTAATTATGCCCCTTTAAATCACCATTTTATTGTGGGCATTTTTAATTCTACAACATCGTTTTATTTAAGTTTAATTTCGTACATTATTTTTTTTATTTTCGTAATTAAATTTTCAAAAAAAAAATAAAAAAAATAAAATATTAGTTCTTAATTTTCGAACAGTATTTTCTATCTCATTTTTATTTATCTTTTCCAGCCTTCCCTGCTCCTTTTGTTTTATTTTATTTTTACCCGGTTCCCCTGATTTTTTTTCTAAAACAAACCCAACCATTCTTCCTTTCTCTGCAATTTAATTCCCCTTCCCTGTTGCTCGACTTCTTTACCTTCGAATCTCTTTCCCTATCTCTCCCTATTTCTCTACAGCTCTCTCCCTTACTCACGTTCTGCGACTCAACCCCCTTCCCCTTTTTAGTTTTTAATTCTCAAACCCCTTTCCTTTAAAACAAGAATCAATCCCCTGTCCCCTTCCCCCTTTTTAGTTTTTAGTTCGTTGATTTCTTCCTTTGTTTGGTTTAGTACAGAATTTTTGCTGCCGAGTTGTGTTAATAATTCTGTAAAAGTTGTAGTTTAGTTGCAGTTGGGATTTTGCTGAGTCCGAATCCGAGTTAACCGAGTTTTCTTGTCTTGTGTAACTGTTATTGCTGCGATTCGTTGTTTATTAAAGTACCGAGTTCAGTTGCGAGTCGTAGAGTCTAGTGTCTTATTCGTTGTTCTGTTGTTTTGTTTTGTTTAGTCGAGTGTCCTTTTCGAGTTGGTTTTGCTATGTCGAGTTACTAATTGTTGATTTTGCTGTCGATCGAGTTACTGTCGAGTCCAAAGTTCTGATTATTCGTTGTGATTGAGTCTTGTTGCCCTGTTCTAAATTGTTTTTATTTGCTGTTAAGATGTGTTTTGGTTCGTGTTTTGGTTTTGATCTCAATTTATTTCTACCGAATATTCGCCATTATGTTGTCTAAGGATGTTTTCTATGTTAGTCAGTTTGAGAATTCGTTTGGACTGATTGGTGGTTCCTTTTCCTGCGTGCTGAATAGCTGAGTTTGTAGTGTCCGAATTTTACTGTTATGGTTCTGTTGTATGGTGATTCGCAGTGTTTGCTTGTGGAGTTAGCGAGTCAACTCACGGTTCTGATTTCCAGTCTTTGATTGTAGTCTGAGTCGAGACCGAGTCCAGTCTGTGTTTCTTGTTTTTTTTTGTTTCTTATTTTTATCTCACTAGCGGTGTACTGAGTTGTTCTGGGTCATTTGTTTTGATGTCCAAGTTGACTCAAATGTGTGCATTTCTATTTCGAGTTTCTGCAAAATTTGAGTTTTGTTTCGTTGAATTTTTGAGTATGTGTTTGAGTGATTAATTAATTTATTTTTTTTTATTTTGCTGTTTTTATTTTGTTTTCAAAATTTTAGTCTTGAATGAATTTGTTAAAATTTTCGGTAAATAAATTTTAATTTCCAAAAAGAAAATGTTTTAGAATAAACTCTAGTTTTTAATTTGAATTTAGGATTTTTAGAATAATTTAGTTTTAGAATAGATTAAATTATCTTTTAAGAACTAATTACTAAAATTCAAATTTTCAAAAACCCAAATTGTCCTAATTCGATTAAATTAGAAATTAAGGTTTGCGAATAACAATAGTCCCTGTGGAACGAATCATTAAATTTTACAACGAAACGAATTGTGCGCTTGCGATTCAAATGACATTTATTTTAGCACAACAAGTTTTTGGCGCCGCTGCCGGGGAACTTTGAGTCTCAACCTTGTCCCGATTTTGAGCAAGTGAATGCAATGTTCCAACCGAGACCTCGGAATGACCCGTTCGCACCAACTTACAATCCCGGGTGGAAGAACCACCCTAATTTCTCTTGGAACCAAGGCCAAAATTTCCAATCTCCACCATCTTTTCAAAAGCCGAACTATCCGAACCAAGTTCCTTTCTCAAACACGACTCAAAATCACATTCCCTATCAAAATCAAGCACCCGCCCACCCACCCGGCTTTCATGAGTCGGATAAGAGAATTAACTCCTTGGAAAAGACTCTCGATGCGCTTCTAAAATCAACGACTAATTTGGCTCAATCTCAACAGACCTTCATGCAAACCATGACTCAAGATAGGCAAATTTTAAATGCTAGTACTCAAGCCATATCGAAGTTAGAGGTTCAAGTAAGCCAGTTAGCCAACGCCATTTGTGAACCAGAGAAGAACAAACTTCCAAGTCAAACCGAGGTAAACCCTAAATTTCCAATCAATCAAAGACCTCCTCACAATGTGAACGCGGTCATTTCCTTAAGGTCCGGTAAGCAAGTTGAAAATCATGTCGGTGACAAGTCTCCCGAAGAAGACGAATCGAATTCTGAACCAAACGCTAATCTTGAACCTGAGAGTTCTAAGGAACAAGGATCAACGAGTGGGACAAAACCCGTCCCCGAAGAACCTAATGAACGAGTCTTTAAGCCAAAAGCTCCTTACCCCCAACGACTCATTTCTCCTAAACAAACGGCCCAAATGGACAAGATCTTAGAAGTTTTTAAGCAAGTCAAAGTCAACATCCCTCTTTTAGACGCGATTCAACAAATTCCTTCGTATGCGAAATGTCTAAAAGATTTGTGCACACATAAGCGAACTACTCACGTCCCTACGAAAGCCTTCTTGACATCCCAAGTGAGCTCAATTCTTTCAAACCAAATTCCCGTGAAATATAAGGACCCCGGTTGTCCTACAATTTCATGTGTCATAGGCAATACCTTTGTGGACAAGGCATTACTCGACTTAGGCGCTAGTGTGAACTTGCTTCCATTTTCGGTCTATCAAGCCCTAGGTTTAGGAGAGCTTCAAAGAACAAATGTTACACTTCAATTAGCAGATCGTTCTGTCAAGGTTCCTAAGGGGATTATTGAAGACGTGCTAATTAAAGTAGGTGACTTTTTCTTTCCCGTTGATTTTGTCGTCCTAGAAACCGAACCGGTCAAGAACCCTAAGAATTAGATTCCTATCATTCTAGGAAGGCCATTTCTAGCCACCTCCAATGCTTTGATTAATTGTAGAAATGGATTAATGAAACTAACATTTGGGAACATGACCATTGACCTCAATATTTTTCACATAGGGAAACAACCCGATGATCTCTATGATCAACCTATGGATGTCAATTTAATTGATGATATAGTTGATCAAGAATTCATCAACCCTAATGATGCTCTTGATTTTTGTTTAAAACACTTTGGTCAAGATTGGGATGATTCTGAATATACAAATGAGGTCAATGCAATGTTAGATTCCACCATTCCTACAAATAACCAAGCATGTGAACCACCTCCTTTGCCACTTTTCGAAACTAGTGAACCCGTTGAAACAAAGCCGCCCGATTTAGAACTCAAACCTCTTCCCGACACTCTTAAGTACGCCTTTTTAGGTCCTAAAGAGTCTCTTCCCGTTATCATTGCCTCTAATTTGACCAAGTCACAAGAGGATGAGCTTGTAAATGTGCTTAGAGAACATAAGGAAGCCATAGGTTGGAGTATCTCGGATATTAAAGGAATTAGCCCGGCCATTGTCCAACATCGGATTCAATTAGTTGATGATGCAAAACCAGTTCGTGAGCCACAAAGGCGGTTGAACCCTACCATGATGGAAGTTGTTAGGAAGGAAATTCTTAAGTGTCTCGATAATGGAATCATTTATCCCATTTCTGATAGCTCTTGGGTTAGCCCGATTCAGGTAGTACCTAAAAAGTCGGGTATTACCGTGGTGACTAACGAGAACAATGAGCAAGTTCCTACTCGTGTCCAATCCGGTTGGAGGGTATGCATAGACTATAGGAAACTCAATGATGCCACTAGAAAAGACCACTTTGCTTTGCCATTCATAGATCAAATGTTAGAAAGGTTAGCGGGTCATGCCTACTACTATTTCCTAGATGGTTATTCCGGTTATTTTCAAATTCCTATAGCTCCCGAAGACCAAGAGAAAACCACTTTCACATGTCCCTTTGGAACCTTTGCTTATCGTCGCTTAGCTTTCGATCTAACCACTGCCCCGGCCACCTTCCAAAGGTGCATGATGAGCATCTTTTCTGACATGGTAGGTGAATTCCTAGAGATTTTCATAGATGACTTCTCCATCTTTGGTTCGTCTTTCCATCAATGCCTAAACCATCTTGAGTTAGTCTTAAAGAGATGTAAAGAAACCAACCTCGTTCTTAATTGGGAAAAATGTCATTTCATGGTTAAAGAAGGAATCGTTTTTGGTCATAGAATTTCTGAAAAGGGGATCGAAGTAGATAAATCCAAAGTTGACCTCATTGCCAATCTACCCCCACCAACATCGGTCAAAGGAATTTGTTCCTTTTTAGGACATGCGGGTTTTTATAGACGTTTCATTAAAGATTTTAGCAAAAAGGCTAGACCCTTGACCACCCTTCTTGGTAAAGATGTTAAATTCGAGTTCAAAAACGATTGTTTACAATCTTTTGAACACCTTAAGAAAGAGTTGACCTCGGCCCCGATTATCAAGTCTCCCGATTGGAGTCAACCTTTCGAGTTAATGTGTGATGCATCTGATTACGCATTAGGGGCGGTATTAGGACAACGAATCAATAAGATACCTCATGTCATATACTACGCTAGTAAGACCTTGAACGATGCGCAACTCAATTATTCAACCACCGAGAAGGAGCTTCTAGCCGTAGTTTTTGCCCTCGAGAAGTTTAGGTCGTATCTTATTGGTTCGAAAATCATTGTTTACACCGATCATTCCGCCCTTCGATATCTCTTCTCTAAGAAAGACTCTAAGGCCCGATTGATTAGGTGGATCTTGTGCTCCAAGAGTTTGACCTAGAAATTAGGGATAAGAAGGGTTCCGAAAATGTCGTTGCCGATCACCTTTCTCGCTTAGTAGTGGAGTCCACCACTGACTTGCCTTTGAATGAATCTTTTCCCGACGAACATCTCTTTTCTATCTCTACTCCTCCTTGGTTCGCCGACATTGTCAATTACCTTGCAACCGGCGACATTCCCTCTCATTGGTCCACACAAGATAAATCGAAATTTTTCTCTCAAGTCAAACATTTCTTTTGGGACGACCCATATCTCTTTAAATATTGTCCCGATCAAATCATTTGGAGGTGCGTCCCAAACCATGAGTTTCGAAGTATCCTTTCCTTTTGTCATGATCAAGCTTGTGAAGGTCATTTTAGTGCTAAGAAAACAGCAGCTAAAATTCTCCAAAGCGGTTTTTATTGGCCTAGTTTGTTTAAGGATGCTGTAGAATTCTGTGTCGCTTGTAGTAGGTGTCAACACTTAGGAAAGATCACTAGAAGGAATATGATGCCAATGAGTCCCATCTTAATCATTGAGATTTTTGATGTGTGGGGCATAGACTTTATGGGTCCCTTTCCTAGCTCTTTTGGCAACCTCTACATTCTCTTAGCGGTTGATTATGTGTCTAAGTGGGTAGAAGCCATACCGACTAAGTCCAATGATAACAAGGTCGTTCTTAAATTCTTAAAAGAGAATATCTTTTCTCGATTTGGCACACCTAGGGCTATCATTAGTGACCAAGGTACGCACTTTAAGAATCGTCAATTTGAGTCCCTTTTGAAAAAGTACTCAATTACTCATAGGTTGGCTACCCCTTATCATCCTCAAACTAGTGGTCAAGTTGAAGTCTCGAATAGGCAAATCAAACAAATCTTAGAAAAGACTGTCAACTCGAATAGGAAGGATTGGTCAATCAAACTGATAGATGCCTTATGGGCCAATCGAACCGCTTTTAAGACTGTTTTGGGCATGTCCCCTTACAGAATTGTGTTTGGCAAAGCCTGTCACTTGCCCGTTGAACTAGAGCATAGGGCCTTGTGGGCCATAAGAGATTTGAACTTTGACTTACCAACCGCCGGTACTCATAGGAAATTGCAATTGTCAGAACTAGAGGAATTAAGAAATGAGGCCTATGAAAATGCTAAAATCTATAAAGAAAGAACAAAACTTTTTCATGATAAATCCATTTTGAGAAAATCTTTTTCTCCGGGTCAAAAAGTTCTTTTGTACAATTCTAGGCTTCATTTATTCCCCGGGAAATTGAGATCTAGGTGGGAAGGTCCTTACATTGTTAGGACCGTTTTTTCTCACGGTGCTGTTGAAATTGAAAATCCTAAAAATGGTGATGTATTTAAAGTTAATGGACAAAGACTCAAACCATTTTTAGAGCTGCCATTTGATCCCGAGGATGAGGTCACCCACCTCATCGACCTGTGATTCATGTAAGTTTCTTTCAGTAGGTAAATTCTCTCCTTCATCTCTTGTCAGGTATTATCTCCTCATTCTCATTTACTCATTTCTCTTGCATTTGCATACATTGAGGACAATGCATGATTTAGGTATGGGGGAGGGTTTTTAGTGTAAATAGTAAAAATTGAAAAATCCAAAAAAATCAAAAAATCAAAAAAAAAAAAATCAAAAAGAGTTCTTTTTGTATTCTAGTCTTGTTAATTGATTGCTAGTTGCTTGATGCACCCTTGCATGCTATGATAATCTTATGATCCATTAGCTTTTGTTTGAGAAGTGATTTGCTAAAGTTCTTGTTCACACACTTACACTAGCAAGGTGAAGCTAGTAGACTTAATTGAATTGTGCATGAAATTAAAAGGACATGATTAGGTGTAAGATGATTTGGTCTTCATGCTTTGAGTACAAGTAGGTGCATTGAGGATACCATTACTTGAGATTGATTATGTTTTACCACACCAAGTGAGATTTTGAGCCTATATGCACATCTTTTGCATTTATATTCGTTTGCTTGAGTGTCCACGTGTCATTTGCATCGCTAGCACTTGTTTGAGTTCCTTCTTGAAATACATGACATTAATTGATGATAAAATGATAAAGGCACTTAGGAATAACCTATATTTCCAAATTATCCACACCATTCTTATATGATCAATTAGTTAACCCTTTGAGCCTAATCATTTTCTTTCGGTGACACACCACATTACTCGCCTAAGACCTTTTTCTTGTTTAGCCTTACGTATTCTTGATCCCATTTTGTCAAAGGCTAGTAGGAACTTGAGGGAGCAATAAGGTGTATGAAATAGGGTTTACTATTGTTCATAACTTTTGAGGAAATATTTGTTGTTACCTTGCTAGTCGATGTTCAAGTTAAATCTAAGTGAGGATTATTGTTACATTTATCTTAACTCTCATAAAAATGAAAAGAAAAAAAATAATAAAAAAAAAAAAGAAAAAATGATATGAGAGCATACTTATGTTTTTTGTAATCCTCCTTCATTCGACTAGTCAAGGCTTTTTGTTGAAAAATAAAAATAAATTGTGTGGGGAGGAAGTTTGGTGTTGTGCATGATATTCATGGTGACTACTAGCTTTTGACACTTCACCTTATTTTGGCCTTTCTTGACATACCTTGTCCCTAGCCCCATTACAACCCTAATAAAGACCTTTTGATTGTCATTATTAATGTATGTTGTGATTTAAGTTGGAATGATACCAAGTGTCAAGCATGCATTTGATTTTGTTGGAATTGAGTGATACACTTACCCTTGTTCTTGAGTGAATATTCTTTTGTGAGTGAAAGGGGAGGTATTGCTTATTTGTTTTTTTGCATAAGAGATCTCAAGTTTTGACTCTGAGGTGTGCCCTTGTAGACTTAACATGGTTACCAATAATTTTTGCACTTGACATGAACTTATAATCACTCTTGCATGGTTCTTTGAAGTAGACAATGTGAATCCTTGCACTTTCCACACCAAGACTTTGCAAATTCATTTTGATTCTTAAGTTGATGTATCATGAGAGGACATGTATGTGTGGTGTGCATTGCCATGTGATCTTTTATACAAGCTAGATGGATTTTGTGGGTACATTCACTATAGGCCCTCACGAGACCTCACTCGTCCACTAGGGCTGCCTAGGGGTTTAAAGGGCTTGTTGCATATGCCAAATGCAACCGTCACACCTACGAAAAGGAGTATAGGACTTTGCATCTAGATTTTCATTTTGTTTTTATTTTCCTCGAGGACGAGCAAAAGATAGGTATGGGGGCATTTGATAAGTGCATATTTTTGCATATTTTATTTACCTATTTATTGCTTGAACTCGTGTTTTAATAATTTATTTTGTTGCATTTCAGGTAAATCGTAAATAAATAAAGAAATGACAAAATAAATAAATAAAGTGCAAGGAAGGGAAAAAAGAGGAAGAAAAAAGGACCAAAAATGAAAGAAGGAAAAGAATTAGGAGCTTGGAGCAAAAGGAATATTTCAAGACAAGTGGAAGGTGGAGATCATCCCAACACATTAGCAAAGTGTATGGCCAAGATCAACTCTTCAAAGCTTAAGGGGGAAGGAATCAAATAGATGGCTAGGATTTCACCACCACACAACCCAAATGTATGGTGGGGATTTACCCAACACCCCATTTAACCCTAATTTCTATCCTATAAATACCCCCTCACCCCCCTTGTATTTAGTAACTTAGATTTTAGGGTAGTTTTATTTTCTTGTATTTCTTTTCTTAGTTTCAAATCTTGTAAACACTCTTATTATAATTAATGCAATTTTTATTTTCTTTACTTCTTGTCTTGCTCTTTCGTTATTGTTGCCTTGTTTCGTTATTTTCGTAAATCCCGTTGCTAACCACTTGGGGTTGAAAGTAACGAAACTTTAACTTCTTGCTCTTAGTTAATAATTTTAATTATGCCCCTTTAAATCACCATTTTATTGTGGGCATTTTTAATTCTACAACATCGTTTTATTTAAGTTTAATTTCGTACATTATTTTTTTTTATTTTCGTAATTAAATTTTCAAAAAAAAATAAAAAAATAAAATATTAGTTCTTAATTTTCGAACAGTATTTTCTATCTCATTTTTATTTATCTTTTCCAGCCTTCCCTGCTCCTTTTGTTTTATTTTATTTTTACCCGGTTCCCCTGATTTTTTTTTCTAAAACAAACCCAACCATTCTTCCTTTCTCTGCAATTTAATTCCCCTTCCCTGTTGCTCGACTTCTTTACCTTCGAATCTCTTTCCCTATCTCTCCCAATTTCTCTACAGCTCTCTCCCTTACTCACGTTCTACGACTCAACCCCCTTCCCCTTTTTAGTTTTTAATTCTCAAACCCCTTTCCTTTAAAACAAGAATCAATCCCCTGTCCCCTTCCCCCTTTTTAGTTTTTAGTTCGTTGATGTCTTCCTTTGTTTGGTTTAGTACAGAATTTTTGCTGCCGAGTTGTGTTAATAATTCTGTAAAAGTTGTAGTTTAGTTGCAGTTGGGATTTTGCTGAGTCCGAATCCGAGTTAACCGAGTTTTCTTGTCTTGTGTAACTGTTATTGCTGCGATTCGTTGTTTATTAAAGTACCGAGTTCAGTTGCGAGTCGTAGAGTCTAGTGTCTTATTCATTGTTCTGTTGTTTTTGTTTTGTTTAGTCGAGTGTCCTTTTCGAGTTGGTTTTGCTATGTCGAGTTACTAATTGTTGATTTTGCTGTCGATCGAGTTATTGTCGAGTCCAAAGTTCTGATTATTCGTTGTGATTGAGTCTTGTTGCCCTGTTCTGAATTGTTTTTATTTGCTGTTAAGATGTGTTTTGGTTTTGATCTCAATTTATTTCTACTGAATATTCGCCATTATGTTGTCTGAGGATGTTTTCTATGTTAGTCAGTTTGAGAATTCGTTTGGACTGATTGGTGGTTCCTTTTCCTGCGTGCTGAATAGCTGAGTTTGTAGTGTCCGAATTTTACTGTTATGGTTCTGTTGTATGGTGATTCGCAGTGTTTGCTTGTGGAGTTAGCGAGTCAACTCACGGTTCTGATTTCCAGTCTTTGATTGTAGTCTGAGTCGAGACCGAGTCCAGTCTGTGTTTCTTGTTTTTTTTTTGTTTCTTATTTTTATCTCACTAGCGGTGTACTGAGTTGTTCTGGGTCATTTGTTTTGATGTCCAAGTTGACTCAAATGTGTGCATTTCTATTTCGAGTTTCTGCAAAATTTTGAGTTTTGTTTCGTTGAATTTTTGAGTATGTGTTTGAGTGGTTAATTTATTATTATTTTTTTATTTTGCTGTTTTTATTTTGTTTTCAAAATTTTAGTCTTGAATGAATTTGTTAAAATTTTCGGTAAATAAATTTTAATTTCCAAAAAGAAAATGTTTTAGAATAAACTCTAGTTTTTAATTTGAATTTAGGATTTTTAGAATAATTTAGTTTTAGAATAGATTAAATTATCTTTTAAGAACTAATTACTAAAATTCAAATTTTCAAAAACCCAAATTGTCCTAATTCGATTAAATTAGAAATTAAGGTTTGCGAATAACAATAGTCTCTGTGGAACGAATCATTAAATTTTACAACGAAACGAATTGTGCGCTTGCGATTCAAATGACATTCATTTTAGCACAACACAACCGTAGAATCAATATTGGTAATCTACTTTGGAATACTATTGTTGGTAGAATTGTTAAGGCCGGAAGGGATTTTGATGAGGGTAATAAAGTTTTATGTTATTATCCTAGATTCTTAACTTTGATATTTAATCATCTTGTTCCTGTTGGTCAACAAGCAATTTTTAGGAATGACAACCCTATGGTATCAGGCAGGCAAACCAAGAAAATATTCACTAGCCTTGATACACATAGAAAATTGATAAATGTGCCAGTGTATGTTACACCATATTTGTCTACCTTCATAAATCTACCTGTCATTCCTCGACTTGTAAATGCACCTGAAGCTGAACCTCAAAATGTACCTGTCCCTGAACTTCAACTTCAAATGGATCAATCCATTCCTTCAGGTACAGCTACTGCATCAACAGAGCAAGTATTGCCTTCTAACTCTCAAACTGTTTCTGGAGCCCAAGTGGCTGATAGGTCAGACCAAGAGGTTGTAGAACCACAGCCTCTATCCCAGGTCTTAGAGCCAAACACTGTGTCTACTCAAATCTCTAAACCTAAATCCAGAACCAAACAGTTAGCTAAAAAGACTGTTAGAAGAAGTGATAATGTGAGTGATCCCACAGCTCTGCCTCCACCAATGAAGAGAAGAAACCTACTACTTGAGGCATCTGTTAGCCCATCCATTTCCTCCCAAAAGGACTTGGACATTGAAATGGCCGATGAACTGTTACTAATTTCATCCTCTCAACAGGATGAAATTATTGAAATTCGCCAAAGGGTCGTGGCACCTTGTACAGAGTCAAGCACACCTCTATTACTCACAATGGGGGAAAACATTACCGTAGAATCTATAGTTGTTAAGGACACTGAGCAAGGAGTGCACGATAGGATTGTTACAGAGACAGTGCCTACCATTGTTACAGTAGAAGAGCCTTTACAGGCTTCAGAGGGAAATCTTGACTCTCTGCCAGTTATAATAGAGTCATCATCTCCCCTCCCAGGAGGAACATTCCTGGCTCCCTCAAGGGATTCTTCACTCGCAGATTTATCTGGAGAAAGTGAAGGGCAACTTGGTTATCCCTTCACTGAAGAAATTCAGTTATCAAATCCAAATGAATTAATAGATATGACTGAGGATTGGGAATTGCGAACTCCCATTGTACCACCACTGACCTCTCCAGAAGAGGCTAGGGTGATTTCTTTTGCAGGTACAGCTCAAGGAAAGGAGCTAGTGTTGAGTGATGTGAGGACCACCTTAAATATGAGTGAAACACATGCACGAAAGGAGAGTGACATATCCTTGAGTGAACATCAGGTGAGCGCACACACTGACACAAACACTTTATCTCTTATGGCTCAAATCAAAGATCTGCAAAATAAATTGATGGAAACTGAGGCTGAAAAACAATTTTTCAAAGCACAAGTGGATGAACGGTCTTCTTCTTCCACCTCTGTCAACAATCAGCTCATGATTATTTGTGATGATGTTCAGAACATAAAGACTACACTCACTCCAGCAATCAATACATTGATACAATCCAACTCTCAGGCATCTACAGAAAGAACAGATATTCTAAATGCTATTAACAGACTCTCTAATAGGGTGGATGAACTTCAAATGGAAATACATGTAACTGCTCAATCATATTCAACAACCTTTGCGAAGCTTGAAGAAAAGTATGATTACATGTTTGATGGACTTGATCATATTTACAACATTGTTAAACCTACTCATCATATCACACCAGAACAAAGAGCATATTTTCAAGACTATGATGATGATAATGAGGGGGATAATGATGAAGATAGAGGGCTTGACAGTCAAAGAAAGTCTGTAGAGGATTCCTCAACTAAGGGGGAGAAGTCTGGAGAAGGAGCTAAGTCTGGAGGAGCAGGAGGAAGTAAGTCAGGAGGTCAAGGGAGGCATAAGGAGAAGTCTGAGAAGTCTACAAAGGGAAAAGAAAAAGCTGCTCATGATCAGGATGTATCAGATTTTGATTTCGATCTCAAGAATAGTAATTTTGAGGTACAGCAATTAAATGATATTGAAGAAGATCTTTCAAACTGGCAAGATGATCCTGAATTTGAGAAGGAACTTCAAGAGGAGAAAGCTGATCGTCAGATGAGACAAGCTAAGCTTGAGAAGACCAGACAGGTAGTGGATAAAAGATTGAAGCTGAAGCAAGCTGAAGATGCAGAGAAACAAAAGCTACATGCAATCAGTGTACAAGAAAGGAAAAGAGATATTCAGTTGAAGATTGGTCCAAAGTGGGAGAGAGCAAGAGAAATTTTTGATTGTATTCAAAACACTGCTAATGATGATGAACGTTTTCTCCAACTACTTCAACAGTTTCAAGAGACCAATCCAAATTACTTGCAATATATGGATGCATTGATGCTGGAAATCTCGAGGATAGTAGCTGGGTTTGACAGATGTGCAGATCAACTGATAATTCAGATTGACTCTCGTACAATGGGTTCTCTCTATGTGTCACTTCAAATCTTTCAACAGAGAAGCTTGATTGAACTGTGGATTATGTCCCTAAAGGTAAAAAGGTTTTCTGAACTGAATATTTTACTTCATGAAAGACTTTTGGAGTTTGCTCAAAGGAATAGTCCACAAGTTATTCAAACTCCACATCATGTTAAGTTTCTCAAGGGTAATACATTACATTCTTGATTCCTTGATTCTAAGTCGATGAAATTATATACTGCATCTCATCTGGTCTGGTTAGAACATATGCTGAGGACTACAGGATTCGAAGATAAAGAAAGTATCTTTGTTGCTGACATTATTCGATCATATGCTTTAACTGGCTTTGAAAAGAAATATTACATGCTTCGGAATCGGCTATGGGGCAACCTTGGAATTTTGAATAAGAAACCTAAAGGCCTTGTGTCAGATTATGAACGTGTACTTGACAAGGATTTGATCAAAACCTTGGATGATCAAGAACGATTTGACACAGAATATCAGAAGATTTCTAGAACAAGAAGATGAAGTTGAACCTGGAGAGATAAGGGATGAAGATACTTCAAAGTGAAGATCAGCTCTACATGTGATATCTTTAGGGCTTAGATAGGTCAAGATAGAAAATTGTATTATATGATCGGTCTAGAGGATCATCTATCTTGTATTTATCTTTTATGTTTGAATCTGGACAATGTTAAATATAAACCAGAACCTTTCTTTTATTTACTTTGTATTTAAAGTTTTATCTTTTACTAAGTTAAGTTGAGTTAGTTGAGTAATCCTCTAGGTATTTGCTTGTTATTTTCTAACAAACAAATAGGGGGAGATTGAAAGGCATATGACACAGCCTATTTGTAGTTCGAGGACTCAACTCAACTTAAGCTTAGATTGTAATAAGTAAATAACTTAAACTGTCACAGGAATCTCAGAAGGTACTATCTGTCAGAAGAAAAACCCTAAAGTCAATCTATAGTTTTGATGTTTTACACTGGAAGAAGCTCAGATTGCTGATCAAGCCTCAGTATATCATCAAAGAAGTGGATTTATTTCTAAGACAGAGATTTCTAGAGTGACAGGTTCAGACAGAATACAGTGAAGTACAAGAAGGAGAAAGAAATAAGAAGAAAAATGAATCACATTTTTAATGTGAAAATTAAAGGACAGTCATTGAAGTTAGTCGTTCATGAACCAGACCGTGCATGGAACGTCAACAAAATATTCAGTGGTATTCCTTTATTACTTTCAGTGATTCAGAAAAGAATTAAGACAATCCAAGGATATATAATTATTCTTCTTTAATTAATTTAAATCAAGTAATCAATTTAATTAATTACTTAATTCATCCTGAATTAATTCTTTAACTAAATTAATTATTAGATTAATTAAATCTGATTAATTATTTAAGTAAGGTTAAATTAAAATGATTATTGTTAATCAATTTAATTTAATCTGAAAAATGAACTAGCAAGACAATCCCTGATTGTCTTGCCGATTGTCTTGGAGAAGGAATTTAGAGAAACAAGACAATCACTGATTGTCTTGAAGAAGAAAATCAGTAAAGCAAGACAATCTCTGATTGTCTTGCCGATTGTCTTGGTGATGATTAATTCTGAATAGCTTTAAAAAAAGAAGAATAAAAATCTGATTTGATTGTCTTGACGATTGTCTTGACAGTTCAAATCAGATTGTCTTGATAATGATCAAAAAGAAAAAGCTTCAGACAGAATGATAATTTTTGATAAAGCAAGACAAAGATCTCAGAATTTGATTGTCTTGCCGATTGTCTTGGAAGAACCTGATTGTCTTGACGATTGTATTGCCTATTGTCTTGGCAGTACAAAATTGGTTGTCCTGGAAGAATAGATTGTATTGCCTATTGTCTTGACAGTTATATTTGAAGATAAAGAGCCAGTGAATATTATATATGAAGACAGAGACGACAGAAGACAATACAGACAGAAATATTACATTCAACAAAGGCAGTTTGCTCTCTTCTCTTTCATCAAGAACACAAGAAGCAGAAAAATTCATAGAAAATCAAGTTCATCTTATTTTTAATATCTGATCCGATAGAACTTGTTTATTTGATACTCTTGTACTATTAGCGAGTTTTTACTCTTAATCTATATCTTGATTTTTATTAACAAATCTAGAAAAATTCATGTCGAATTTTCTAATTTGTTTTTATTAACTAGATATAAATTCTGTACTGTATTTGTTACAAACCCCTCAAGTTAATATAATTTTATATTCAACTTGAATTTTGTTTCATTTAATTTCGCTCAAATTTGTCAAAATATAAATTAAATTATCCGGACAAATTTTGATTAAACAGTACTGTTTGTATTCAACCCCCCTTCTACAAACATATTGGACCTAACAAACTGGAGTGACTCATAAATACTGGAGAAAAGTCAGCTACGAATTTTTCTTCAAAACAAAATCAGTTTAGGAAACGTATTTGTAGTTTATTGCTGAAAGAGACTCCTAGGGCCTATATAAACACATCCTACCACAATAAAACGACAACTAACCAACATAACATACAGAGAGAGTGAGAGATGGAGATTCAGACTTGGAGAAGGATTCCGAAGATCGTGACAACTATCGGAGATCTATATCTACTTTTGTTTTCTTCTAATTAGGCGAACTCTTGGATGTTTCTGGGATTTGTTTTCTTAACTCATTACTCTAGCATAATTATTTTTATTCAACCTTTGTTTATTATCATGGTTTTATCAGATCCCATGATGACGAGCGGTTCGATTATGAACTAATCATTGTAATGGGATTCTAACGGATGTATCTATGTAGCTTAGTTGTGTGATTGCTTTAAAGATTTGTGTGTGGTGAATTCTTGATATCCTCGTATGGTTATGCTTAATTGATAGATGCGTCGCGAATATCTAATTTGTTAATCTTTTGTGAAGCGAGAGTGGATCTAAGATTTAGAACTTGTCATGATAGCATGGGTTCATGATTGTTTATCAACATGATTCGTAGTGTAAGATGAGAATACTTTTACTGCCCAATGTGATCTATGTGGATGACTTGTGCTTAAACCGTTATGTTTTCAAATCTTATAGAGATATAGGGTCTAAACATAATTGGTGTCTATTCATCTTCTATCTCTTTTGTGGATGTATGATTAGTTTGGTGTTCGTATACCGAGAGGTAACCTATACTTGTTTCATGTTTTGTTAATGAAGTTAGGATCCCATGTTTATTCTCATATAAGTAATTCAGTTTAAATCTCAGTAGTTAATTAATTCTTAGTTTGATAATTTTCTTCTTAGTTAATTTAGATAATCAAAACCGAAATTTGTTAATTGTCTTAGCAGTGAATAAAAACCATACATTGTTGCATATGTGCATTAACTGAATTGAAACCTAAATCAGATCTCTGTGGGAAGGAACTTGACTTATTCATATATTACTTGTGACCACGTACGCTTGTGTGATTTAGTGCAAACAACATCGCTCCTTCGAAGATCAAGCGTTCGTGTGGATACCGGTAGAGTGTAGATCGCACGAGCGGGATGCATGGTGATTCAAGTAGCTAGGATCTCTAATTTTCATCCGTTCATAAAGCTTCTTTAAGGTAATCATCTAACTCCGAATTAAATCTTTTGTTTTTGCATGGATCCTGCGGTAGGGTTTCAATTTTATTCTTTTTGTGCTTAATTCCGTTGCGTTTGTGCATGAAACCCTTCAAATCGGTCACGCATTCTTGAGTTGCGTGATGACGTCATCTGACGTCATTCTTCACAGAACACGCAGGTCGTCTCTCTCAGCTCACCATCGTCGCCCCGATCGCCCGACGTCGATCTCAACCATCTATCAACCATCTCTTTAGCTGAGCACATAAAAACCATTACCACACCTCACTCTACCTTTCCCCCTACCTTTTTTTAGTAATACTTGGCCCCACAGGGGTGTGTTGAAGGTCATCGGAGACGAGATCGAAAAATTAGGATCGAATTTGGGTGTTTTCAATCCTGCATTAGAAATGTAATAAAAATGGTACAAATGTGTAGAGCTTGAAACAACGATTCTAATGGTATATAATATGTTATGGGAAAGTGATGGATGGTGTTGAACTCTTGGATGGATGGAATCGATAAAAAAAATAGCGAGAATCGTCACCTTCGTCGCCTCCTCTGCGGAGATGGAGATGACGTGGGATACGTCAGTTCAGTAGGCGTGTCCAGAGACACGCATGTGCAGGAGGCGTATCATGCCCTGTTTCCGCCAACACCAACCGCGCCTCTTGAAGACACGTCAGTTCAGTAGGCGTATTGCGTGATGTGCCACACCCCCCCGGCGTATCTGGTGGACATTTTGGGCGGTTGTTAGTGACTCTGGGTATTTTGGACAAGCGGAGCTAAAAAGTGGGTATTTTGGGCACTCGCCTTATTCTTTGCGCCCCTCTCTATTTACAGACCCATTTTCCAAAATTGCGTATTTATTAGTTATTTTAAATACATATATGTTATTTTAATACATGAGTCTATTTTATCTATATTATATATTATATAATATAATATTTTAATATCACAAACTTTCAATCTACAATCAAAAGGTGCAATCAAATTTTATTATATCAACTATTATTGAACTAAAATTTTTAAAAATCAAAAAATATTTACTACACTATTCTAAATACACATCAAAATTTAAGTTATATAAACTTTTAAATTACTCAATTATAAAAGAAATTAGATTCAACCAAATAAAATACTAATATGAATTTTAAACCAATTATCTTTAATATTTTACTTATACGCATTTTTTAGTTATGCAATAATTACACAAACAAATTGACCTGACAATATATTTAAATTATTCAAAATATAAACATACTTTCAAATAGTATTAAACATTATTTAGTGTATAAATTATCAATCAAAAAATTAAATTTATTATAGAGTCATGAAAATATTGTTAGTGAATATATTCATAGCAAATTGGTCAACTCACCGCAAAAAAATTTATAATTCATTATTTTTCATGTACATCTACAAAAATAATCAAAATTTCGAATTTTCTTATAAATCATAATTTTTATAGGTAATTAATTCACCAATGAAAGGTCATACAACATCTACAAAAATAATTAAGATCGGACAAACACATATTAAAATTGATCATATCAAGGTTTACTTCATCCAAACTACGATCGTTGATCAGACCTTAAATTGTGGTACATATCTCATTTACATCACTAAATATATAACCTTTTTGGCGAGATAATCCAACAATATAAAATTATATATTATTTCTACTAAAAAAGGTATCATTTTTAATTTTTTATTCTTCAATAAAAGTAATAGTAAATTCAATTCCCATATCGTAATATCGAATTGGCTTAGTTAGTTGATAATATTTATTTTTTAATATCAACAAAACCTTAAATATAGGTAAAAAAACTTAATAAATTCGTAGATAAATTCTATACAAACGTAGATATTTATTAGGGATATTCACAAAAATAACCAATTTTTTGAAAGTATTTTGAAAATAATACTACCGAAAGTTGGAGATGAGGTTGCAAACCAGGTTGCAAAAGTTGTATTTGGGGTTGCAAGGGTTGCAAACAAGGGCAACCGTATTTTTGACAAGAATTTCTGTAACATGGGTATTTTAAAAAAACCATATTTATTAACAATAAACAAAATTAAAAAAAAAGGCTTCATTTTATGTACTCTACTCTTAATTTTTTTTGTAGCATCTCAATGTTGTTTTCAGTTATATAGTAACATACCTAGATAATTTGGACAGAAAGTAACATTATATGTGATTGTCTTATTTTTTTTCTTTTCGCGTATAATTTTCGTTTCGTTAACAAAAAAAGAATTTGTGCAGTTTAGTAATGTTTTGTGTTCGAATTTTGGGTACACAAAAAATTTTCATGTCATTTTCGTACAAGACCCCAAAGACACATGTCAAGAATTAATGTACATAACACAAAAGATTTGTCAGGTCTACACATAAGGCTTTCTTCTAACATATATACTCACTGCAGTTAAAGAAAAATGAATTTCATGTTTTTTAACCCGATAATTAAATTACAAGGTCACATATAAAATAGTGTGATTATGTTTTATATATTATACATTTGATTTTAATTTTATGTACAGTTTTCTATTTTAACATGATAGTCAAATAGAAAAAAGATAGGTAATACTCATTTGAAATATCTTACTTATCGCGTAGGGATGACAACTGGTTGGGTTCAGTTCGAGTTTTGTAAAATTCAAACCAATATCCAAATATTTTTAGGTTTTAAAAATATGTTCAAATCCAAATCCAAAACTAAATCCGTCGGGTTTAGGATTATATCTGATTTTTTCGTGTATCCAAATTAGTAATAATGTAGTCAAATTAAAAAATTGCTACAAGCAAACAATATTTATTATATTTATAAAATACTAAATTACTAAATTAATGAAACTTGAGATTGAGAAATATAAGTTCTAATTACTAAATTAATATTGACTATTTCTAATGAAATATTTTGATAAAAATAAATAGATTATACGTCTTATATCTAAAATATTACATATACTAATTTCAACGATATTATATTATTTATGTATTGGGTTTCGATATTGGATTGAGTATCAGCTTTCAGATCGGATATCAGTTTGGTAAAATTGAAATCCAAACCTAAATCGAAATTATTTCGGGTTTAAAATTTAAATAATCCAAAAATTTAGGTTCGGTATATCCAGAAGTTTGGGTTTTGGATTGGGTGTAACGCCCCAAAATCCGGGGTCAGTAGATTTGGGCGTCACGATAACAAACTCAATAAATCTAACAAAAATTGGCCATGATGTATTCGTAAATACAACATAAACCTGCTGAATACTAAACTAAAAATCTGAAATCAAAATAAAACTGAAATAAAAATAAAAACTCAATCAAAAGCTCTTTGACCCCAACTCCCAACTAAGGATCTTAGGTTACAGTTCTAGAAACAAGAAAACCCAAATCCCACTTAAATGCAACTCTATATACAAAACTTTATACAGACTTAATACACTGGTATAACTTCGAATGGAAGTATACCAGGCCAACTAATCAAATACATACTATAACTACAAAACTATATTTACATACAACAAATCAAACTTTAAATCTAAATACCCTGATCCACGTCAGCTTCATAACAGCATCCTGCTTCTTCTTTCCACTTTCTGAACTGCGCAGGCTAAGCCTCGCCAACTAGCTTACTGAAAAGTTAGATTTTAAAAACAACAAGTGTGAGCCAAGGAATGCTCAACAAGTTATATATAGAACTGAACTGGATGAAATAAGAATGCAATAATTGCAATTCAAGAAATAGGAACAATAAATATGAGCGAAGGAATGCTCCCCAATTTATAATCAATACTATAATTGAAATCTGGATTCTTAACTTTAACAGAAGATTAATATCATTTAAAACATTTATAAATCGAAATCAGAATTTAATAACTGAGAAGGTTCGTAATACTAGATTCAATACTTTTAATACTTGCAAAATACTTTAACTATCGCTTTAACAAAATCTCCAAGAAATTCTCAGTTACTCAAATTTCATTTATGTCACTAAGCGTTTGCATACCTAGCTGCCTAACCGGCCTGACAATCATGAGTTTGAATAAATAAGAAGATCTCAATTTATTCTCGGTTCTCACTATCACTGCGCAACAAATGCCACAGCGACCATAATAACCGTGAATTAGTTTTCACCGTTCAAAACACTAGTATAATAACTTTTCATTTTTATACTAACAGTATTTATTAACTCAAATCATAACTTTTAACTCAAATCATAACTTTATATCCAACATACTTGGAAATGAAAATGTACTTTAACTTAAACATTCTATCATAAGAATATATTTGCATAAAAACAAAATTTGATAGAATTGGAGTTTTCATCATACTGTGGACATTACGGGTGATCAGCCACGTAAAGTCCAGCTAAAAACAATACTCTGGGATCCCTCATTAGGCACTTATTGACATTGGCCTTTACTACTTTGACCACGAAGCTGGTCCACATTTTTATAAAATTCTTCCAATTCCATTAAACTACTTTACTATCAATTAATCTCAGTGAAACTATATACATTATGAACATTATACTAAAACAAGGAATAAGAATGCAATACCTACAATAAAACTTTAACAGAATTGTTAGGCCGAATACACACTAATAATCAATATTAGATGAGAGAATAACAATCAAGATGATTATGCACTTTAAATCTTCTGGTATTAAAAACCTCTTCGTGATGTAAACTATCACAAAGAGCTGCTAGGTTACAATAAAGATAGTTCGATGCACGATTCCCTTCTAGGGTTAACCTAACTGTATTTATAAAACATACAGCTTCGATACAATCTCTAATTGATATTCCTAATAATCAGCTATACAATGATATCAATTACAGATTGTCACACGTCTCCTAAGTCAACTCAATCTCTTTGATAGCTATCCAGTCTCCAAAGATCTCGCTTCCATATCAATCTTCAATTGATCTCTAATATCTTTTGTTGACTTCGTACGCGCTGCTTCTAGACAGACTTTACTAAACTCTGTCAAGCTTCCGTCAGTCAGACTTTACTAAACTCTGACTTCCTTCCAGTTAAACTCTGATATTTCACTGTTACACTTAAACACTGAAACATTACATCAATTATATCTAACAATCTCCCCCAACTTGTTCATTAGCAAAAATGCACAAGTTAATAGATAATTGATGATGTCAAAAACAAATAATCATATACATTGTTTAACAACTAAACAGAGTTTAAACTGATACTTAACAAAATTACAGATAATATGAAAAAACTTACAGTGCATAAATTACTTAATCCTTTCAACATCTCATGCTGTCCTCAAGTACTCTGTTAGCAATCTCTCTTCTGCAACTTCAAGTGCTCTTTCCATTTCTAGCTTGATCTCTCGAAGATTAGAATCTGTACCATCTGTCTGATAAATAGCTGATCTCAGATCATAGATGTCGTTCTTCTTCATTTCATTTCCAAGTCTGATAAAGTATGACTTTGCTGATTCTGAATTAAATTCAAGCACAGTGACAACCAAATCAGTTCTCAGCTTAGCACTGTTTCTCTTCATTTCAACCATTCTTCCTTTGTAATCTAAGTACTTTGGTACATATTCAGACTTATCTTTAATTCCACAAATCATCTTTGATCTTTCCATCTGGTATCTGAGCACTTCTGCAGCTCGGTAAGTAGGACTGTTATTCACCTTGAAAATATGTAAGACATACTGCAGTTCTTCATACATCTTCAAATGAATATCATGCTCTCCAATTTTGTAAACAGTCCCATCCTCCATGAAATACAGCAGAAAGTCTTTATTTAGACTTCTTTGATGAATCAACTGTACTGATTCCAGCTTGTCCAAATTAACTTGAAGGACACCCTTGCCTGGAGCAGCCAGTGATGAATGATCTCTAGGAGTAATATTCAAAGTCCTTTCTCTGTTTGACCCTAAACCAGCCAAATCATGAGGTTGCTTAGCAATCATTGCTCTGCTTTGAAAAATATCACCTCCTTGAACTTTCTCAGTATTATCAGGAATAGTAGGTCTCACAAAACCATGAATTGGAAGAGTAGTTTGTACAACATGTGTAGAAACAGAGGTTGTAACTTGCCTTGACTTCTTTAAACTCTTATCATCTTCAACAACTTTTTCTTTAAGCTTTAATCTAGCCTCATCTGCTGTTGGCTTTCTTGAATGAGACAATCTCTGATCAACATTGACATTTTCATTGATCTTAATGCCTTTAAGAACAAGCCTTGATGCCTTTTCATCTTTCTTCTTGAATTTCCTAGACTTAAGCTTTTTCTCATGTTCAGCTTTAAGTCTTAGCTCTTCAGCCTTTACATCTTCTAGAGTGACATCATTTCCATGTTCTTCAAGAAACATATTCGCAGCTAACTCTGTATCATTCTGTGGACCTTCAGCAGTGTTTGATTTAGCAGAGTTTGCTTTAGCAGAGTTTACTCTAGACCTTGTAATTGCTCTTTTGGTTCTATCAGATCCACCTCCATCTGCAGCATCATCCTTCCTCTCCAAGGATTGAAATTGTTTGCAAGCAGTATTTGCAACTTTCTCCCCCTTTTTGACATCATCAGGAATCAGGATGGAGGTTAGCAACTCCAAAGAGTTTGCAATGGAATCTATTTTGGTAGCCATCAGAGTTTGATTTTCTTCCACCTTGGCCAATCTAGCTGAATAAGTTTGATGTCTAAGAGTAGCTTCCTTCTCCCTCTTGAAATCAATTTCAGTAATATCTCTTCGAAGACCATTAATATCTTCTGCAGCGGCATCAAATCGTTTATTAAGGACTTTGACCTGAACAACAGTTGCCTTCAAACATGAAACAATGTCAGGATTTTGAATTTCATCTACAGCCTTTTCCACAAAGTCTGCTGCCCTGCCAATTGGAAAAATGCAATCTGATTGATACCATCTTGCAGCTGATCTTTCAAAGTGTTCTCTTTCAAGATCATGACATGTAGGAACCTCAGGACCAGACACAGAATAGGCTTGCACCTTGGCATTAATTTGTACTGGTGCACTCAGAAAAGAATTAGAGTTTGCACTGCTTTCACCTTCAAGTTCAACACTTGCAGCTTTAGCATTGTCAGCCATAGTTTCTGCAATTTCTTCTGCAGCCTTGTCAAGATTTTCTTCATGTTGCTCAGGCTCAGCAACAGAGTTTGCATTTGTGTCATCAACAGGCATAGGCTGAGAAGTAGCCTTGGTTGCTTGATCAACCTCATCACCTCCTTCAACAGTCTGGTGAGCATCTGAGATTAACTCTGTATGTGATGCTACAGTTTCAGAAATGACAACTGTAGGTTGATCAGCTGCACCCGTTGCTTCAGATTGAGCAAAAATAGGTGAGATAGGATCAGAGAATGGCATGAATGAATCAAGAGTATCATCCATTGGAGAAAAGCCATTTCTATTATCCTCTTCTGCAGGCATTTTATCCTCTGCAGGCATTTCAACCTCTGCAGGCATATCAACCTCTACAGGCATATCAACTTCTGCAGGTACATCATTTTCAGCCTCAACAGTAGGTATTTGCTGTGAAACCATCTCTGGAGCTTCAACATTTTCACCATCAGAATCAGAGATTACTAGTTTTCTCCTCTTAGCTAGAGGCACTTCATCTGAATCCTCTTTACTAGATTCTGCCACCACAGAAGGTGATTTAGGTCTTTTTGCTCTTTGAATCTTTCTTCTAGCATAAACAGCTCCAGGAGATGTCTGTTTTGCTTTGGTGTGTTTCTCTATTGTCTTCTTAGCTCTTGCATGTCTTTCAGTAGTTGCTGCTGATTGCTTTACTCTGCCTCTTTTTGCTTTAGGCTGTGGTTGTGGTTGAGATTGTGATGGTTCAGTGTTTAGTTGTTGAGTGTGTGAAGATCGTTTTGTGATTGGAGATTGAGGGTTTTGGGTTGGAGCAGTGTTTGTGATTGGTGATGGAGTGTTGTGAGTGAATGTAGGTTGTGGTTCAGGGATAGTGGTTTGTTTTGAGGTTGCAGGTTGTTGAGTAAGTACAGTGTGTGTAGGTGATGTAGGTTGTTCAGTGTTTAAGGTTTGAGTATGATCAGTGTTTAGTGGTTCAGGTTGTGGTTCTGGTTGTGGTTGGTTGAGAAAATTCTGCAAAGCAAGTGGCAGAACAAAGACAGGTAGGTTTTCTTTACCAGCATCTTTATTAGTCATATCAGAGAATATTCTCTTGTTGACTCTAAAAGGCTGAATCACATCAGCTTCAACAATCTCTAAACCAGATACACAAGCAGTGAATAGCATTTGACAAAATCGAGCAAAATAAACTATAGTAGACTCTGACAGTTTATCACCTAGATTCATTAGAACATATCTACCAAAATCAAAATTACTACCATAAAGTAGAGAATACCCGATTTGTAGACTGTCCATTGGAATAGCATCCCAGTTAGTGACCTTCTTCTGGAATGTTCTTGTGATGCAGTCGAAGAAAAAATTCCATTCCTTCCTGAGATTAGGCCTCTTTACACTGCCAAGCTTTTAAAGAGAATCCATGTAGCCTATCTCCTGTAGCATTTGTCTCAATTGAGGTTCACCAACATAAGCATAAGAGGTATGTGTATCAAAACCCATCGTTTCTCTGACAGTTTGTGGAGTAATCACAAACTCTTGTTCATCATGAGTGAAGATGATGTTTGGAGTCCCATTCTCTCCTCCATCCACATAGACTGAGTTTCGCCAAAAAGTGGCAATTTGAGATGCAGAGAGAGTACTAGGTTCAACCAGAGCTTGTCCAATCTCTGAGTCTCTTAAGAAATTCTGCATAAGATGAAACGCTTCTGGAATACGTTCATTATTGAGTGGGGCTGCATAATTGTTAGGGACAAAACGTAGACCAAGAACAGTGAACGATTTAGAAGCCATTAAATCAAGAAACGGGCAAGAAATCACAATGAAAAGTGTATGTAGGAAAAGTATTTGCGAAAATGCGCAAGTGAAAACTGAGAGAACTGTGAGATGTAAAAGTGAGTGAGTGAAAGTAAAAATGAAACTTGTACACAAAAGTAATTAGAGTTGTAATTAAAAATTAAAACTCAATCGTTTGTGTATTCAAACACTCAACAGTTCCTAGATTAATGTGTGAGTGGGACACAATAATGAGTGAGTGGGTCACGTGTCATACATGCAGTGGATCAATTAATCACGCGCAGTAAAAATAGCAATTATCACCGCTGTATTCTCTTTCCTGTTTCCAAGACACTTTAACACAATACACTTATTAACAGTTGTCAAAAGCACTATTTACTCCAAAATTTTCAAATTATCCAAATGAAAATTTACCTCAGAGTACTAACCACAAATCAACAGCGTTTGTCAATTCTCCAACTTTATCACCGAAACCCTTTCAAAAATTGCACAGTTGTGAAAATATGTGTGTGTAGCAGAGTTTACCAAATCAATTTTTAGAGCATCTAATTTTTCATAAAATCCATAAAGTAAATCAATAAACACTGGATGCACAAACTCTCATAGTAAACACTGACTGTATGATGAAAGCTAAACTCTGTAGTAATCAATCTATATACAGTAACATTTAATTTATTTTATACCCCCTCTATTGCTAATATATATATATATATATATATATATATATATATTATTCCAGTAATTAGAGGTTGGAGCCAGTCACCAAAAATTCAAAAATTTTAGCCCTTATCATTTTGATAAGTTCCTGGGTCATCCTAGTCTTTGACTAGTCACCAAAAATCAGAGAATTTTAGCCCATATTATATACCAATAGGTTCCTGGGTCATCCTAGTCACCAACATAATCTCAATGGAGTATAGCAACCTATATACATTTTCTTTGGGGGTATTGCAGTAAGCATTTTAATCTACCAGAGTATAACTAACAGAATTTAGAGTTCATCAACATCAGTAGTTATTCATGAGAGGCAATGCACACAGTATTTATAGACTCAGAGTTTAGGACAAAATAAACTAAGAGATGCTATAAATATGAACCAGTATCATGCTGTGTTAACTTTCTGCACAATCTAAGATTAGATCACAATAACTCAGAAAGATTCATAATTATTGCTGAGAATCATGCTTCATACATATTTCTTCATTGGTGTTTCCATTCAGACAATAATCAACTCAGAATTCACAGAGTTTATCAAACTTATTAACAGTGTATGACATACAGGCATGCTGAAAGAATTTAACAGAGTTTGACAGTGTTTAAAGAAAAACATGTTAACAGAGTATGCATAACAGAGTTTAATCAACAGGGATCACTTAGCACTTAACAAATCAAGGAAATATGAGCAACACATTACATAAGTAAAGTTTGAATCTAACCAACATTCCTAGTCAAAACCAGAGACCATTCCTAGTTCATTGACCAATCTTGTAAATGTAGCTTCACTCAATGGTTTGGTGAAGATATCTGCAAGCTGTTGTTCTGTAGACATAAAATGTAGTTCAATATTCCCTTCTTCCACATGTTCTCTGATGAAATGGTACCTTATGCTGATGTACTTGGTCATTGAATGCTGCACTGGATTACCTGTCATAGCAATAGCACTTTGATTATCACAGTAAATAGGAATCTTACTGTACCTCAATCCATAATCTAGCAATTGATTCTTCATCCACAAGATCTGTGCACAATAGCTACCAGCTGCAATTTACTCTGCTTCAGCTGTAGATGTAGAAATTGATTTCTGTTTCTTGCTGTACCAAGACACAAGTCTGTCACCAAGAAATTGACAACTTCCACTAGTGCTCTTTCTGTCTATCTTGCAGCCTGCAAAGTCTGCATTAGAATACCCAAGTAGCTTGAAATCTGATTCTCTGGGGTACCACAGACCTAATGATATGGTGCCCTTGAGATACTTGAAGATTTTTTTCACAGCTGTCAGATGTGGCTCTCTAGGATCTGCCTGAAATCTTGCACAAAGACAGGTTGCATACATGATGTCAGGCCTACTAGCTGTCAAGTAAAGAAGAGATCCTATCATGCCCCTGTAGTTTGTCATATCCACTGAAACTCCTGTGTCTTTGTCCAATTTAGTTGCTGTTGCCATGGGAGTTGATGCAGATGAACAATCAAGCATACCAAATTTCTTGAGAAGATTTCTGGTATATTTTGCTTGATTAATGAAGATACCATCATCTGTTTGTCTCACCTGTAGGCCTAGAAAATAACAAAGCTCTCCCATCATGCTCATTTGATATCTGGACTGCATGATCTTGGCAAACTTCTTACAGAGTTTATCATTACTAGACCCAAAGATAATGTCATCAACATATATCTGAACTAAAAGCAAGTCACTCCCAGATTTGAAATAAAACAGAGTTTTGTCAATAGTACCTCTGTTGAATCCACTTTCTAAGAGAAATTGAGCCAGAGTTTCATACCAGGCCCTTGGAGCTTGCTTAAGTCCATAGAGTGCTTTATCCAGCCTGTAGACATGGTCTGGATATTTTGGGTCCACAAATCCTGGTGGTTGTTCAACAAACACTTCTTCTTCAAGCTTCCCATTCAGAAAAGCACTTTTCACATCCATCTGGAACACTTTGAATTTCTGGTGAGAGGCATATGCTAGAAAAATTCTGATTGCCTCTAATCTTGCAACTGGAGCAAATGTTTCATCATAGTCTATTCCTTCCTGCTGTGAATAGCCTTTTGCTGCCAGTCTAGCCTTGTTCCTTGTGATAACACCTTCACTGTCAGTCTTGTTTCTGAAAACCCATTTAGTACCAACAATAGATCTGTTCTTTGGCCTTGGTACAAGGGTCCAAACTTCATTCCTTTCAAATTCATTCAACTCTTCCTGCATTGCTGTTATCCAGTCAGCATCTTGAAGAGCTTATTCCACTTTCTTTGGTTCATTCTTAGACAAGAATGCATGAAACAAACATTCACTTGCAGTGGCACTTCTTGTTCTCACTTTTGCATCTGGATCACCAATTATCAAATCAGGTGTATGTGATTTAGTCCATTTCCTAGCAGAAGGCAAATGACTTCTGTCAGCATGTGATCCTCCCCCTTGATCCATGCTCTCCTGATTTTGTTGTGGGCTTTCTTCATTTTCTGAGACTCCCCCTGAACTTGACTGCCCAGAGTCAGAATTTGAATTTTCAGAGTTTGAATCATCAGAGTTTGATCCAGATTTTCCAGTTGACTTAGTATCAATGTTTGAGTCTTCATCTTGATCATGCTCCCCCTCAAGTGGTTCTTCCCTTTGTTGTGGCTGAGAAGTTTCTCCAGTGTTTACCAGTAGAGGTTCAGAGTCTGTTTCAACAGAGTCTGTCAGAATAGTTTGATCAGAGTTTACTTCAACAGAGTTTAAATCTTCATTTTCAAAGTTCAGTTGATCATATTCATCTATGTCTTCAAGTCCAGTTATTTTCTTGTCATCAAAAGACACATGTATAGATTCCATGATCACTTTAGTTCTCAGATTGTAAACTCTGAATGCCTTTGTTGACAGTGGATAGCCAACAAAAATTCCTTCATCTGTCTTTAGCTCAAACTTGGTCAACTGTTCAGGATGAGTCTTCAAAACAAAGCATTTGCACCTGAAAATATGAAAGTATTTCAGGTTAGGCTTCTTTTTCTTCACCATCTCATATGGTGTCTTTCCATGCTTATTGATCAGTGTAGCATTTTGAGTAAAACAAGCAGTTTGAACAGTTTCTGCCCAGAAATAAGTTGGCAATTTTGCTTCATCAAGCATAATTCTGGCAGCTTCTATCAAGGTTCTATTTTTCCTTTCAACTACACCATTTTGTTTTGGTGTACCAGGTGCTGAAAATTCTTGCTTCACTCCATTGTTCTTGCAGAATTCTTCCATTGTTGCATTCCTGAACTCAGTTCCATTATCACTTCTGATGATTCTGACTTTGTTACTTGATCCTTTGTCCAGAAGCTTCACATGCTCCATCAGAGTTAATGTAGTTTCATCCTTCTTTGCTAGAAAATACACCCAAGTGAATCTAGTGTATTCATCAACAATGACTAAAGCATATTTCTTCCTTGCTATAGACATAACATTTACTGGACCAAAGAGATCAACATGCAGAAGATGATAAGGATCAGTGATTGAAAATTCTGTCTTGCTCTTGAAAGATGACTTCCTTTGCTTGGCCTTTTGACATGAATCACATAGGCCATCAACATTTAACAGAGCCTTTGGGAGTCCTATACAAGATCCTTTCTGATCAATTCATTGATGTTGTTCAAGTTCAAATGTGAGAGTTTCTTGTGCCACTTCCAACTCTCTTCACTAGACATTCTTGTAGACAGGCAAACAGCTTTTCCAACAGAGTCTATTAAGAGCTTGATTTCATAAATGTTGTTTTGCCTATGACCAACTAGAACAACCTTTCCTGTAGATTTGCTGATAACTTCACAATATTCAGGTTGAAAATCTACATGATATCCCTTGTCACAGATTTGACTCACAGATAGCAAGTCATGCTTGAGTCCTGGGACATGAGCTACATTGTTGATGATGACATTTCCAAGATTAATATTGCCATATCCCAATGTTCTTCCGACATTGCCATCACCATAGGAAACTTTTGGGCCAGCCTTCTCCTCATAGTCTGATAGCAGGGCTTTATTTCCAGTCATGTGTCCTGAGCATCCACTGTCCACGACTAGGATTGCCTCCCTGTTGCCCTGCAATCACAAGCAATTACTGAGAGTTAGATTTAAGGATCCAGACTTGCTTGGATCCTTTGACATTCTTAACTTTGTTAGCTTTAGCAGCGGAATTAACATTATCAGAGTTTGAGCTAACAGTATCAGAGTTTACACTTTCAGTATTAACTTTAACCCATTTCAGATTGGGTTTCAGTTCATAGTAATTATGATAGATAGCATGATACTCTCTGCAAGTATAAATGGAATGCCAAGTGCTTCCACAGTGTGTGCATAAAGTCTGTGGCTTAGTTCTAGCAAAATCCTTCTTTACCTCAGACTTGGAAGGTAAAGAATTTATATTTTTGTTTTTCTTGCAGAAATTTGCAAGATGCTTAGTACTACCACAGTTATGACATGTCTTTCTTGGAGCATAACTAGCAAGCATTGGTTTATTTCCTGAAGTGATGCCTACTTTTCCATTTCTGTTCCTATTTGACACTCCCTGTTTCTTAACAGATTTTAACTCCTTCAGTTTATGTTTGAGTTGTTTATCTGTCATTGAACCAATATTAACCTGTTTAACACTAGTTTTTACTGGTTCACTTTTAACAGCTTCTTTTTCATTATCAGACAAAAATTTACTGGCTCCATGTACAAAATGAGGTCTGATTTTAACTTGACTTTGAAATCTTAGTTCATCTCCCTCATTATAACCTAGACCAATAGTGTCTGTTTGAAAAACCTGTTGAGTGTCCTTTCCAGAATTAGTCCAAGTCCTAATTTTCTTATTTGCTTCCTCCAACTCAGATTCTAGTTGTTTATATTTCTGAAGCAAATCCTGTTCTATAGAAACAGCATCATCTCTCTCTTTCTGAACTTGTTGCATATCTTTTAGCTTTTCTTCAAAAAATTTATTTCTCTCTTTGAGTTCAGAATTCTCAGATTTAATCCTCTCATTCTCTAAAGTCTGATCCCTATAACTTATATGCAATGACTTAAGATAAATTCTTAATTGGGAAATGTCATCAATATTATAAGCATATGTAGTTAGAGGTACCTGATTTTCAGAAGTTTCGGATTCAGTAGTAGCCATGAGAGCATAGTTTATTTCTTCATCAGAATCTGAAGTGTCTGCCCAATCTCTGTCTTTTGTGATGAGTACTTTTCCAGTTTTACCCTTCTTGCACTCAGGAGCATAATGACCCATCTCCTTGCACTTGTAGCATTGAATTTCAGACTTATCCTTCTTCCCAGACTTGGTCTCTTTTCTTTCAGATTTCCTGAAACTTTTTCTGTCTTCATTTGAATCTCTAGAAAACCTTTTCCCTTTCTTGAAATTCTTGAAACCCATTTTCTTGAAGGTCTTCACCATTAACACAGCCATTTTTCTCATTTCTTCTTCATCATCCTCAGAGTCAGATGATTCAGAAGAGTTTGAATCACAATCAGAGTTTGATGATTCACTTTCTGAGTGTATGACCAAAGCTTTTCCCTTCATTTTCCTTCTTGATGCCTCTTTCTTCTGAGGCTTCTCTTCAACCTTAAGAGCAACAGACTTAGCCTTTTTGTTGAATCTCCTGTTTCTCTGTTCCATTTCCAATTCATGAGTTTTGAGCAACCCATAAATTTCATCAATTTGGGTCTCATCAAGATCATAATTGTCTCTAATAGTGGTAGTTTTCACATCCCACTTTTCAGGTAGAGACAGAAGAAACTTTAGATTTGAATCTTCTAAATTATATTCTTTGTCAACCAATGACAAATCATTCAACAGTTTACAGAATCTGTCAAATGTTTGTGTCATGGTCTCTTCAGGTTTAGCCTCAAAATGTTCATACTCCTGAGTGAGTATGTTTCTCCTATTCTTCTTGATAGCAGGAGTCCCCTGACATTTAACCTCAAGAGCATCCCAAATTTCTTTTGCAGTAGTCAAGCCAATAACCTTGTTAGACATAACATTATCCAAAGCACTGTGAAGTAAATGCCTCACCTTTGCATCCTTAGCAATGGATGAAAGATCTTCAGGAGTCATATCCTTCTTCTCCTTAGGAATCATTTTGGCCTCTTGACCAGCAACAGCAGGAGCCAACTTTGTAGGCAGGTGTGGCCCTTCATTAATCCTGTCAAGATATTCTACATCTATAGCTTCCAGAAACATGGTCATCTTTACCCTCCAGATGGGATATTCTGATGGCCTGAGAATAGGAACCCTAATAGCCTCATATCGACTAACAGTGGGTTTAGCATTTTCATACTTTGATGGAGGTGGAACTTCAGACATGATGATTTCTGTGTGTGTGTGGATCTTAAACTGTAATGATTAACAGATATGGCTCTGATACCACTTGTGTTAGTCACAGAGGCATGCCTGAATACATCTAATAACAAGCCCAAGTGGTTCGTAATGCTATGCATTACCTACATGACCTCTTAACTGAGGGAACCTCTAGTTGTAGAGTTTCTACTTGTTTGTACTATGTAATAGGCATCAAATTCTATCTGTGTAACTGTACCTACTAAGTCAAGAATAAAGCTTGAAAGAAGTTCTAAGGTTCATGCCTCAAGCAAGGAAATGAAGACTGTCAAATAATCACAGTTGGGATTTGAAGAATTGAAGAAATGAAGAAATTGCCTAAGTACTAATTCGAGAAGTACATTTGTTTATTCGAGAAGTCTAGCATTCGAGAAGTCTGGAGTTCGATATCTCAGAAGACACTATTCGATATCTCTCGATATCTCAGGGATTCGATATGTCTATTACACGGTTCGAGAACTCAAGGAGTCAACAGTTCGAGTTCTCAAAGGGTCAACAAGTCAATGCTACATTCGATATCTCAAAGACTCAATATGCTATTCGATATCTCAGGGATTCGATATGTCAAAATGCTCTATTCGATATCTCAAGGAGTCCCAGAGAAAAGAGCTATTCGAGAAGTGATTCGATATGTCAAGATAACACTATTCGAGAACTCAGAGTTATCGATCAAGTCAACTCCAGTTCTCGAATCACTCACTTAGTCACTTCTCGAATACATTCTTGAGGACAAAATACTGAAGAATTGTACAAGTCAGAAACCTGCAACAAGCCAGGATACTTTATTTGACTCTGTCCTATAAAGCATGCTGGAAAGCCTACAAAGAAGCTTGGAGAGATAAGACAAGGGACAAGGAGCTGAAGAAGTGGATCTAAACAGGCTTTTCAAAGTCAAATCTGTAGCCGTTTGGACTCTTACTAAAATGAGATAGACAGACTGGAAAGTGTTTTTGTTTTTACCTACCTCATTTGTAGTAAGTGGGTGTATCCATGTCTATAAGGATACAGCCTCACTTCCTTAGCTGTTAAGGTGTTGAAGTTTTCTCAAATACCCAGAAAATATCTCTCTGAGAAAAACGAAGCTGAGAATACTATCATTTGTATTCACAGATTGTAGCAAAATCTTTATCTAATAAGATATTAGATTAAAGTGATATTGTGTTGTGTTTATCTTTAATTATCCGCATCTTCATATCTCACACACTCATCACTTATCTTGCTGCAAAGATTCAAGAACGAAGAAAAGTTCAAGAATCCATTCACCCCCCCTCTGTATTCTTTTACTGTATTCAATACTCAACAAGTGGTATCAGAGCAGGCTGTTTAATCTAAACAGAAAACGATCATGAGTTCGAATACACCAAAGACTACAGGTACGGTAAAGGTCCCTAAGTTCGACAAAGAGAATTACAACCTCTGGAAAATAAAAATGCTGTTGTTCATCAAAGCTGCCAATCCTCTCTACCCTGACATTCTCAAGAATGGTCCATTCATACCACAACAAGAAGTTGCTGAATCCACAGTGGGCGCAGTAGTCATTCCTAGATCATACGTTCCAAAAGAGCCATCCAAATGGACGGACTCAGAGAAGGAAAAGATTGCCCTAGACAGCCACCTCATGTTGTTAATCATAGACTCCATGGATATGTCGATGTTTGCCAACATAGCATCATGCAAATCAGCCAAGGACATGTGGAATCACATCGAGGTGTTATGTGAAGGGACAGAGGAGGTAAGAGAAAATAAGAAACAGATACTGGTCACACAGTATGAGGCGTTCATGGCACAGTCCAAGGAAAGTATCACTGATATGTTTGAAAGATTTCACAAGCTGGTGACTGAGCTCCAAATGAATGGGAAGGTTTACAGTACTAAGGAATTAAATATGAAGTTTCTACTATCGTCACCAAACCATCTAGAGCAAAGGGTCATATCCCTAAGAGAAAGAGATTTGAACAAAGTCACGTATGATGTGCTCTATGGGGTTTTAAAGACACACGAGCTTGAGTTGCTTCAAAAGAGGGCTATCCAAGCTAACCAAGGCAGAATGATAAACACATCCTGTGCCTTGATTGTCAACAAATCTATTCAAGACCTGGAGGCATCTGCAAGTCAGCTGAGAATAGAAGAGATAGTAGATGATGAAGAAACTGAGGAAGTAGTGACTGAACCTGCTGATGACAAGGAAGAAGATGAGTTCTACACTCTTGAAGAGCTGGATGGCATGGAAAATACATCATATGCTTTTATGGCTAGAAAATTCCCAAACATCAGATTCAAGAGGAATCTGCCCTTCAAGCCTAGACCTCAAAATCATTCATTCAACAAGAGCAAGGCACCTATGAAAACAAACAAGAACAGATTCAAAACCAGCTATGTGGATAGGTCATCTGTAAGATGTTATAGATGCAATGACCTAGGGCATTTTGCCAGTGAATGCAAGAAGCCTAAAAAGAAGGATAAGGAGTTTCTTGAGCTTGAAGCTAAGTATGAGGCCCTTCGAAAGAAGCAGACACCAGGTAAGGCTTACATAGCTGAAGGGAAGTGTTGGGATGATTCTGACAGTGATGGGGAAGAACAAGAATTCTGCAACTATGCCTTGATGGCCAATTCCAAGGAAGAACCATCTGCATCAGACTCACAGGTACCATCTCTCACTACCATAGACATGTCTGTTTCTGAATATAAATCTTTGGTTGAACAACTATCCGTTGAGATGTTTAACATTCATACTAGTATGACTGCTGCTAATGAAGAGATTGCTAAACTGTCTACTAGGAATGAACTGTTAAATAAGAGAAATGAGGAACTAGAGCTAACTACTGTGCAAATAGAAAATCTTAAACAAGAGATTGAGTATCTAAAGAATAAAGTTCTATGTGCTAGTCAAGTTGAGAAAGCTCTTAGGGATGAATTAGCTGAAAATGAATTTAAGTTGAAGACATTTAAGAATTCCTCTAGTCTATTGCAGTCTTATCATGAGAAAAATCTAGCTAGACCTAAGGCTGCCATTGGACTTGATTATGACACTCTTAAACAGAGGAAAGGCTATGCAGTCATTGAAGATGACCTTGTTGTTCAAGAGGAGGTGCCTCAGGTTTTGAAAAAGACTGAGAATCCAATATTTAAATCACCAACACTTGAGATTGATGAGGATGCCTTACTCATCAAGCAAATGTTGGAGGATGAAGATGAGGCACAATCAATGAACAACAAGCATCCTCTGAGAGTAAGAATGTCAAAACCAAAGCCAAGGAGCCAGTAGAAGGTAGACCTAGACTTGAGAAATCTGTAAATTTTGTTTCAGCTGGAAATTATGAGACTAAGAAGAAAGTGACTAATAAGAGACCAAACAGGAATGGCAAACTAGGGATTAACAAAGATAACAACTATGCTTATGTGCCAAATGCCCCTAGGAAAGTTTGTCAAAACTGTTTTAGCTCTAATCATTTGACTCATGCTTGCAAAAAACCATCTGGTAGTGTTGCTAAACCATTCTATGATTGCTCTGTGCCTTTAAGACATAGAGACTCTCCTTTCTGTGATAAACTTGATTGTATGCCATGTAACATGAATGTGATGACTAGTTGTTTTAATTTGAGAAGACAATTCATGGAGGGCTGTATCAATCATAATGTTCACACACACTACACAAGGACAAAGTCTTCAAGTCCTCCTAAAGTTAGGAAGGTACCTCTGTCACCTAAGTCTAAGAACCCTGATTCTAAGACTCCCAACAGTGACAAGAAGACCAACATCAAGAAAACTGATAAGCATGCTGATTTTGATAAAACTGTCACTAAGTCACATGGACCCAAACTCGTTTGGGTACCAAAGGAGAAGTAATACTTTTGTGTTTGCAGGGCAAAGAAAGTAAAAAGAAGGTCATGTGGATTTTGGACAGTGGATGCTCAAATCATATGACTGGTGATATGGCCCTGCTATCACAGTATGAGGAAAAGGCTGGCCCAATGGTTGCTTTTGGAGATGACAGCATTGGCAACACACTGGGATATGGCAAGTTGGAAATTGGAAATGTCATCATTGAGAATGTAGCACTGGTCAAGGGGCTCAAGCATAATCTACTGAGTGTTGGTCAATTCACTGACAGAGGCTTCAAAGTGAACTTTGACAAAGATGAATGTTTGATCACCCACAAGAAGACTGGTGATTTTGCTCTGTCTGGAGTAAGGAAGGGAAGCCTGTTTGTAGCCAATATGGACTCTGCAAGCAAGGACACAATTTGTTGCTTCTACTCAAAAGCATCAAATGAAGACAGTTGGCTGTGGCACAAGAAGCTATCACACCTGAACTTCAAAGCCATTAATTCCCTAGTCAAAAGGGAGTTAGTGAGAGGCATGCCCACACTTGAATTCTGTCAAGAAGGAGTGTGTGAGGCGTGTCAAAAGGGAAAAATGAAAAGATCAAGCCACAAGTCAAAAACAGTGACATCTATAACCAAGCCCCTGCAACTGATTCATATGGATTTGTTTGGGCCTGTCAATATTATGTCACTAGGAAGGAAGAAGTATGCTCTAGTGATGGTTGATGATTTTACAAGGTATACATGGGTAGAATTTCTGGCATCAAAGGATGAGGCTTCACAAGTAATCATTGAGCACATAAAGAAAGTTGACAAAGAAGCAAAGGCCATAAATGCAAGTGTGATTGCATTAAGAAGTGATAATGGGACAGAATTCAGAAATGCCATGCTTGGAGCATTCTGCAAAGAAAATGGTATTTCTCAACAATTCACAGCTCCAAGGACCCCACAACAAAATGGAGTTGTTGAGAGAAAGAATAGGACTCTGATAGAGGCTGCTAGAACAATGCTACTTGATGCAAAGATGCCTACATGTTTTTGGGCTGAGGCTGTGAGCACTGCATGCTACATCCAAAACAGAACCCTCATCAACAAAAACACTGGAAAGACACCTTACAACTTGATGACTGGAAAGAAGCCTACTCTAAAGTATGTTCATACTTTTGGAAGCAAGTGCTTTGTGCTAAAAGATAATTCAGAATATGTTGGAAAGTTTGATGCAAAGGCATTTGAAGGAATCTTTCTTGGCTATTCTATGGAAAGGATTGCATACAAAGTTTATGTCATTTGTCAAAAGAAAGTAATGGAGAGCACAGATGTAACATTTGATGACAGCAAACTACCTGGATTAGAAGAAGCCAATGATGAAGATAAAGATCCCTTGAAGTTTGACAATCTAGATGATTCTGATGAGGAGATTGAAAGTGAATCTGAACTCATAATCCAACAAACTCAAGTGAATGAAGAACCTGTGTCAACCAACAATGAAGAAACAAGCATCCAAGATACACCTGTGAGGAGTGACAACTTCACAGGGGGAGGAAATGTAGATGATCATGATCTAAATGATGAAGCAACATCAAGGATGAGAAATCAATCTGAACATACAAGGAAATGGGATAGATCACACACTGCAGATCAGATAATTGGAAATCCAAATGCAGGAGTAAGGACAAGGAGAGCAACTATAAATGAATGTCTCTATGGCTGCTTTCTATCCCAAGTTGAGCCTAAGAAACTTGATGATGCATTGTTGGATCCTGACTGGATAATTGCTATGCAAGAGGAGCTAAATCAATTTGAAAGGAGCAAAGTATGGGAACTAGTGCCTGCACCAAAGGATAGAACCGTTGTTGGAACTAAATGGGTTCTAAGGAATAAGATGGATGAAAATGGTGTAGTCATAAGAAACAAAGCAAGGTTGGTTGCAAAAGGATACTCTCAACAGGAAGGTATTGACTATGATGAGACCTTTGCCCCTGTTGCTAGACTAGAAGCCATCAGAATTTTCTTGGCATTTGCTGCACATTCTAATTTCAAGGTCTATCAAATGGATGTCAAGAGTGCATTCCTGAATGGGGAGTTGGAAGAAGAAGTATATGTGCAACAACCACCTGGCTTTGAGGATCCACAGTTTCCCCACTTTGTCTACAGATTACTTAAAGCATTGTATGGACTCAAGCAAGCTCCTAGGGCATGGTATGACACACTATCACAATTTCTACTGGAGAATCAATTCACTAGAGGCACACTGGACAAGACACTGTTCTACAAGAAACATGGTGATGATATTATCCTAGTTCAAATCTATGTGGATGATATCATATTTGGCTCTACAAATGAGAAGCTGTGTGAAAAATTCTCTAAGCTCATGCAAAGCAGATATGAGATGAGTATGATGGGAGAATTAACATTCTTTCTTGGACTGCAAGTTAGTCAAAGGAAGGATGGCATTTTTATAAGTCAAACCAAATACATTAAAGATTTACTGAAGAAATTTGATTTGGAAGAATGTTCACCTGCGAAGACACCCATGGCCACTGCCACCAAGTTAGATGATGACGCTAAGGGCAAAAAGGTAAATATCTCAATCTACAGAGGCATGGTTGGTTCTCTACTCTACCTCACTGCTAGTAGGCCAGATATCATGTTTGCTACATGCTTATGTGCAAGGTTTCAATCAAACCCAAAGGAATCACACATGATAGCAATAAAAAGGATCTTCAAATATCTGAAAGGCACACCAAACTTGGGGTTATGGTATCCTAAGGACACAGGGTTCAATCTGGTTGGTTATTCTGATGCTGATTATGCTGGATGCAGAGTGGATAGGAAAAGCACATCAGGTAGCTGCCAGTTTCTTGGACAAAGGTTTGTCTCTTGGTACAGCAAGAAACAACAATCTGTGTCAACTTCCACAGCTGAAGCTGTATACATAGCTGCTGGAAGTTGTTGTGCTCAAGTGCTTTGGATTAGAAACCAACTTAGAGATTATGGACTTGTGTTGGAAAGAATTCCTATCATGTGTGACAACACAAGTGCAATCTCTATAGTTGCCAATCCTGTCAATCATTCTAGGACAAAGCACATTGACATCAGATATCATTTCATTAGAGAACATGCAACTAATGGAACCATTGAGTTGCATTATGTCTCTACAGATAAACAACTAGCTGACATATTCACTAAGCCATTAGATGAAGCCACCTTCACTAGGCTGGTCAGTGAGATTGGAATGCTGAATTCTTCGAATTCTGGCTAAGTGAATATATCAACTAGATTGTTGCAGCAGTAAATACTTACTTTATCAAATGCCTAATATTTCTGAAGTAAGTATTGGCTGGAGTATGATGTATAAATATTCCAATGCTGCACATGTTGAAAATCATACATATGTAGCTTGAAATTTCTGTAAAAATTTTGAGTAAACCACTATTTAATTTGGTAGAATATTCGTCAATGAATATTTCTAGTAAATTTTAAAGGATAGTGGAAATTGAATTTTATGAGTGAAAAGTACAGTTCGATAAGTTAGACTTCTCGAATGGTTCATTGTTATGTCTTGGCTCGAGTTCTCGAATAGGCCTATCTAGAACCCTCTTGAGTTCTCGAATAGTGTCTTTTAGAGAAATCGAATAGCACACTTTGAGTTCTCGAATAGAGTATTTTAGTTCTCTAATGATAGAGTTCTCGAATGCTGCATTTGAGTTATCGAATCATTTGAAAAGGCTGATTTTTCGCTGACACTTAATCGCTTTTTGGATTTATATTCAAACCTTCATTTCACTCATAAAAATATATTTTACTTAACTTTGAATTATTTTCTGAGTTAAATCACTGCCAGCTGTGAGTTAAAAACTGCCTGAGATATCGAATAAGCCTTTCTTGACTTCTCGAATAGTTGTTTCATACTTCTCGAATGACTTGTCGCTACAGAACACTTATCTATCGACAACTCAAGACATTCATATATATATATACAACTTCACAACTATTCAATTCATTTCGTTCGATTTCTCAAGCATCTCAACTCCTGAAACCTCTGAAAAACCCTAACTGCGAATTTCTTCTTCAATCCTAATTCTCTTTTCTTCTCTACCCAAATGGCAAACACTCAACTCACCATACCATCCCAAACTAATTTCATCGCAATCTCCAGTGATGTGGAAGCACCGAATGCCAATTTCAAGTGCTTTGTTCGGTGGTTGTCTGAATCATACATCAAGAGTGCGCTCTCAGCCAACCCAACTCTGTACATAGATCTATTGGAACAATTCTGGAGGACTGCTACTGTGGAGGTCATCGCTCTTGAGAATGCTATCACCTCTTATATTGTTCACTGCAAGATTCAAGGAGAGGATATCACTATCACCACTGCAGACATGAATCAAGCCTTGGATATGCAGCAAGAGACGTATGATGCTCTGGCCTCCAATGATGAGTTGGAAGAATTCTTTGACTTCATCAACTACTCTGATACTATCAAGCTGGGAAAGTTGAATAGGAAGTTCTTGAGGAAAGAATGGAGCTTTGTATTTGCTACACTCCTTCAAGTATTCACTGCACGGAAATCAAGCTTTGATCAGATTAGTACACCCGTGCAGCAGCTTGCCTATGCCTTGGCTCATGGGAGAAAGATAGATGTTGGACTTCTCATTCTACAGGAACTCTATGGGAGACTTGGTCAGACCACAGCCAAGAGAGGTAATGAAATTTTCTTTCCTCGCTTTATTCAATCAGTGCTTAACTTTAAAAATGCTTCATTGATTGAATTGCCTGGAGTAGATAAGAGTAAAATAGGCTATCCTAAGTCCATGACCAAACTCATTTTTGGTAATTTGGAGACTAGGAATGATGTGGATGTAAGACTTAACATAACTCCCCACATGGAGGGTTTGTTTAGGTCTTACCCCCACAACATGCCAATATTTGATTCAAAATCACAGTTAGCACAGCCTAAGCAAGGAGAACAAAGTGCTAACCCAAGGCCTGCTAACCAACCCCCTCAGCCAAACACTCTATCCAGCAAAGAGCCAACTGCATCATCCTCTCAAAAGGGTGATGTTAGTAAAAAGAAGAGAAAACAGGCTGCTTCTGAACCTTTAGAAATCTTAACTGAAGCAGCCTTGGCTGTAGAACTAGGGTTAGAAAGTGAGACACCTGAGTCACCTATCATAAGCCTAAAGAAGAAGAAGAAGTCTAAAACCACCTCTTCAGTCACTCAAATGGCTGAAGTTGTAAAATCAGGGGCACACAGCTCACTAGATGTATCCTCTCAACAGGATGCATCTATAGAATCAAGCATCCTCCCCAATGCACCTATCTGTAAAGAGTCAGCACAAGGGAGTGATAAGGCTGGCACAACACTGAGTGGAGAGCACATCATAACTGAAACTCCCTCTATTTCTCAGGGGGAGTTGCCAAAATCTTGTCTACAACACACTTCTCTTTCAGAATCTACCACTCATATTTCTTTGAAGCCTGCAACTCAAGCAATTGAGGAGCAAGGCATTGATCATCAAGAATTCTTTTCCTTTGATGAGCCAATGAATTCAAGTGACTTGGTGCATGACACCTTGCTCACCACCCAGGTACCACATTTGGATGGTCAGGGAATGCATGCTGGGGCATATCCTAATGACACCATCACAAACACAGAGGATTCACTAGTTCTTACTAGAGACTCTGTGCCTGTGTCAACTACTGTTGTAACTCATCCCACTTCTGTGGAGACAGCAGTAGTAGAGTCTGTTCATCCGGTTGCAGAAGTTGCATCTGTAACTGAGGAGCCTAGCAAGCCTAGCTCTAGCTCTAACTTTATGTCTCAATGGCTGAAGCCTGTGCAACATGACAGTGCTTCAGGATCAGGGTCTGTTCCACCACAATTGACGGTTGAAGCACTTCAAAGCTTAGTTGTGGATCAGATCCCTGAGTTCACAAAAATTGCTCAGCACCTTCTCACTGCAAACATGCCCAATCCAGACTATGAAGCTATTCTCCTATGTCACAAAGAGGATGTAGAGCTACAGAAGGAGAAGATCATAGATGAAACTGAGAGAGATGGGAATATCGATGCTTGGCTGCAAGGAACCAATTCAATCCCTCTCTCAGAAGGTCTCCAGTACCTCAGAGAAGAGTACATCACTTCACTAGGGTCCAATGCCAAATCTCTCAACCCTACTGATGTGTTTGAAGCAGTGAATGATAGCTATAAAGGCATTCTCAAGGCTGCACACTATCTTGGTAAAGGCTTAAAGACAGAAATTAATGAAGTGTGTTCAGCTACAACCAAGGAGGTGCATGAGATCAAGAGGACTTTTGATGCTAAATTCCCTCAATTGGAGACTGTTCTCAAGGACATTCGAACCTGCAATGCTACTTGCACCAGGATGGACAATGGTTTGGCTATTCTCAAGGATGCTGTCACAGGTCTGGGGCACAAATTTCAATCCTTATCAGATCAGACAACTGATGCCAATGCCATGCTCAGGACCCTCTTTGCAAATCAATATGGAGACAAGCTGGTCACTGAGGTTCCTGTGCATGAGATGTCAAGGTTCGAAGTGCAGAGACTGAAGGATCAATCCCTATCTGGTTTTAAGGCCAATGAACTCTTCATTAAAGTGGATACTCTTGAAAAGGAGGTAGTCTCTCTCCACAAGTCCAATGCTCATCTTACAGACACTGTGACAACTCTGACTGAGCAGTTGAACACTCAAGCCACCACCACAGCTGATGTTCTTCTGCATCAACAATCCATGTTGTCTGCAATGATGAAGCACATGGGTCTCCCTCTACCTGATGAATCTTCAACTCCAAAGGTGCCTCCTACAGCCCCTGTGTCTGTCAACAAGCCTAAGGGGGAGAAGAGGATATCAAAGAACTCAAATCCAAAGGGGGAGAGACCACTAGAAAAGGGCATCAAGATCACTGAGGGTGGCCATCAAAGAACTTTGAAATCTACTACTCATGTGCCTGGAAAAGGAAAGGACAAAGTTGATGAGCCTCCCAAGCCTCCCACTTCTCTGCCAGTTGTCACTCTACCAACTGTGCACATCACTACTCCTGATGGTCAAAGGCAGTCTATCACAACCACAGTGGTTGCAGGGAGTATGCCATCTGACAAGCCTCAAATCTCAATATCTAAGAGTGCCAAGCCAGTAGAAGTGAAGGTGGTCACTGAGGCCAAGCTACAAGAAATTGCAAACTCAAATGTCTATCATGATGATGCATTCTTGGAGTTTCTGAAAGTCTCTAGAGAACAGGCTGGTGATGCTCTGCTATATCATGAGAGTTTGAAGAGTCAGATTGACTGTCTCACTGTAGTACCAAGGAGGCTTAATGATCTATGGCTCAAGGAGATATTGATGGTAGGAAAGAACAAGATATGGCACTTAACCATCAATACTCTACAGAGTCTAAAGCACTCAGAAGTGAATGTGCTCCTTGGACTAATTGAGAAGGGAAATGAGAACAACAAGAGTCTTCATGATGACTTGAGGAATGGTCAACCTTCAAGGCTACCTGAAGTTTTCACAGATCCTAGAACTATTATCTACCAGGCTGGAACAAGAATTGAAGATATCAAGCAGCTGGTCATTCCTAAGCATCTAACTCCTCAAAATAAAAATCTCATCATAGCCATCATTGAGAAACTGATCAAGAAGAAGGGATCAAGAACAGCAGAAGAATTAGAAGCTATATCTTATCTCAGGTCATATATTGTAACTGGCATTGTATCTGAGACTGCTAAGTTCAACCCAAGCAAAGATCAAGACAAGGATGAAGATAAAAGTGACGGAAGGAGAAGTCATCACAGGAGTAATAAGGGTGATGAAGACAAGAAGAAGAAGAAGAAGAAGGATGATGAGAAGAGGAAGAATGATGATGATCAAGGTAAAGGCTCTGAGAGGAAAAGTGGAAGACAGCAAGCCTCAGGCATTGCTGACAGTAACCTCACCACAACGCAAGACTCTAAGTCTAGGGTGAATGCTGCCAGTAGTGACCTTTCAAAATTTGCATCTATGGCTTCTGCAACTATCTTGCCACCTCAAGAAGAGAAGAAGATTCAAGTCAAGAAACCATCTGTATGTTTCAAAAAGCAAACTGCTAATGGAATACTACAATGGTCTACAAACAAAGGTCACATACTGCTGCCAAGTAATCATGTAAAAAGAATCAAGTTCAAGCAAGCTGCAAGGAAATCAAAGCCAACCATATCAAAAACCCTGACAATCTATCCAGGCCTAAAACTCCAACCACTAGATGAAGATTATGATGTAGACCAACTGCAATTTTTGCAAGCTCAAAGAATCTATCATGTTGCCATTGTTGATAATTGCCTTGAGATTAAATATTCTGATGGAAGGGAGGAGAAATTCAAACAAGGAGGATGTCAACACTGGGGCAAGCTATATGACATAGAGAGAATCATTGCACTGTTGAGCTCAGAAGATAAAGTGGAGAGAGTATGGAAGCTGGAGCTAATTGATTTTGTGAAAATGAAGAGAGATCATGAGGAAAAAGTCAGAAAAGGGTGTTTTGAGAAATGGCTGGCAAGAGAGAGAGAAATTGAGAGACTGGAAAGTGAAGCAGAAAAGCTGAGGAAAAAGGGTTTGTGTAGAGTTCAGTTCAACCCCTACATGGTAAAGTATAGGAGGAGAAATGGAAATCAAGTCAACATCAGAATGAATCTACTCAACCACTATCCTGCAAATATTCTGGAACCAGTACTTGAAGATTTCAAAGACTCAATTTTGCTTGAAGAATTGGATGCTATGGCAGAAATAATAAAAGCTATGGATGAGAATACAAGGAAGGAGAAAGAAAGAAGAGAGAAAGAATATGATGAATTTCAAGCCAAAGCTATGGAAAGGGAATCAAAAGACAATGGCTAGTTCTTCATCATAGGCTGTAAGATTACTCACTCTGTAGTTCTATCCAAATTGCTAATGGAAATTCATACCTGTACTGTCAAGTTTTATCTTTATGTATGTTAGGCTTGTTATCAGACATGAAATTGTGACTAAGGGTCTTACTCACAATTTGGGGGAGATTGTTAGTCACAGAGGCATGCCTGAATACATCTAATAACAAGCCCAAGTGGTTCGTAATGCTATGCATTACCTACATGACCTCTTAACTGAGGGAACCTCTAGTTGTAGAGTTTCTACTTGTTTGTACTATGTAATAGGCATCAAATTCTATCTGTGTAACTGTACCTACTAAGTCAAGAATAAAGCTTGAAAGAAGTTCTAAGGTTCATGCCTCAAGCAAGGAAATGAAGACTGTCAAATAATCACAGTTGGGATTTGAAGAATTGAAGAAATGAAGAAATTGCCTAAGTACTAATTCGAGAAGTACATTTGTTTATTCGAGAAGTCTAGCATTCGAGAAGTCTGGAGTTCGATATCTCAGAAGACACTATTCGATATCTCTCGATATCTCATTCGATATCTCAGGGATTCGATATGTCTATTACACGGTTCGAGAACTCAAGGAGTCAACAGTTCGAGTTCTCAAAGGGTCAACAAGTCAATGCTACATTCGATATCTCAAAGACTCAATATGCTATTCGATATCTCAGGGATTCGATATGTCAAAATGCTCTATTCGATATCTCAAGGAGTCCCAGAGAAAAGAGCTATTCGAGAAGTGATTCGATATGTCAAGATAACACTATTCGAGAACTCAGAGTTATCGATCAAGTCAACTCCAGTTCTCGAATCACTCACTTAGTCACTTCTCGAATACATTCTTGAGGACAAAATACTGAAGAATTGTACAAGTCAGAAACCTGCAACAAGCCAGGATACTTTATTTGACTCTGTCCTATAAAGCATGCTGGAAAGCCTACAAAGAAGCTTGGAGAGATAAGACAAGGGACAAGGAGCTGAAGAAGTGGATCTAAACAGGCTTTTCAAAGTCAAATCTGTAGCCGTTTGGACTCTTACTAAAATGAGATAGACAGACTGGAAAGTGTTTTTGTTTTTACCTACCTCATTTGTAGTAAGTGGGTGTATCCATGTCTATAAGGATACAGCCTCACTTCCTTAGCTGTTAAGGTGTTGAAGTTTTCTCAAATACCCAGAAAATATCTCTCTGAGAAAAACGAAGCTGAGAATACTATCATTTGTATTCACAGATTGTAGCAAAATCTTTATCTAATAAGATATTAGATTAAAGTGATATTGTGTTGTGTTTGTCTTTAATTATCCGCATCTTCATATCTCACACACTCATCACTTATCTTGCTGCAAAGATTCAAGAACGAAGAAAAGTTCAAGAATCCATTCACCCCCCCCCCTCTGTATTCTTTTACTGTATTCAATACTCAACAACTTGTTAGGCCGAATACACACTAATAATCAATATTAGATGAGAGAATGACAATCAAGATGATTATGCACTTTAAATCTTCTGGTATTAAAAACCTCTTCGTGATGTAAACTATCACAAAGAGCTGCTAGGTTACAATAAAGATAGTTCGATGCACGATTCCCTTCTAGGGTTAACCTAACTGTATTTATAAAACATACAGCTTCGATACAATCTCTAATTGATATTCCTAATAATCAGCTATACAATGATATCAATTACAGATTGTCACACGTCTCCTAAGTCAACTCGATCTCTTTGATAGCTATCCAGTCTCCAAAGATCTCGCTTCCATATCAATCTTCACTTGATCTCTAATATCTTTTGTTGACTTCGTACGCGCTGCTTCTAGACAGACTTTACTAAACTCTGTCCAGCTTCCGTCAGTCAGACTTTACTAAACTCTGACTTCCTTCCAGTTAAACTCTGATATTTCACTGTTACACTTAAACACTGAAACATTACATCAATTATATCTAACAAGAATATTACTGACAATATTTAAAAAAGAATAATACTGGCAATAAAACTGAAATTCTACTTTCCACATGATATATGAATAAAATACATCCTTATCAATAATTTGAAGGAGAGGAAACTAGCAATAAGGATCTGAAGGGAATACTTATATTGAATAGAAACATATTTATCTCGCTTGAACGATAAGCGAGGGTTAGTACACTTGCCTCGATTCCAATGCGCCGATTCGCTACTTACTATTCTTCGGTCTGTACTCGATCACGCATTCATTTCCTTCAATTGTCTCGTCAACACGCTCGCTGGGTCCATATCGAATCCCTAATTATACTCGAAATAATAGTAAAGTACTATTTAGTACATAAACAACCCAATTGATAACTAATTACTTATAACTCGCAAAGCAATACATACATAAATATATATATCCACACCTCATTAATCATCACATATGTACTTAAACACTCATACACATACATGCCTTTAAATCCTTAAATCAAATAATTTAAATAACTTTAAATACAGGGGATTTTCAGAAAATTTCGGCATGAAGTATTCGTTTATCGGACTATGGGCACAACCCCTCAAATACAATTCAACCCTGTTTTTGCAAAAATAAAGCTGCCTCAACTTGCAGCAACACAAAAGTAAACAAGTAAGAAAAGTACCCGCCCAGACATGCGGCACCTAGCACATAAGGAAAAGTATCCGCCCAGACATGCGGCACCTCAACATTTAAGGAAAGTAAACTAAGTTTATCCACATTTAAGCCAACACCACGTAGTTGACAAATATGACTTCGAACAATTACTACGACTCGACTTATACCATTTAGCGCATAGACATTTACAGTTTAGCCAACTCTTATAACTATACCTTATACGACAATAACAATTAGCATTTAACAAATAACAATTACAATCGAAAATTAACAATTGCCAATTAGCAATTAACATATAACAATTAGCCATTACAATCCTGAACATTTAATCGAACTCACAATTAATACCAACATCACCATTAGCAATTAACAATTAACATATCACCATTACTAACCCGCACATATAATTGGCCCACAACTAACCTCTACAATTATAATTACCAATATACTTTCCGAATTAAATTTTCGGAAATTAATAATTAAACTCACAATTTGAATCTAATTAAATTACAACAATAATCTCGCAATATCGCAATTCATCTCTAAATTAATTACAACAATTAAATACTCAAAATTAAATTCGAAAGGTATACCATTTCGGTTTCGATTCGACCAGCCAGAAAATCCATCTCGCCGGATAACTACTTCCCGGAATCTCTCTCAACAGCCTCTCTCTCTCTCTCTCTCTCTCTCTCTCTCTCTCTCTCTCTCTATATATATATATATATATATATATATATATACACCACCACCACCATCGGTGGTCCGCCACTCCATCCACGCAACAGCAGCCCACTGCTTCCCCTCTCTCCCCCGCGCATCTGACACCGCCGGGAGGACCGCCAGCCGCCGACCAGACCCACATACACACACAAACGCGCGAGTATACACACACCACACATACCAGCCTCTTCTCTCCTTAATCTCTTTCAATTTCTCTCCCAATCTCTCTTAATTTCTCTCCCAATCTCTCTTTTTTTGTTTTTCCCCGCTGTTATCCACCTCCCAGATTTGTTCCCTCTGCGGCTGCGTTGTGTATACGCGTATGTATAAGTTTGAGTGATGTGTTGTGTTATAAACCCAATGGGCCATGGGCCCAATACTAATTAAACAGCTTTTACAAATCAAAATTAAATAGAAAATTCAGAAAATTAAACTTTTCACCTTTAAAATAAAGAATATAAAATTAAGAGCACACACATATTTTTAAAATATTTTTAGGATCAAAAATGAATTAAATATGAATTTTCAAAGTTTTGATCCTTTAAATACAATAAAACTCTTAAAATCATTTTAAAATACTCAACCACCAAAATTAATCCACCCAACAATTTTAAAAACTCATAAATATATAAAGATAATTTTACAAAAGATTTCGTGATTTTTAAGCCCTCCGATAATTAAATAAAGATTTTTTTTTGAAGATCAATAATACTTGATTTAAATATTCTTAAATCAATAAAAATACCAATAAAATACTGGGGCACACATTGGCACACATAACTCAATATATACTCATATAAACTCAATACTAAATATCGTTGAATTCCACAACGATATTCTCAAATCCAATTCCATCCTTTAAATACTAATTAACATAATAAAATAATAATAAAATAATAATAATAAATCCTAAAATAATCTGGTATCTTACATTGGGTACCATCAAATTGAATTAATTTGTCATCCCTATTTATGGGTAAAAGAAAACTAATATTTAGTAGAGAGTAGGGAGCCTAAGATACATATCAAGTAAGTTCCCTGAAATACATAGATTTTATATGTAAATATGGATTGACATTTTTGTATAATCAAAATTTATTTAAAATTTTATTAATTAGCCTGCGGGCCCAATGAATTTTAAAGAGAATCTCAGGAAACTTTCCTGAGGTTAATCTCATGATCCTTTTTCTCTATTTAGTATACCATATTCTAATAAAAAAAAGAATAAAAAATTTAACATACAAATTCCCAAAATAAATATTCACATTTTAAGTTATCAATAAAAATTAGTTAATCGAAGGCAGTCACCATAAACTCTAACAGTCATATCTTACTTTAAGAACAAGAAATATTGAATATGTTTGGTTGATTAATAATGTTTATTTTTCTCTAGCAAATCAGTTCACTAATAAAAGAATATACCATTTATAAAAATGATATTGAACGAACGCATAGAAAACTAGATTAAATGAAAATTTTCTTTATTAATTCTACGTTCAATTAATGGATCTCGCACAATAGAGATCATTTCTCATATATAATGGGCATGATAAATAAGTGTTTAAGAATTTTTATTATGTATTCCAAAAATTGATCGGTACCCATACAATCTGTTTGAATAAATTAATATAATAAAAATTATAGAAATTCATAGTATTGCACATTTAAATATATCAAATTTTTAAAAGAATAAAACTTAAAATATGGGTAAAAAAACTTCTGAACTTCGTACAAAGATTCTCAAAAATGAGAGAAATGAAATGAAAAACAAAATTAATGAAAAGCAATAAAGAGGGTCTTAAACCGTTTCAGTGGGGATGTGAATGTTATGATAATTTTGTACTTAAATTAATTATCATTTTTTTCTAAATATTGATTAAAATAACAGGTTTATATTAATTATTTAAATAAATATTACCGTTTGGTGCATAACACGGGTAAAACGCTAGTATGTATGTATATGTATGTATATATATATATATATATTCAAAAAACGCATATAAATCTTGCGTTTCTAGAGTTGATGTTTGTTTTTTAAGGTGAAAACGCATTATTATGTCGCGTTTTTCTAAAGCGCAAATTTATGATGTGTTATTAAATAATAAAAAGGGCTATTTTTTTGGATTTTGATATTTATACTATTTTACTCCAAATTGTGATGGAAAGGATCACCACCTTTACACACACAGATATATACTTAGTAATTGATTAAATAACACTATGAAAGTAAATTCATTATATATTTATTTACACAATTTGGTACATGTCTAATAGAAATGTAAATGTAATAATATGTCTTGCGCACAAATAAAATTCAATAACATGTTAAGTAATTATGTATTTTAAAATTCTAAAATATTTGAATAAGATTTGAACATGATCTTATGTTTAAATAAAATAAATGGCGATGGACAAACTTGAATCTAAGATTTCTTTTATATTGATTTTTAATATCATATTAAGTAATCATTTATTTTAAATTTTTAAAATTTTCAGAAAAAAATTTAAAAAAATTATAATATAACATATATTATTCAATAATCTAAGATCTCATTTTATTGTTTGAATATGATCCTCTAAATAATTGCATAAGATATATTTAGTATATTTTGCATTCCGGCTTGTAATTTTTTTTTTAAAATTTAAATCTATACTATTATATAAAAGCCGAAATATTAAAAGTTTGGTTGGTCGGTACCTATTGATTTTACTTATTTACCTGTACTCAATTACAAATAAAATTCATCCTACTAACTAATCAATTTCTAAACATATTACCTTTTCTATTTTTCAATAACTAAATAATTTCCCTTTTTAGGTAAAATACAATATATTTTACAATTTATCTAACTAAAATTTATCCTTTTTTAAAAACACTACGAGCAATTTTGTATAATAAAATAACATAATTATATTATAATTACTATTAACTAATCAATTACATTTTTCAGCCAAAATACGTTACCTTTTCACTTTTCTCTAACTAAAATCTCTCTTTTTCTAAATATATCAGGACGGTTACCTTTTTCAGCCAAAATAAGTTACCTTTTTCTTTTATCTTACTAAAACCTTTCTTTTTCCAATTATATCACGGGCGTTTCTATTTAATGAAAATAAAATAATAATATTATAATACTAATAATTAACCGATTACCTATTCAAATAAAACGTATCATCTTTTCTATTTTTCCTAATTAAATTCTCTTTTTTTCTAGAAATATCACAGACAACATTAATTTCTCATTTTCTAAAAATTATGAGCAATTTTATTTAGTAAAATAACATAATTAAATTATAATTATTATAAACTAATCAATTACCCTTTTCACATAAATCATGTCATCTTTTTAATTTTCACGTTACCTTTCTATTTTCTCTAACTAAAATTTTTCTTTTTCCAATTATATCACGGATGGTTCTATTTAATACAATAAACTAATAATATTATAATATTAATAATTAACCGATTACCCTTTTATCTAAAATGTATCATCTTTTCTATATTTTCTAACTAAAATCCCTCTTTTAATAGAAATATCACGGACAATATTAATTTCTCCTTTTCTAAAAACATTACGAGCAAATATATTTAGTAAAATAACGTAATTAAATTATTATTACTATAAACTAATCAATTACCTTTTTCACCTAGAACATGTTACATTTTTAATGTTTTCTAACAAAAATCTCTTTTTTTCTTAATCATATCACACGCATTCTATTTAATAAAATAAAATAATAATTCTATAAATACTAATAATTAGTCGATTACATTTTTCAAGTAAAACCTATCATCTTTTCTATATTTTCTAACTAAAATCCCTCATTTTCTAGAAATGTCACGGATAACATTTATATAATTATTATCAAATCATCTCATATAAAAATTTAAGGCTCCCAAATTTATGTTTTAAAAAAAACTAAGTTAAATTAATAAAAAAATTCATATTATATTAAAAAAATCCGTGCATCGCACAGATTTTAAGCTAGTTTAATGAAAAAGCAAACTGATAAAAGGGTGTAACGTATGTGCTTAGGACATCTCCGAAGTCTACTAGTTTACAAATGAAAATACAATAAATAATTGAGCTCTTATTAAGTTATTATATTATTTACGGTTTCAACTCCAATAATATTTTATATATTTGTTCTTTATTTATATTTTATTTATATTTTAATTAAATTATGATAAAAGTTTATATTCAAATAGTGAAAAAATTGGAGAGAATGAATGTTTTATTAGTAAAAATAAGTTACTAGTTATCCAGAGACTCTTAAAAATGAGAACATAGAATGAGCTCTTACATTGTGTTCCAGAAACTTTTTATAGGATGAAAAGAAAAGAAAGTGAGAAATTTAATTTCTTCAACTTGTTCCTGAATGATTTTTTAGGAAAGAAAAGAATTGATTTCCAAAGATCTGGAAAGAAATTTCATGTATATTTGTCTCCAAAATTTTCTTCCCACTTTTGGAAAGATTTGGTGAGAAAAGAAGATTATCCATTTTCTATTCTTTTCTTTTCTTTCTTTGTTTCCAGTGTTAAGCATCTTCAAGAAATTCTCTAAACAAGCTTTTATATCAAAATATAAAAAGAATGATAAAAAAAAAGAAGTTCCAAAGGATTCCTAATGGTTCTTAAAAAACTTAATAACCTCATATCTCTCCTCTATTTTAAAAGTCACTACATATCTATTATATTTATTATATTTATAAAATATTAACTTACACATGTTTCAATTCAAATTTTTATCATTGTAAAATTTGAAATATGAATACTATATAATTTAGGAATCAAAATAAAGAGTATTGTTGGAATTGACATGCAAATTAATATCTTAACTTACCAGGAGTCATATTATTTATAATCTATGTCTATATATATTATAATACCAAGAGATCGTAAAGTGAAGCATTCAAGTTATTTTTCTTGAATTTTCTGTTTTTTTGATTTATTTATCAAATTTCTTTTCTTGCATTGAATAACAACTAAATGATATCTTAATTAATCATTCAATACACTTATTAAATGAATATTAAATTAACTTTATTTTATTTTTTATTTTTTGTCAAGAAACAAGATATGAAATTTACTATATTTTAAAATCTATATAAAAGATTAGTAAAGTGTAATGAGCATTATAATTATTATTCAATATAAAAATATTAATTATATATAATTAAGATTTTTTTTGGGTAAAATGATTATTAAATTGTTTATATTACATCATTCTTTATTCCGTATTCAAGATCATCACTATTTATTTTTGGGCAATTCTAGAATAGACGACAAACAATTTTTTTTATTAATGATTGTGGGAATCGTTATAAGTTATGGACGTATATAGATTTTTCGATTAACATCTAGAATTTGTATATAAATAATACTATTCTATACATTTTTACTTTTGCACATGAATCAATTATACTTGGGTTGCGACCTACCGGATTAAATTGAATAAACCTAACTATTTAATCGGCTGATTAAATCAATAAAAATTTATACACACGTCATTTCATTATGTTGTTCAAAATAAATTAATATTCTAATTAAATATATTTTTACACTATTAAAAAACGTTATATTTTTTTATATTCAATATTTATAATTTTTTATCGTAAAAATTAAGTTCGTATTTTAATTATTATTTTTTATGTTTATGATAATTTTAAGATTATTTAATTTTTAAATCTATAATGAGAATATTCTTCCCATTAATATTTCGTACAAATTTTTTCCATCAATTTTTTTAGGAAATCCTTAAAATAGCTATCAACTTTTTTTAAAAAAAAATAAAGTTTGATATATCTATTTTTTTTAGGAGCTCACTAAAAGATTCTTGAAAATGGTCTTAATTTTAAAAATTTCTTGAAATTCTAATTTTGATACTCTTATATTTTCTTGTCAGAGTTCATATAAATAATTTCTCGGAAATGCTCTTAATACGACAACACAATGTGCCGCCGGTCCGCTCCTGTCACGCTGCAAGTGCAAACCCAAACGTACTGACGTCCTCTTCCACAAGTGTGCTATTCAGAGCATCTCCAATGCAGTCCCATTTGTGGCATAGGGACTCGGGAATTGTCACTGAGCTGCTGACTGGCCAAATTTTTGCATTGGACGGAAGAAGTAAAAAGTGGGCAGTCCCTCCCTCCCGGGACCGTCCCACTTTATTATTTTAATAACGTGAAATGGCAGATAATGTCTCCATCAGTGTCTGTCCCAATTTTTGTGTATTAAAAAATCATGGAAGTGGGTAGCTTATATTTTATTTATTATAAAAAAGCCATCGAACTGGGCTTGTCCATTGCATGGGTTTGGCCAGTTTTTTCATTTGCCCACTTTGAGGTGACGGGGCATGTTAATAGGGCCAAGCACAGTAAAAAATGGGACTAAGCATTGTGGATGCTCTCACATTAGGATAAGACACATTTTCCACAAAACATTTTTATTTCAACTAAATATTAAAAATTTCTTAGTGTCGGTTATATATGGTAATAGTAATACATATAATGTTACTGAAATAGGATATTGAACAAAATTGATAAGAGGATATTGCAAGGATTATTGATTAAATTGGGGATTAATGGAAGAATTAATCGGATTAAAAATTGGATATATTTTAATATTATAATATTATTTACTATATTATTATGATTTTATAATTTATTTATTAAGTATATGTATTGATCATATTATAAAGTATATAATAATTCATATTTGATTAATAGATTATTTTAATTCTAATAATTTATCATAAATATCCCGTTCAAGAAGTACTTACAAAAATTAATCGGGAATTTTAAAAATCGAATCGACTAGGCATTTTGTATAGGATCAATCGGGAATTTTTAGAACAATGATATGATTTTATTTATTTAATTGATGTCTATCCATGCAATTAATGAAAAAAAATGTTGAATTAGTAATAATTATTACTTCAACAACTTATAAATGGAAATTGGGCCTTGACTTTTGACCATGTCTAATCCAGAATAAAAAAAAATAAACAAAAGTACATGGGCCAGGTAATAGATGTAAGGCCCAACAGAATGAAGATGGTGTGTATATAATAAGATGTAGTAAATTGAAAGCTAGGGTTTGTAAATTGGGGGAGATTGTAGCAGCTGAAACCTAAAGTCAAAGATGATTTACGACGTGAATTCACCGCTTTTCCGATCATTCCTTAGCCAGAAAGGAGGTGCCTCTTCTGATAGGAGGTCTCTCTCTCTCTCTCTCTCTCTCTCTCTCTCTCTCTCTCTCCCTCCCTCCCTCCCTCCCTCCCTCCCTCGCTCGCTCTCTCTCTCTCTCTCTCTCTCTCTCTCTCTCTATCTCTCTCTATTGATGTTGTTTTTTAAGCAATCATGTTATACTTGTTTTGTTTTTAATATCTTTTTATTGAATTATTTGTTGATGAAATATGTAAGAAAAAATAATAAATGTTTTACTTGCAATTCGTTGTTCTATAGTTTTGAAATGAATTCATGTGATAGTAAGATAGTTGTTGTGATGTGCAATTGCGATGCATAGTTATATTATTTATTTTCACGTAAAGGCTTGGTGTATAGAATAAGATGTAGTTTGAAATGTTGTTGTCGTGTTTGCAGTGGTGCTTTAGACTGTAGTTTAGGCATGTAATTGCGGTAAGATAGTGGTGTTTGGTGTATAGAATAAGATGTAGTTTGAAATGATAGTAAGATAGTTGTTGTGATGTGCACGGAAATTGTCTCAAGTTGTGCAACAATATTAAACCCTGTTATGTTAACATATTAAAATTCTTTTGGATTTATATTATACCGTGGTTAGATATATAGAGTCCTACTCTACTACAAACTAAAATTAACTACAAACTAAAAACCAAACCCTAATCTAACATTAGCTAATCTAATAACCAAACTAGGGGTACCCCAATACAAAAAAGTCTTATAATTCTACCATCTATCTATTCATCGAAAAAAAAAAAATATTTTTTTTTAAAAAAAATGATGACGTGGCAGCAGGTTTTTTTTATTTTTTTTAATTTTTTTTTATTTTTTGATGAATGGATAGAGGGTAGAATTATAATACTTTTTTGTAAAGGTGCCCCTGGCGGGGCCCGTAGAATAAATGAAATATAAGAGATTTAGTATTAGTTTGTAGTTTGTATTTAAGGATTGGTTTGTATTTGAGCAAAAGCCTAGATATAGATATATATATATTTATTTTGGGGAAAATACGAGATGTATGAAGGGAAGGAGGTCTTGTTCTTCAGTACTTTACTATTAAACATCAATGGTAACCTGATTTTGGGTAACCCTTGTTCGTTTTGGGTATAATATGCTTATATGAAACGTAACAATCGTTTAAACATATTTGATTTTATACTAAAAGCTGGTGCCATGATTAATTATAATACACGCTTATAGTTTATAAAATGGAAATTTTGAAAACCTGAAATAGATTATGAGTCTATCACTTCACTGTGATTGGTTGATCTTCTGTTCTGTATTTATTCGTTTCTTGGTTCACTGGCATTGCGCCACTACCTCATTTTCTTCTTCTCGGTGCAATCTGATACTGGATGTGAATTATAAATGCTGTTCCTGGTTATAAATATTGTAAGTTATGTTTCTTCGTTTTGTTTGCGTTCCCATTAAGATTAGTATTAATAACTATGGAGCTCCTTTGTGTATTGTAAGAATGAGGTGGCTGTAGGTGTATTGTAAGAATGAGGTGGCTAAGGTTTATCTTTTAAGACTTGGTTCCTGATATCGTAGCACATTAAGATCTGGTTCCCTATGTTAAGTCCATTGGGAAGGACACCATTTACATTTTTCTTTAGCTATGCAATTTCAGTTATTCCCATATCTTCTTAATATGATTCTTACTTTTGTTTTTTTTTCCTTCCCTGAATTCAGGCAAATGGAGGAGCAAAAGCCAAAAGGACAGAAGCCAAAAGCAAACGAGAATAAGCCTGTGATGTCAGAATAAGTTAGTACTTGGGATGGTGACCAAGATGTTACATGGCTCTTAACTCTTTTACAAGTGTTTGTAAGAGGTCTATGTCAAGTCAAATTGGTTATGTAGAAACTTGAATGTCTATCATGTACTAAGTATGGTTTTAGAATGTGTAATGCTATTGGAATGCACTTTTCCAAGTACTATATGGATGTGGCAAGATATCTTATTAGTTAAACTTGCATTTTGATTTGTGATTGCTATGTAAATGCAAGCTGTGATAAAGATTTTGCCGCTGTCTATGATTTTATGTTCAATATGGGGTGTTTGGGGGAACTTTTTTTCAGAATAAGTCAACTTATTTTAAGACAAAGTTAGAGATTTTTAACTTTCCAACTTATTTTCCAACTTATTAAATCTCAAACATACATTAAATATTTGTATAAAAAAATAATTTCAAAATATAAAATTTTTACCCGAAAATAAGTACATAAGTCCTTAAAATAAGGTGTGCCAAACAGGCCCATAGTCTTTGGAACTTAAATGCCTTTCTTTTTAATTGCCAAATGAGATGGAGTTACGTGGTTGAATTTCAATTGTAATTGCAGGTTGAATATTCGTTAGAGTTTCTTTTAAATTTTTTGGTCTGATTCAACCAAATAACTTCAAGCATGTTTTTGTATGTCTGACAATGTTGTTAATATCTTGATCCTTTGTGGTACTGTACAATTGGTTATGACTTATGACCTTTAGCAGTGGTTTAGATATCCCAGGATTTCGAAGTGCTCTAGATGTGATCACTGATAATACAGTCTAGTAAACTTGTATTCGAAAATTGTTCCGTGTCCTTGGGGAGAAACCTATGTGCAGGATTAGCATCTTTGGTCTTCTCACCATGATAGCTTTCATGATGAGGAGCCTTAGTGACGAATCTTGCAGGTAGTTATTGTCTGGTGTACTACCTTGATTGCTGTAGAGATTGGACGACTTTTTGACCGGAGAGAAAAAAGAGAGGGAAAAATGGTACTCATGCTAGGTAGAAGGGGAGGGATTGCAAGATTGTACCAGCTATATATGATTGTGGATGTGGTCAATTTTCATTATTAGAGAGTAACAACAGACATGAAGAGTAAAGAGCTATGATACAACGAAGGTGGGGTGGGGTTCATGCGTAATATCCACTCGAGTGGCTTCCCATTTGTGCACTATCCTCTTCAGTCACCCCTAGTTTTATCTTTTTTACTCTAAAAGAGAAAGGTAAAAGACCCCCCTATGGTGGGGAATGATTTTCACCTTGAGGGGCTTATGTTAGTCTAAGACAAGAGGATTGAAAGGAAAAGAAACCACTTATAGTCCTTCGTTGGAGGCTCCCTTTCTACACACTTGCCCAAATATCCTCTTTGGATGTTGCTTACAAAGTTTTTCTTTGTTGATCTCTCATTCTTTTGCTCTAGAATGTATACCAGAGATGCAGTTATGTTGCTGGACTTGAAATCTTGTTCAATTTTTCTAAGTAATGGCATGTAATTTTAACATTCTTTGTGGTAAGATCAACGATAAAAATTTAGATGCCAACACAAAAGTTTCTTTAGAAACTCAAACCATCGACCTTCGCGCTTGTATTGAGACTAATTACCAGAATATGAAGACAAGTATGGTATCCAATGGACTTCTACACGCATTTGTTTTAAAATATAACTAATAAACCTGGCCTAGAAAGCTGCGAAATTTGTTTGAATACTAAAGATACATTAAACAAATTATTTCTTGAGAGTAATGGTATAAACATGTTGAAGTTGAAGTTGAACTTGATAAAACGCTACTTGCAACTAGCAATTATTTTTCTGGATGCTAAAATGTGACCAAGGTCAAGAAAGAACGTGGGACATTTGGCCATTTGGTCACATTATACCCTTAAGAGCATCTCCAAGGGAAGAGATCCCTTAGCTATATTATCTAAGTGGCATCTATGTGACATCTATGTGGCATCTTTTAGATAATATCTATAAATTGAGGTACTCCAACCTTCTTTTCCCTTAGCAAAAAATATAGATAATCATATTTGGTCTTCTATATTTGTTGAACCCATAAACCTCTTATGTATAATTTTAAATAATTATAATTATAGATAACCCCATTGGAGTACATATACCTCATCTTAGCTAAAATTTTACATATTCAATATAGATAATCATTTTAGCTAACAATTTTACATTTCACCCTTGGATATAAATAGAAAAATGTTAGAGCTCTCAAATTGGATCCAAAAAAATTTCTCAAATGCTACATGTTATCTTCTGATTGGTCACATTATAATTAAATAAGATGGACCCCCTGAATTAACATCAATCACATCAATTAAAATATTCCATTTTATTAAATCATCAATGACACAGAAACTATTTTTGGGATCCAATTCGGGATCCCTAGCACTCCTCAAGTATCCCTAGCACACTCATATAAATACAATACACACAATCATCTTTGTCCTTTATTCACGGCGGTTTCACTTCAATCAAACACTCTTTTAACATTGTTCTTTTCTTCTCCACTCCATCACCATCTTCACATTTTTCATCCCATTTCTCTGTTAAAGAATTTTCTATACACACAAGCAAATGGCTGAGCTGTGCAAGTCCTCTACCACCTTTAAGCCGCAAGCAAGTCTCATTTACTCCTATTTTACTAACTTTAGTGCATTCATTCTCTCCCACCCTCTATACTTCTCATACTTCATCTTCTTCTCACCATACCTCTATAGGCTTCTTTCATTCCTTTCTCCTCTCTTCGTCACCACCTCTTTTCTACTTCTACTCCTTGGCCTTGCTCACACCAACTCTGCCTCTACATTATTCGAGCCCCGACAAAATTTCCTGATCTCCACATTCCATGTAATTCAACAAAGTTTACGTGAAAAGTTCGGTTTTGAAAGCCAAGAATTTATTCCTGATTTGGAGGAATGTGAAGCATATAAACTTGTGTTTGTGTTTGACACTCCAACATCTTATATGGTTGAGCATCCGACCGGAGAAGAGTATTTGCTTCAATCTTTTGATGATAAAGAAGTACTTGTCGATTTTTCTGTAGATGTACGAGTTAAACTAGCTGGTGAGGTTAATCAAAGTAAGAGTAGTGATTCACAATTTTTGGAGGAACAGAGATTACAGGACTTCTTCGAAGTATTGGATGACTTTGATGATAATGTGGTTGAGAAAAATGTTGATCCAATAAGCACAAAGTCTATTCAAGTTGTTGAAGAACATGAAGATGAGTCAAAAATGATGAAAAAAGTTGATCCAATAATCACGAAGTCCATTAGAGTTGTTGAAGAAAATGTTGATGAGTCAAAAGTGAGGAAGGGATCCGAGGCAAAAGATGTCAATATTACTAGTGGCAACAATGGAGGAGGGCACACTAAAAGGGTAATGGCAATTGCCAAGCCATTTTCTACGGAAGCTATCATTAACAGTGGAGAGTACACTTCAAATCTTGGAAGCTACGGATCAATGAGAAAGGAAAAGGAATGGAATAGGACTTTAGCGTGCAAACTTTTTGAGGAGAGGCACAATGCAGTGGTGGAGGGAGATGAAAGGATTGATGCACTTTGGGAGAGGCATGAATACGAAGAGTTGAGTAAGTCTATGCGAATGGCCAATGACACTAACAAGAAAAAGAATACAAAGACATCTACGATGTTGAACTTCTTTGGGGATGTAGAAGAAGAAGATGATGACAATGATGATAATGATAATGAGGAGTTTGAGATTACAAAGGTGCAGCTTTGTTGCTTACAAGCCTTCAAGTTTTCTGCTGGGAAGATGAACTTGGGGATGAGAAAGCCTAATCTTGTTAAATTTTCCAAGGCCTTGAAGGGAATAGGTTGGCTTCATTACGCGAAAAGGCATGGGAAAAAGGAGAAATCTTAAGTGACTAATACTAATACTAGTTTGTTTTATCACCCTGCTTGCTTATTCATGTGAAAATTTTCATGTGTTTCGATTATCACTGTATGCATATAACTTGTTTTTTCCTTGGTTTGGTTTGATGGTTTGATGCTTTAGTTCTCCAAATGTTTTAGCAAATAAGTATGTTCTTGGTAAAGGGTATGCATGAGAATGACATAGCAGGTGAAATTCGAGTACTCACAAGATTATTAGTCAGTAGATCATACATATGTAATTTTTTTAAACATGTAACATTTCAATCAAATCAAGCACTAGTTGTAAAGCACTAAACAAATTATCGAAAAAACGCAATGATTCTGAACACAAATAAAAGAACACGATCTTTGATTTATTCTAACAGACAACACTCTTCTGATAAGTTGTAGCTTTCGTTCCTAACCACATTTGGTGTCTTATATTATATACACCATTGTCTATGCTTTTTTACCTTCTATGTGAATAATAATCTATCATCATTCTGAATTGACCATCGTTTGTACTTATATTTGTGTGAATTTATCTCTGTTGCACATTTGGCCTCTCTCCTTGATTCATATGAATCTGATCCCAAGGGTCCATGATTTATATACATCCGTGTTGGCGCTCAATTTTTTTCGTTGTAGCCAAAGCTTGATCAGATCAAGAAACAACTTGCACACTTAAGCCTGAGAATTCAGAACTAGCTAGGGACTTTGCTGAACTGTCACGATACTATGCTGATCTTTCGAAACCTGCAATAGAGCATTGTTTCTAGTTAGTACAGTAGTATGGGAAAATTGTTTCGTTCCCGTGGTGAGGAGCCTCGGTTCATGATATATAGCATCCTCTGCCTTCTCAACCAAGATAGCATTAGCATCCATGATGAGGAGCCTTTGTGTTGAATCCTTGGCCCAGCACCCTTTTATTACTAGTAAGTAAAAATACGAGTTTGGGCTCGTGCTGCACTTCCTAGTAAGTTGTCTGCATGCATATTTATATTGATAATAGGGTTTGTTCAAAGCTCTAAATATGCGACTTCTCATTAATTGCCTCAAGAAATTGTAATGAATATACTATCATGGATGCATGTCAAATCCTTGTTCCAATTTAGATCGGTTTGCAAGTTGTGGCTATCCATTATTTCAGACCCGGAATTTGTTCAAACTCACCTCACCAATTCCCAGGAAAGACCTTCAGTATTGACAAGCACCTCGGAATATTACCAGAAGCCACCTGCAAGTGTACGCTATCCACATGACTCTTCTCGACCTCAGTTTATTTGAATGTTCGATTAATATCCGCACGCCACTAGATTCAGCACTAGGTGATGATACTACTTCCTGTAATGGACTCCTCTGTCGTCGAATTGATCACTGTGGCAATTTTATCTACCTGTGGAACCTCTCAACCAGGCAACAGAAAATTCTCCCTTCACCCAACATCCTAACACATGCATATTGTTTAGTATGTAGGGTTTTATTTTGATTCTATCTCTAACGACTACAAGATTCTTAGGATTGTAAAGGATCCTTGCTTATTTGTAGTGCAAACTGAGCTATATTCCACAAAATCCGATTCGTGGAGAGAAATTCAAGTTGACATAGTACTTGAAAACTTTATAGGCGACTTTCGTCGGATTGCAAGTGGTCCTCTAATAAAAAGGGTTTTATATATGAAGGGTACCAAAGATGCGCTAATATCGTTCCAATTGCATAATGAGATATTCAAACCAGTTCTAGTCCATAGTATTAAGTTGAGTGAAACAAAGTCCAAGATATTTGAATTCGAAAGTCGTGTTGCTATTATCTTGCATTGCCATAATGAAGACTCACTTAGCCTGTGGACATTAAATGATCACGATGATGATGATGGTTGTGGCATTGGGTCTTGGACGAAGAAGCTCAATTTAGAGTTCGGTTTTATAAATATGGACCTTCCAGCTTTATATATGGGTGCTGGACAACTTGTTGCAATCGACCAAGATAATAGATATATTTATCATTTATGACTATGTAAAGAAAGAGATTAAGAAGTTTCAGCATCGCACAGGAAGTAATTTTTGTCTGTATTAATGCAATTCTTAAGTGTACTGAGAGCCTTGTTTCTGTTAAGGGGTTCGAAACATATTACTAAGTGGTAAGAGCGATTAGGTTGTTTAAAGTAAGAATGGACAGGGAGTTTATCTACTTTTGTGTTTATGTCATTATTATTATGTTTTGGTACAGTTACAGTTTATACTCTCATGAAGCTGCTATTGTTGGTTGATTTTCTAGTTTTCTTTCCTTCTTTACGACAAATCGTCAATTGGCTTTCCTCAATCTGTCTTTCTGAAATGTATTAAGCTTAAGCTTGAACTTGTTGAACTCCTACCATGTATAGAATTAGGAGTTGGATTCAAAGTTACGAGTATACCGATATCATTCGTTCAATAGATGGATTCAAACAAGTTTAGTAGAATGCTGAAGTTGAACTAGTAATGTAAACGAAGAACAAATTGATTTAATTGACCATCATTCATACCAATGATTCTAATATATCATCATTTTTAATTGACCATCATTTGTACTTACATTCATGTGAATCTATGACCATCTTCTTTGCAAATTTGTTCTCTCTCCTTGATTTATAGAGATATCTATTGGTGCTTAAATCTGATCCCTTGTCTATGATTTATATTGATCAGTATTGGCGCTTAACTTGATCCGTCGTAGCCAAAGCTTCATCAGATCGGGAAGCAAGCTGATGATCATGATTGACAGGCCTCATGATCTTGCTAGCACGCTTAAGCTTGAGAATATAAACTAGCTAGGTTATTTTCTGAAATGTCACGAGACTACGCCGATCTTCGTTCGAAACCTGTGACTACGACATTGTTTGATTCTTCACCCGTCACCAGTCTGATGGATCATTGTTCAGGATATTGAAGAGGGAGGTTAAGGAACAGATTAAGGCCATAAAACAAACAATTACTCACATCGAAAGCTGGAGAAGTTCAACGTGGAGATCTGAGGCCATCGTCAAGACAATTTCGGAGAATTGGCTATATATAGATCCCACCCATATTTTGAACTAGGAGCATCGCCCTTGGTCTAATCACATTCTATTACAAAGCGATTGGGTATATCCTAGGGGCTGGCTACAACTTAAGCATTAACATGAGATTAAAAAAGCTGCAGTGGTGCACCTGGCTCGATATTCCGATCGATCAATTTCGCCCACTTCGCACAGTATGTTGATCAGATAACGAATTTATCTAATCCCACTGCAATATAGCTGTCATACGGATGAGCTTCTTCTACTTCAAACTGAATTCCAATTTGCATCCTTTCTGCCAATAAATTACATATGATGATAACGAGACCAGAACCTTGAATAACATAAGTATCACTATCAGGCACCAAGACAACATGCAAATACACGGAAAGTGAAAGAAAACATAAAAGAATAATTAAAAGTTGCTAATTAGAACGTGGCCGAAATTCGGTATACTCCTACATAAGAAAAGCTTAATCTCTCTATCCATCTATCTGACCACTATGACCAACCACTCTTTATAGGAAAGGAATACAACCATGAAAAAATAAATACCCTACAGGAAATTCCACAATGCCTTGTAAAGAATAGTAAGCTGCTCACCAAATTGACATCCAACCAAACTCATCTATTTCTGTTTTGCTGGTCGGGACCAACATTTTAAAAACTAAAAAATTGAGAAAAGGTAAATAAAAATTCCGTAAACAAAATCTATTCTTGATTCCCTCAGGCAGAAGCAGGTACTCTTGGTGCCAAATTTTTGGCAGTTCCAGTCCCAGACAGGCCACCACCACGGGTCACACGACCACCATTCACTGACAAATTATCAGTCTTCTGAAATCCATCGCCACCACGGTTTGATGAGCCGCCTCGATTGTTTCCCCTATTATTGCTGAACTCACTCCGGCCATTAAATTCAGCTCGGTTGTATCCCCTACCACCACCATAATTACCGCGTCCTCTCACTCCCTCGTTCCTGAATCCAGCTTCATTCCTAAAACCGACCCCCCTCCCAGCTGGGAACCTTCCGCGGTTGTTAACTGCAAAAATATTAGTTCATAAAGAGTTCAACACAACATTAGGAAATAAGTATAATACCGATGGTGCTTTCTATTCAAGTCTTTAGAAATAAGTACTTGCGCCAACAAAGTTGGAGGTGAGGTAATTTTAACTAACGCAACCAGCCCATAACATAGTCATGTAAGGTCTAATAAGTGCATCATTAGATTTTCCCAATTAAAGACGAAATTGTCGTACAAGCCCTCTTAGTAATCATCTGAACGCTAGAAGAAATATCAACAGATTTTACTCGGTAAACTATTCCACAATTAGATTTATCCAGACAAATTAAGGTACAAGCACCTCTTAGTAACAATATGGGGACTCAAATCTCTGTTGGCATAAAGAAACTATGTTGTCGTACTCTAAATTTAAACTTGGCCCCTTACTCTTTCCTTAATCTGTTATTCCCGCCTATGTGCTACAGACACAGACATAATTCTGAATCTTGTGAGTTGGTTATATGACGAAAAAACAACATACCTCTCGAGTTGGTCGACCTCTTCTCTTCAACAACCACAGGGCGGCCGCCTAGTGAGATTGGTGAAGCCTGAGTATATTGAAATAGAATAGGCAGTCAATTATAAAGATAAAAAGAAAGGCATATACAGGAAACATGTAGTGTTTTGTCATTCCTCAGCTGAAGATAAATGCAAGAGCCAAGCATAGAAATGTCCTTGGAATCATTTGGCGTGCACCACAGAAAATAATAAATCTTTAACAACATGAAACAACAATGCAAATATAACATTCAGAGATTAATCTCCAACTAAGTTCATATGCCCATTAATGACTGTTACGGCTATGATCAGATTTACTAATAAAAAGATATATCTCAGACAGACTTTCACATGTATACCATATAGGAGTATACTGAATTGCATCTGTTACCTCAGTGACAAAAATCATGCCATATGGCAGACGTTTCTTTCATTTATGTTGCTAATTATAATTGTTACCTAGATGTCATTTAGGGTGCACAATGCTATAAATCAATACCTCTATTACCATATGTCTTCTTAATTTATTTATTTTCTACTAAACATTTTTTTCTTAATTTTATAGATGTATATATGTTAATGCATCTGATTACAATGAACAGGTGAACACAGAGATATTGAACTACTTAAATAAATACAATTCATGTACACCATTGTCAACGTATCGACAACGTTTTACACTCTCGTACCTTAACTGCATCTTGTACAGAGCTTGCTTCCTCAAATTCCACAAATCCAAAACAGAAACCTTGCTGCCATGATACAAGATATATGTTAATAATTGTAAGTTTGGTATCCCCCATAATTATGCAAACGGGTAAGTTGATGCATACCTTGCTCCTAACTTGAATGCCACCATTCTTTATGGTACCAAATTTTTTGAACTCATCCTCCAAAAGAGCAGGTGTTGCATCGTATGGAAGACCCTTAATGTAGATTGAGTAGCCCTCGCCTGCACAAAAATAATAGAGAATATATACATGAGGTAAGAAGAAGCTGAACAAAGAAAGTTTACACGAATAAATTACATTGGCATTTCGAGAATATAAGCCTAAAAGCATACATGAAGATGAATTTTAATACCTTCGCCATCTTGGCTCTTCCCACTTTCAGGAGCACCTGAAACTTCAGCCGATGAGACTGTCGGCGGAGCATGGTTCGTCTTTTGCTCTTGACTCTTTGATAGAGTTTTACGAGGGACAGGTGGTGGAGATGAGAAAGGGAGAGAATTACCCTTTAGATCCTTCACCTGCAAAAACAACAAAAGTTACGATATTTTCATATGTCTAACACCGTTCAGTTTGGTGATTAAGGTAGATAGTTGATGAATACGAAGCATATAATTCATAAGTATATATAACATTCTTGCTATATACCTTAAAAGTAAACAATCAAACATAAGTGACCAATTTAAGCAATTTCATGTTCAGATCAAAGAAACTGTTTGAGTTGAATGATCATACAATACAACATGATACTCTTTGTTTAAGCAAACCGTGATACCCTAGTTTTTGATGACTTACAATTGAAGCATAAGACTTCTTTGGCACTTCTTCAGTTTTGACGTTAGTTTCAACAACCAGTTGTGAATTATCTGGTACAGCATTATCTGGTACAGCATTAACGACCTCAGCCACTGGCTCTTCTTCTTGTTCTTCTTTAGCATCAACAATTTTTCCATTCTCAAAGGGAATGTGAACTTCCCCATTAGCCTCCTCAGCCACCCCATTGGTCTGCTCTGTAACATGATCACTCTCTATTGGAGCAACTTCTGTAATCACTAAAGAAAAACAGAGGAGATTCAGATAGGCGGTGCGATCAAGTCTGGAAACCTCAAAATTTAATGATAATTACTTACCTTGCTCAGTAGTAATGGGAATTTCAACTTCCTCAGGCAAAACCTGGTTTGTGCCTTCAGGTATGCTGACCTTATCCACATACCGAAACATGTCATTGAGCACGAAGTAGCCCCCCCTGTTTTGCGGGGCAAGAAAGAAGGATTGAGTGAAATTCCGCTCTATGTTATCCGGTCCAGTCATATACCCAGTTACAAGCACATGGACTCCTGAGCTAAGAGATTCTTGGGCATCAACAGACTTGATCGCTGCCTTATATTCATCATACTTAAGCGACAGGAATTTTTCATTTATGGCCTGTATGTTAAAAAACAACCAATTTAATATTAAAAATAACATTTACAATATAATGCCCATGAAACCATAAGATACATGCATTACATCTAAATCCAGCCACATATGTAACAAATAATATCCTCGTCTTCCTAAAATACTAACATAATTCCAAAATTTTAGTAACTCAAAATCTAAGCTTACAACGAGTCTCTACCAAAACTACAACTCAATTTAATATTTTAAAAAATCACGATCCACACAACAATGAGTATCTTTACACATCAATATTGACTTCAACAACGTCAGCGAAAGAGATCATCATTACCGTCATAGTTGTAGTAATACTTGTTGTTCCATCCTCCTCAGGACGACCAAGTTGGCTAATATCTTGGTAAAATTTATGAACTTGCGAAGGTGAATGATGCAGTATTTGGTAATACTGCGTAACAAACGCATTGCCAACCTGTCAATAACAAGAACACATCAAACCAAATATTAAAAAAAAGGCAGCAGTACTAACAACAAACAAACAAAAAAGAATCGGACTTTAAACTAAAAAAACATAGAAAAGGTATACCAGCATAAAAAGTAACAAAAAAGACTCAATCTTGAAACTAAAGAAAACATGAAAAAGTATACAATCACACAAATTAGCAAATAAAAGACTTTTATCTTGAAACCTGAAAAACATAAAGAACAATACCCTCATACAATGTAACAAAAAAGACTCAATTTTGGAACTAAAAAAACATGAAAAAGTATACCATCACAGAAATTAACAAAAAGTCTCAATCTTGAAACTACAGAAACACAAAAAGTGGTACCAGCATACAATTAGACAAAAAAGACTCAATCTCAGAAATAAGGAAACACAAAAAAGTAGTACACAAAAAAGACTCAATCTCAAAATTAAGGAAACACAAAAAAGTAGTACTAGCATATAATTAAACATAAAAACAACTTATATTTTAGCTGAAATTAACATAAAGAACTATACCATCATACAAATTAACAAAAAACACTCAATCTTCAAAATTGATTTAAACACTATACCACCATCCAAATTAACAAAAAAGACTCACTCTCAAAACTCAAAAAAAAACATAAAGAACTACACCATCATCCAAATTAACAAAAAAGACTCAATCTTGAAACTCGAAAAAACATAAAGAACTATACCATCATCCAAATTAACAAAAAAGACTCAATCTTGAAACTCGAAAAAAAAATAAAACACAATACCATCATCCAAATTAACTAAAAAAGACTCAATCTTGAAACACAAATTAACATAAAACTCATCCAAATTAACAAAAAAGACTCAATCTCGAAACTCGAAAAAACATAAAACACTATACCAACATCCAAATTAACAAAAAAGACTCAATCTTAAAACACAAATGAACATAAAAAACAATACCATAATAAAATCAAACAGAAAAGATTCAATCTTTACACTAAAAACCCAATTAAAACACACTCACCGTTTGAGCAGTTGGTGGCGCAAGTACCTCCGCCGCAACACCAGCCGTCGCCGCCGCCATCACTGATTGATCTGCAAAAAACCAATTAAGAAACCCACCAAAACACACACACTAAAAGCTAATTAGAACAAGGATCTAATTAAAGATAGATAGATCATACCTGAATTATAATTGAGCTGTGAAGAAAGATTGAAGCTTTGATTTACTCTCTCTCTAGAATCTAGGGTTTTGAAGAGAGAGAGAGAGAGAGAGAGAGAGAGAGAGAGAGGAGGGAGGGGCTTGTGGATCTTGAAAATTGGTGATTGGTGAAAGTAGAATTTCGTTTATAGTGACTGATGTTTATATATACAAAGCACAGTGGTAAACGAGCTATTTGGTGAATGTATTATTTAAAAAAATTTAATTGGATCTTAAATCCAAAAAGTTTTTATTCGCATAACAAAATATTTAAAAACTTTTAATTGGTTCAGTGTCGTTAGTCATTGCCGTTAACTTTAATGGAACAATTTTCAATTAGGTCATCAGTATCAAGTTTAACTTTCAATTAGGTCATCGGTATTATAAATTTTGAATTTTTTTCAAATTTTGAGAATTTTGAATTAAATTTTTTCGAAATTTTGAATTTTTTGAATTTTTTTCGAAATATTTGAATTTTTTCGAAATTTTAATATAAATTTATTAAATCGAGTTAAGTTTGTGGGAATCGCGAGCGTTTTATATATGTTACTCAAAAGTATAGCTCAAACGAAAATAATTTATGAGGAATGATTGTATTTTGGAGTCGAGTAATAATTGTATTTTGGTTTGTTTAATAAACTTAACTTTCTTTTTTGTAACTTCCGACATATGAATGCTACACTTTATTAAAATAAAAATTATACAAATAAAAAATTATGGTTGAATAAAATTAAGACTAAACTAAACATCCTACAAGGATAAAAATCTTGAAATATGAGTAATTAGCTGCACATGAAGATTGAGAATTCTAGTTAGTTTGACTGCAAGTAGTTCCAAAAATATACACACACATATTGACACATACTCCTCTCCCTCTACATTGAATTTTATTTTGAATTTTTTCAAAATTTTTGAATAAATTTTTAAATTTCGAAATTTTTGAATAAATTAATAAATTTGGAGAATTTTGAGAATTTAAATTAATAAATTTTGAGAATTTAAATTAAAAAATTTTAAAAAATTTATCCAAAAATTTAAATTCGAAAAAATTTAAGTCAAAATTCTCAAAATTTAAAAATTTATTCAAAAATTTATAATACCGATGACCTAATTGAAAGTTAAACTTGATACTGATGACCTAATTGAAAGTTGACGTCTCTTCGTTAAAGTTAACGGCAAAGACTAACGACAATGACCCAATTGAAAGTTTTTAGTGCTTTATTATGCGATTGAAATTTTTTTTGGTTGCTGACTCAATTGAAAATTTTTGTATAGTACAGTAATCAAATAGCTCGTTTACCCCAAAGCACTGATTTCCTGCTACAACCACAATAAATTAAGAGTTTTAATGTAAAATCCTAAATTTTTTAAAAAAATTACACTCATCATAAATTATAAATTATCATGTAGTTAGGATGATCAAAATTATCATAATTTTTAAATTTGATAATCTGAATATTATTATATCCTTATATATAATAATCGTACAAAAAGGGATTTTATCCATAATTTTGGTTTGGTCACAAATAATCTCAACCGTCGAATATAATATTTTTAAAAATAGACGATCAAGATTATATCATATTTAAAAGGAAATTATAATCTAAAAAGGATATAATTAAAAAAATTGTATTCGAATTGAATTTTAAAAAGAAGTTATAATCTGAAAAGGATATAAAAGATTGTATTATAACTGAATTTTATTTATTTATTTATTAATATTAAAAAAGGTTTACATTTACTATTTAGACTCTATCTCGAGATATAGAAATCAGATTTGGATGATTTTACAGTCCATGCGTAACTCATAAAATTATCTTTAATTTAGTGATGATTTAACAATTATTATCCAAATGAAAACACTCAGAATCTCAAGAGAAAATATAATTACGAATTTTTATATTAATCCTATTTAGTGTAGAATACCTACATTAATAATCCTATTCAATATAGAAAATCTGATTATATATGATTTAAATCATTGACAAGCACTTTTTCGTATTTCAATATAAATACGCTTTTTAGTTTACATGTTAAAATATTAAATATTTATTATGCTAGATCCAACGTTTTTTATCTATTTATTTTAAGATCTAACAGTTCTTATTTATTTTATCGTAATGAGGACCAGACTACTAACTACCAAAATTTTGGACAAAATCCCTCCTACCCTTATTATTAAAACTGTATTTGGTTGTTAGTACAACTATCTTCAAATAATAAGAAGGTTATTTTGATAAGCAAAACAAAATATAAGTAGATTTCCTAAATAGAATAGGATTTTCAATATAAAAAATCGTCAATTTCATCTCCCTTTTGTTTCTTGGTAATTGGAGAAAATCGTTAAATCTTCACTAAATTAAAGATTATTTTGTTAATTTCACGTAGGTTGTAAAATCATCCAAATCAAGTTTTAAGAATTCAAGATAAACTTATATATATATATATATATATATATATATATATATATATATATATATATATATATATATATTATAAGCGGAATAAGGTATATTTGGTTGGTAGTTTGGTACACTTTTTTTGGTACACTCAATAACAACTGTTGGATTTTGAGACAAGTTAATGAGAATCGTTGAATGTAATGCTAAAAGAATATTCTTTTATAATATATAAAATATTCTTATAGGTTCAAGTTTCGAATCCCGTCAACAATATATTATTATTAAACATTTATATCATCTTATAAACTATTCCTAAAAGTTCAATGTTCGCTTCCCATCAATAATATATTTTAGTTAAAAATTTATATTATCTATTTTCACCATATTGTGATTAAACATTTTTATTACTTATTTAGCAAAAAAAAAACATTTATATTACTCCCTCCGTCCCACTTATTGTGCCCCATTTTGACTTTTCAAAGTCAAATTCATCGAAATTTGACCGTAAATTATAATTTATTTTTTTATATTTTTAAAATTTAAAAGTTAATTTTAATAATACTTCACATAAATTTTCTTATGATCATTTTTTTTTGTAATTTTATATGTTTATCAATATTTGTTGATTATTAGTCAAAACTTGATTAGTTTGATTTTGAAAAGTCAAAATAGGGGATAGAGGAAGTATGTTATAAACTACTCCAAGAATTCAAGGTCCAATTCCCATCAATAACATATTAAATTTAAAAAGTTATTTATCTATTTTCAATATACAAGCAAAAACTATCATTTGGAATATTATCAAATACGTATTATTACATGTTATTATTTTCTAAGATAATACTAAAATTATACATACTAAGATATTTTCTCACTCATTATAAAGAAAATATTGAAATTATTCATACTAAGATAAAAATATTTACAATCTTCCGTGCATCGCATCGGTTACAAGAATGAAAAGTACGGATAAAATTATCAACCAAATATTATTTTGTTGAATAAGTATTTCAATATTTATTTTTGAAGACAATAGTTATTACGAGATACGCTTTCAAAAAACGAGTAATTAATCTATTTTCTTAATTAAAATACGTTTTCTTATTTTGTCCATGTACTTATTCGAGGATATTGTATCCAAATTTTTGTAATTATTTTTTTCATGAAAATATATATTTTCTCAAAAAAATAAGAACATAACTAGCATAATAACCCGTGCGAGGCACGGGTCATCCTCTAGCAATTGCTATAAATTCTGTATAATTTTACGATTTAAGGATATTTTTGAATATAATTGCACCTTTTATGTTCATACATATTATAATATCAGTATTTTAATTTATGTATTATTTTATTTATGTATAGATCAAATGAGCATAAAAAAGGATGTTTTATGGCATATAAATATATTGTATAGGTTATAACACAATTTCTTTTAGAACAATGATAAAAAGACATATCATCAATGTGAATAATACTCATCATACAATACTTTCCAGATAAAATTAGTACGCTCCTTAATATTTATTTCTTTAAATATCTCATCAAGATATATAAGTCGCATAGAATTATAATCCGAAATTACGAGAGGGCTGATTCCCAATACCAACATAATTTCATATATTGTTTGCATAAATATTAAAGGGATGGTGCTTTTGTAATTTTTAAACATATAGAAATATTATCGTAAGTTCACAACCATTAAAATGACACTTTTTGCACTTGTGTTGTGGTTTAATTTACAGTAATAGATAGATTGTGTACCATATTGTGAAACCTAAAATATAATATTTTTAAAATAATATGAGTCACCATTATTTTTACTAAAAAATTGAAATAATAGTAAAAATAAGATAATGGAGAGGTCGGGTTTGTGTAAAAGGTTTATTAATTCAAAATAATAAAGTCCATGCAGTACAAAGGTTAGTAGGATAAATTGTGTAGAGGAGGTTCTAGGTACGATTCACCATAAAAATAAAATTTACTAATTTTTTCCATTTAAATAAGAGAGTGAAATTTCATGTAATTTTATAACTTGTAAGGGTATAATCGTAATTTCATAGAGGATTTATTGGCTCAAAAAACCCCTAAAAATCCCCTTGCTCTCTTATTATATGTAGAAAGAATGGATGGATGTGTACCATATTGTGAAAGTTAAAATATAATATTTTTAAAATAATAGTAAAAATAAGATAATGGCGAGGTCGGGTTTATGTAAAAGATTTTTTAACTCAAAACAAAAAAGTTCATGTAGCACAGTGGTTGGTAGGATAACTTGTGTAGAGGAGGTTCTAGGTTCGATTCACCACAAAAACTCATTTTTTTCCCATTTAAATAAAAGAGTGGCATTTCATGTAATTTTATAAATTGTAGGGTTTATTGGCTCTTTTTACCCCTGTGTTGCTCTATTATATATAGAAAAGTGAAGTGATATTTTTGAAATATTCAATCCTAAAGTAATTATTTAATTGGGTAAAATAATTAAAAAATGAGTATTCTTGTTATTTAACCATAAAAAATATTATATTTTTATCATTTTTTCCCCACAAAAGGATAAGTTAATTTATCGATTATAATATTGGGTAATAATTATCATATATTCAAAATAAAACTTTTATGTGAAAATTTTCACGTTAGAAGATGTATTTTATGACTGTAATTTTTAGCTATAATATATGAATAAATTTTAAGTTTTATTTAAATTGTAGAAAATGAATTATTAACACATTATAGGTTACAAGATTGTGGAATCATATACAGTGGATCTAATCAGAGGACGGCTGGTAGCAGCCCAAGATCGACAAAAGAGATATGCCGACTTAGCTCGGAAAGGCAAGGAATATGAAGTTGGAGACCTAGTGTTTTTAAAGGTATCTCCCTGGAAAGGTTTAATGAGGTTTGGGAAGAAGGGAAAACTGAATCCTAGATACATTGGACCCTTTGAGATCTTAAGACGTATCCGGGAACTAGCATTACCCCCAAATCTGCAACAAGTACACAATGTGTTCCATGTTTCGATGTTAAGGAAATATAATCCGGATGCCAAGCATATTGTGGAATACGAGCACGTAGACATGCAACCAGACCTAACCTATGTGGAGCAGCCTGTGGAAATCATAGATCAAAAATAACAAGTGCTTCGAAACAAGGTTATCAAGCTAGTCAGAGTTTTGTGGCAGAACCACAATGTAGAAGAATCAACTCGGGAATTGGAAAGCGCAATGCTAGAAAAGTACCCTCATTTGTTTTCAAATTGATTCCGGGACGGAATCCTTTTAAGGAGGGGAGACTGTGAGAAGCCAGATTTTTGGTATTAATTAAAACTTTTATTATGTAATGGAGTATAAGTGTAACAGTGGTTCTAATAAATAAATATTGAAAGGATTTTGATTCAAATGTTTATATGCCATGAACAATGCAATTGGTTGACAACTTAGATAAGAATAATCTATCTCCTGGATAAGTAAGATATGGTAAATTCCAAAGAGGAAGGTTATTCTCATGTCATCCAAATCGTTATCTGTTATAAGTCCAGTGGTTCCGTAAAAGGGTTAAGGAACGCTCGGGAAAGCGCAAGGACATTTTTCTAATTATAACAATTAAAGAGAGAATAAGTGATGAATAGTGTTTTTGGTAGAAATTGGAATATTATTAGACGACGCTATATAGGAGTATTCAGAACGGATTTTTGAGTTCGTATTAGTGACCGATAGGCAATATAAGTGTATGTAAACGATATCGGAATCAGAAAAATAACACTTTTATTTTCTCCGAGATTTCTCTGGACACTGAAGGATTTAAAGATTTATTAAAAAGATTTAAGGGATTTAAATTCAAGAATTATAAAGGAGGATAAAAGATGCGAGCAAAAATATTAAGAGAGTTTCCGGTAAAGCCCTAACTATATTCCTCCGAACGATCAATGAAACCGAGCAATAACCGGACAAAGAAGCAACAGGGAATCAAGATGCATGCATATGCAAGAGGATAAGACCAAGGAACTAAGTAGTTACATGAGCAACTAGCATACTTAGAGAATTAAACCAAGTACTTAGCTTCATTTCATCATCTTACCACAAGATCAAGACATTTGTCCATCCAAATACATCATGCATGACATACCACCTTTAATAAAGCCACTTCACATGAGATATTATCCAAGACAATCACTTTATGCATTATTTTCCAAGAGCAAGCCAAGCAAAAACTCTCGCTCTCTCTCATTAAGCTCCATTCGGCCTCTTCATAAATTCAAAAGAAAAATCCACCTTCCCACCATTGTTTGATCTTGAGATTTTTATGGTAATTACTATATTTCATATCATAGTTATGCTCCAAATTTGAGCCTTAGATTCCACTTCCTTCATTTTCAAATAAATCATCAAAGTAGATGATGAATAGTACTTTCAAGAACTAATCTTTGATTTCTTGTTTTCTTTGGTTGATCTAAGCTAGCTTAAGGCCATACAAGGACTAGATCAAGCTTAGTAAGGCTAGTACATACTCCAAGGAAGGTATACCACTTGAAACCCTAGATCTTGTTTTGAGTTTTATGTTTGTTCTTGATGGTTTTAGGTTAGTATGATTATGGTGATGTTATAAGCATTATTATGTAGTTGATTGTTTGATTAAGAGATATGATGATCATGTTGGTGAAGTGAGATGTTTTGGACTTGTTAAGTTGATTATCATGTGTATAAGATGTATGGTATGCCCGGTGTGGCTTGGTTGTGTGATAACAATTTTGAAACGTTCGATTTATAGCCGTCGTAATGCCGAAATTTCGTTAAACCTTGAAATTCGTGCATAATCAGTAGCATTAAATTCCTGACCTTGATGAGTATATGACATAACCTTGTAGATCTCGAGTCATAGATCGTTTTGGCGCGAGAATCGAAGCAAACAGACTTACAGTTTAGGAGTTATGGTCAAATTAATAAAAGTGGTTCGAAACCATAAATGCGAGCTCGTAACTGAAATTGAACCCCTGTAAAATAAGTAATTCAGTGGAGAATCTTGATAATTAAATATTAGAGATCATAAGGAAGGTGTGAGAGAAAATCTCATGTCAAACGGATCGTTTTTCGATTTTATAAAAATATTCGAATCAAGGTTAAGTGCGAATGAACCCATAAAAAGGATACTTGGTTATAACTTTTGAAAATCACTTAGATAACGATAGATAAATCTCGAGGTATAATCTTTCGACCTTAGAACTTAATATGGCTTAAGTACCTACCAAGTGTAAGTGTAATGACATGCCTTAATAGCGAACCAATGCCGGGTCATAACGGTGTTAATAAGAGTTACACTAGAGAGTGTATAACGAGATAACTTGAAAACGTGTTTCGACCTAAGTTAAGTTTATACTTAGCCTTTTTAAAAGCATTAAGTAATTAATCTCGAATGCTTTGATTGTTTATAGATCACTGAGCAGACCCAGGACACGCTACTCCTACTCGACTACCAGGCAAGTTTCCAATACTTTGGAACTGTTGTTGTGATAATATATATGAACTGATTCTGTTATACATATGCCATAGCATGCATGCCTACTTTCAAGTTATACTGTGATCCTTGTTCCCTGATTTAATGTTGGCTTATAAGCTAGATAGATAGTATATCAGTTATAAGCCGGATATTGCTAAGACCCTCAAGTGAAGGGCATATCTTTTTATGAGATGTGATGATATCTAGCTCATATTTTTGTATAGCAGATATTCCTACGAAAGATATATTTTGAGTTACCTTGTAACTTCATCGTTTACCTTATACTAGCATTATGTTCGTAAATGCATGACATATGGTTTCAAAAAGACTTTTGAACTTTTATATATATATTATTGTTCAGTATACATATTTGTTGGTGGAATATTGCTCACCCTTGCTTTATTATTTATATCACAACAACAGCTAGGTTTGATGGCCCGTGTAAGACGCACTCGCAGTCGTAGGACTACCCGCTGATATGGTTGCTGCCATTGCTGAGGTAGAGAGACAACTTTTGTTTCAGTCTTAAATCTATACTATTATATTAAAGCCGAAACATTGAAAGTTTTGGTTTTCGGTTTGGTTATCCTATTTATTTTGGTTTTCGGTTTGGTTAATTTAATTTTTAATTAATTTTAAATATAAAATAAATCAATTTTAATCCGTTATTAGCTATAGTCCTAAAGACACAATAGTATTTTATATTTACACCATTACTAATACAGCTAAACTTAAAACCTCCGTTGCCTTCACGAACACTGCGCACAGAACTCTATTCTTCTAAACCTAATTTACACCATCTTCATCAAATTCAATACAGAAGTTTCTTCGGCTTTTCTCTTCTTTTGCAGCACCATATATATTATTAAAGTGTACGTATAATGATTGTATTATGTTTTTTTTATTATCTCCATCTATTTATTAAAATAAATAATAATATATAATTAATGGTAAGTAACTGATTGTCTTTTTCACATTTACTTTTAGTTGAATATATTGCCTTTTATATACACCTAAAAAATCAATCGTATCATATCTTTTAATCATTAATACTTCTTTCTAATTAAAACATGTTACCATTTTGATTTAAAACTAATCTTATAATCATTAATATATACCCGAAAATATCACATCATATTTTTTAATTATTAATAAAATATATTAAAAATCTGTATACATTGTTTATAATAGGAAAATATTAATATAATCCGTAAACATGAGTATATTAAATTATATTACATTAAAATTAAAAAAAATATTAAAAATAATGATTATATCAAAACATAATTGTAATATTAAATAAAATTTATAACATAATAAAAGAAACCTGCATCGCACGGGCATTGAAAGTTTGTCGGTTCAATTTTCAGCACGGTCATCCCAATTATTAAAATAAATAATAAAATATTATAATTAGTGATAATTAGCAGATTTATTTTTTTTAATTAAAAGCGGTTTACTTTTAATTGATTGATGATATTACCTTTTATAAACACCTTGAAATATCGTATCTTCCAATCAATAATATTTCTTTCTAAATAAAACACGTTAACTTTTATTTTAATACATAATCTTACAAAAATTAACATATACCCAAAAATATAACATTATATCGTCTAATCACTAATAAAATATAATAAAAATCTTTATACAACGAATAATGACCGTTATATTTTTAGTAAAAAATCAGAACCGTTAGATCTAATGATTAGATATATTATGTGTTTAAATTAATTTACTAAAATTTCAAAGTTCGAATTCTATCAATGACATATTTTTTTAAAAATTTTATAATATAAATTTTAAACCACATAATTATGCAATTATTAATGTATATTCAAAAATATTACACCATTTTGATATTAAATTATTAGTAATTAATAATAACTGTTAGATATAATTATAAGGTATATTGTATGATTACAGTACTTTACTAAAAATTCAAGTTTCGAAACCCGTCAATGACATATTTAACTTAAAATTCTAATATAAATTTTAAATCATACATATCATTAACTAAATTTATATTAAAATAATTTTTACAAAATAATGATTATATAAAAACATAATTATAGCATAAAATAAAATTTATAACATATTAAAAGAAACCCGTGCATTGCACAGGTTATAAGCTAATATATGTTATGATTAATGTTAATCAACGGCAAGAATCTTTAAACTTATGTTGTTGTCCTTTTAGATTGTATAACTTATATTCGTGAATCTATTAATTGAGACTTATTTCAATTTCATCTCTGGGATTATAACTGGTTGTGTGTGTGACTAGATATTATTGTGGGGTCACAACATGTGTTTATTTATTTGGACTCAAGTCAAAGATTGTTTATGAAAATTAAGATCGTAACGACCAGGTCACCGACCCCGGATCTGGGTCTGTTACATAGATTCTGAAAATACAAGAATTCACCTCGAATATCATATTTGAGCTGGTTAAAAGTAGAGTGTTGTAAATTGTTTTATGACTGTTCAGATCATTTTCTAAATTAATGTTTTCAAAGTGACAATTTTTTTTAAAAAAAATTTACAATTAAATGAATCTGTTTAATAAAATTCGATCGGCAATAGATCTGTTTTATATTTAAATTTTCTATGTGTAAATTCAAGATAAATAAACTTTTACAAAATCAAACACAGTATGGAGGAGGGTTTAGCTAGTAACAAGTAACAACTCATATATCATTTTTTTTTTTCAAAAAGAGTTGCATTTGTGAAATACAAAATCATGGGAATAATTTAGTGAAACTACAGCAAGCAATTTAATAATCAAATGTATTTGACTAATAAAGTGTTAATTTCCATTAATAAACCAAATGGATATACAGCAAGAAGACAGTAAACATATTGATTTAACAACAAAAAATGAAGGCAACTAGTTCTTGGCACTTTACAAAACTGTAAAGTTGTAAAAATCTGTAATCTAATTGTTACACAATCAAAACTGTTGTAAAAAAACAAAGTAATGTAGTCATCAAACACGAGGACGAGGCAGGCTGACTAGAAGATGCCCATTCCAAACACTGCACAACAAGGAAAACAACATTCAGATCAAGATGAAAGCTAATGTAGTTATCAAACTGAAGTCGTCGAGAATTCAAATCTTGTCAAAGACAAAATGGAATTTAAGCTAACCTTTTTACGTAGTAATAACAAAAGTCTGCCAATATGAAAGTTTGAACAATTTCAGTTAGCAGGACCATTGGAAGCCAAACGTATCCGCTTCCGAGCAAGTACAAATACTTTCCAGCAGTATCATAAACCTACAAACGATGGCGGAGGATCAAACATTTGAAGCAGTAGTATATATGAATGAAGACATTGTACTCGAAGAATGCGATAAATTAATATAGTATGATAGGAACTGACCGAGATCATCCAGTGGGCAGATCCCATAAATTGAGCAATGCCAAGTGCAAACACGTAGTGGGTTGTAAACGGTTCAAGCACCTGTGTATCACAGTTGAGAGTAAGTTGTTGTTTTAGCTATGGATTATCGTACGTGAAACGAAAAAACAAATGCTTTCATGTTACACATGGAAACATACCTTTATTTTCTGCATCATAAGAAGCTGAGGCAACACAGATATAGATTCCAGGTACACCCAGAATGCCCAAAGAATTCGGCTGGCTAGGTAATGACTTGTATACGGGTGCACAAGTATGCTGAGCACAGCACAAGGCACCAGCTGTGGACCAAATATATATAGTTGTTAATAGCAAAGGCAGCTTCACTAATTCTCAAGTAAAATTATACGTAGATAAAAACAAGATTAAAACCCCCACGCACACACGTTTATGTATGATCAGTTGAAAACAAGATTAAATTTGTCAGGGTGGAGAGAGAGTTGGAAGATTATTAAGGTAAAAAGAGAATAAAAAAATTTCAGAACAGAGCAATGAAAGTAGTTTTACCACATAAGAAAGAGGGAAGTTGTCAAACTCAGCCATATAAGTAGAGTTTAGCTTGAACCTCATCATGTAAATAACCCACACAGTAAACGCAAGTGTTACTGTATCAAGTACGGTGTGAATGTCGCCTTCCATGAAAAAACTACACCCCAGTCTCACAGCTGTGAATGTGGCCGTAAGCTCCTGCGTCTTCAATGATAAACCTAAGCAAGACATCGAATATATCATCTGTTACGACTTACAATATGTAAATTATAATCATACAAGGTATATTTATTCGTCTTATACAATAAAGCAGTCGGTTGATCTAGCAATATATCTTCAACCACAATTTGCAACTAACATATTACTGCAGAAGTGGTTGATCAATTTAGAGACCTTTATCGTATCGCATCAAATTAAAATTAATGAAAGGAATGAAAAAATACCTGAGCAATTTCGTTTCGTGTTGAGCTTGTGAATCAAAACAAGAATGCCAGCAGCGTGAATAGCTTCAGAGGCAACAAAGAAGTGATTATGATCCTCCACGAACATATTAAGAGCAGCCAACACCACAACTACAGCCGTTATTCCCACAAGCATTTTCACCCTCGTTGGTTGCCTTCTCATCCATCCCAGCAATTTGTTCAACTCAGATAATTCCCTTTTTCTCCCCATTATGGATATACACACACAAATTTAATTTACGATCACTTAACGTGTATGTGTAGATAAAAATTTAACAGACTATCGAATATCGATTAGTCTGAAGATACGATAAACGGGCTCAAAGCAATGAATGCTTTGTAATCTCTCCTCGGCTCCTCCGATCTGTCTCTCTAGTCCCTTTACACAGAGATATAGAGAGAGGAAGGGGTCGAAGGAGAGCGAGAACAAAAAGGAATAATGCTTCAAGAAAGAGCTTAAGCTTTCTAGTTTATTTGATTGATACAAATTGGTGCTTAGCTTGGAGGAGGATGAGATACTTGAATATATAAGCATTGGACCATTTCCTTTTTTAGTGAATTTCATTAGAGCCATACAGTTATGTCCGTTGAGTGACCATTCTAATGCATGCTGTTTTGTCCTTTCATTTTTAAGTCTTTTCCTTCTCTTTTCTTCTCCATTCTTTCTTTTCTAACACTATTCTTGGAGGGTCAATGAAAGTGTATACGTACAACACACATTTTAGATCCTTTTCAACCTATTTTTATATCTATCGATTTTCGATTCTATAATGCACCCAAAAATAATAATATCTTCTATGAGTAAGCTCTGCATCGCCAAAGTTAATATCAGCCTGTTTAAAATTAGAGTAATGCTAAGTACTCCAAAACATTTACTAAATAACGTGTTATGACATATGTCAAATTCTGATTTGTGGACGCATATGAATGTACACGGGTCCTATTTTATTATCAGAAAATTACCAAATACACGGCATTTGGAAAATTTTTTGGGATCTTTTTCACTTTAAAATTAATATTGCATAATCCGATATTTTTCACTTTTCCTTTTCCGCTCATTTAGTTATTATCTGAGGAAGACTCGAAAATTTGTGATTATTGATCTTTCGATATTGTTCATACGAAGTATCAACAGTGAAGTGTTATAATTATATTCATAAATTTTGAATATTGATCATTGATCTTGCTGTCACATTGCTGAGAAATGGAGTAACATGCTGGATGCAAAGACAAGAAATGAACATCTTTTGCTTAAAAAATACCTGTATTGGAACAAAACAGAACAGAGTGTACACACTTCTAGCTTTAGCTCAGTGATGTTGAAGTTTAAGCATTTTACATGGCAGTTCAAATAGTTTAATGCCACATTAGGCAAGTCCAAAAACTTTTGAGTTGTCCACAAGTACTATTGTGATATAGGGGCATATATAATTGCAGTTTAGTTAGTAAACAAACAGAAACAGAACACTGAAAATGGATGCAACAGTCCTACTACTAGCGATAGCAAGTTTTCTTGCAATATTGTTATTATATAGCTTATCGTTATTGATGTGTAAAATAACTGCAAGCGCATTATGAATTTTTAAAACTTTAACAATTAACTCAGACGAACTAGACAATAAGATTTGAGATAGATGAGATTTAATTAGCAAAGATTATCAAATAGAGAAGAATAAATCCAATAGTCTTCTAACATATCCCTTATAAATATTTTAAAATATTCAACTCCTAAGAATTTAGGACATTATATTGTATATCTACTCCAACAAGCTTTCTTATAATAGATTCTTATAATTATTAAACAATAAAAAAAAAGAGGGAAGCAAGAACAAAAAAAGAAGGAAACAATTGGAAAAAGGAGGGAAAATAATATTTTATTGACAAAAGTGAAATAAGGGAGCCCTTAAAGATATAAGGGGTGACATGATGCTCTTAACTTTTTAAGGAAAAGTTAAGAGACTGCTGGAGCACAAATTTAGACCAAATTCCTTATAATTTAGGTTAGGAGGTCATATAAGGTGTTTGTTGGACTTGCTCTAAATTTATCAGCATTTTGAGTATAAAAGGTGGATGACATTTTTGTAATAATAAAATTCATCCCATGCATTTACAAAAATAGCTTTCAGAATGTATTATCATATGTCTTAACTTTAGGTAATTAACTACAGTTATATAGGATCATTAAGCCCTATCAAATATATGGAAAACCTAGGAATCCGAATCCGTTAATCAATCACAATTAATATCAACTTGCACTAAAATCAATTCTCTTTCCTTCACAAATAAGATATCAATTAACGAGATAAACATATACTATGAAACTTGTTATCTAACAATAACTATCAAAACTTCAAGAAGCAAGCATAGATTATGAAAAACAAATCGGTAACAATAATATATCAAAATCACTTTGTCAATCGATCAATTAAGCACTAAGAAAAATCATGAGAATCAACTAATAAGAACGAGAAGAAATCAAGAGTAATTAAATTAACTTCATCTTCATCCTAAGGCAGGAGAATTAATTACACATGATATTGAAAAACGAACAAGAATTTAAAAGCATGAATTGAATGACAGAAAAGTGTTTGAATAAAGCAAATAAAAATTGTTTGTATCGAAGGACAACTAAATCTACTCCTACTCCTAAATTATGGATCTAGATTGATGTCTAAATTGGTGTCTAAATTGTTATCTAAATTACAAGAGAGAAACACCATATATATAGGGAAAAATAATGGGCTTGGATATTCGATTACAAATCAAATCTCGAATATAATTTCTTCAATTTTCTTTTTCTTCTCCGATAAGTATTCAATTTTTCCTCCAATTTCTTTGGCTACAAGTATTTTCCACCTCCTTGCATTTTTTCACCTTTTTCTTCTTGAAATCTGATTTTATTTATTTTCCAACAAAACAAAATAAAACAATTTATTAAATAATTAAATTACGAAAACAAACATAAAAGGTATTAAAAATATGATGAATTATGGACCTATCAAATGCCCCCATACCTATCTTTTACTCGTCCTCGAGAAAAATATAAATAAAATACTATCTAATAGATAATATCACTTCCGTAGTTGATCACGGTTGCATTTGGCATATTCAACCAGTCCATTAAACCCCTAGGAAGTCCTAGTGGACGAGTGAGGTCTCGTAAGGGCCTATAGTGAATGTACCCACAAAATCCATCTAGCTCATGTAAAAGATTGTTCAATGCAACATCACACATATAAGTCATCTCATGCTACATCAACTTAAGAAATAAAAGAGAATTTGCAATGTCTTAGTGTGTAAGGTGCAAGTATTCACATAGTCTACTCAAAGAAATACGCATAGGTCCTCAAAAGTCCATGTCAAGTGTAAAAATAAGTTTGTAACCATGCTAATCCCACAAGAGTACACCTTAGAGTCAAAATTTGGGATCACATATGCAAAAACAAGTAATAACTCACCTTTCACTCACAAAAGAATATTCACTCAAGAACAGGGGTAAGTGAATCACTCAATTCCAACAAAATCATAAGAATGCTTGACACTTGGTATCAATCTAACTTTAACACAACACACATTAAAGACGATAATCAAAAGGTCTTTATTTGGGTTACAACGGGGCTAGGAACAAGGTATGTCAAGTAAAGCCAAATAAGGTGAAGTGTCAAAAGCTAGTATAAACCATAATGAATCATAAACAATACCATATATCCTACCCATACATGGACTTTCCAATTTTCTTCCAACAAATGCTTGAATAGTCGAATGAAGTAGGATCACACAAAACACAAAAACATAAGTATGCTCTCATATAACATTTTTTCCTTTTTTTTATTTTGCTTTTTTTCTTCTTTTTTTATTTTTTATTTTTTTTGAGAGCTAAGGGATTGATATAAATATATAAGCAACCACAATCCTTCTTCAAAAATTTCTTGAACACCAACTCATAAGTAAGTAACAAAACCCAATATTTTCCCAAAATTAAACCCATCTCAAACACACCTTATTACTCCCTCAACTTCCTACTAGCCTTTGATAATTGGGATCAAGTATACGTAAGGCTACACAAGAAAAAGGTCTCGGCAAGTAATGTGGTGTGTCACCGACAAAAAATAGGTTAAAGCTCAAAGGGATAACTAATTGATTATATATAAAGGGTGTGGTAATTTGGATAATAATAGGTTATTCCTAAATGCCTTTATCATGTTATCATCAAATAATGTCATGCATTTTAATAAAGGTCTCAAACAAGAAATAACGTGTAGACACTCAAGCAAACGAATATAAAATGCAAAAGATATGGATATAGGCTCAAAATCTCACTTGGTGGTAAAACATAATCAATCCCAAGCAAAAAAATCTCTTTAATGGACCTACTTGTACTGAAAACATACAAACCAAATCATTTTGCACATATTCATTTCCTTTTAATTACTTAAAACATTCAATAAGTCTACTAGTTTCGACCTGCTAGTGTATGTGTATGCACAAGAACTTAGCATATCACTTCTCAATCAAAAGCATCAGAAACACAAGAGTACTATAGTATCTAAGGGTGCATCAATCCAACTAAAAATAAGTAATCATTTTACAAGGCTAGAATTATTTTTGTGATTTTTTTGTATTTTTAATAATAATAGTACTACTACCCCATACCTAAATCATGCATTGTCCTCAATGTATGCAAATGAGAGAAAAATGACAAAGTAAAAGGACAAGAATACCTGATAAAGGATGACGGAAAAACATTATTACCTATAACACACACACACATAGACACTCTCACATACCTACACTTCACTATGGGAGATACATTACGAATATATTAACCAATACCAGATCGATGGAATACAACATTCATAACACAATCAACAACCATTTGTAACTCACCCACAAAGACATCATTATCCACTAGAAAAATAAGATCATACATCAAAATAAAACTCATGCGCCTAACATCATTCATAGACCAATTAGATGCTTCTTTATGTTGTTTAAGCAAATTAATCACTTGAAATCCTTGGTTATAAATTAAGTCACTAGAAATAACATGATAAGTTTCATTATCAACTACCAAAGATTGATCAAGAGTGGAAAAAGACGAATTAGGAATGAATGTGGGTGGCTCGCCAACAGAAGTCTTAACAACGGACCTAGGATCAAAAGAACTATATTAGGTTTCATGCTTAGAACAAATGGCATTCAATTCATCTAACATCTCCTCACAAGTAAAATTTCTATAAAGCTCATGAAGTTCTTTATTGCTCTCATACTTTAACAAAACATCTTCCTCGAGAAAAGACTCAATTGCACTATCCTCAAGATTTGACCATGAAACAACCTCATCAATCAAATTAACTCCCACAAGTTGTTCAAAAAGCTCATTAGGTTGATTTCCTACATTAAAGACATTGAGATCTATCATCATGTTTCCAAAAGTTAGCTTCATCGAACCATTCCTACAGTTAATCAAAGCATTAGAGGTAGCAAGAAAAGGCCTTCCTAAAATAATGGGAATTTGATTTTTGAGATTTTTGACTGGTTCAGTTTCCAAAACAACAAAATCGACGGGAAAGAATCACCAACCGTAATCAACACATCTTCCACTATACCCTTTGGAGTTTTAACAAAACGATCAGCTAACTGAAGAGTAACACTAGTCTTCTTAAGTTCACCTAAACCCAAGGCTTGATAGATAGATAATGGAAGAATATTCACGCTAGCTCCTAGATCGAGTAACGCTTTATCAATGAAAGTATCACCCATGACACAAGAGATGGTAGGACAACCGGGATCCTTATACTTCACAGGGATTTGATTTGACAAGATAGAACTAACATGAGATGTTAAGAAACCTTTCTTAGGAACATGAGTGGTTCTTTTATGATTACATAAATCTTTTAGACACTTAGGATAACAGAGAACTTTTTGAATCGCATCTAAAAGAGGAATGTTAATCTTGACTTGCTTAAAGACTTCCAAAATCTTATCTAACTGAGTAGATTGTTTGTTTGAAGTAAGTCTTTGAGGAAAAGGGGCTTTCAGCTTAAAGCCCTTTTCATTAAACACATCAGAGTGGGGTTTCGAAGGTGGTTCATCGAATGGTGATGACTCATCGGATTTATCTACTTTAGAATTCTCGGGATTCGAGATTGTTTAAGACTATGATTCAAGAGCAAAGGATTTGGTTCAGATGTTAGCTTATCTTCTTCTTGAGTATTGACACCAGCATGATTATTGAATTGATTACCATACCTTAAAGAGATAACAGAATTTAAATTTTCATGAGACTTTTGATTTGGATGAAATTTAGGATTAGTCTCGGGTTGACTAGGAAATCGATTTTTCTCTCTCTCACTGATTTTGTTTGCCAATTAACTAACTTGGACCTCTAGTTCAGATATGGCTTGAGTTTTGGAATTTAATAATTGCCTATCTTGGGTCATAGTTTGCATGAAAAATTATTGAGATTGAGTTAAATTAGCTTGAGATTTCAATAACGCCTCAATACTCCTTTCTAAAGAATTGAATCATATGTCAGATTCAGCAAAACCAGGGGGATTCAAGGGAACTGAGTTTGGATAATGACCAAGATTTTGAGAAGGATATGAATTAGGATTTTGAGTTGGGTATGGACCAGGATTGGGCTTTTGAAAAGAAGGTTGAGGATTTTGATTGTATTGACCTTGGTTCCATGAGAAATTTGGGTGAATCTTCCAACCAGGATTGTATGTGGGTGCATAGGGATCATTCCTAACTCTAGGTTGAAACATGGCATTGACTTGTTCAATTTCAGGTCAATTCTCTACCACATGATTAGGAGAACTACAATTTGCACAAAGAGATATTTGAGTGGACACATTGTTGGTTTCTCAGGCTTCTAGACGTCTAGTGAGTGTAGCTAACTTAGCTTCGGTTACAATAGAATTACCAACTACGTGTAAGCCCTTAGATGAGTTAGATTTTTCAGCTTCCTGATTAGGTTCCCTAGTTGACTCCCACAACACTGTCTTTCAGCTAACTCCTCAAAAAATTGCCAAGATTCATCCTCATTTTTATCCATAAACTTACCATTACACATAGACTCTAACAACACAATTATTTGGCCATCTAAGGCTTCATAAATTTTTTTACAAAGTCTCCATTTTTTTATACCATGTTGAGGACACTTAGACAAAAGCTTTTTAATCTATCAAAATATTTCCAAAAAGACTCATTTCGATTTTGTTGAAATTGGTTGATTTCATTCCTAAGCCTGTTTGCCTTATGGTTTGGAAAATATTTTTTTAAGAAAGATAGCAACAAATCCCTCCCATGTGGAAATAGAATTGACGGGTAGACTATACAACCACTGATTAACATCTTCTTTTAAAGCAAAGTTAATAAGTCTAAGCCTAATAGAATCCTCACTTAATTGTTGAAGTTTTTGTAAAGCACACACATCCTCAAACTCTCGAATGAAAAGATATGGATCCTCTCCCTCGAACCCAGCAAACCTAGGTAACATGCTAATGATGTGATGTTTAATTTCAAATTATTCGATGTTACTGTGGGTAAGACTATGCATGAGGGTTGAGCGGTACGAGCGTGATAACAACGGTCTTTAAGTGAGAGATCCATGACTACGGGTGGAACTTCTAATTCTTTTGACTCTATTCTAGTGGGTGAAGAGAACTCAAGTTGTCTTACTACTTCAGGAGATGACATATTGGTTTGTCTTACTAATCTAGATGTAGTGTCTCGAACCCAAGCACTTTGTATACAAGAGAAGTAATCAAATAAGCATGTAGTAGATAAGAGCTATAAGTGAACACCCAAAAAAATGGAAAATTAAGAAGAAAAATCTATATTATCCAAAGAAATCTAGACCTTGCTACTAACAATAAGATACTACTAAAAGTCACAACTCAAAAGCATTTGTCCTGACTGGCCAGGAAGGTGCAAGCATTGCCAAGAGACTAAACACCATTCTAGACACCAGTCCAAATTAGCCAGGTAAGCGTCACGCTTGCCTAGACACCAAACGAAAGAATACATTAGTGATTTATTCCTCCTAGATTCTCTTCCTAGTTAAGTGCGAAATCTTAGGGGCCAATGTCTACTTAATTTTAATAAGGAAAAGGGAATGCAAGATGAACGAATTAGTGATTTGTGGCCTAAGGAAAGGGTGATGAAATCCCTCACCTTATCTTGTAATTGGGTGGCACCCTTAAGATTAATTGAATGATTCAACACACAAAAAAAAGAAAGTAAACACTTATGGATGCACTGCACTACGTGTTCTATTCTAAATTGTATGTACCTTTTTCCTTCAGCAATCACCACAGTTAAATAAGATGGAAAACAATAAATACAATAAAAAAATGTAGATGATGTGATCCTATGTGAGAGAATGAATGATGCGGCAAATTCATTTTTACCAAACAATTAACTAACTAATATTTATGGGTTTTTTCAAGTATTTAATTTTTTGTGCTTTTCAATAATGAGAAAGAAAAAAATAGAGAGAGGTGATACAGAATACCGAAAAGCGCTTCCAAAATTTGAAAAGAGATAGTGAGGCCTTCCAACAATCTTCTTGTCCTAGCTTTTCTCCGCTTCACTACTCCCTAAAAAATAAACAAAAGGAAACAAGAAACTAATCCGAAGAATCAAATATCAAGGAGTGAAAAATACCAATAGTCCGGCAGCGGCGCCAAAAACTTGATTGTGTAAAATAACTGCAAGCGCAAAGTGTTCAGTTGTAGAAATCACAGATCGATCCTCACAGACTATGAATTTTCAAAATCCTAACAATTAACTCAGGCGAACTAGACAATAAGATTTGAGATGAGATTTAATTAATCTAATTATCAAAGATTATCAAATATATGGAAACCCTAGGAATCCAAGTCCGTTAATCAATCAAAATTAATATCAACTCGCCGTAAAATCAATTCTCTTTCCTTCACAAATAAGAGATATCATCAATTAACGAGACAAGTATATATTATAAAAACTTGTTATCTAATAATAACCTATCAAAATTTTAAGGAGCAAGCATAGGCTATGAAAAATAAATCCGATAACAATAATATATCAAAATCACTTTGTCAATCGATCAATTAAGCACCAAGAAAAATCATGAGAATCAACTAATAGGAACGAGAAGAAATCAAGAGTAATTAAATTAACTTCATCTTCATCATAGGGCAGGAGAATTAGCTAGACATGATATTGAAAAACGAACAAGAATTTAAAAGCATGAATTGAATAATAGAAAAGTGTTTGAATAAAGCAAATAAAAATTATTTATATTGAAGGACAACTAAATCCACTCATACTCCTAAATTATGAATCTAGATTGATGTCTAAATTGGTGTCTAAATTGTTGTCTAAATTATAAGAGAGAAGCCCCATATATATAGGGAAAAATAATACGGTTGGGTCTTCAATTACAAATCAGATCTCGAATATAATTTCTCCAATTTCCTTTTTTTCTCCGATAAGTATTCGATTTTTCCTCCAATTTCTTTGGTTACAAGTATTTTCCACCTCAATCCCTTTTTTCACCTTTTTCTTCTTGAAATCTAATTTTATTTATTTTCCAACAAAAAAAAAATAAAACAATTTATTAAATTATTAAATTACGAAAACGGACATAAAATAGGTATTAAAAATATAATAAATTATGGACCTATTAGTTATCAAGATCCAAAATCGATGGGGGCCTGGCCAATCTTAGACCACCTTTCACTTCTTGGTGGTACGGATCCTATTTTCAAAATTTTAGGAACCATGGCTGATTAGTGCAATCCTGTATTCCGAATTCAGCTTGGCTAGCACCAAGTGTTAAGTAACCAGTCGGTCTAAAACCTTAAGGTGTCAGAGAAAAGCCCCAACAGGATCTTATGCTACAACAAATATTATTTAACACCAAGAACTAGTTGTGAGTAGTAAGGATGCAGAGAGGGAGATTTTTACTAGTAGTGACCTCATTTTCATGACGCGACCTAAATCTCTCACCTTGAAATACATGGGCTATAATGGTGCCTTGTTTGCATTAGCACCTTATGGTTCTTTCTGGCGGGAGATTCGTAAGATTACCTCCTTTGAGGTTCTATCAAACCAACACCTTGAGCTCCTAAAACCCCTGAGTGCCACTGAGTTGACTACATGCATCAAAGAGTTGTACTCACGTTGCTATGAAAATGGGATGGCAGGGACAACCAAGATTGATATTGGTCAGTGGTTGCAACAATTGGTTTTTAATATCATGACACAAATGATTGCCACAAAGCGGTATAATAGTGTTGGTAATGGTGAGAACAAAATGGAAGCAAAGCGTTTCATAAAAGTGTTTGAAGAATATATGTCTTTGGTTGGAGCTTTGGAACTGTCGAATGGGATACCATTTACTGAATGGATGGATTTGCAAGGAAATCAGAGGTCCATGAGAAGGACGGCAAAGGGGTTAGACAACTTTATAAGTTCTTGGCTGGATGAACATTATCAGATAAGGGCCAGTGAAGGCCCATTGAAAGAGGATCACGATTTTATTGATGTGATGATATTGTTGTTTTCAGTATTCGGTGGTTTGATATTTGGACACAAAAGTGCATATGTTATCAAGGCAACAACAATGGTAAGTTCTCTATTCTTCTTGACTTCTAATGTAAGCAATTTAATTTTGGATATTATTTTGCTGTGTTTAATAGAGCGTATTATGTTTCTTTCTAGACCGTTATATTCGCAGGAGGAGATACGTCAACTCTTACCCTGACTTGGGCAATTTCTTCACTTTTACAACACAAGGAAAAATTATAGAGGGCCCAAGAAGAGCCTGACATCCATCTTAGAAAAACAAGATAGGTAGAAGAATCAGATATCAAACAATTGATATATCTCTAAGCCATTGTAAAAGAAACATCGCGACTCTACCCTGGTGGTCCCTTGTCAGTGCCACGTGAGGCCTTAGAAGACTGTACCGTGGTAGGTCATTATGTCCCAAAAGGAACTCAATTTTAGGTAAATATCTGGAAACTGCATCGAGACTTAGGATCATGGACCGACCCTTATGAATTCCAACTAGAGAAATTCTTACTAGTTGATAAGTGCATATTTTTGCATATTTTTATTACCTATTTGTTGCTTGAACTCGTATTTTAATAAATTATTTTGTTGCATTTCAGGAAATTTGAGAAAAAAATAAAGAAATGGCAAAATAAAGAAATAAAGAGCAAGGAAGGGCAAAAGGTGAAGAAAAAGGACCAAAATGAAAGAAAGAAAAAGAAATAGGAGCTTGGTGCAAAAGGGAATGCTTAATGAGGAAGGAATCATTTGGATGGTTAGTATTACTCCACCACACTCCACATGTGTATGGTGGAGATTCACCCAACACACCCCTTAACCCTAATTCTTATCCTATAAATACCCCTTACCCCCCTTGCAATCAACAACCTAGATTTTAGTGTAGTTTTAGGGTAGTATAAATTTTTTTCCTTTCTTGTTTTGTAGTTCTAAATTTTGTAAAAACTACTTTTAAGTTTAATACAATTTCAAGCTTCCTTTATTTTCTTGTCTTGCTCTTTAGTTTATTGCCTCACTTTCGTTATTTTCGTAAATCCGATTAGTGGATAAAGTAACGAAATACTAAGCACTTGGGGTTGAAAATAACGATTTTATTTTCTTGTTCTTAGTTAATAATTGTAATTGTGCCCCTTTAAATGTCCATTTTATTGTGGCTTTGGTTAATAACCATGACCATGTCTCTCAAAGACCGTTGTTACCCCACCCGTTCTACTCAACCCTCGTTTATCACCCTTCCTCCAATTAATGGTAATAATTTCGAGATCAAAGCCCACTTCATTAGCATGTTACCTAAGTTTACTAGTAGTGATGGTGAGGATCCCTATCTTTTTATTCATGAATTTGAGGAGGTTTGCGCAATACAAAACTCCGACATCATTCCGAGGACTCCATTAGGCTTAGACCTATCAACTTCGCCTTAAAAGAAAATGCTAAAAAATGGTTGTATAGTCTACCCATTAATTCTATTTCCACGTGGGAAGGATTTGTAATTTTTCTAAAAAAATATTTTCCTAATCACAAGACTACATGGATTACAAATGAGATAAATCAATTTCAACAAAAGGAAAATGAGTCTTTTTGGAAATATTTTGATCGTTTTAAAAGTCTTTTATCACAATGCCCCCACAATGGAATAGAAAAATGGAGACTTTGTAAAATTGTTTATGAAGCCTTAGATAGTCAAACAACTGCCTTATTAGAGTCAATGTGCCAAGGAAAATTCATGGATAAAAATGAGGACGAAGGGTGGGAATTTTTCGAAGAGTTAGTTGAAAAGACTATGTTGTGGGAGTCCACTAGGGAACCGAAAAACTCAAACGAATCATCTAGTTCATCTTCTAGGGGTTTGCATTCAATTGGAAACAATATTGCAACCGATGCCAAGTTAGCCACCCTTACTAGACGACTTGAAGTTTTAGAAACTCATAGTGGCCCCTCACACATGTCTATGTACCCGAATCAAGGGATGCAAAATCTTCAAAATTTTCAATAAGCCAATGCGATGTTTCAATCAACCCCTAGGAATGACCCTTTTGCACCTACATACAATCCCGGTTGGAAGAATCACCCGAATTTCTCGTGGAACCAAGGCCAAAACTACCAATCTCCGCCACCTTCTTTTCAACCTCCTTCTTTTCAAAAGCCCAATCAAAACTCTTACCCAACTCCGAACCAAGGTCCTTATCCAAACCCGACTCAAGCACCCACCCACCCTCCCGGCTTTCACGAGTCGGATAAAAGACTTAATTATTTGGAAAAGAGTGTTGATGCACTTTTGAAATCAACAACTAATTTGGCTCAATCTCAACAAACCTTCATGCAAACCATGACTCAAGATAGGCAAATTTTGAATGCTAGTACTCAAGCCATATCTAAATTAGAGGTTCAAGTGAGTCAATTAGCCAATGCCATGTGTGAGCGAGAGAGGAACAAACTCCCGAGTCAACCCGGAGTCAACCCTAGATTCCTCCTCAATCAAAGACCTCATGAAAATGTTAATGCTATCATTCTCTAAGGTCGGGAAATCAAGTTGACAATCACGTCGGTGTTGGTTCTCAAGAAGAAGAGGTAGTGAATCCCGAGAATCCCGATACGTCTAAGTTTGTTACTCCATCTAGTCAACAACCATCATTTAGTGAACCTTCTTCATCTTGCAAACCTCCTTCACCTAGTGAACCTTCATATGTTAATTGATAAGTGGATTTCATATCCACTTAGAATTCTTCGTATCGGCTTAAATTAATTACTTGACCTCAAGTATGTCATGTTTTTAACGTGTTTTCATTGAGTTGTGCAGAACTTCTAGTTGGAGGCAGGTTGGTGTTTTTATGTGATTATGTGGTGGTGTTTTGTTAGAATTCAGAGGCTACTTGGGCTTGCATTGGAGTTCATAGGATACTTGTGCTTTATTTGACAACTAATGAGAAGTGTTGCTGCAAAGGAAGCTAGCAGAGCCAAGAAAAGTGTGAAGAAAATCAGTTTTTTCTGTCAGTGTCAAAGCTTTCACTGTTTTGGCTCTATCGGGAGTTCTACAAGTCCGTTTGAGGTCCGTAAACAGTCGTTGGAAAGCTCGGAAGAAGACGATTCTGTTTGAAGTACTGTAGCAGTGCGCCCACACAGTGTAACAGCGCGCCTGCACAGTGAAGAGCGTGCTCGCGCTGTGCCGGTTTGCCAGAAATCCTGTTTTAAGTCAGTTTTGGAATTTCTTGACGGACAAGGCACGAGGGGCTATATAAACACATGTTATCAATAGAAGAAGGATGAATTTCAGAGGGGAGACAAGAGAGACAAGATAGAGAAGGATTTACCGAAGCACGTGACAGCTAACGAAGATCTAGATCTACTTCTTTTGTATTCTTCTAATTAGGCGATACTTTTGGATGCTCGTTTTGGATTTGTTTTCTAAACCTTATTACTCTAGTACTTTCGTTATTATTCAGATCTTGTTTATTATCATGTTATCATTAGATCCCACGATGACGAGCCGTTCGATTATGAACTAATCGTTGTCATGGGATTCTAACGGATTTATTTACGAAATTTAGTAGTTTGACTGCTTCAAAGATTTGTTTGTGATGAATTATTGATTTCCTAGTATGGTTATACTTAATGTTTTTGGATGCGTAGCTAACATCTAAATTGTATTGTTATTCTCTATTGAATGCGAAAGTGGATATAGGGATTTAGAACTTGCCATGCTAGCATAGGTTTATGGATGTTTTGACATGCATGATTCGTAGTGTAATTTTAACCATCTTACGCTGCCCTATGTGATCTCAATGGATAACTTGTACTTAAACCGTTATGTTTTCAAATCTTATAGACATATAGGGTCTAAACATAATTGGTGTCTACCCAGCTTCTATCTGTTTTGTGGATGTTGAGTATTTTGGTAAACGTATGCTGAAAGGTAGCGTGTACTAAATTCGTGTTGTCCGATTAGTTATCATAACCATCACATACATTGATTAAAGGCGTTATCTCTAAACGAAGTATATAATGAAGTTAGGATGCCATGTTTTATTTCTTATAAGTAATTCGATTTAATCTCATTAGTTAATTAATTCTGAGTATTGTTGAATTGCTTGTTAGTTAGTTTAGTTAATCAAAACACAACTTTGATACTTGTCTTAGCAATGAATAATAATCATACATTGTTGTATAAGTGCATAATCTGAATACACCAGTCTTCGTGGGAACAAACTCTACTTACCGATATTACTTGTGACCGCGTACGCTTGCGTGATTTAGTGCGAACATTAACCCATCTTCAAAATCCATTCTGGAAGAACCTAATGAACGTGTCTTTAAGCCTAAAGCTCCTTATCCTCAAAGACTCATTTCTAACAAACAATTGGCTCAAGTAGACAAGATTTTGGAAGTCTTTAAGCAAGTCGAGGTCAACATTCCTCTCTTATATGCCATTCAACAAATTCCCTCGTATGCTAAGTGTCTAAAAGATTTGTGTACTCATAAGTGATCCACTCATGTTCATAAAAAAGCCTTTTTGACCACTCATGTTAGTTCAATTCCTTCAAATCAAATTCCTATGAAATATAAGGACCCCGCTTGTCCTACAATTTCATGTGTCATAGGCAATACCTTTATGGATAAAGCTTTATTTGACTTAGGAACGAGTGTGAATCTTCTTCCATTTTTGATCTATCAAGCCCTAGGTTTAGGCGAACTTAAAAAGACGAACATGATACTTCAACTAGCTGATCGTTCTGTCAAAATGCCTAAGGGAATAATTGAAGATGCCTTAATTAAGGTTGGTGATTTCATTTTTCCGGTTGATTTTGTTGTCCTTGAGACTCAACCCGTCATGAATCCTAAGAACCAAATCCCGATCATTCTAGGACGACCTTTTCTTGCTACATCCAATGCCTTGATTAATTGTAGGGATGGTTCGATGAAACTCAGTTTTGGTAATATGACAATTAACCTTAACGTCTTTAATGTCGGAAAAGAACCCAATGAGCTTTATGAACAAACAATAGGGGTTAATCTTGTTGATGACATTGTTAATTGGTCAAACCTTGAGGATAGTGAAATTGAGTCTCTTCTTGTTGAGGATTTTCAAATAAGTCACGAAATTAATCGAGAGCTTCATGAGTCATTTAGGGATATGACCTCGGAAGAGATGTTGAGAGAGTTGGAAGACATTTGTTCCAAGTGGGAGACCTCACCCAAGGTTATTAGTGTTGAGCCCGTTGTTAAGAGTCCCGTGGGAACACCTCCTGCATTTGACTCAACTTTGTATCATCCCGAATTTGATCAACAACCCTTGGGAGAAGATGGACCCTTATCTTCTGTCCTTCCTAGTATTAAACCCATGACCACACTTTCATTATCTCTAATTTTCTTAGACAAAATCAAGAAGCCTTAAGTTGGTTTAGGGTGAACATTAGTGACACTTGTTCTATAAGGTTGAATGATTTCATGTTAAACATTAGTGACACTTGTTCTATAAGGTTGAATGATTCCATGTTACTTGAGAAAATCTTTTCGAATCAAATTTTCAAAAATGTCTTGATATTTTCTCAAAGCTTCACCCCAATTTTCCCACTGGCATCGGTTGATTCGGTTTTATTCCTTTGCCTCCCCTCGTGAAAGATATGTATGGGGGAGGAATTGGGTGCGTGATTCGTGTTAATTAGTTGTTTTTCATATTCGTTCATCTCCGTCATTCCTTGTCAGGTATTACCTCCTCATTCTCCTTTACTCATTTCTCTAGTTTTTGTATACATTGTGGATAATGCATGATTTAGGTATGGGGGAGGGTTTTTAGTGTAAATACATAAAATTGAAAAATCCAAAAATAGAGATATTTTAGCTTAGTTTTCCTTCCCGCTCTTGAATTTTAGAACTAGTTGGAGTTAACTGTTTTTCAAAAATTATATGTGTAGTGCCTTTAGATAATTTGAACGTAGTCAAGTAAGGTTTTCTTCATGAAACTTGTGTCGAACAAATTTTTTCTTAAAAGTCCAAGACGACACATTTGCACAAGACCTTTGATGGAAAAATTGTATAGGAATGTTATTCGATACCTGAGAGAGAGCCCACATGTTAAAACAATGTCGAATCAAACCTTTGCCAAGAAATTGTTCTCATAGTGTCTTGAAAAAAAAGAGAAAAGAAAAAGAAAAAAAAGTCAATAAATGTTTATAGTTGTAGAGTGATAGTGGAAGAAGTGACTAGATTGGGCTCATTAGTACCCGAGTAATTAAGTCTGAGGGGACTTTATGCCTAGTAACTTAAAGCCCTTTGAGGTTTGGGATTGCTGACCCAACGCTCGCTACATGGGTATTAGTGTATAAGTCTTTTGGGACCTCAATCATTGCACGGTCATTTCAACCATTAGTGCTAATAAATTCTTAAGTACTAATAAATTCTTAGTAGGAAAAACGGCTAGGTTGGGCTCATTGATAACCCGAGTAAGTAAGTTCGAGGGGACTTTGTGCCTAGCAACCTAAGGTCGTTTTTGGTCTGGGATTGTTGACCTAAAGCTCGCTAAATGGATATCGATGCAAAAGTCTTTTGGGACCTCAACCATTGCACGGTCGGTCAAACTACTAAGAGCGTGAAGAGTTCAATATTGGTTGAAAAAGAGAAAATGTTCGTATGCATTTTATCCATCAAAGGCCTTAAATTCACTACACACCTTGGGATTTTTTGTAAAATTTTAGAGTCTACTCATGTGGATTGTGGGAACCTATATCTTATCTACTATTAGAATAATCTTTAAGGCATGTATTTTCCTATAAATTGTTAACACCAATGAAAGCTAGATTGTAAGAGGAAAGTTGGACACTTGTTGATTTATCTCAAAGATTTTATGGGTATATCTTCTGTAAAAACTTAGGAGACAACACTCCTCTTGTAGAGATCGTCTATGAGTTTAACGGGTTGGTAAACCTAAAATTAACTGTGATTCCTACGACAGTGAGTATAGGTTTTTCATTCTACATTTTTCTTTTTGTTTTACTCGAGGACGAGCAAAAGATAGGTATGGGGGCATTTGATAAGTGCATATTTTTATTACCTATTTGTTGCTTGAACTCGTATTTTAATAAATTATTTTGTTGCATTTCAGGAAATTCGAGAAAAAATAAAGAAATGGCAAAATAAAGAATTAAAGAGCAAGGAAGGGCAAAAGGAGAAGAAAAAGGACCAAAATGGAAGAAGGAAAAAGAAATAGGAGCTTGGTGCAAAAGGGAATGCTTAATGAGGAAGGAATCATTTGGATGGTTAGGATTACTCCACCACACTCCACATGTGTATGGTGGTGATTCACCCAACACACCTCTTAACCCTAATTCTTATCCTGTAAATACCCCCTTACCCCCTTGTAATCAACAACCTAGATTTTAGTGTAGTTTTAGGGTAGTATAAATTTCTTTCTTTTTTTATTTTGTAGTTCTAAATTTTGTAAACACTCCTTTTAAGTTTAATACAATTTCAAGCTTCCTTTATTTTCTTGTCTTGCTCTTTAGTTTATTGCCTCACTTTTGTTATTTTCATAAATCCGATTAGTGGACAAAGTAGCGAAATGCTAACCACTTGGGGTTGAAAATAACGATTTATTTTCTTGTTCTTAGTTAATAATCGTAATTGTGCCCCTTTAAATGTCCATTTTATTGTGGGTTTCATAATTTTTAATTGTAGATCTACTTTTATTTTTGATGTGTTAGTGTAATATAAAAAAACACAAAAAAATTAGTTTTAATAATTTTAGAAAGTATTGTATTTCCTTTCATTGTTTAATTCGAAGCCTTAAGCTCTTTTCCTCTATTTCTTTTTGGTTTATTTCGAAGCATCTTCCCCTGTTTTTCTCCTTTACCCAATTCTTTTTATTTCACTTCTTCTTCGTTCTTAACTCACAACCCCTCCCCTGCTTTAGTTTCTTTCCTTTTTGTTTCGATTCCACCACAAACCCACCTCTTCTTGTTCTCTCCTTCTTGTTTTTCTTGTTTTCTTTATTGTCTTTATTTTCGATTTGTACCGTTCACTGTTCTTGATTGTAATTTATTGTGGTTTTGCTGGTTTTGTGTGCTGAGTCGCTGTTTTGAGTCGAGTTGGTTTTAGAATAATTGATTTGTCAAGTCGCTGTTCGTTTTCTGAGTTGAGATTCGTCGTTTTGTTGCTAGAATCTGTTTTTTCGAGTTCGCTGCATTGTTGTGCCGAGTCTTTGTCTGAGTCTAGTGCTGAGTTCTGTCTTTTGTTCGTTTCTGTTTGTTTGCTGAGTTTTATGAGTCTGTTTTCATATTGTTTGTTCTGTGAGTAGAATCGCCGAGTGTCCAGCTTGCTGAGTTTCTAAGTTAGACTCGTTGTTCTGTTTTCTTCTGTGTTTCGTATGATTTTCCTGGGTTGTTTGGTTTTGATGTTACCGCGAGTTTTGTGCTGCGTTTTCAGAGTTTTTTCTTTTTTGCTGAGTTCGCAATTAGGAGATTAGTTTTCTTCGAATTTGTATTTTTGTTTTGATATTGTTGAGTTTGCGAGTTTGCTGAGTTGACTGGTTTTGTTCAAATTTGTTGTTTGTTCGAGTCTACTAAGTCGACCGGGTCTTGTTTTCGTTTACCATTTGTTGTTACCGAGTTTTTGCTAAGTTGAGTTTTGTTCGAGCCAATTAGTGAATTTTACTGTTTTGTTGTTTTTCGGCATGTTTTGGTTGTTGATTTGTGATTAAATATTTAGCTCGTTAAATCCTTGTCTTGTGTTGGTTTCATCTTTGGCTAGTTAAATTTAAAAATGAGTCATGTCAAAATTTCCTTTAAAATTTCTTGTAAATAAATTCTGTTTTAATTACTTAGTTTAAAATTAGAATAAATTTAATTTTCTCTTTAAAAATAGTTTAAATTTTCTTTTAGGAATTAAATAGTATAAAACCAAATTTTCCAAAACCCAATTGTTCTAGTCCGATTAAATTAAATTTTAAGATTTGCGAAAACAATAAGTCTATGTGGATCGATATCTCAAATATTAAAACGATGAAATTGTGCGCTTGCAATTTAAATCCTTATTTTTTATCACATCACTAGTCATGTAGGAATTGATATAAGAGGTCAACAGTTTGAATACATTCCATTCAGCTCGGGAAGGAGGACGTGTCCTGGAATGAAAGCCAACATACAGATGATGCACTTGACACTAGCTCGTCTGCTTCAAGGCTTTGATTTAAATACTCCCACAAATGAACCTGTTAATATGACTGAAGCACTGTGTATCACTCTGCATAGAAAATGTCCTTTAGTTGTGCTTACGCCACCCCTCCCAAATAAGCGTTACCAAAAGTAACACATATTGTAGTACATATTTGAAGCAACCCCTTGTACATGTAACCTTGCTTGTTTTGCTTGTTTGTACATGTTGAACAAGTCTTACATTACACCCATCCTCCTCAACAAGTGAGGTCTTTCAACAAACTATTGTCGGTTAAATATCACTTTGATATTGTTGCCCTTATGTTAATTTTGTGATTAAATTGTGGTTTCAACTTTCAGGTGATTCAAATGTGACTTGGTATATATTGATATATAGTATGTTTGTACTACTTGCAGATACCGTAAACTTGTTAATCCCTGTCATGAAGTAAGTTTTACTTTAGATGTAACCACTAACTCTTGCTTCCATACATTCCAAATTGATTTGAAAGTTACATGAATGAATAGAAAGATTTTACCATTATACTTGTCTAAAATTGGGCTTTCACAAATTAATTCCGAATTTCAAACTTTGATCATGAATTGTGCTATAGTTAAGTACCTTTGAATTGGTAATTATCTTGTTTAATTGTAAATTGCAAAGCTGTAGAAACTTGTCTGCTTTGTAATTTAATATCATGCATCTGTTTTTGGTATTGATTTTTGTAATAATTAGTTTATCTTTATTTGTATCTATGTTGTTAAGAGAGTTTCCATCGATATAGGCTCTCCACTTGGAGTAAGTGTGCACGTTTGCATAAAATTTACTTCGTAAAACACTTTCGAGTACCTACAAAATGTTTTCGAGGATATACTGGTTAGGGTCTTTATGGTCCACGAGATAAGAAAAAACTGGTTTGATGCTCAAGAAGAGTCTCCTCAAGTGCATGCGCTAGCCACTAGGCAGTATAACTTACTAGCTAACGAGTTAAACCACCCTGATACATGTTTGTCAATAACTTATAGCTTGCATGGCTCACTTGCCCATGGGGCACTTGTGTTATGCAATAGACCTCTCTTGAGTCTTGAGTATAACTCTCAAGCCTATGTATGACAGAAGAGGAGGAAGTTAGACGACATTAGCAAACTTAGTGTTGGTTTTTAGCTATGGTTAAATAGTGTCTATTGGGCTTATCAGATGGTGCTGATTAATTACGTATAAAGGGATGTCATCGGTTATTACTTTATGAGATAATTTTGAAATTAAAATTAGTTTTCTAACACCCAGTGGTAAAGTCGTATGAGCAACTTATTAATCTTAAAATATGACAACAAAATCATCGAGAATCTTATTTTGCTATCAATCATCCATACTACCCTGGCTAGTGGCCAGACCAAAGAATATGGATGATCTTGGTGGTTGATGTCTGTGGGACATACTCATACAGTAGCTGTGTTAGTCCTGTATCAGTGGGAGAAATTTTCGAACGACAAACCTCTTGGTATCTTTTTACAAGTTTTCAGAATCTCATTATATGTTAGTGCGAGATTATATTTGTCTGCCATTTTTCAAATTCCATCTTCTTTTCTCCTAGGGTTTTATCTTGATTTAGTATTCTTTTGACTTCACTTTTTGTGGGTGATGATTCACGTTCCAATCTTTCATTATATGTTAGTGCGAGATTATATTTGTTTGCCATTTTCCAAATTCCATCTTTTTTTCCTAGGTTTTTATCTTGATTTTGTCTTCTTTTGACTTCATATCTTATGGGTGATGGTTCACGTTCCAATATTTCATTCCTTGCTTGATAATATAGTGGTATTATAGAACTTTTGTAGCTTAACTACATATGGCCTATTATCCTTTTATGGACCCCAGTACTAGTTGTAGCATTGAGTACAGCACTGAGTAAAGGTCTTTTCTTTTGACCACCCGATATTGCATGATATTGTTCTATAGTTTGTTTAGCATGAGTGTGTTGCAGGCAATTAATTCTGTCCCGCATCCTTTCAAGTTCCAAAGTATCTCGTGCTATGGTTTCGTTGTCATAATATAGGGTGATAATTTTTCAACTGGTCCGCTATGCTGTATAAGGTCTCATCAACTAATATTTTATCAATAAATTCATACGTGAATAATTTCTCAACCATAACATGATTGGCCTTCTCATTGCATAAATATTTGGGATATTTGCTAAATTTTAAACAACTCAAAATATTCATATTTTTTTAGTAGTCATAAAATTTCATAATCTTTTCATAAGCTGCTATGGTTTCAGGAGGGTATTTCAACTTATCGCTCATGGATATCGAGGATGATATTTGGACTGTATTTGATGATGATGACATGGTTGCTAGTTTTGATGTAAAAGGCCGAGGTCTAGTATAAGGTGTAGGGTTTTGTAGGCTTTTCATTTTTTTATGGCCTCTGTCAGATTTCAGGACATGTGTATTTTCTTGAACTTTGGCTTCTACTCTATTTCTTTCTTTATGTAGTTGGGCAATTGTTTCATGATTTTCTATAAAATCATTTTTGACATTGTTGACATATTCTTCAAAATTATTATTTGTCATGCTTGAACCTGCTCAGAAAATCAGTTAGAACATTTTTAGTACCAAATATATTTTTAAAAATAAAATCATAACAACAAAAAAAATGATTATCATTTTCGTCGTTTATTCAATTCTGGTAATAAATCTATTTTATTGGTAATAAACGCCTTTACTTGAATATTATTTGTCCTAACTATGAATTTAACTGTTAATAGATGATAATGAAATTTTTTTATTCCAAATTTTACTTATAATAATTCTTTTTCATTTATATGGTAATTCTTTACATTTGGTTTCCATGTTCCTCCTCCATATCCACATACAGTTAAACTTCTTTAAAGTAATACCCTTAGGATAAGGAAAAAATATTACTTTATCGAGTTAATTACTTTATCGAGAGTAAAAATACATTGTCTCCATTATGTTGGGACAGGTAAAAAATATTACTATAACGAGATTATTAATTTATCGATTATTACTTCATCGAGGTTCAACTGTATAACATATAAGTGGTCTTTCTTTGTTAGGGATGGCAAATTAACCCGATCTGACGGATACCCGATCCAAAATTCGATTTTTTGGATATACCGAACCCGGATTTTTGGATTTGGATATGGATTTTATTTTAAACCCGAAAATTTTTGGATTTGGATTTGGATTTTATGTTTACCAATCCGAAACCCGATCCAAACCCGATCCGAATCGGAAACCCGAAAAATACTCGAATGTATATATATTTACACATTATTTTATATATAATATATTATACATTTTAATAAAACATTATACCTGTTATTCAAATTCAATTTTAATAATAATATATAATATGCTAATTTATAATTATTATATATAATATTTCATATATAAGACATAAATTATTTATTTTATTAGAAATAGTCAATAAAAATCTAGTGATTAGTCTTCTCTTTCTCAACATCAAATTTTATTAATATATTTAGGATGTAAATTTCTTTATTTTACATAAATTTTTTATTTATGTTGCTCTATTAAGAATTATTAATTTGACATATTTCAAATTTTACTTAGTATGTCAATCCGTATAATACATTATATTTGACTACTTAATCATGTTTTTTTTAATTATTGTAGTAAACATTATTAACATTGTATAAACATTATTAACTTACTTACTGATAATGTATATATTTATATGTATTGTATATGATTTTATCCTTATATTTATTGTATTTTATAAATTATTTGATATTTTTAATTAGAGTTTAATGTTTTATGACAGGAAATAAAGAATTCCCAAAATTGGAAGAAATTGAGCTTATTTGGACTTAAATTACAAGAAAATTCGGATTTATTGGTCTACACGCGCATACGATCACTGTTTGGACCCTAACTTGAGTTTCAGACACCATAATTGATAACAGAATTATCTACAACATAGAAGTGGTCCAACATCTATATTCCATCTAGAGCAGCCCAGAAACAGGAAGTCAGACTACGAATTTTACATTCAGAATTCAATTTCTTTTGGAAAATTAGATGTATTTTCTTGGAAAGCATTAAAACTCTTTATTATATTAGGTTCTACAGATATTGTAGAGAGAACATATCATAACATATTATAGAATAGAAAATAATTAGAGATAGCCGTACTTTGGAGAGAGAAGGGAGAGAAACACTTTGAGAGGGAGATTGGAAGAAGGAGTGAAGGGATTCATCCTGATTCCAAGGAACTTTTAAAGTTGTATTCTTCGTACTTAAACTCTTATACTCATGGTTTGTTATATATATATATATATATATGTTTTATTCAATCATGAGTAGCTAATCCCTTTATCCAAGAGTTGGGTAGCATTCGCTGGCTTGTTATATGTTTGTTTGATTGTATTGTGGTTTTCTTGTTATTGTTAATATGTCATTGAGTGCTTTATACAATCAGAAGAGTCGCGAACTTTTAGTTGAATCTCTAGGAATTATAACGAATCAGGAGAGGAGTTGTAATTCTAGTACATGATATGATAGACACAATTTAAGTATTAGATCTGGAGATTGATATGCGGATTGTGAAACTGATAATTCTTGATTCTTAATAGTCTATAGTCATAATTTGATTGACCATGGGAGTGTCGATTAAGGATGATTGTAGGCATTATAATTTACCTTTGGAGAGGATTTTATAAACATTAGAAGGATTGTTTTTAACAAAACTAGAGGCACAAATTCGACATTCATGATAGTCAATTGAAGAACCCTAATTCTTGTATTGTTTTCTCTCATACTTAATATATAGTTTTTATTTATTTAATAGATTAATTAGTTGATAATTAAAATACCCAAAAACTATTTTCCACACTTCTGAACTGTAAGAGATAAAAGACTTGGAATTGGTATTGATATCAGTCCTTCCCTGTGAACGAAACTCGTAAAAATATACATCAACACTTACACTATTTTTAATTTTGAATATTAAAAAAAAACCAGATCCGATCCGAAACCCGACAGATTTGAATTTGGATATTGAGTTTTGGATTTGGATATGGATATGGATTTATTTTTAAAATTCGAAATATTTGGATTTGGATTTTACAAAACCCGATCCGAACCCGACCCGTTGCCATCCCTATCCTTTGTAAATATCATCATGCTCATAAGTTTCAAGGATTGCTCTCCATCCTATATCGCTAGCATCAGTAAAAAGTTCTAATTGATCCGTTTCTATTGGTATTCTATGTTTTGGTAAATTGATTACCTTTTCTTTAAAAATTTCAATAGTTTTATCATGTTCTTCTGTACATTCAAAGGGGTTTTTTTTTTAATTCTTGTAAAGATTTTCTTAACTGTGGTAAATCTTTTATATGGCCTGCTGTATAATTTATTATTCCTAAAAATTGTTGAACTTTTTTCTTATTTTCTAAGTTTTCTTGAATTTTTTTTATCTTTGATACCATGTGATCTTATAATTGTAATCCATACTTATCTAATATGTCCTAGATATTCTATTTTATTTTTAAAGAATTCTGATTTCTTTTCAAAAATTAATATTCCAATTCTTTTTACTATTTTTATGAATTGTTTTAAGTGATTTATGTGATGTTATAAGGTATCACTATATAATAATATACCATCTACATATACTACACATAAATCTCTCAATTTTTTAAATACTTGGTCCATTCTTCTTTGAAATATTATGCATTTCTTAGTCCAAAGGATAGTACTATCCACTCGTAATGTCCTTGAGGTGCACTAGTGGCTGCTAAAGGTCTATGATTCTTTTGTTAATTTTATTTGCCAAAATCCACTCTTACAATCAAATTTACTAAACCATTTTTTATTGCCTAATCTGTTAATAAGATTTCTGTTAGGAATTATGTTGTCCTTGATGATAAGCACACAAAAACACCTTGAAAAACATATTTGTATAAGTTAAGTTTGTAACTGATCAACGGATATCCAGTCTATAAATATCCGTTGATGAGGCAACTTATCGATTGATAAGTCTATAACATACTACTTTAAGTCTCGTCAGATAAGTTGTTTGTTACTGTCATAGTTGCTAGAATTTCTAAGTCATGTTGACTATCAATGGATATGCAGAATAGGGTAGCTAATTGTATATAAGATGTGCTATGTAATTCTGTATAAGTGAAGTGATGTTTCAACCGATGAAGCTTCTACGTCAACGGATATGACACTCCAGCAAACAACATTCAACCTATCGATTGATGTCTGCTTCAACGGATAAAATGCTATAACCAATAATGTCTTGATATTAGCGGTTGATAGCGACTTGACATGCCTGACAGATCACATGGGTTGATAGACGTAAAAAGGGTATGGAAGCCAGTATTGGAAGCGAAGAAGAAAAAGAAACATTCCTTATTCTCACAAGCAATTTAGCTGGTAAATCTAGTGAAGATCTGTCCAAGACAGTCAAGACAAAATTATATCACATGGAGACTAGGAGTGGCAGCAAACCTGCAAATACTTTGACTTTGTAATATTCACATTATTTATAGGGTTTGTAAACTTGGAGTATATATATCTTCAAGTGTAGCAAGACTAAGTAAGAAGAAAACACTGAGCTAAAACGCATAGTGCATTAGGTTTTCTTGTAAACACTCAGTCTTGTACTTGTTGATGTGTAAATTTTATACAGGTTATTTTCTTCAATACAACCCTCAGGTGGACTCGACAAATCCACCTGAAATTTTTAAAGAGTTTGTTGTATGTTTGTTTATGTTTTTATTTCTGTTCTATAGTTTTATCTGTTCATATCAAATCCATTTTTTGTCCTGTTAATTCGAAAGAATTTTCATCAAGATTGTATTCAACCCCCTTCTACAATCTCGTGGTGTCTAACTGGGAAATAACAATTGGTATCAGAGCAAGCTTCTAACAAACAAGAAATTTAAAGATCAAACACCATGGGGAAGAAGGACACAGGGGTAAAGATTTCGACTCTTGATAAAGACAACTACTTTCACTGGAAAGTAAAGATGCATCTTCATCTCTCAACTATTGACGAAAGCTATGTAGATTGCATCGAAAAAGGTCCTCACACTCCAATGAAGGCTAACTCTGGAGTTGGTGAAGCTGCTGGTACTGCAGCTGCCGGAAGGCCAGTTCCAAAAACTCAGGCTGAGTTCATAGATGAAGACTTGGAAGAAATACATAAAGATAAAAAAGACATGAACATCCTTTTCAATGGTATCGACCAAGATATGTCTGATAATGTTATCAACTGTACCACTGCTAAGCAAGCATGGGACACTATTCAAACAATCTGTGAAGGAATTGAACTGGTCAGAGAAAACAAGATGCAGCTCCTCATACAACAATATGAACACTTTCACTATGTCACTGGTGAAAACTTAACAGACATATTCAGTAGATTTCAGAAGCTACTGAATGGCTTAAAGTTGTATGGGAGAAAATATGAAACCAAGGACCCAACCTAAAGTTTCTGTGATCTCTTCCTAAGGAATGGAAGCCAATAACAATCTCGTTGAGGAACTCTCAAGATTACAAGGACTTTACTTGAGAGACTGTATGGTATTTTGAAAACTTATGAGCTTGGGGAAGTGGAGAAAATTCAGAAGAAAGGTGGAACTGTTGCCTTGGTGGCCACTATTCCAGCAAGCCACGATAGTGAGAAGATGGAGAGCATAGAAACCACACCAAGTCCAAAGACTTGTGAAGGTGGAGCTGAAACTAGCAGAGGGAAGAGCAAGTTGATTGAAAAACTTGATGCATTTAGTGGGGATGAATCTGATGACTTGGATGACTATCTAGCATTCTTGTCAAGAAGATTCTCAAAGCTCAAATTCAAGAAGAATCCAGCAGGAGGCAAGCAATTCAGAAAAAGCTATCAACCATCCAAAGACATGGTTGAAAGGTCTAAGTTCAAATGCTTCAACTGTGGAATTGCTGGCCATTTTGCCAATGAATGCAGAAAGCCTAAGGCTTAGAATGAGAAGAAACAGTTCGGAGCTGTTGACTACAAGAAAAAGTATTTTGATCTTCTCAAGCAAAAGGAGAAAGCATTCGTGTCAAGGGACAATGATTGGGCTGCTGGAGGAGATTGTTTGCACTAAATCACGCAAGCGTACGTGGTCACAAGTAATCTAGATATAAGTCAAGTTCGTTCCCACAGAGATCTGGTTTAGGTTTCAATTCAGTTAATGCACCTATACAACAATGTATGATTATCCTTCACTGCTAAGACAAATAACAAATTTGGGTTTTGATTAACTAAAATTAACTAAGAAGCAAATTAACAAACTAAAAATTAATTAACTAACGAGAATATAATCGAATTAATTATAAGAGAATAAACATGGGAACCTAACTTCATTAAATACTTCGCTTAGAGTTGATGCCTTTAATCAATGCATGTGATGGTTTTGATATCTGATCAGACAACACGAAATAAGTATACGTTACTTCTCAGTATACGAATACCAAACTAAACATACATCCACTAAAGAGATAGAAGATGAATAGACACCAATTATGCTTAGACCCTATATCTCTATAAGATTTGAAAATATAATGGTTGAAGAACAAGTTGTCTATTAATATCACATAGGGCAACATAATATCTCTATTTACGCTACAAATCATGATGTTAAAACATCAACCTATCCTATGCTAGCATGGCAAGTTCTAAATCTCAAGATCCACTTCGTAAGAGATTAACAAATTAGATGTTTGCGACGCATCTAAACACATGAAACATAACCATACAAGGATATCAAGATTCACCACACATAAATCTTTAAACAATCAAACTACTAAGCTACATAGATAAATCCGTTAGAATCCCATGACAACGATTAGCTCATAATCGAACCATTCGTCACCATGGGATTTGATGAAACCATGATAAAAAAACAAGATCTGAATAATAAATAAGAGTAATAGAGTAAGAAAACAAATCCAAAAAACATCCAAGACTATCGCCTAATTAGAAGAAAACAAAAGTAGATCTAGATCTCCGTTGCTTGTCACGAGCGTAGGAATCCTTCTCCAAGACTGAATCTCTATTTTTGGCTCTCTCTTTGTGTTATGAGAATTGTTGGTTATGTAATTGTACGTTCAAGGATGATAGAACGTGTTTATATAGGCCCTAGAATTCTTTTCCAGCAAGAAAAGTCCCAAAATACATCTTAAATTCGAAATAGGATAGAAATCAGGAAATTTTCAGAATGTTCGGGCGCAGTCTGCGCAGCAGGGGCTCAGTCTACGCAGCTGCAATCTGCCAGAATGTTGAAGAAAATTTCTCAAGCTTCGCGTGGATAGTAAGATCGCTGAAAACGGACTTCTAGAACTCCAGATATGGCCAAAACAGTGTAGACTGCGCAACCTACCGACAAATCCGAATTTTCCACAATTTACTCATTTCTCTTCCGTTTTCTCTTCCGATTCTTTTGCCACTTCCCGTTCTTCAGTTCTTGAGCTCAAATCCACCATAAAATATGCAATTTATATCATCCAACCTCAAGATTATAACCCTGCACAAACTCACAAAAAGAATAAAAAACACAACATACTTGAGGCTAAGTTAATCAATTTAAGCCGATTCGAAGCGTTCCAAGTGGATATAAAATCCACTTATCACACCCCCAAACTTAAACCGATGCTTGTCCTCAAGCATAAACAGACTCTATACTATCTAATGCAATGCATGAAAGCAACTAATATGAAAATGCAATAATCCCCTCGAACTAACCAAAACCAACTAGCAAGCAAATATCTCAAAGAATGCAACTAAATCCAAATAGAGCTCGACTAAGTCCCCGTATACTAACAATACATGAACAGAAACGTGCGTGTGTGCAATGCTCATCAGATATACTCCTAACAATAGATCGAAATCATACATATTCTTCGCCTAGACAATCACAGGTTTATAAATAGAATAGACGGTAAACACTTCATAACCTAGAAACACTGTTAGCATAAAATTACGCAAGCGCACGTAGTCACAAATAATATAATTAAAGTTCGTTCCACAAAGATCTGGTTAAGTTTAAATAGTAAATATGCCTATGCAACAATGTTTGGTTTCAATCCACTGCTAAGACAAATAACAATTTTGTATTGATTAACTAAATTAAACTAGGATGCAATTTTTAAACTAAGAATTAAATTAACTAATGAGATTGAATTCGAATTACTAATATGAGAATAAACATGGGATCCCAACTTCATTAAATACTTCCCTTAGATCTGACGCCTTTAATCTCTATATGCAATGATTTTGATATCTGATCGGATAACACGAAACCAGTATACGCTACCTGTCAGCATACGCATACCAAACTAAACATACATCCACAAAAGAGATAGAAGATGAATAGACACCAATTATGCTTAGACCCTATATGTCTATAGAATTTGAAAACATAACGGTTAAAGAACAGGTTATCCATTAAGATCACATAGGGTAGTATAAGTATTTTCATCTCACACCACGAATCATATTGACAATCAATTATGAACCTATGCTAGCATGGCAAGTTCTAAATCTCAAGATCCACTTTCACTTCATAAGAGATTAACAATTCAATTTAGATGTTAGCTACGCATCTAAAAGCATTAAGATTAACCATACGAGGATATCAATTTCACATCACACACAGATCTTTACAGCATCAAGATACTAAGTTCCATAAATAACTCCGTTAGAATCCCATGACAACGTTTAGCCCATAATTGAACTATTCATCGTCATGGGATTTGATGAAAACATAATAATTAACAAGATATGAAAGAAAGAAACAATAATATTAATAAAAACAAGAATTGAGAAAACAAATCTATAATCCAAAGTATACAGAAGATGAAGTAGATCTAGATCTTTGCTTGTCACCGAGCTTGAATCCTTCTCCACTTTTCTCTCTTGCAGTTCTATGTTACAATAATAATAATCTGATACAAATTACAAGGTATGATGTGTTTATATAGGCACTCCAAGTCTTGCCCATCAAGAAAATACAAAAACAGAATTATAATAGAATTTCTGCATGATACGTTTCCTAAATTGATTATGTTTTTTAAGGAAAATTCGTGGCTGACTTTTCTTCAGATTTTCTGGAACGTTCCAAACGTAATTGGACCTCTGGACCAACTTAGAATGATAGAAAATCTCGTTATCTTCGCGTGGACTGCTTACGGGCCTCAAACGGACTTCTAGAACTCAAGATATGGCCAAAACAGTGTAAACTGCGCAACCCTTCACGAAAATCCGAATTTAAATCAATTAATTCCCAAAAAATTATAAAAGCATCCACCTTAGTCAACATTCTCGTAATCCTGCACAACTAAGCAAAACACATCAAAACTACAACAACTTGAGTCCAAGACAATCAATTTAAGCCGAAATTAAGCGATCCAAGTGGATATAAAATCCACTTATCACACCCCCAAACTTAAACCGATGCTTGTCCTCAAGCATAACAATTACAACTAACTAACTAGCTAGTACCACTTCCGTAGGTGATCACGGTTGCATTTGGCATATGCAACAAGCCCTTTAAACCCCTAGGCAGCCCTAGTGGACGAGTAAGGTCTCGTGAGGGCCTATAGCAAATGTACCTACAAAATCCATTTAACCTAATGCAATGCAATGCATGAATGCAACTAGAATGAAAAATGCAACGATCCCCTTCACACTAACCAAAACCAACTAGCAAGCAAATATCTTAGAGAATGCAACTAAATCCAAATAGAGCTCGACCAAGTTCCCGTATACTAACAATACATGAACAGAAACGTGCGTGTGTGTAATGCCCATCAGAAATACTCCCAAAACTAGGTCAAAAATCATACATGCTCTTCGTCAAGACAATCACAGGTTTATAAATAGAATAGACTGTAGACACTTCATAACCTAGGAACACCTCCATCCTTATCCAAGGTAGACAGAAATTCATGCTTTTATTACTAAACAACTACGACACATAATATACAAGCATGCTTATTTAACCGTGCAATGGATGAGGCCCCGAAAGGTTTATACAATAATACCCATGTAGCGAGCGTTGGGTTAGTGGATCCCAGGCTATAAAAGCCTTAGGTCACTAGGCACAAAGTCCCCACGAACTTAATTGCTCGAGTATTAAAGAGCTCAACCTGGTTAATTTTTGCATATAAACAATTGACACTTTTGATCTTTTTTTTTTCTTTTTTCTTTTTTTTTTTGTTTTTTTTGAGAGAAAGGTATACAAAAACATACACAATACTTGGTTTGCCTCCCAAGAAGCGCTCCTTTTACCCCATTAGCTTGACGTTCTTCTCCCGAATCAAGTAGACGCCAAAACGGCGGAAACCTTATCGCGTTGAAACGACCCGCCATAGTAATGCTTCAACCGCTGTCCATTCACTTTAAAAGCATGATCCGGTGTTGTTTCATAAATTTCAATAGCTCCATGTGGATACACCGTCTTAACAATAAAGGGACCTGACCACCTCGACTTGAGTTTTACCGGAAAAAGCTTGAGGCGAGAATTAAATAGCAACATCTGTTGACCTGGCAAAAATGCTTTTGGTACCAACCTTTTATCATGCCACCTCTTAACCTTCTCCTTATACATCTTGTTATTTTCGTAAGCTTGCTCACGAAATTCCTCAAGTTCATTCAACTGAAGCAACCGCTTTGCACCCGCAACCGTGATATCTAAATTCAATTTCTTCAATGCCCAATATGCTTTATGTTCCAACTCTGCAGGCAAATGACATGCTTTCCCATAAACTAACTGAAACGGAGACATACCTAGAGGAGTTTTGTAGGCAGTTCTGTATGCCCATACAGCTTCATCCAACTTCAATGACCAATCCTTACGAGACGGATTCACCACTTTCTCTAGAATTCTCTTGATCTCCCTGTTAGAAACTTCAGCTTGGCCATTCGTTTGAGGGTGATAAGCAGTGGCAACACGATGCGTCACATTATATTTCGCCATCAACGTAGTAAACTGGCGATTGCAAAAGTGAGTTCCCTCATCACTTATTATAGCACGCGGAGTTCCGAAACGCGTAAAAATTTGCTTATGCAAGAAATTCAATACCACCTTTGCATCATTGGTCGGCAACGCCTTAACCTTGACCCATTTAGACACGTAATCCACTGCTAACAAGATGTACTGATTGTTGCATGAAGAAACAAAAGGTCCCATGAAGTCAATCCCCCAGACATCAAAGATCTCTACCTCAAGAAGCATGTTAAGAGGCATCTCGTTCCTTCTAGAAATATTGCCAACCCTTTGACAACGATCACATCTCAACACGAACTGATGAGCATCCTTAAACAAGGAAGGCCAATAGAAACCTGCTTGAAGCACACGATCCGCTGTCTTTTCTCCACCATAATGACCACCATAAACAGTTGAGTGGCAATCTCGCAACACACCCTCCGTCTCACTATACGGAATACATCGTCTGATCATCTGATCTGCTCCTTGTCTAAATAGAAATGGTTCATCCCAATGGTACCACTTCACATCATGTAGAAACTTCTTCCTTTGAGCACTTGAAAGATCTGGAGGAATAACATTGCTAACCAAATAGTTTACATAATCTGCAAACCATGGCTCTTCATCTTGCACTGCAAATAGCTGATCATCTGGAAAAGATTCATTAATAAGAGATTTGTTATGCAATTCCTTACCGTGGTCCTCTAAGCGTGAGAGATGATCCGCTACTTGATTTTCCGTGCCTTTCCTATCCTTGATTTCCACATCAAATTCTTGCAAGAGAAGCACCCAACGAATCAATATAGGCTTGGAATCCTTCTTCGACATAAGATATCGAATTGCAGCATGATCCGTATACACAATCACCTTCGTACCAAGCAGATAAGACCTGAATTTCTCGAAACCATAGACAACTGCTAGCAACTCCTTCTCCGTAGTAGTGTAGTTCAGCTGTGCATCATTGAGGGTTTTACTAGCATAGTAAACCACATGAAAAATTCTATCCTTCCTTTGACCAAGCACAGCTCCAACAACATAGTCACTAGCATCACACATAAGTTCAAACGGCTCCTCCCAATTAGGTGCGGTAATGACTGGTGTAGTAGTCAGCTTCTTCTTCAAGAGCTCAAAAGCTACAAGACACTCATCATCAAACTTGAAAGGAACATCCTTCTCCAGGAGATTGCACAAGGGTTTAGACATTTTTGAGAAGTCTCTGATGAATCGCCGATAGAAATCCGCATGACCAAGAAAACTGGGAATTCCTTTTACAGAGATAGGTGGAGGAAGATTTTCGATTGTTTCCACCTTAGCCCTATCCACCTCAAGTCCTCTACTAGATACCTTGTGCCCAAGAATAATTCCCTCTCACACCATGAAGTGACACTTCTCCCAATTAAGCACCAAGTTAGTCTCCACACAACGTTTCAAAACCAAGCCAAGATTATGCAAGCACTCGTCATATGAAGTACCAAAAACTGAGAAGTCATCCATAAAAACCTCCACATTCGAGCCAATCATGTCTGAGAAAATAGCCATCATGCACCTTTGAAAAGTGGCAGGAGCGCCACAAAGTCCCAAAGAAACCCGTCGGAAAGCAAAGGTACCAAAAGGACATGTGAATGTGGTCTTCTCTTGATCTTCCGGAGCAATGCAAATCTGATTGTAGCCTGAATAACCATCAAGGAGGCAATAATACTCATGTCCCGCCAACCTATCTAGCATCTGATCAATGAATGGCAGAGGAAAGTGATCTTTTCTCGTGGCTTTGTTGAGCTTCCTATAGTCCATACAAACTCTCCACCCCGTGACTGTTCGAGTAGGGATGAGCTCATTCTTTTCATTAGCAACAACTGTCATGCCTCCTTTCTTTGGCACACATTGAACCGGGCTCACCCAAGAACTGTTTGAGATAGGATATATAATACCCGCATCAAGCCACTTTAGAATTTCCTTCTTCACCACCTCTTTCATAATTGGATTAAGTCTCCGCTGATGCTCAACAGTAGGCTTAGCTCCCTCCTCTAGCAGAATTTTATGCATGCAATAAGAAGGGCTGATTCCCTTGATATCTGCTATAGTCCAACCAATTGCTGACTTGAATTCCCTCAAAATTCGCAAAAGCTTTTCTTCCGCACTAGCTGACAAGTTAGAGGCAATAATAACAGGTAATGTAGATGCATCACCAAGAAAAACATACCGCAAGTGTTCCGGAAGTGGTTTGAGTTCAAGTGTGGGAGCTTCCACAATAGATGGTTTCAGGCGCCCCTCCGAATTTTTACGTTCTCCTAACCCAAGAGATTCAAAAGGCAAATCAAATCTCCTTTTCCAATGGGCTGAATTTAGCTGCTGAAGTTGCTCGGCTAATTCCTCATCTTCAAAATCAGAGTCACCAACTAAAACTTTTTCCAAAGAGTCTGACTTAAGCAACTTCTCCATTTCCATAGTAACTGCAGAATCAACCCAATCCACCTTCAAACATTCTTCTTCATCTGAGGGAAGTTTCATTGCATTAAAAACATTGAAAGTGACATTCTGGTCTTGCACCCTCATGGTGAGCTCCCCTTTCTGCACATCAATCAAAGTCTTTCCCGTAGCCAAGAATGGTCTTCCCAAGATTATGGGAATCTTCTTATCTTCCTCGAAATCCAAGATAACAAAATCAGCAGGAAATATGAGTTTGTCAACTTTCACCAACACATCCTCCACTATGCCTCCAGGATATGTAACTGAACGATCAGCCAACTGCAAAGAGATGTTGGTAGGCTTTGGTTCCGGTAGACCAAGTTGCATATAGACTGACAAGGGCATGAGATTGATGCTAGCTCCCAAGTTACACAAGCACTTCGCAAAAGACAAATTACCAATAGTGCATGGAATAGTAAAGCTACCAGGATCCTTTAGTTTTGGAGGCAATTTCTGTTGCAGCACAGCACTGCTTTCTTCCGTTAGAGCAACGGTCTCTAATTCCTCAAGCTTCAACTTACGAGAAAGAATCCCCTTCATGAACTTGGCATAGCTCGGCATCTGTTCAAGAGCTTCGGCAAAGGGAATGTTAATCTGCAACTTCTTGAACACCTCTAAGAACTTAGCAAACTTCTTGTCCAACTGCTGCTTCTGGAGTCTTCTAGGATAAGGAGGAGGAGGATAGATCTGAGTGTTCTTTGTAGACTGCTCCACAGAATTTTTAACAGGTTCCTTGCTCTTCTCTACTTCATCACCTTGCTGATCATCCATCAAATCAGGTTGAGCAATTTGGGGCACTGCAGATTTTTCACCCTGCTGATTCTGAATATCTTCATCTTCTTCTACTGCTGATTTAGGGCCTGCTATAACTTTTCCCGATCTCAAAGTCACAGCCTTCACCTGTTCCTTGCTATCTCTTCTACCTGGATTTGCTTCCGTATCACTAGGAAGAGTTCCTTGAGGTCTACTAAGTAAGGCACTTGCAATCTGTCCTATCTGAGTTTCCAAGAGCTTCTGACCAGCTTGTAGGTTCTTTAACGCTATCCACACATCATCTGATTTTTCATTAGCCCCGCATGAGCCTGGGGTTGTTGCTGCTGAAATCCCGGAGGTTGATATGATTGCTTTGGAGCATACTGCTGCTGATAACCTTGATTGAATGGCCTTGCTTGCTGCCCCTGAAACTGGTGATAGGGTTGCTGAGGTTGTTGAGCACCTTGGTTGTTGCTCCAGCTGAAGTTAGGATGATTCCTGTTGCTTGGATGATAGGTGGATGGTACTGGTGCAGCAGGTCTCTGAAAATTACTTACGAACTGTGCTGATTCAGAAGAGATGGCACACTGATTCGTCTCATGTGCGCCCGCACATAGCTCACAAACACTAGCAACCTGCTGAACTCCATAATTAGCAAGAGAATCCACCTTCATCGAAAGAGCCTTCAACTGAGCTGCAATAGATGAAGCTGTGTCAACTTCAAGAACACCTGCTACCTTACCTTGAGAAAGCCTCTGTGTTGGATTTTGATATTCGTTAGCAGCCATCATCTCAATAAGATCATATGCTTCCTCATAGCTCTTCGCCCATAGAGCTCCACCAGATGCTGCATCTAGCAAAGGCCTAGACTGTGCTCCCAACCCATTGTAGAAACCATTAATAACCATCCAATCAGGCATGCCATGATGAGGGCACCTTCGTAGCATCTCCTTATAACGTTCCCAAGCCTCACACAAAGATTCGCCAGATTGCTGTTGAAATTGAGTTAACTGGTTCCTTATTGCTGCAGTTTTCGCCATAGGGAAGAATTTAGTAAGAAACTTCTGAGCAAGATCATCCCATGTAGTAATGGAACCAGCTGGTAGAGAGTGTAACCAGCCCTTAGCCTTATCCCTTAAGGAGAATGGGAAAAGCCTCAACTTGATAGCATCATCCGACACACCATTAAATTTGAAAGTGTCGCAGATCTCGATAAAGTCCCTGATGTGCATATTAGGATCCTCTGTCGAAGTACCCCCAAACTGAACCGAATTCTGCACCATCTGAATTGTGCTCGGCTTGATCTCAAAGTTATTCGCTGCAATAGCTGGCATGACAATACTAGATTGTATGTCAGTAATCTTCGGCTGCGAATAGTCCTTCAAAGCCTTAACTGCTGCTGGTAAATCTGCCATCTCTATAGTAGTTTCAAGTTCCTCTTTCTGATTATCTACTACAAGACCGTCTTCTGCCAGTTTTTCCTTACGAGCCTGCAAACGTGTTCGCATACACGTTCAAGTACCTGAAAACACCACGAAACAAACAACTAAGTAAGAAATCCGAGTCAGTGAACGCTAACGACCACTGATGACAAGCACATAAACTAAACAAAACACCGATGATCCCCGGCAGCGGTGCCAAAAACTTGTTAGCATAAAATTACGCAAGCGCACGTAGTCACAAATAATATAATTAAAGTTCGTTCCACAGAGATCTGGTTAAGTTTAATCAGTAAATATGCCTATGCAACAATGTTTGGTTTTAATCCACTGCTAAGACAAATAACAATTTTGTATTGATTAACTAAATTAAACTAGGATGCAATTTTTAAACTAAGAATTAAATTAACTAATGAGATTGAATTCGAATTAATAATATGAGAATAAACATGGGATCCCAACTTCATTAAATACTTCCCTTAGATCTGACGCCTTTAATCTCTATATGCAATGATTTTGATATCTGATCGGATAACACGAAACCAGTATACGCTACCTGTCAGCATACGCATACCAAACTAAACATACATCCACAAAAGAGATAGAAGATGAATAGACACCAATTATGCTTAGACCCTATATGTCTATAGAATTTGAAAACATAACGGTTGAAGAACAGGTTATCCATTAAGATCACATAGGGTAGTATAAGTATTTTCATCTCACACCACGAATCATATTGACAATCAATTATGAACCTATGCTAGCATGGCAAGTTCTAAATCTCAAGATCCACTTTCACTTCACAAGAGATTAACAATTCAATTTAGATGTTAGCTACGCATCTAAAAGCATTAAGATTAACCATACGAGGATATCAATTTCACATCACACACAGATCTTTACAGCATCAAGATACTAAGTTCCATAAATAACTCCGTTAGAATCCCATGACAACGTTTAGCCCATAATTGAACTATTCATCGTCATGGGATTTGATGAAAACATAATAATTAACAAGATATGAAAGAAAGAAACAATAATATTAATAAAAACAAGAGTTGAGAAAACAAATCTATAATCCAAAGTATACAGAAGATGAAGTAGATCTAGATCTTTGCTTGTCACCGAGCTTGAATCCTTCTCCACTTTTCTCTTTTGCAGTTCTATGTTACAATAATAATAATCTGATACAAATTACAAGGTATGATGTGTTTATATAGGCACTCCAAGTCTTGCCCAGCAAGAAAATACAAAAACAGAATTATAATAGAATTTCTGCATGATACGTTTCCTAAATTGATTATGTTTTTTAAGGAAAATTCGTGGCTGACTTTTCTTCAGATTTTCTGGAACGTTCCAAACGTAATTGGACCTCTGGACCAACTTAGAATGATAGAAAATCTCGTTATCTTCGCGTGGACTGCTTACGGGCCTCAAACGGACTTCTAGAACTCAAGATATGACCAAAACAGTGTAAACTGCGCAACCCTTCTCGAAAATCCGAATTTAAATCAATTAATTCCCAAAAAATTATAAAAGCATCCACCTTAGTCAACATTCTCGTAATCCTGCACAACTAAGCAAAACACATCAAAACTACAACAACTTGAGTCCAAGACAATCAATTTAAGCCGAAATTAAGCGATCCAAGTGGATATAAAATCCACTTATCAAACACCTCCATCATCACTTGAGTTAGCCAGAAATCCATGCTTTATTACTAGACAACAACTACGACACATAATATACAAGCATGCTTATTTAACCGTGCAATAGATGAGACCCCAAAAGGCTTATACAATAATACCCATGTAGCGAGCGTTGGGTTAGTGGATCGCAGACTATAAAAGCCTTAGGTCACTAGGTACAAAGTCCCCGCGAACTTAATTGCTCGAGTATTAAAGAGCTCACCCTGGTTAATTTTGCAATTAACAATTGAAACTTTTGGCTTTTTTTTATATGCAATCTGGAATTAGAATTCTCATTTCCAACCCTAGACTACTCATATAAATATAAGCTGGCTACTAGCCATTTGACACATAGCCATTATTGACAACTAGCATGAAATTCCTGGTTTCCCCAAAATTTAGACTTTAGTGATCCTACGCCATCAAGGGAATAACGAAAATTCTAAATATAAACAAGTGATTAAATCAAAAAACAACCAAACAAGCATGAACTCAACCTAGCCCAAAAGCAAACGACGAAACTGTGTTCAATTTTTGTTTCTGAAGCATGCAAGTCAATTTCATAAGAACTATAAATCAACCCTCTATTCATCATTACCACACTCAATTAGACATCGACCTACCAATCAGAATTATCTCATCCTAAGGGATCATGAAATATGCATGCCATGCAAATGCAACTATATGAACTGACATGGTGTACAACAAAATAACAGAATGTCCTATATGTAACAAACATAAATAATAGGAACATACATGAATGAACTACCACTAACATGCAAAATATAATATCCTACATGAACACAATGACTCACAATCACAAATAACTACCTATACACTACTCATCCCCCCAACCACCCCCAAACTTGAAATATTCAATGGAAGGTAATACAAAGGATAGTAGGAAACATACCTAAATAAAAATGCCGAAAAGCATGGGTTGCCTCCAACGAAGCGCTTGTTTAGAGTCAATTAGCTTGACTACGTCCAAGCCTCCGTTAAGGATGATAATAGTTGGCCTGGTCATCTCTTCGTGAGACTTCATCATCATCACAGCGGCACACTTTATGCCCCTTCTCCTCGCTTGGCCTATTTGTATAACAACTATGTCCTATTCCAATGCCTTCATCAGTTGACCCAAAATCTGTCAATTTATAGAACAACACACATTCGCGGGCTTCGCTTGAATATAATGGAGGAGGGTAAATGTAAGTTGCTGAAGCCTTTGGTTCCTCAAAGAGAACTTCCTCCATTGGCTCTAATGCGCTACCTCCATCTTTATACTCTGAGACAAGTAGAAGACCTGCATCTTTCCAATGGTCATCAGCCTCTTGGTACGCACATACTAATTCTTGAAATTTGTGTAGCTCACCAGTGTCTGTCCCAAATAGTGCCCTTTCCAAATCATCCACCATACTAGCATGATCAAATTCCTCACATGGCTTGTGAACGCGCACCTCACCTTGGAATTTGTCTTCATCAATTATGCATGCAGTACCTTGCTCCAAATCACCGTTATTTTCTAGAATTGCCTCTAGTATGAATTGTTGTTTCTCTTGTTCCACGGCACTCAAAACTTGAGCAACTAGTGTCTCCAAAGATTTGATAGACTCCTTATTACTCTCTGCAAGCATCCTAATCTTCTACATAACATCAACCTCATCTGACTGAAAAGTAGGAGTAGGTTGTTGACGTTGAAACTCTTCACTACCAGAGAAATATGACATATTTGGAACATATTGCTGGTACTGTTGAGGATGGTATTGAAAATATGGTTGTTCCTCATAAGTGACATATGGATCAACTCCTTCGTAGTAACAATATTGTGAGGTCTCATGAACGCCCAAACATTGCTCACATTGCTGAGGCATGGATGTCCTCGAATATGCCCATCATGGCAACTCCTCGCCTGCCATTTTCAAACACTCAAGATAGGTAAGAAAAAATCCGAGTCAGTGCACTCCAACGACCACTATTGACAAGCACATAAACTAAAATAAAACACCGATGATCCCTGGTAGCGGTGCCAAAAACTTGTTTGCACTAAATCACGCAAGCGTACGTGGTCCCAAGTAATATAGATATAAGTCAAGTTCGTTTCCACAGAGATCTGGTTTAGGTTTCAATTCAGTTAATGCACCTATGCAATAATGTATGATTATCCTTCACTGCTAAGACAAATAACAAATTTGGGTTTTGATTAACTAAAATGAACTAAGAAGCAAATTAACAAACTAAGAATTAATTAACTAACGAGAATATAATCAAATTACTTATAAGAGAATAAACATGGGATCCTAACTTCATTAAATACTTCACTTAGAGTTGATGCCTTTAATCAATGCATGTGATGGTTTTGATATCTGATCAGACAACACGAAATAAGTATACGCTACTTCTCAGTATACGAATACCAAACTAAACATACATCCACAAAAGAGATAGAAGATGAATATACACCAATTATGCTTAGACCCCATAACTCTATAAGATTTGAAAACATAACGATTGAAGAACAAGTTGTCTATTAAGATCACATAGGGCAACATAATATCTCTATTTACGCTACAAATCATGATGTTAAAACAACAACCTATCCTATGCTAGCATGGCAAGTTCTAAATCTCAAGATCCACTCTCGTTTCGCAAGAGATTAACAAATTAGATGTTCACGACGTATTTAAACACATGAAACACAACCACACAAGGATATCAAGATTCACCACACATAAATCTTTAAAGAAATCAAACTACTAAGCTACATAGATAAATTCGTTAGAATCCCATGACAACGATTAGCTCATTATCGAACCGTTCGTCACCATGGGATTTGATGAAACCATGATAATAAAACAAGATCTGAATAATAAATAAGAGTAATAGAGTAAGAAAACAAATCCCAAAAACATCCAAGAGTATCGCCTAATTAGAAGAAAACAAAAGTAGATCTAGATCTCCGTTGCTTGTCACGAGCGTAGGAATCCTTCTCCAAGAGTGAATCTCTATTTTTTGCTCTCTTTGTGTTATGAGAAGTGTTGGTTATGTAATTGTACGTTCAAGGATGATAGAACGTGTTTATATAGGCCCTAGAATTCTTTTCCAGCAAGAAAAGTCCCAAAATACATTTTAAATTCGAAATAGGATAGAAATCAGGAAATTTCCAGGATGTTCGGGCACAGTCTGCGCAGCAGGGGCGCAGTCCGTGCAGCAAGGGTGCAGTCTGCACAGCTTCAATCTGCCAGAATGTTGAATAAAATTTCTCAAACTTCGCGTGGACAGTAAGATCACTGTAAACGGACTTCTAGAACTCCAGATATGGCCAAAACAGTGTAGACTGCGTAACCTACCGGCAAATCCGAATTTTCCACAATTTACTCATTTCTCTTCCGTTTTCTCTTCCGATTCTTTTGCCACTTCCCGTTCTTCAGTTCTTGAGCTCAAATCCACCATAAAATATGCAATTTATATCATCCAAACTCAAGATAATAGACCTGCACAAACTCACTAAAATGAATCAAAAACACAACATACTTAAGGCCAAGTTAATCAATTTAAGCCGATTTGAAGCGTTCCAAGTGGATATAAAATCCACTTATTAGAGATTATGATGCTGAAGAAGAGTTTGTCAACCTTGCCCTCATGGCCAATGAAAATTATGAAGAAGCTAGTTCAGCAAGCAACCAGGTATTCTCTACAAATTTACCTGATCTTTCTAAAGCTGAATGTGCTAGTACAATTGATGAAATGTCTCTTGAATTGTATAATATGCATGTTTCCTTGAAATTGCTTAATAAAGAAAATAGGAGGATTAAAGATCTTAATGAAAAGTTAAGTGATAGGAATGCTTTAATAGAAACTCATTTAATTGAACTCGAAGTTATGAGAAGAGATTGCCAGGATGCTAAAGATGGATTGATTGAAGATCTTAAAAGAGAAGAATCATTGAAAGAACAGTTAAAGAAAGAATAGGATCTAATTGCTAAGTGGAAAAGATCTAAAGCCACCACTGAAGAAATTTGTGGTGTCTAAGGGATTGATTCTTTTAGCAAATTAGAAGAAGCAAAGTTAGGAGTTTATGGTGAGACTGCTTCAGACAGTGTGTCAACGGATAATGATTATCCGTTGAACAGTGAGCGATCAATGGATACTGATCAAAATTATCCATCGAAAACCAAAGCTATCAGCAAAGCAACCTTAGTAAAATTGAACAATCAATATGGTCCCGTCAGCAAAAACTTTGTAAAAGGAGAGTTTAGCAAAACAAAGTCAGTTGATAGAGCAAACATAGGCCAGTTGTCTGACAAGCAATTGAAAGACAAAGTTGAATCAAAGGCAAAAGGTAGGAGAAAGAACAGAATTGGCAAGGTAGGGATTAATAAACACAACAATTACACTTCTGATAGGTATGCACCTAGGAAAGAATGTGTGAACTATGGTAGTGTTAATCATCTATCTGCTAACTTTAAAAACTTGAAAAATGCTCCTATGCCTTTACCTCTGCCTATCCCTGCTATGAAATGCTATGCCTAACATGTATGCCCAACCTGCTCATGCATCTAGTCAATAAGCTAACATGTCATTCATGCATAATCCATATTATCATGCTTTTAATGTGCCTTAGATGCCATGGATGATGAATAACATGCCTGCACAGACTGTACCTAATGCTGCTATCTATAATGCATATGAACAAGTATCAAATCTTGGTTTTCAAAGGCCTACACCTAGAGTTAAGATTGATTTAACTCAATCTGAATTCTTGGGTGGAAAAGAATTGAAGGGCAAGAAAAAGGCTAACAAGGCAGGACCCAAGGAAACTTGGGTACCAATATTAACTTGATTTGGTTTTGATGTGTGCAGGGAAAAAGAAATGGTCTTTGGTATCTGGATAGTGGCTGTTCTAGGCATATGACTGGAGACTCTACCCTGCTCACTAAGTTCGAGGAGAAAGCTGGCCCTAGCATTACCTTTGGAGACAACAACAAAGGATATACTAGAAGATATGGCTTGATTTCACAAGGAAGTGTTGTCATTGAGGATGTAGCACTAGTTGATGGTCTCAAGCACAACTTGCTGAGTATCAGCCAACTATGTGATAAAGGTCAAAATGTGTGGTTCACTTCTGAAGCTTGTGTTGTTTTCAAGAAAAATGACAATAAGCTATTGATGATAGGAAACAGAAAAGGAAATGTGTATACAGCTGACTTCAATTCAACAAGTACAAATACTGCTACATGTCTTTTCAGCAAGGCAAGTGTAGATGAAGGATGGCTATGGCACAAGAAACTATCTCACTTGAATTTTAAAGTAATGAATAAGTTGGTCAAGAAGGATTTAGTAAGAGGTATTCCAAAGTTGGATTTTTCCAAGGATGGATTGTGTGATGCAAGTCAAAAAGGGAAGCAAAAGAAGGCCTCTTTCAAATCCATGTCTATGTCATCAATTGATCATCCCTTACAGCTACTGCACATGGATCTATTTGGACCAATCAATGTATTGTCAATCTCTAAGAAGAGATACTACCTAGTGATTGTTGATGACTTCTCTAAATACACATGGACATTCTTTCTGCACTCTAAAGATGAGGCATGAGAAATCATTATCAATCACATCAGGACAGTCAACAACAATCCCTCTTTCAAAGTTAGAAGGATGAGAAGTGACAATGGAACTGAGTTCAAGAATTCTGGGATGAGGGAGTTTTGTGAAGAACAAGGAATTATCCAAGAATTCTCTGCACCAAGGACTCCTCAACAAAATGGTGTAGTAGAAAGGAAAAACAGAACTCTCATTGAAGCTGCAAGGACCATGCTTGAAGAATCAAAGTTGCCAACATATTTCTGGGCCGAAACTGTCAATACTGTATGCTATACTCAGAATATCTTTTTGGTCAATCAAGCAAGAGGCATGACTCCCTACCAACTATTCAAAGGAAAGAATCCAACAATTAACTTTATGCATGTCTTTGGTTGCAAATGTTTTGTCTTGAGAAATCAAGGTGAGAACACAGGAAAGTTTGACACAAAGGCAGATGAAGCTATTTTTGTTGGATAGTCAGCTGGGAAATCCTACAGGGTCTATAACCTAAGACTTAACATTGTTATAGAATCTGTACATGTTGTCTTTGATGATAATAAAATCCAAGGGTTGGTAGATGAAGGTTTCCATGAAGATCTCTAATTTGTAAATGAGATAAGTGGTGAAGGCAGTGAAGATGATGAAGAAGCAGTGTCCACTGGTGTGAGATTGCATCATGCTCAAGGTGAAGAGCGTGGCACATCATTTGTTGACGCTGAGGAAACCCCATCTATTGGAAATCACTTTGAGATACCCGTTGAGAGCCAAAGGGAATTATCCATCGATCACTATGTTAGAACTCCAACCTCGAGAGCCACATACTCACGGGGAGTATCTCAGAGTTGTCACTCAACAACTAATCAGAATGATCAACACAGGGAGAATGAAGCTACATCATCTAGAATGAATCTGCAACCACAAAGGAAATGGACTAAAGATGACCCATTTGAACTCATTATTGGAGATTCAAATGCAAGAGTCCAAACTACAAGGGCAACTCAAGAAGAATGCTTGTATAGCAATTTTCTGTCTAAAGAAGAACCTAAGAAAGTTGAGGATGCCCTCCTAGAACCAGACTGGTTTTTAGCTATGCATGAAGAGTTAAACCAGTTTGAAAGAAATGAAGTGTGGAAGCTTGTACCTAAACCTAAAGACAAATCAGTGATTGACACTAAGTGGGTATTCAAGAACAAGATGGATGAAAATGGAATAGTAACAAGGAATAAAACTAGATTGGTTGCAAAAGGCTACTGTCAAGAAGAAGGGATTGATTTTGATGAAACCTTTGCACCTGTAGCAAGGTTGGAAGCAATCATAATTTTTCTGGCCTATACAGCCCATGCCAATTTCAAAGTCTATCAAATGGATGTCAAAAGTGCTTTCTGAATGGCATTTTGGAAGAAGAGGTATATATGAGTCAACTTCCTGGTTTTGAAGATCCAGACTTTCCAGAATATGTCTACTATCTTCTCAAAGCAATATATGGCTTGAAGCAAGCACCAAGAGCCTGGTATGACACTCTCTCATAGTTCCTCATATAAATGTCAATGGCTCTATGATTTTTGTTCAAATTTATGTAGATGATATAATATTTGGTTCTACTGATGAGAAGCTTTGCAAAAGGTTTGCCAAACTTATGCAAAGTAAATATGAAATGAGCATGATGGGTGAACTAACTTACTTTCTTGGTTTGCAAGTAAAGCAAGTTAGTGTTGGCATTTTTTTGAGCCAATCTAAGTATGTTTATGATCTGTTGAAAAGGTTTAACTTACTAGATTGTGCTTCTGCAAAAACACCCATGACCATAGCCACTAAACTTGAATTGAATACTAAGGAGAAGAAAGTGGACATTTCAAGTTATAGGGGCATGGTTGGCTCACTTTTATATTTAACAGCAAGTAGACCTAATATTATGTTCTCTACTTGTTTATGTGCTAGATTCCAAGCTGATCCCAGGGAATCTCATTTAATAGCTATTAAGAGGATTTTCAGATATCTCAAGGGAACACCAAGCCTTGGCATTTGGTACCCTAGAGATTCTGGTTTTAATCTAATTGGCTATTCAGATGCAGATTATGTAGCTTACAAAATTGATAGGAAAAGTACCACAGGTACCTGTCAATTCTTAGGGAATAAGATGGTATCATGGTTTAGTAAGAAGCAGAATTCGGTTTCTACTTCTACTGCAGAAGCTGAGTACATTGCAACTGGGAGCTGTTGTGCACAAATCTTATGGATGAAAAATCAACTTCTTGACTATGGTCTAAGGGTTGAAAAGATTCCAATTTTCTATGACAACACCAGTGCTATTGCTATATCTGAGAACCCAGTGCAACACTCCAGGACCAAGCACATAGACATCAGATATCACTTCATCAGAGAGCATGTGATGGAGGGAACTGTGGAACTTCACTTTGTTCCAAGTGAAAAACAACTTGCAGATATCTTTACCAAGCCACTTGATGAATCAACATTCACAAGGTTGGTAAGTGAGCTAGGTATGCTGAATTTCTCCTAATCCATCTTAGTTATTTGAATGTTGTTAAGCAGCTAGAAATAGGTTGAATTTTCTTTATTTAAGAAAAGCCACAGAATTTTGTCTAAGTCAAAATTCGACTATTAACGGATATGTTCATCATCCGTTGATGTTCAAACACTTTTCTGGATTTTATTTTATTTTCTTTATTTAACTCGATGGATAATAAGTTTCTCTTTAGGTGTATTAGTCCAATAATACATGTCAACGGAAAACTCACTTCTCGAGAATCTACTCTTTTATCCGCTGGGTAATTACCTTAGTCTTATTTTTTATTTTTCTTTCGGTCATGACTATGCTGTCAAATCTTATTTACCATTTCATGAACGAATATTTTTTCTTGGTTTTTGTGCTTGCATGCTGTTGTGGGAGGATTTTAGCACAACTACGTGGAGGCCGTTGCTGGAATAGCGCCGTAAAATATGGAATCGCCCAACTGCCCAGAAAGGCTCACAGTCGGAGATTTATGGCTAGCCGCCCGGGAAGGCACACGGCTAGGGGTTACCGAAGAACACGGGAAGGTGTTTTGGTGATGATTGGGGCTGAATCTACGGGATAGAGCTCAAGGACCATCTGTTGGCCAGCCAAGAACCCTAATTTGACTGTGTCACACAAGAGTGCACGTGCTCTAGCTACTCAAGGAGTGTAAAGTGTCGAAGAAGATCCCGTAAACTGCCTACATACCACTATTTATAGTGGATCAAGCCCCGATGTAGTTCTTCATTGATAAGTTCGACTGTTTGTGATGATTTATCCTCTCTCCAGTGGGATGATGACTGTTGTTGCTGATATAAATCGTGTATCAACTGATTGTGATGTAGTTATCAGGTTTCCAAGCCTTATCAGGACTGTTGGAAGCCTATCCACTGATGTTTATCTCATGAATGAAGGATTTATCATGTATATATGATGTATATCCTCGAATAACTGAATAATTATCCGTTTAGAGGTGTATTTCAGCTGTAGAGACGTGCTCCTAAAAAGTAGGAGGCCTGCCTTATCCAATCTGGTGGACTTATCAGGCTTCCGGCGGAAGCTGGGGGTACCACCCGGTAGCCTGACTCCGGTAGACTCTCTGGTAGCCCAATTATTGAAGCCATACTGGAAGCCTTATCTGATGGCTGTCCTAATCTGAATCTGTGTTTCTGCCAGGCTTCCGGGGAAGCTGGGGGTACCACCCGGTAGCCCCTCCGGTAACCCAGTTACGGAAGCTATGCTGGAAGCCCTCTCTGATGGTTATCATTGGCTATGGATGAGACTATCCCTGGGACCATAAGCCTTATATTCTTTCAATGTTCATCGCAAGGTAGCCCATCTGGGGGTACCGCCCGGTAACCCAAACTATGGCAACCCCTTTGGTAAGCTGGTTATGGAAGCCATTCTGGTAAGCCACGTCTGGTAGCTGTACTGGAAGCTATGTAATGATGTCTTTGGGTTGTGGATCATCCATGGGAGGCCATTCCCAGGACCCTTATCGTCATATCTACCTGTTACCCATCTTATGGTAGCCCCTATGTATTGTCACAGACTCTTGGAAGCCTGTTATCCGGGAGCCATGCCATTCGGGAGCCCTTCTACCTGGGAGCCCTATTATCTTGGGAGCCCTGTTATCAGTTTTCATGGGTTACCACGGGTACCTTGGAAGCCCTCTAATACATCCTCTTTCCTTGTGGATTGGACCCAAAACTCATAACGGGCCTAAATCTGATCCATGCGAGATTTTGGTCACAACAACTACCCCCCGGTTCCTTGAAGTATAAGTGCAATAGGAACCAGAATAAGGTAAGGTCCAATCCTTTCTTATTATTCTCTCGGAGAAGTACACATCTTCCACATCGTGTTCCCAAGCTTACATGAGCTAACTCGGCGTAAGAAACAGGAAACACTTTGCTTCCGCATGCATATTTGAATGTGAGTTCTCAAATCAAGGATATCTTTTATTCACTTCATATCATTCGTGGTACTCTAGTTGGCATCATAGCACGGGGCTACCGGCTTCTGGCATTTCTTCTCTAGAATCATGACTTTACACTCTAATCGAGATGCTTCCTTCTCTACCAAATTGGCCTTCATGTAAGAATCCCTTGATGTCCTGAAGCTCCTGCGGTTGTAGGGATGCCTCAAGCATCCAAACCCTGGGCTACCAAGACAACTAGAAAAAGAGATAAGTAACGAGGGCTAAGTAGCCCTTAAAGATAATGCACAAGATCACACATATTTGATGCATACAGGAAAGTATGAATATGCTAGTGCAAATGATTTTGTAAAAAAAAATGTATGTTGCCGCTTCTCCAATCAAGTAGGACCTTGGCGAACACACTTTTCCAGGCGTTGTGCCACAATTTTCAGATGTTTCCATTATTCCAACGCATCAGATCCCCGAAGAAATTGTTGAGTATTTTGAGGACTTCTCCTATAATGAGTATTTTGAGGACTTCTCCTATAAGTTGTAAGTGATTTGTACTCGCATGAATTTTCAGGAGGCAACACATAATCTCATATGTGTGACAATTTCATTAATAATCTTGTATGTGTGTCTCAAGGGGAACCAATGGAAGGTTGTGGAGACACCCTCAATTGCTGCCATGTCTTTCCAAGTGGTAACATGTGGGGCATATAGCGTGCCTAGGTACCTACTCGACAGTTTTAGCTAGCAATTTTGAAAAAAACAATGTTTATAAAACACATGCATTGTGTAGATCATGATGATTTTCATGTATTGGTTTATGTAAAATTCAGATCATGTAGGCATGTTCAGATGCTTGTGAATTGATGCAAGGCAAAACAATGATCTTTTTGACAGAACATGCATCTCAGCAAAATTTTCTGATGAAAGTTGAAAAATCTTCTTTATAAGTGTGTAAACATGCATGATAGTGAATATGCAAAGGCAGTAGAGTAGAACTTATCTTTGTTCTTATCGTGCCAATCCGGGTTCGGGTTTCCGTTGATGAACAAGGAGGGTGGAAGCCCCTTGTTTCATGTGAACTTCTGATGGGAACCCCTTTTTCCTCTTTATGGTAGGGTGTTGGGGAACCGAGTTACCCCCCGAGCACTTAGGTCTCTTTCTCATGTAATATATCAGCCCATTCCAGCTTTAATCTTACTTTTGTGAAGTCTAGAAGTTGTTGGTTGTAGCTAATCATCAACGAACCTGCAAGCTGTTTGATAGAAGATGCAGAATGGAAGCTACAAGCTGGAAGCTATTAGTTGGAAGCTGTTAGCTATAAGCTTCAAGTAAGTATCAAGGAACCTGCATACTATTAGTTGCAGATGAATATCAAAGAAATCATTAGTCGTTAGCTATAAGTAAATAACACGGAAACTTGTTAGCCACAGGTAAACATTATGGAACCCGGAAGCCATTTGCTTCAAGTGAATAACAATCATCCTGCAAGCTATTAATTGCATATAAATAATATGTAAACAGTCAACAATAGGTATATAGCATGAAACCTATTAGTAGTAGGTAAACATCAAGGAACCTGCAAGCTGTTAGTTACAGGTGAATAACATTAACCTTGCATGCTATCCATTGCAGGTGAGCACTAAAGATATAGGCTAGCCATTAGCTACATATAAACATTCAAGGAATCTATTAACCTCAAACATTACTTATCTCACAATATATTTTCTAGTGCATTCCTGATGTTCATCTCATGTATCCTAAATAAGTGACAACATATGTATTGCTTAGGCAGTATCTAGATATGTTAATAACATATTTGAATTTTAGTAGGCAAGAGTCATTTAGCATCATGCAGATATTCATGTGGTAGAGTCACATAGGATGCACAATGAAAGATATCTTGTAGGTCTTGCTAGTCATCTTGACTTAATACCTCTAGCATATCGAATTCTCCTATTCACGCAAGGATTTCAATGAATTCGGCATATCAAAAAGTAATAATCTTAAGCCTAAGGGATAATCATTTCACATGATTGTCATAGAGTGCAATTTCATGCAATTAAAGAGGGTTTAGTTTCTCACATACCTGTGTAATTTGGTTATGATGTGTGTATTTAGACGCATCATAAATATTACCTCGTCTCCATCATAGGAGTAGCGAAGGAGCTTCCAACTTTGGAACCTTCAACTGTTTCAATGGTAACCCATAATGATTGTTCACATGCGTTGTGGGTGACTGGAACCCTGCCCTTCGAGATTGCAGTATTCATCTAAGAGCTTCCACCGTGACATCTCGTCTTGGTAGCCCCACCTTGGGATACCCATCCTGGATGCTTCATCTTGGAAACCCCATCCTGGGATCCTCACTCTAGATGTTTTATTCTGGAAGCCCCATCCTAGGGTCCCCATCTTGGATGTTTCGTCTTTGAAGCTCCATCATGGATGCCCTAGGTTTAGCAGAGCCTTTATCCTGGAAGCGCTTTTGGTTCAGGAACCTTGTCTGGTGTAGAAAGTGTTAGAGCTTCCATCTTGGAACCCCAGTATTCAGGAACCATTTTTGGAGTACGAATATGCTCATCTTCTAAAATCTGCTCAGCTTTGAAAGCTGATCCTGCAAAACTTTGTAAACTCTACCAACAGGAACCTTAAAATTTAATCATTAGGTTGGTTGGTTTATAAACTAATTGTTATCTAGTTTTATGAATGTATGCATATTGCATCTGATAGGGTCATCTTATTATTAGTCTTAGACATATGTTAATGGCATCTATATCCATCACTAGGTAACCTCTTTCTATCACTTAACGTTTAAAGTGCATGGGTTACTATCTAGCGCATAAACAACTTAGTAAAATCTGTTTAGACATAGGCCCACCATTCAAATTTACGCTTAAGCTGTTATATTCATGCTAAGGCATTCCACCTAAGCCTAAATATGATTATTAAGGGCTAGCCATCTACTTAGTAACGTGATGAACGGTTTTCTAAGTAAACAAGGAGTTTGAAGTTTGATGGGATTATGTATTATGAAGAGAATATTATTCTACAAGTAGGAATGATAAACAAGTTAGGCTTCCATACAGGAGGTAACCTTCGCAAGTCATTAAAGGGGAATCATAGATCTACTCCTAAATGCTTAATCATTTTTCTTTTATAGTCATAAGGTATGCATATGAGTTCTTTAACTAAACATCAATGGATAAGCTAATTCTTTTAATAGCAAGCTTGGAAGAGTAATAGAGTGTATGAGCATTACCATAATTCAAAGGGGGTGAGTTTAGTCTTCACATACCCGTGTAGGTTGTTCAAAAGCATATAGGGTTGCATGTACCTTATCCCTTGAGGTTGCAACTTCCACCTTTTAGGCTTCCGTTGCGGGAGCTGGTCACCCGGAAGCCTGATTCTCGGAGCCCCATCCTGGGAGCCTTGTTTGTGGAAGCCTTACACCGGTAGCTCATCCTGGAAGCGTCTGTTCTGGGGAGCTTTATCCTTTGTCCGCGTGGTTGCCACTCTGGGTGTGGGGGTACCGTCCGGTAACCCTATAGGTCCTGGGAGCCCGCAGTATGGAAACCTGGCTCTAGGAGCCTTACTGCCGGTAACCCATTACTGGTAGCCTGGGTGTGGGGGTACCATCCGGTAACCCTATAGGTCCTGGAAGCCCGTAGTATGGAAACCTGGCTCTGGGAGCCTTACTGGCGGTAACCCATTACTGGTAGCCTGGGTGCCGGAAGCTCGGCCTGGGAGCCTTCATTCCGGGAGCCCCAATTATTTTATGAATCGAGTGTGATAATGCCATGTAAGCCATTCCTGCAAGGCTACATTAGTAAAATCTTTGATAATCCATACGAGTTAACTCTTGTAACCACGTAGGTTGGTGATTGAAAGATCGATGTATGCCAATCACGGTTCCATACATGATTAATAACAAAGGAAGCCATGTATGCCAATCAGGGTTCCATGCATGACTAAAAAGGAAGGGATCCAGGTGTGCCGATCAGGGTACCACACAAGCCCGAAAAATTAAGGGATCCATGTATGCCGATCAGGGTTCCATACATGCCCAAATAACCAAGTAAGCCATGTGAACCAGTCAAGGTTCCATACATGTCTGCTAATAGAGGGATCCATGTGTGCCGATCAGGGTTTCACACAAGCCCAAATAATGAAGGGATCCATGTATGCCGATCAGGGTTCCATACATGCCCTAGTGACCAAGTAAGCCATGTGAACCATTCAAGGTTCCGTACATGTCTGGTAATAGAGGGATCCATGTGTGCCAATCAGGGTTCCACACAAGCCCAAAAAATGAAGAGAGTCATGTATGCCGATCAGGGTTCCATACATGCCCTAGTGACCAAGTAAGCCATGTGAACCACTCAAGGTTCCTTACATGTCTGGTAATGAAGGGATCCATGTGTGCCGATCAGGGTTCCACACAAGCCCAAAAAATGAAGGGAGTCATGTATGCCGATCAGGGTTCCATACATGCCCTAGTGACCAAGTAAGCCATGTGAAACACTCAAGGTTCCATACATGTCTGGTAATGAAGGGATCCATGTGTGCTGATCAGGGTTCCACACAAGCCCAAAAAATGAAAGGAGTCATGTATGCCGATCAGGGTTCCATACATGCCCTAGTGACCAATTAAGCCATGTGAACCATTCAAGGTTCCGTACATGTCTGGTAATGGAGGGATCCATGTGTGCCAATCAGGGTTCTACACAAGCCCAAAAAATGAAGGGAGTCATGTATGCCGATCGGGGTTCCATACATGCCCTAGTGACCAAGTAAGCCATGTGAACCACTCAAGGTTCCATACATGTCTGGTAATGGAGGGATCCATGTGTGCCAATCAGGGTTCCACACAAGCCCAAGTAATGAAGGGAGCCATGTATGCCGATCAGGGTTCCATACATGCCCTAGTGACCAAGTAAGCCATGTGAACCATTCAAGGTTCCGTACATGTCTGGTAATGGAGGGATCCATGTGTGCCAATCAGGGTTCCACACTAGCCCAAGTAATGAAGGGATCCATGTATGCCGATCAGAATTCCATACATGCCCTAGTGACCAACTAAGCCATGTGAACCATTCAAGGTTCCATACATGTCTGGTAACAATCATGAAAAGTTTAAAATTCTGATAATTTCAACCTACTACGGAGGGATGTACATCCACTACCCCTAGTTCCGGATGGTAGCCTGACTGCCATGTGGAACTATGTTTGTGGGGCTTCCATGCCCTTCTTTTCCAATTAATCATAAGTCAACAAATGTATAAGGAAATAGTCGACTTCTCCTTTTACTGAAAATCAAATACTACGATTACATCAAACTGCATCCAGGGGATATGTGCATCCATTACCCCCCGGGCATCTGGTTCAACTCTATTTTTGATATTTTCACTTCTTTCCTTAGAAGGTTTAAATCTATACCTGGGAAGCAGGGTATTGTATCATAACTTGTTGCAGCTCTTGTCAGGTTCATGAACCTCAATTGGGAAGCCACATTTCTTTTCATCGTTAGGAGGCCTATGCCCATTTTCTTCTTGATAGGAAGCCTCCTTTCATTAATTTTTGATTGGTTGTTCTTGTGAGCATCTTCATGTAGACCCTTTATTGGACATTTTAGATTTTCTCCATTTCTCATGTGGGAGGCTGCCAGCCATATTTTTCAGGGGGAAGCCATCACTTTCCCATAACAACCTCTTTGAAATGTTCTTTTTTGATTAGGAGGCCTTTTTAGATGCCTCCGGTTTCCTTGCATACTTTCAGGATAACCTTCCATTCTACACTTGCCAGAGAGTTGGTAGCCCTAATATTTGGCAACCCAAGTGGCATGCCATACGTGGGCCTCATATTGCTTCCTTTTTGGTAGAGAGATCATTGGTATCCCTTTAATATTCTAGTGGTAGCTTTCCAGAACTTTGTTTGCTTCCATAATTCATTCCCAACGATATCTCATGATTTGAGCTTCAACTGTTGGAGAGGCTTCCCATAGGAGCATCTTATGAGGGAAACTTCCGGTTCGTAAATCTTTTAGGAGCCTGAGGTGACCATGATATATAGGCCTTCTTTATTTGGTAGCCCTTATCCATCCTCGTCATTCTCATGAGGCTTCTGGTCAGGCTGCCGTCATGACTGTGCTACCTGGAGCTGTTGGGAACTTGGTTGCCCCTTTTCCAAGAGCTTCCTTTGTTTTCTTGGTATTGGCACCTCCATTAGTTCATCTTAAGGGCTTTCATGACTTTTCTTCTTGGGTGAGAGACTTGGTAGTGCTCTTCGAGATTGTGTTAGTGGCCCTTCAAGGCAACCCTTCTCATTTTGGATGGGAAGCCTCGTGGTCAAATGGCAATTGAGGCTACCACTCACTTGTCTTCTACAGCCGGTAACCCTTTTACAGAATTATAGGATATGTCTTAGTTCAGCTTTCCTAAAATCATATTTGAGGACCTTCTCATCGTCTGAGTTGTTCCTGTTTAGCAACGTGGCTGGTAGGTCACTCATTTTCTACATGGCATTTGTGTTCCGGGATGCTGACCAACTGCACATGAAGCCCTGTCTTTGCTTCCACAGTATCAAACTACTCATCAGGAAGAGTTTTTTAATTCCATGATTTTCCTTACCAGCTTCCAACATCAATATTATTGGTGGTGCTATCCCCCGAACGAATTGGAAACCTTGACATGAGGTTTCCATGATGGAAGCCCCGTACTATAAGTGCACATCTTCTTTTTACTGACTTTTTTTATCCACATGTTTAGAACATCGTCATCATTTCTCTTTTTTGACTACTGATCTTAATTGTCAATTGTATCAAGCATTTTGCTTATGAAGACAACGAATAGGAATCCGCTTCCAGCTTTATAGATATTCAATTGGTACAACATTTTGCTATTACCACGGGTGGTGCATATGCGCTACCCCCGAGTGTCTACGAATGACAAAATTCATGATAACTGAGTTCACAGTTACACAACTACAACTAATAAGTTGTATATCATTGAGCCTATGCCCAAAAGAGGCCTTCCGCTGGGGCTTCCTGATGGGTGGCAATTTATGGTGTCTTCCTTGGGACCCCAATCCAATCATGTGACTGGTCAGTTTAGCTCCTTGGTGTTTTGTCTTCGGGGCTACTGGATCCAGGGCTTCTGAATTTTAGGGCTTCTGGATTAAGGGCTACCGAATCCAGGGCTACCGGATTCAGGGCTACCGGATCCAGGGTTTCCGGATCCAGGGCTACCGGATCCAGGGCTTCCGAATCGTAAGCTTGGAGGAGATAAAGTTCAGGGCTACGGGATCCAGGGCTACCGGATCCAGTGCTACCATCATATTCGGGGCTGCCACTCGTTGCACAGAACCTGGGGAGTGGTGGCCCATATGCTTCCCAGGCTTTGCTCAGCCTTTCAACAATAAATGGGTTCGGTTGCCCGTTGGAGGGTATATATTCTTCATCCATATTGTCTGGATTCATTTCCCGGTTGCCTCGAAGCCCACAAGTATGCAGGAAGCCTGACTTATGCTTTATCCATCCAGCTACTGGGCTTCCAAAGGATAGGAACTTTCCTTCACTGACATGGCTATACGTTTGAGATTCGTTCTGGCCTTGGTATTGATGGGTTTCCAGCGGGAGTCCTTCATGTTGATGCCCTGGTACCCCTAGGCGGGATCCTTGGTGGAAGCCCCCTTGGCACCCTGATTGTATTCGTCCTCGAAGGCCTTTTTGATCCCCCATCTGAGATCTTTTCAGATTACTTCTTTCAGGGGAAATTTCGCCCACCTTTCATGATGATGCCATGGCACCCCTAGGCGGGATCCCAGGCGGAAGCCCCCTTGGCACCCTGATTGCATTCGTCCTCGAAAGCCTTTTTGAGCCCCAAACTGAGATCTCTTCAGATTACTTCTTTCAAGGGAAATTTCACCCATTTTGTGCGGTTTCCGGCCAACAATCAGGCCATCCAATCCCGTATTTGGCTCATTTTGTGCACCAACAATGCCACTATTGATCATCTCATATTTTAAGGGAATTTCATGTCCCTGCATATCATCTCAAAAAATATCTCCAGGCCCTTTTTCATGCGAGTTTCGTCCCGGAATTGTTTCTTGGTCATCTCGTTTTGGCAATGGATTAAGCTCCATTTCACACTCCTTCTTCAATTCAGAAGCTCTTTCAAGGGAGTACAATTTTGCTCCCATTCGTTCGATGTACCGATACATGTCGTGGATGGTAGCAATATGCTTTTTATCACCATTTTTCTTGTCAATACCGTTAGACGGCGTTTCATCATTGCCGGAGCGGTCAAACATCTTTTCCTCCAAAAGATGATAATTAAAGGCCCCTCCTTCTAGCGCCAATTGTTGTGGGAGGATTTTAGCACAACTACGTGGAGGCCGTTACTGGAATAGCGCCGTAAAATATGGAATCGCCCAACTGCCCAGAAAGGCTCACAGTCGGAGATTTATGGCTAGCCGCCCGGGAAGGCACACGGCTAGGGTTACCGAAGAACACGGGAAGGTGTTTTGGTGATGATTAGGGCTGAATCTAAGGGATAGAGCTCAAGGACCATCTGTTGGCCAGCCAAGAACCCTAATTTGACTGTGTCACACAAGAGTGCACGTGCTCTAGCTACTCAAGGAGTGTAAAGTGTCGAAGAAGATCCCGTAAACTGCCTACATACCACTATTTATAGTGGATCAAGCCCCGATGTAGTTCTTCATTGATAAGTTCGACTGTTTGTGATGATTTATCCTCTCTCCAGTGGGATAATGACTGTTGTTGCTGATATAAATCGTGTATCAACTGATTGTGATGTAGTTATCAGGTTTCCAAGCCTTATCAGGACTGTTGGAAGCCTATCCACTGATGTTTATCTCATGAATGAAGGATTTATCATGTATATATGATGTATATCCTCGAATAACTGAATAATTATCCGTTTAGAGGTGTATTTCAGCTGTAGAGACGTGCTCCTAAATAGTAGGAGGCCTGCCTTATCCAATCTGGCGGACTTATCAGGCTTCCGGCGGAAGCTGGGGGTACCACCCGGTAGTCTGACTCCGGTAGACTCTCTGGTAGCCCAATTATGGAAGCCATACTGGAAGCCTTATCTGATGGTTGTCCTAGTCTGAATCTGTGTTTCTGCCAGGCTTCCGGGGAAGCTGGGGGTACCACCCGGTAGCCCCTCCGGTAACCCAGTTACGGAAGCTATGCTGGAAGCCCTCTCTGATGGTTATCATTGGCTATGGATGAGACTATCCCTGGGACCATAAGCCTTATATTCTTTCAATGTTCATCGCAAGGTAGCCCCTCTGGGGGTACCGCCCGATAACCCAAACTATGGCAACCCCTTTGGTAAGCTGGTTATGGAAGCCATTCTGGTAAGCCACGTCTGGTAGCTGTACTGGAAGCTATGTAATGATGTCTATGGGTTGTGGATCATCCATGGGAGGCCATTCCCAGGACCCTTATCGTCATATCTACCTGTTACCCATCTTATGGTAGCCCCTATGTATTGTCATAGACTCTTGGAAGCCTGTTATCCGGGAGCCATGCCATTCGGGAGCCCTTCTACCTGGGAGCCCTATTATCTTGGGAGCCCTGCTATCAGTTTTCATGGGTTACCACGGGTACCTTGGAAGCCCTCTAAAACATCCTCTTTCCTTGTGGATTGGACCCAAAACTCATAACGGGCCTAAATCTGATCCATGCGAGATTTTGGTCACAACACATGCATATGTGCTAAATGTGCTAATTGATTTCTTAGAAATTGTCCTATTATTCTTGCGTATTTCTATTAACTTGTTTTAATAGGATAAATAGGATTAATCATGACACTTTCTAGGGAATCTAAGAGAGAGATTACTTGTCTAGACTAAGCTTGCATGCAACTATAACTGGTATCTATAGGTGTGTCTATTCATCGTTTCATATTCCCAATACCATCTATTTATACAGCAGCCAGTTACAACCTTTTCTCATTATATCTTTCCTTTTCTCTCCTCAAATCTTCGTCTCTTCAAATTCCTCTTCACTTTTCTGCAATGGACTTCTTCATGCACTTCTGATATGTAGATGAGATTCTCGTTGACTACTGTTCATCCTCCATGGTAGTCGATGGCATCAACTATCCTGCTGATCGAGTTCTTGATGACATCCTCAAGAAGCTTACCTAGGAGCAGGAGGTAGAGTGGAGCTTCCTGCTCATGAACCTTGTCATTGTGGAAGAACTGGAAGCTGAAGCAAGAGCCAGAGAAGTTGAATAAAGAGAGTTGGAGCGGCTCCGAGCGCTGGAGGAGCAAGAGAGGATCATTGGCCTTGTTGTCACGATGTCGCGGATCTTCTCTCGCCGTACTGCTACTGCAAAAAAGAATGAGAATCCAGAAGACCCTCCTAGTTCTTAGGATAATTAGGGCATCTGTTTATTTTGTCTTTATTTTGGTTCATTATTTGCTAATTATCTCTTGTGTGCCATTCTTATATGGACTCATCTACTTGATTAAAATCTGCTATTTGCTTAATGTAAAATGATTAACATGACATTCTCAATTGTGATCATGACTTAGCAGTTTCAAGAGAATTGTTTCAACATATATCTGAATATCACATGCTTTCAGTAACAAGTCTATTTGATCTTGACTTAATGAACTTAAGAGGACATTTTTCAAACAGCAAGCTGACCAAATGAACTTACCAATCATTGAAGTAACAGTTTCTAGCCCTGATTTTCCTACTTAATCTCAAGTTTCTTTGCCTTTGAGTGTTGCTATAGAGGCTGCAGCTAGTAACCCACAGTCTCCTACCCAAGCAACCAAACATAACTCTAAATCCAAATCAAAGAAACCAGCCTTAAGTGTTTCCCAAAAGGCACTTGTTGTAAAAACTACCCTAACTTCTGAGGGGAGTGAACAGGTGGTAGTGAGTGGTGAGGGACAAGGTGAACATCAAGAAACCCTAAGGATAAGGTTGGAGAGGTAAGTGAGTCCCAACCTAGCCATATTGCAGTCTCACAAAAGACTGTTAATGTTGAAAAGGAATTAAGCACATCCCTAGCAGCATCCTCTCAACAGGATGATGTTATTGAAAAGAGTTCCCAACCAGGAACATTGCGCAAGAGGGTAAGGGACACCACCATCCAAAGTTCACCAACCAAAACCTTTGTAAGAAAGAAACCTAAAGTTACTTTGGGTGCACATGGTTCACACACAGTTCAATCTTCAATGACTGAACTTCCTCAAATTCAGCTTAATGTGGCTCCAGTAAATGTGGAGTCACAGCCCGAATCTCTTTCTACAAACACACCACATAATCCAAATTCACCATCCTATCTCTGGATGTGGATATAATTTCCACATCACAAGAAAATTCTTCCTCTTTACTTCTAAGGGAGGAGCCCCACTCAGAACCTGCTGGTCATCATCTTTTTGATGAATTGTTGGACCAACAACTCATTCTTCCTGAAACTGTGGCTGAAACTGTGAAATCAATCTGCACAAATTCAACCATAGTCTCTCTATCAACTGCTATCTCTTCTACTCCATCAACGGATATTTCTCATCCGTTGCCAAGTGTTTGTTCACCAGTGGATATGCTTAACAGCAATCATCCATTGGTAGCATCAACTACAGTATCAACAAATATTCCACATCCCTTGATCAATGTTCTTCCTATTGCTGTATCTAATCTAAGATAGTTTACTCTTTCATCTAAGTCTACTGTAACTACAGCAGAAGTAACATTAGTAGTTCAAATACTTTTAGGAATGAGGGAAGGGAGTGTCATTACTGAGAGTGAGAGGTTGCCTTGTGAGCAGGAAAAAGGAGAGGATGTGAGTGAGGGGCTGGAAATTTCTTCCTGCTAGGAAAAAGGAGAGCATGAGAGTACCACCTTAGTAGGTGAAGGTTAGGGTGTGAGAGGTATGAGCCAGGGGGAGCCCCTGATGCAAAAAGAGATAGAAAATGAGAGAAAATTAGGTACAGGAGATATAAGGGTGAATGAAGCCATTGCAAGTTAGTTAATGGAGGTTGAGGATGCCCCCAGAACAAGTAACTATCAACAGGCATCTCAAAAAGCCATTGATAGAACTGTTTTTGGAGCTAAAACCTTTACTCACCCTGATCCAGACATTGACTCTTGGGCTAAACAGGGCAATGTGGAGGCTGAACAACAGCTAAACTTGGTACACACTAATGAATCTATGCAGAGGGCTAAGGATGCTCTTACCAAGCTGTCTCCAAATGCTGCTAATGAATTTTAGTATGATTCTGAATTCACAGATGAAGGTGAAGATGAAGAACCTTCACAACAACCTGGAGATTTACCAAAATGGTTGATGTCAAATGCATATATCTCCAAGGATGCTCACAAAGAGCTAGTAGTACAGCATGAGAAGACTGTAGCTACTTTACAGGATGCTGAACCAGCTCTGAAGCATGTGCGAGAGAATTTTTTGGCTACTCTTAAACTACACAAATGTCTTCTCAATCAAAGGGTTGTGGACCAGGTTGACTTCAAGATTGTAATCAGAGATGCATTAGAAACTCTGTCAAAGAACTTGGAGTTCATTCTTCCTCCCCTTACCATGCAACAGCTTAGACCCAAGTTGAAGAAAGATGCGGAAACAGACAAGAAGATTGGAGATCTGTCTGCAAAAGTTGACAAATTGGAGTCTCAAATGAGTACTATGATTGCAGATCAATAACTCATTCTTGAGGCTAACAATCGACAAATTTCCCTCCTTGAAAGACTGTTGAACCTGCCTACTACTCAAACCCTTGATGCTAAGAAAAAAGGGGAGAAGTCTAGTGTAAGGGAGACAACCAGTGAAGGGAAGCAACTTCACTCTACTCTAATTCCAACAACTCCAATAATTCCAACTAGTGAGAAGGAATCAACCACTCAACCTGAAGACTCTATTGCCACAAGGCTGGCTGCTAATCCTCAAATTTCTCAAGTACCAATTCCCTCCATAAGCACATCAATCAAACAAGTCCTAATACCAGACTTTGTGCTTCCCAAATCTCTAGCCAGAGGGGAGCCATCATATGTGTCTGAATTTAAGCCTATGCTCAAGCATAAGAAGTCACATGTAAAGAAGAATGGTAAAAACACCATGAGAGTTGATTTTCCAATGCCAAATCTAGATGAATTCAAGCTAATGAGCAAGCATCTTGCTGAATTAAAATAGAAGGCTGCAGTTGATGTGGGACTCAAAGAGAACCTAGCATTTATCTACAGAGATGGAGTGGAAATATGTGTTCCTGCAGGTCATCCAAACTTTGTTGTAGCCAAGGCTGAAGAAACTTCAAGGCTACTTCAAGCTGGCCAGATTGTTAGACAACCTGCAGATTGCACTGACAATCAATAGTTTTATCATGTTCTTCTGTACATTCAAAGGATTTTTTTTTTAATTCTTGTAAAGGTTTTCTTAACTATGGTAAATCTTTTTTATGGCCTGCTGCATAATTTATTATTCCTAAAAATTGTTGAACTTTTTTCTTATTTTCTAAGTTTTCTTAAAAAAAATTTATCTTTGATACTATGTGATCTTATATTTGTAATCCATCTTTGTCTAATATGTCCTAGATATTCTATTTTATTTTTAAAGCATTATGATTTCTTTTCAAAAAGTAATATTCCATGTTGTTTTACTATTTTTATGAATTGTTTTAAGTGATTTATGTGATGTTATAAGGTATCACTATATAATAATATACCATCTACATATAATACACATAAATCTCTCAATTTTTTAAATACTTGGTCCATTCTTCTTTGAAATATTATGCATTTCTTAGTCCAAAGAATAGTACTATCCATTCGTAATGTCCTTGAGGTGCACTAATGGCTGCTAAAGGTCTATGATTTTTTTTGTTAATTTTATTTGCCAAAATCCACTCTTACAATCAAATTTACTAAACCATTTTTTATTGCCTAATCTGTTAATAAGATTTCTGTTAGGAATTATGTTGTCCTTGATGATAAGCACACAAAAACACCTTGAAAAACATATTTGTATAAGTTAAGTTTGTAACTTATCAACGGATATCCAGTCTATAAATATCCGTTGATGAGATTGCTTATCGATTGATAAGTCTGTAACATACTACTTTTAGTCTCATCAGCTAAGTTGTTTGTTACTGTCATAGTTGCTAGAATTCCTAAGTCATGTTGACTATCAATGGATATGCAGAATAGGGTAGCTAATTGTATATAAGCTGTGCTATGTAATTATGTATAAGTGAAGTGATGTTTCAACCGATGAAGCTTCTACGTCAACGGATATGACACTCCAGCAAACAACATTCAACCTATCGATCGATGTTTGCTTAAACGGATAAAATGCTACAATAAATAATGTCTTGATATTAGCGGTTGATAGCGACTTGACATGCCTGACAGATCACATGGGTTGATAGACTTAAATACGTTATGGAAGCCAGTATTGGAAACGAAGAAGAAAAAGAAAAATTCCTTATTCTCACAAGCAATTTAGTTGGTAAATCTAGTGAAGATCTGTCCAAGACAATCCAGACAAAATTGTATCACATGGAGACGAGGAGTGGCAGCAAACCTGCAAATACTTTGACTTTGTAATATTCACATTATTTGTACGGTTTGTAAACTTGGAGTATATATATCTTCAAGTGTAGCAAGACTAAGTAAGAAGAAAACACTGAGCTAAAACGCATAGTGCATTAGGTTTTCTTGTAAACACTAAATCTTGCACTTGCAGTTGTGTAAATTTTACACAGGTGATTTTCTTCAATACAACCCTCAGGTGGACTCGACAAATCCACCTGAAATTTTTAAAGAGTGTGTTGTATGTTTGTTTATGTTTTTATTTCTGTTCTACAGTTTTATCTTTTCATATCAAATCCATCTGTTGTCATGTTAATTCGAAAGAATTTTCATCAAGATTGTATTCAACCCCCCTTCTACAATCTTGTGGTGTCTAACTGGGAAATAACAATTTCTTTTATATGGTAGGAAATATCTATCAAATATTGTCCTTTTATTTAATTCTCTATAGTCAATTATCATCCTAGCCTTACCTCTTTTTTGTTCACTATATTTCTCACTAAAAAGGCTAGACTATTATGGGGGCTTTTACTTTCTTGTATTATTTTCATATCTAACCATTCATTTATTTGGTTTTCAAATTCCTTTTGGTCAATTAGGATATATCCGATGGACTTTGACCTTATTATATCATTAGAATTTATTAAATTTATTTTTACATATATTTTTTCTTTGTCCCATATTTGTACTGGATTTTCTCCAAAATTTGATGTTAATAAATTATGATATTTTTTTGTTAGTTCTTGTAAGTTATTATTTCTATCAGTCATTAGGTTATTTATCCTTTTTAACCCTACTGATAATATTCTTTTTCATATTATTCATTTATCACATGGAGTTTGTAGACTTAGAATATCAGAAGTTACTACTTTTGTCTTAAAATGGTCTAAGAAATTATTTCCTAATAATATTGGTTGTTTCATTTTATTTTTCTTGATATATTAATGGTAGTTTAAATATTATTTTATTTAGTACTATTCACATTTCTGCTATAATAATCAATAGGGGTGTTCACGGATTGGTTTGGTCCGGATTCTTGTTTTTTCGAACAAAACCAATATAAACGGTTTTTTCAAAAATTAAAACCAAACCAAATCATACAAGAATGGATTGATTCGGTTTCGAACCACGGTTTGAACTTTATAACATTTTATTTTTTTAATTTTTGTTGAAGTTAAAATAAAATTCTAATTTAACTAAATATAAAGTAAAATTTAATACACATTAATTTCATACACTACATATATGTTTTACTATATATCTATCACTTTTACGTTTAACGTTTATAATTTAAATGAATTTATATAAATAGTAAACAAATTGATTTAGTGTAGAACTACAACATATTGACAATTAACTAAATATTGCATTTATTAAGTAATTTAATCTTTTATTATATATATGTATATACATTACATAATATAAATTATAGTTTTAACTTATAACTATCTAACAGAATTTTTAACGTATTGTTATATAACGGTCAGTTTGGTTTAACCAGTTTTAAAATATTGAAAACCATAACCAAACCATTTATTTATAAACGATCCGGTTAACCGAACCACTAACACCAGTTTTTACGATTTCAGTTTTTGTTGGTTCGGATAGTTATGATCCGGTCCGGATTCACGGTTTGACGAATTTTTTGAACACCCCTAATATCCAATTCTTTTCTTTGTTCGTTAAATCCTATTACTCTAGTTCTATGCATTTTTGATTTCCTCCACCTATGCAAACTTAATACTTCTTCTTTGACTATGCATAGACTCCATTATCTATAAATATTTTTTGTTTTATCATTTTTTAAGGTTTACATTCTACATATGCTTCTAGCTACCATGAGCTACTTTCACTAGATGATATTGGTTTATATTTTCTGATCCACTTTCTTGGCTTACATAAAAATCTTCATATTCATACCATTTATCATTACTTTCTTTTATTTTTTTCAAGATTCATTATAAATTGTGATGTATTAATGTATTTTACACATTTTTCTTTTAACTTGGGGCATTTGCTTTCTTCTTCTTTAATAATTGCATTTACATTCCTCATTTTCTTTATTGCTTGCATTATTTGATTATTTTCTTTTTTTTTTATTGATTTTTCTCTAGATTCAAATTCTTCTTTAAAGTGTACAACTTTTGCATTAAAATTAGTACTATTACTTGAACTTCTGAACTACTATTTATATCAATTTTTTTTCTTTTCCTTATAGATTCCTAATTTCTTCGCTTAAATTATTCTAAGTCTTTTTTAGTTTCTTCTATTTCTTGATGGAATTCTTGTTTTATTTGTCTTAATTCTCTCTTATTTTCTTTTAATTCCTTCTTAACAATTTTATGTTTGTCTTAATACTTTTTATACTAGCTAAACCATTTTTTACTAGTATTTTATTTAAGTTTATTATTTCCATCTCTTAATATTTCTAGTTCTTGTACTTGTTTTTCTAATTTTAGTTGTAAATACTCTATTTTCTCTGTTTTTTTTTATTATTTTGGTCTAATATAATCTTGGGCTCTTTTTCTCTTTTTATTGGTTCATGTTTGTATCTTTATTTTTCTAATATTTCTTTTCCACAATTTATAAGGAATGTTTTTACATTATGCTCTTATCCACTAAAATTTTCCTTCTTTGTGTAATAGTATTAATCCATTTAATATGTTAGGCTTCATTTTACTAATTTTCCTTATTTTCTATTTATTCTAATATTTCTTGATACATTTTTGGTACTAAAATGTTTAATTCATGTTGTTTAGCTATATACGATTTTCGTTTTATGCATAAATCATTTTTGTTTCAATACTTATTACTTTACTTACTATGCATTTTTATTCTATCTAATTTATAATATAAGGTTAATGCTTCTTTTTGTTCATCTTTTACTGATATACTAAAATATGCTTGTATAAGTAAATTTTAATTTCTGATATATTAAATTTCCTTCAACTACTAATATTAAAACATCTTGAAAATTTCCTTGAATACTGTCATATATATATATATATGCATGTATTGGTGTATCTAAATTTCTACACCTCCAAAATAAATATTTTTACATTTCTTTGCTTGTTTAGTAGGTAATTTTCTTAGTTCTCTTTTCATGATCTCATTTGTTATCAAACTTATTTTTGTTTTTCTACATATTATCTTTTATATTTTCATGTTTTTGTGCTATATATCTGATTTCTTTATTCCTTACAAACTATTTTATTTTAATATTTTTTTAACAGACAATTCTTCTTTTCATCCTGTATTTTTTGATAAGTTTCTAGTTTAAAACTTAATATTTGTGAGATGTTCCTTCTTCATATGTATCCATTTGATAATATAATTTTTTTAGAATCTTCTGCTAATTTTTTTCATTTACCCATATTATCCGATTAAATTTGCTTTTTTAGTAATATTTCATAATACTATTTTATTTTTGCTTGGTCCATTCTATACATCTCAATTACTTTCCTAATTCTTGGTATAATTCTTTCTAATTTATTTTCTTCCGTCCAATTTGCTGCATCAATATTATTTTGAATTTTTTTCCATTTTTTTCCTAATTTTTTCTGAGAATTAGAAAATATTTTAAAATTTTAAATCTTCTTCGAATTGAATTAATCTGTCCAATTTAGACTTGCCATTTTTTTTGTTTTATCTATATTTTGTTCATAGGTTATTTATAATTTATAATATTGTTCAGTTATAATCTTTTTAAATTCATCTATTTGTACAATTTTTCTTGATAATATTAGTAAATTTTCTTCTAATTTTCTTATTTCTTCATCTTTTATTGCTAGCATTTCTCTAAATATTTTTATTGTGTCTTCTATTCCATTTATTATAGTTTTCCATGTGTTGATTAACATTTTTATTATAGGTAAGAGATTTGGTTGCTATTCTTTGAATTCGTTTTAAATTACAATCATTCATTTTATTTTAATATAAATATTTGTTAATAAGTTTTTTACACAGTTTTTGTGTAAAATTATTATTTGATTTGAACATGATGAAAAGGACTGCAATTATATACGGATTTATATTATTTCCTAAATATTAACTTAGTAGGAGGTCTCTTTTTCTAGCACATATTTTTTTGTTAGGAGGTCTCTTTTTCTAGCACATATTTTTTGTTGGAATATTAATCTAAAATTGCAGATAAACGTGGAGTAAAATCAGGAAACAAGTTCAGTTATGTTTGAATAATTGTTAACGGTGTATCTTTACACGTTGGCACAAGATCTCAATCAGTTGAGAGATTTTAGGAAGTAGTTTACTATCAACAGCTTGATTGTAGGAGTCTTTGTTTAATTCTAGCTAGCAGTACTTTCTATTTATTGTAATCATTTTCATTCAGTGAAATGTTAAGAGAAGAACATAATATCATCACAATGTAGTCTTTTAATATAATTACATGGTATCAGAGCCTCCGATTCTTGAGGCATAACAAATTGATTTCTGAGAAGAAGCCCGCTGGGAAAGCTTCGGTAGCATCATGAATATGAGTACACTCGAGCTGCACACCAAGTGTTCGACAAAATGCCCGAAAAGTTTTTTTTTGGATTTTAAAGGGCTGCTTGTCAAGATAAGATTGTACAGAGGAGTTTTGCAGTAATGTAGTTTTAGTCGATTTTAATGGATGTAGTCAGTGGTGTGTTGATCTTTACATAGGAGTTCCTGACCATGAAGCGGTGGGTCGAATTGCATTTTGCAAGGCCCATGGTGGTGATTGAAGATGTAGTCAAGAGGGGTGTAGTTGTGCTGCCTGAGGCAAATCTAGACTGTGCATTCGACATGAAGATCGGAGAAGAGAAAAAACGAAAGAAATGATGGTGGTTCATTTTTTTTCAGCAGACGTTTCGTGCTTGTTCCGTCAATATGAAGCGACAATGAGGAGGTGCAGTTGTGTGTGTATTTTTGAGGGTGTCATGCTTGATAGGGATTCGAAAGTGGTGAAAATAAGTGTGTCGGGGGGATGATGTGAGAAGGAATTGAATGAGGTTTTGAAGATGAATTAAAGAGTAGGGAGGTGTCATTTCGTTTTCTTTCTGGATCATTTGTTGCATAATTTTGGTGGATTGTTTTGCTCAGGCCCCGTCTGTTTTTTCAGGAGAGTTTTGTACAGTTATTTGAAAATATTTGGGCTGGTCTTGTTAGTGTTGTTGTTGCTGCGTTTTTGTGACATTATGGTCGGGGTAAGGAGGCTGATTTGTGGCAAACTAGGGCGGTAATACTGTTGTGGCGCAACAGTCAGAGAGGTGCAGACTAGTGTGTGATGTTGTTGTACAGGGGCTGTGAACGAAGGCTCAAAATGGTGGGTTTTGGGCGGTGTTAAAGAGAGAGTACACAATTTGGTTGGAAGTTAAGGGCGGTGGTTTGAATCCAGTGGGTCAAGCTGGAATTGATGGCATGGTGAACGTGGAATAAGCAATATGGATCGTTGTACTCAGTACAAAGGCAAGAAGGTTGTCCAAGGGTAATGGAGCGTTGGAGTTGGTGGAAGACAACAAAAGTCATGGAAGTCATTGGAGTTGGCGATGGCAAGTAATGGATGGTAGTGTGTTGCAAGGTACAAGTCGTGGCTCGTTCCCGGTGAGGAAGGAAGACGGTGGTGATGATTATTGTTGTTACTATCGTTGCTGTCAATTCAGGGACTAATGCATATCAGGGACTAATGCATGACTGTGAATTGTTGCTGTTGTGGTTTTTACTACTGCTGCGTTTCTTGTTTTTGATCGAGTAATAGATGTGTATGTTATGTTTGATTGTGAGGGTTGTGCAGTTTTAGAAGGGTTGCTATTACAAGGTCTGGGATTGTTATGTCCGATAAGATTGTAGAAGGGGGGGGGGGTTGAATACAATCTATATCATTTTCTCGAAATTTGTTCTTTAAATAAAATTTATCTTAAACAAATTTGTGCGGAATAATATAACACAAATTTCAAGTTGAATATAACAATGTATTAACTTGATGGGTGTTACAAAATCAGTCCAAATGATTATCAAGTAATTAATAACTAATTAGAAAATTCAACATGAACTTTGCTAATTTAGTTAATAAAAATCAAGATATCAATTTGTGAACTAGGAAACTTAATTCGCTAGTAGTACAAGAATCACAAGTAAACAAGTTCCAATGGATAGAATATTACAACTGAGATGAACTTGAATTTACAGAATTTAATTTGTAAGTGTTCTTGAGCTTGAGAGAGAGAGATATAGGCTGCTGTGTATTTTTTTTATGTTATGTTCGACTGACTCTTCTTCTTCAGCAATCTGCTGCCTTTTATAACACAGCCAATAGTCATATTGCTTTGTTTCAACTGATATAACAATCAGTTAACAATAATATGACATTCGGTATGACTATCCAATGCAAGTAATATGACTGTCTTTTTAAATATAACTTTCGGTATGACTATCTCCTTGAATGAGATATGACTGTCCAATCCAATATAACATTCGGTATTACTATCTTCTTGAATGAAATATGACTGTCCAGTTTGAACTGAATATGACTGCCACACTTTGAACTGAATATGACTGTCACACTTGAACTGAATATGACTATCGGTATAACTATCCTTTGATAGTTATATTATCATATTTTGCAGCTTATAATTAATCAAATGATTTATAAAAATCATTTAAATAATTATTTCTTTTTCATATTAATTCTGATTTAATTAATCTAATAATTACTTTAATAAATATATTAATTCTGATAGAATTTATTTATTTATTTAAATTAATTATTTTATTTAATTAATTAAAGTAGAATTAATACAAATCCTTTAATAGTCAATACATCACTGTGAACCGCGTAATTATAATAAAGAACATACACTGGATCGTTGTTGACGCTCGATGTACTGTCTGGTTCATGAACGACTAACTCCAATCTCTGTTCTTCATCTTGACTTTAAACCGTGGTCTTTTTCTATTCTTCACTCTCTTCAATCATTCGGTACTGATATTGTTTCTTATCACTTATAGAAATCTCTGTCCTTTAAATGAATCCATGTGTTTCAATGCTACCTTGAGGCTTGATCAGATAACTGAATCTTCTTCCAGTGTAAAACATCAAAACTATAGATTGACTTGTTGATTTTTCTTCTGACAACTATCATCTTTTGAGATTCCTGTGACAGTTGATATTATTTACTTATTACAATCTAGTTTAATTGGATTAGGATCCTCGAACTACAAATAGGCTGAGTCATATGCCTTTCAATCTCCCCTATTTGTTTGTTAGACAATAACAAGCAAATACCTAGAGGATTCTTCAACTAATCCCAATTAAACAAGTAAAGGAAAAAACTTTAAATGCTAAGTAAATAATGGAAAAGTTCTGGTTCATATTTAACATTATCCAGATTCAAACAGAAAAGATAAATACAAGATAGATGATCCTCTAGACTGATCATATAAGACAATTATCCTATCTTGTTCTATCAAAGCTCTAATGGTATAACTTGTAGAGCTAATCTTCATTTACCACCTTCTTCCTCGTTGATTTCTTCTTCTTCTTGTTCATCCATATCGGGTAGATTCTTGATCAATTCAGAGTCAACAAGTAACTCTCTTCTGGATGATACATCTGTAGGATAAACTAGTGGTATTCCAAGTTTCTTTCTTAACTCACCTTGATACTGCTTATACTTCTTCATGTTGGTCTGAGCATAGGATCTTATATGATCTGCAGCTTCAATTTTTTCTTGAGATGCAAAACCATGATTTCGAAGAGCATATTCAACATACATCAAATGTCTGGCAAGATGTGTATATAATTCCTTTGTCTGAAGATTAACAGTGTGAATAACTTCTCCCTTAAGAATTTTAACTTGTGGTGGGTTATCTATTACTTCAGGACCAGCTCTTTCAGCAATTTCTTGAAATTTTTCATGAAGTAGTATACCTAGCTCAGAAGATGTTCTGACTTTTGGTCTCAGCACCCAAAGCTCTGACAGAGATCTATCATAGAAGAACTGAAGAGATACTTTATGAGATCCAATCTTATGACATTCAACAAAGATTAGTAGCTCACCATTCTTCGGATCAGTTGCAGTAGTTATTCTCACAATTTCTGTCTTCAAAGCTTTTAAGTACATGTCATGTACAGGGTTCTTCTTTTTAAAGCTTTCAAAAATAGCAATCACCTGACGATAATCATAGTCAGAAGTTTGTGGTGAGTCTATTACCTTTTGAGCACGTTCCCATTTATCACCACTTTTGTACTTGATGTACATCTTCCTTGCTTCCAGCTTTTGAGCATGTTGATTTTGAAGTGCTTCCTGTTCAGCCTTTTGAAGCCTTTCATTATGAGCTATCTGTTCTAGTGTCTTCTTGAGTCTTTCTTCTCTCATAGAAAGATTAGCATCATTCTGTTCAAGTTCTTGATTAGCTTCAAAATTCATTCTTTGTGTTTCAACAGAATCAGGAATTACTGGCTCTTCATCATCCCAAAAACTAAGATCCGGTTCATCAAATTCTTCACCAACATCAGGAAACTGCAAGTCAGCAAAAAGATCAAGGTTATCAGGTTCACCTGTATAGTAATAACCTTCTACAGTATCATCATCCTGTTCTGCTGCTGCTTGAGTTATCTTCTTCTTCCCCTCACTCCTATCTTCAACTTTTTCTTTACTCACACTTCCTCCCCCTCTAGATTTCTCCCCCTTAGTTGAGGAATCCTCTACAGTTTTATGGCTTGTACCAGCTCCAGGGCCACCTTCATCACTACTTTCAAAGAATTTCTTCTCTTCTGCTGTAAGTGAGTGAGTTCTGCTAATGATATTATATAAGTGTCTCAACCCCATTGCTTGATGATCATTTTGCCTTTCAATTTGACTGAGACAATGTTCAGTGGATAAGTGATTCTCATTTATGTTATTCTGAAGATCTTCAATCTAGTTCGACATAGAAGTTATAATGAGATCTTGAGCCACTATGACATCTCCAGAGTCTACAATTTCTTGTTGTTGAGAGAGTTTGAGTGCATTGATCTTGTTGTTGAAGATAGTTCTCATGTTATCCATGTCAAACCTTAGGTTTTTATTATCTTCTTCAGCTTGAGCAAGACTTTCTTTCATTTGATCAAGTTATGCCATGAGAGATAGAGTGTTTGTGTCATTGTGTGCGCTCACCTCAATAGCTCTATGAGTATCACTCACCTCACGTGCTAGTGTTTCACTCAGATTTGAGGTAATCCTTACATCACTCCTCTCATATTCATGAGCTGCATCCATTGTACCTGCATCAGAAATCACCCTAGCCTCCTCTTGGAAGGTCAGTGGTGGTGCAATGGGAGTTCGCAAATCCCTATCAACCTGTGAGGGTTCTTTTGCCGTAACAATGGCAGGCACTGTAACTTGCTCTCCTTGCATGACAATGTTTTCAACTTCATTTAAGAAAATTTCTTCCCCCATTGTGAGTAACAGGGGTGTGCTTGAAGAAATGAAGGGGTTTATAGTTGCCTCAGATATAGTTTTACTTCTCTTTTGAAAAGGCAAATCTGTTGTTTCACTCAAGACATCACTACTAGGGTTAGATCTTTTGACTGACAATTTCTTTCTGCGATAGTGTTTGGAGAATTTAGAATTGGTGTTTGGTGCATTTACCTGGGTTGAGGGTTGTGGTTCTACAGCCCCTTGGTCACTTCTCACAATTAATTGACTATCAGAAAGATATTGAGATTGCGAAGAAGTTGAGTCAAATACCTGATCATTAACATTTGCAGCATCTTCACTCTGAGTGGGTTGATCCACTGGAAGTTGAGGTTTAGGAGCAGTTAAGGGTTCAGGATCAGGTTGAGATTCTGGTTCTGGTTGATGTTCAGGAGCTTGTTCTGCTTCATGTTCTGGAGCTTGTTCAATTGCAAGTATCCCAGCAACTGGTTGAGGCATAACATTTGGCAAATTTATGAATGTCGACATATATGGTGTTATGACCACTAGAACATGCAACAGAGCCTTAGAAGTATCCAACCTAGTGTAGAACTTCTTGTTTGGTTTACCAGACCATTGAACTCGATCATTTGGAAAAGGAGCAGGTTGATCCTTAGGCATAAGATGATTAAATATTAATGTCAAAAATCGAGGGTAATGACACTTAACCATTTTACCTTTCCCAAAGTTCTTCTAGCCTTCTTCACACGATTTAACAATATAGGCCATATCAAGCTGCCAAAGTTGATCGTTCTGTTATGAGCAATTGAGAAACCAATTGACTGTAACATACCTGTGATGACGGTATTGTTACTCTTGGTGGAATTGGCAAAAACCTTTGCTATGATCTCGAAGAAAATGTTCCATTCTTGAACAAGGTTGCTTTTGAGTGGACGTTTAAGATCCAGTTGACCTTGATAGTTCAGATGTGTAAAGAATTGAGTCAACTCATCAGTTGATGGCACTTCAGCAAACTGTTCAGTAGGAAGTTTCAGAGCAGCATTGAAGACAGATTCATCCACTGTATATGTCTTATCATTAAAGTTGAAAGAAAACGATCTTCCATCTGATACAGCTTTAGTACACATTAGTTTAAGTGGACCAAATTTCATGGGAATATTTGCAGTTATTGCATGGCTACAGATATTTTGTTCGTTCAGAAAATTTATCCAAGGCTTGAACCGATCCACCGAGCAATCCTCGGGATTAAAATATCCAATAAAATTGTGATTAACAATCTCAAAATTATTATAACACCAGCCATTAAATCAGGTATTAAAATTAAGGAATCTGCAAAATTCAACAATTAACCCAATTAATTCATAAAATTCGAATTAATAATTAATTAAAAATTCGAAAAACTGAATTCTTCACCAAAAATTCTGAAAATTTGAGGCAATGATCTTGATACCAGTACAAACACAAGTATATTTTTAGTTTTTGAAAAATCACAACCAATCTTCTTGAAATTTAGATCGAAAAATCGAAAGTTTCAAACTCAAAATCACAAAAACTCGACTAAAATCTCACATTTAAACCATTGTTTTGAAGATAATCGACTGGGTAATCGATTAAAGTTCTTAGAATCGTGATTTGAGAGGAAAATCGGGCAGCAATTCGACTCAGTGATGTGTGTATGTATGTATAGACTGTAGTACTCGGTGACTTAACACGCGAGTTGGAGAGAAACAAAACAGATATGACTACTGGATATAACTATCGACTTATATACAAATCAGTTGTAATATGACTATCGGTTGATAGTCATATCGATAGTTATATTACATGTAAATGTAATATATCTATTCTATATTAATAGTTATATAACAGTTAAATAACAATATCACTATCGAAAAAACAAAGAATATGACAATAAGTAAAATTGTTATATCGATAGTCATATTTCGAGCAATAACACTAATATAACTATACACTAATTATAGTTATATATTTACAGAAGACAGTAATATGACTATCTAATCAATAAGTTATATCTAGAGTTATATCACAATAAACTTAACTAATATAACTATCAACAAACTCGAATATAACAATTAGATGGATTGTTATACCGATTGTTATATTAACAAAACAACTAATATAACTATCCTAAAATTCAAATATTAACAGAATATTTACTAGTAGCAAATTCTAACAAAAAAGCAATTTAATTATTATTAAAAAAACAAGCTACAAAATAGCAAAATAATTTATACTAAAATTAGCAAACCTAATAAAAATTATAAAAACGATCATAGGTAGTCCTTTTTACGAAATCAAACATTAATAACAAATGGACAAACACTACAAATCAAAATAAAATAAAATACTAAATATTTAAATAATTATTTCTGGTGAATTAATAAATCTATAAATTTTCTAATAAAATAATTTCCATATAGAAAATTATTCAAAAAGAAATTATAATTTATTAAACATCAAAAATAATTAAACTGATTTTAAAATAATAACATTTTCAAGAAAAATAGATTTCTCATAAATTACAGCTTGTAAAATTCGAGAAAAATATTTTTAAGGAAAATGAATTACTCTAAAATTACAAGAAGTAATTAGAAATATGTAAAGAAGATAATGACAATGATTTAAGAAGAAACAAGCAAAAGTATAAGTTGATAAAATAATTATACATGTGATTTTAATAACAAATATTAACACATCAATCACTTGTAAATTATTAAAGATCAAACCTCAGATATTAACTAGTTTAATTACTAGGACTATTTAACATACCCAATTCACCAACAAGTCTGGTAAATGTGGATTCGTCAAGAGACTTAGTAAAAATATCTGCTGTTTGTTCTTCCGTAGGTACAAAAAGTAACTCCACGGTACCATTCATGACATGCTCTCGAATAAAATGATACCTGATGTCAATGTGCTTTGTTCTGATGTCAATGTGCTTTGTTCTCGTATGCTGCACGGGATTGTTGGAGATTGCTATGGCACTTGTATTATCACACAAAATAGGAATATTGTTTAATATAAAGCCATAGTCTCTAAGTTGATTCCTAATCCGTAAGATCTGAGCACAGCAGCTTCCAGCAGCGATGTATTCAGCTTCGGCTGTTGAGTTGGAAACTGTCTGTTGTTTCTTACTGTACCAGGAAACAAGTCTTCCACCTAGGAATTGACAACTCCCAGATGTGCTTTTTCTGTCTACAACACTTCCTGCATAATCTGAATCTGTATATCCAACAAGGTTAAAACCAGAATCTTTAGGGTACCAGATGCCTAAGTTAGGCGTACCCTTATGATATCTCAGGATTCGTTTAACAGCAATGAGATGAACATCTCTAGGATCCGATTGGAACCTTGCACATAAGCACGTAGCATGCATAATATCAGGTCTACTTGCAATAAGGTAAAGTAATGAGCCTATCATACCTCTGTAGCTTGTGATATCTACCTTGGCAGAATTTTCACGTGCTCCAAATTTGACCGCTGTGGATGATGGTGTTCTTGCTGAAGATGAGTCCTCCATTTGATATTTCTTGAGAAGCTCTTTGACATACTTGGATTGACAAATAAATATTCCATCTGTCCTTTGACTTACTAGCAATCCAAGAAAGAACTTCAGCTCACCCATCATGCTCATTTCAAACTTACCCTGCATTAACTTAGCAAATTTCTTGCAAAGAAGATCATTAGTAGACCCCGAATATTATATCGTCCACATAGATTTGGACTAATATTGTATCATTCTTATGTTTCTTTGTGAAGAGAGTTTTGTCTATGACACCTCTAGTAAATTCATTTTCAAGTAAAAATTCAGAGAGAGTGTCATACCATTTCCTTGGTGCTTGCTTAAGACCATAAATAGCCTTGAAGAGAAAATAGACATAACCCAATAGATCTGGATCTTCAAAACCAGGTGGCTGTTCTACATATACCTCTTCATCCAGCTTACCATTCAGAAAGGCACTCTTGACATCCATTTGATAAACATGAAAGTTAGAAAAGGCTGCGAATGCCAAGAATATCCTAATGGCCTCAAGTCTAGCCACTGGAGCATAGGTCTCATCATAGTCAATGCCTTTAGCTTGTGAATAACCTTTTGCTACCAACCTTGCTTTATTTCTTGTTACTGTGCCATCTTCATCAAGTTTGTTTCTGAATACCCACCTAGTACCAACCACTGTTCTATTTGTAGGTCTGGGTACCAGCTTCTATACTTCTTGTTGTTTAAATTGATTGAGTTCATCTTGCATATCAATGACCCAATCAGGATCTGAAAGAGCTTCTTCAGTTTTCTTAGGTTCCATTTCAGATAGAAACCCTGAATAATTACATTGATTTTGCAAAGCTCTTCTAGTCTTTACACCAACATCTGGATCACCAACGGTTAGCTCAAAAGGATGAGCTCTATTCCAAACAGTCTGTCTGGGAAGATTTAGTCTTGATGATTCGCCTTGTTCTTCATTGTGATGTTGAGTATGACTAGTAGATCCTTCATTAACTCCCCCTGAGTTGTTGCCAGGATGATTAGATGAGTGTTAAGAAGTATGAGTGGTGTTTTCAATATTATCATAATTTTCACCACCATTATTCTGATTAGACTCATCATTGTCATTGTTGTCATTAGCATCAGCAAAAACATCAGGTGGACTATCACCATCTGAATCTAGATCTGTCATATCTTCAAAAGATAGCTTTTCAGATGAATCTTTAGTTTGGATACTAGGGAGTTTAGTGTCATCAAATGTTACATTGACACTTTCCATCATCTTCTGATGTTCAATCAAATACACCTTATAAGCTCTTCTTTCATAACCAACAAAAATTGCTTCATGTGCTTTGGCTTCAAATTTTCCACCTTGATCGTCTCCTTCTTTAAGTACAAAGCATTTTGCTCCAAATACATGAAAGTATTTGAGTGTTGGTTTCTTTTCATTCATGGCTTCATATGGTGTTTTCATCAAGTCTTTGTTGATAAGAGTTCGATTCTGAGTATAGCAAGCAGTGTTGACAGCTTCAGCCCAAAAGTACAATGGAAGCCTTGATTCACTTAACATAGTACGTGCAGCTTCAATCAAGGTTCTATTCTTTCTTTCAACTACCCCATTTTGATGAGGAGTTCTTGGAGCTGAGTATTGTCTGGTTATACCCTTTTCAGTACAAAAGTCATTCAGAACTGCATTCTTGAATTCAGTTCCATTGTCTGACCTTATAGCCCTCACTGGATACTTGGAATCCAGATCAATTAACTTGATGTGATCAATCACCAGTTGTGGAGTCTCATCTTTAGAATTCAGGAACAAGACCCATGTGTACTTTGAAAAATCATCAACAATCACAAGAGCATATCTTTTGACATAGACATCACATTCACTGGACCAAATAGATCCATGTGAAGTAACTATAAAGGATCAGTTATTGAAGATATATCAGTGCTTCTGTGAGTTGCCCTTTTTAGTTTGCCTTTTTAACAGGCATCACATAGTCCTTCTTGTGTGAATTCCATAGGGGGTAAACCTCTCACAATTTCCCTCTTAACCAAATAATTCATTGTTTTGAAATTTAGATGAGAAAGTTTCTTGTGCCATAGCCAGCTTTCATCTGTGGATGCTTTAGAATACACTACGCCATAGATGGGCATATGTAACGCCTCTCTGATGTTACAATAGGCCCGAAAAACATTACATTAGATCTATTATAACACCAGGAGGCGTTACGTTTACGAGCATTACAATAGATACCCTAATGTAACACTTTTCTTCTCTATTGTAACAGTAGCAAAAGTATTACAATAGGCACCTATTGTAACACCAGGGGCCCAATTGTAACACATTTTGAGTGTTACAATAGCTCAGTTTAATTTTTTCAGACGTGGCACCATGTACATACGTGGCATTACGTGGCACCACGTGGCCACGTGGCAACACATGTGGCGCCACGTGGCACACTGTGTACACGTCACCAGCCTCTATTGTAACACTATACTGGGCAATTGTAACACATATTAAGTGTTACATTTGACTTGGTAAATATTTTATAGGGGGCCCACATACCCTATTGTAACACCATTTTTATCTGTTGTAACATTATTTTCTATTTATTGTAACACTATATATTAACAAATGTAACACTACAATAAGCAAACGTAACGGTAAATTTTTGAAATTTTGAAATGTAGGCTCTGCATTAATAATATTCCCAGCCAACACAACAAGATCCACTACATTAATTCCAAACTACATAATAAACCAAAAGCCATCTCCATACTACTCCAACCAAACCTCCAAACTACGCCAAAAGGAATCCAACATAATTCTAAACCAACAAGGACATACGATTAAGTCTAAATTTTAAAAGTACGAAACCATTATAAGAACACATAATTTCATTAGAGTACTGGTACACAGAGTAAATCTGATGTTTCTCCGCCAGAATAATACCAGTAAAGATAGAAAATAGAAGCAGTAAGGTATGTTACATAGAGTTCATTCGGCAACAGGAAAAGCTGATCCAATATTGTTTCCGAGTCGATAGCACTTGCTGTTGATTGGGTAAGGTCCAAGCTCCACATAATTGTTCTCCCCACCCATGTAGAAACACAATGTGTATAGAGCTATTTCAAATTCTGGGCTCACTCCAACCAGTGTGCTCGACAATGATTTCATCACACCGTTCCATTCAAACTGAATTGTCAGCAACTGGGTCTCTGAATCTGGCTGCAATGTGATTATACATATACACATCAACAAATTTACTCAGACTGACTGAACAACAAAAAGTAGTCATTATAAAAAAAAACTCATACTAGTACATAAAAGCCTCGAGTATCTGATCTCACTGCAATTGAACATACAGTCTGTTAGCCGTTCTATCTATTGCACAAGACTTCCGAACCAACATGAACTGAGAAACCTGAAACTGAAACTGATTACCTTATTTGTCAAGCTTCACAATTCTTTTAGCTCTAGGTTTTGCATAGCAACAAGCTACTAGATTGTTATGGAAACCTGAAACTGATTTTTGATTAATTATATACAAGCTCATGGAAGAGGTTATGCTATTCTTTCATTTGTTGATAATGAAAGATTCTGGAAAAAGAAAAAGAAAAAAATCAGTCTTACAAGTTTACTGTACTCACCATTGTGCATATGACAGTTGCCACATATTAATGCGTAAGAATGGGTCGGATCCTCCCCTACAAGCAAAGCTGCAATTCGAGCAATCCATCCTCCATCCTGCGTATGTAATCCTGTAGGATTTTCATGTTGAACAACCAGCTCGTCATGTCTAAACATGTCAGACCCCTCAGCTGCAGCTTGCTGCAATATTTCTTCTTCTAACTGATGCATACCAGCACTAGCATTGCTACTGGATCTAGTGAGTGGTTGCTTGCGATTCCGGAGACCGCTAGATTGCACATGTTCAGCATCAGTGCTCTTCCCCACGGAGGGATTAAACTTCGAGTCATCGCCCATATACAGTTTTAAGCCAGAATTTGTACCCAACTTGGATGCTAGAATTGTTGCAGCAGCTGCCTTCGCAGCAGGGTCGGGGTCATATCTCTGCAAAAACAATATAAGGGGATGCTCGATATATTTTCCAAATTTTACACCAAGTGTTATTCTTCCTCCTTATCATGCAAGTTGGGTTAAAAAATGCTACCGTTTAAGATTAATAGAAGTGTATGCTTTATACTCCCTCCATGTCACAGAATTAGATATAATTTTTTGACTTTCGAGTTGTGATATGGTATGGTTCGAAACTCACAAGTAATTTCTCTTAGAAAGCTAGGTATGTTATTCATTCTAAGTTGTTGTGTTGTATAATAATTAGTCCTCTCTTTGAGTTCATTAATTTTTTCCAATCGTTCTGCCCGAAGCCTTTCTATAGTTTCCTGGTCTTTGCGGTCACCTGAAAAGTCAAATGAATAATTTAGGAGAATCTAGGGATTTGATTAATGAAAAATTTCATTCCCCAGACTGAGCAGCATGAATCCATAGGGAAAGTATTGAAGAAGTTATACTTTTCAGCTGGGGTCGGAACCATTATAACATAATAAACTGGGGTCAAAGTTCACACTTCATACGTAATGTAATTTTTTTTATGAATATGATGCCTTATAGTGCAACAATCAACTGTATGGATTATTGAGAGATATGTCGACTTACCCTGTCTGCAAAGAGATTTTGTTTGCTTCTGAAACTCTTCCTTTAGGTTAAGAAGCAAAGAGAGTTTATGCCAATCAAAACACAAATGTCAGTACATTTACACAGGTCAAAACCTATTGGAATATCTTATAATCCATAAATTATAGCTCTAACTGCGGAACCCAGACTTTCGGTGTACACTTAGGGATTTCATAACTGAATTTAATATTATGATACCTTGTGAATGAGGCCATCGTCAATTATGGAGCTGCTGAAATTCTTGGAAAGGCCAAACGGAGCTTCTATTTCATTTATTGTGACTGCAAATTAAAAGAAACTGCTTCAGCTAAGCATTTTATAAAAGTATTAGACACCAAGGACATGTTCAGAAAATCTTTAACTGCATGGCAGAAAACCAGAATATCAATATACCTCCATTTGTTTAAAATCTGCATTACCAACTCCAACAATAAGAATCGAAAAAGGTAGATCAGAAGCCTCGATTATAGCATCTTTAGTTTCTTGAAGATCTGTAAGGACTCCATCCTACATACATGATCCAGGTCTCATTGTCGGAAGAGAAAATATATCAAGATTATATATACATGCGTCTGTGCATGTGGTGAGACAGAGGGAAACAATAAAAAATGAAAAGTTAATCTTGGACAAGTACCGTAATTATTAGTAAGACAAAGTATTTGCTAGAGTTATATGACAGGGACTGGCCAGCCAAATCTGCCGCCCTGTTGATCACTTGACTGAATAAAGTAGGTCCTGAAAGGGTAACATTCTGCAACGCACTTGCATATGCAGCCATGATTCCTTCAACTCCCCCAACCTGTGAAATTCAAAGGTCAATTACAATCGCATGCACATAATACTTCAATTCCTCAACTAGTGAAATCATAACAATGACAATGGCACTGTTGACATGTACATAAAAAAGTACCTAATAACCCAAGTAGATGAAAGCAAGTGTTATTATTATTCAGGCCTTACCATAAAACCACAGAAACAACCATTACCTGCTGGTATGTAGTTGAAACTTAGATATCATCAAGGTATCATCCCATTACCTGCTGGTACGCATTCAACCGACCAGAAGGATCAATATAGTGCAGAGAACCTTGACTCCGTGGATGTCCATTAGATGCTGGAATTATTAAAAGTTAATGCACCATACAACAAATGCAAGGCATACATCTTCTCGCATTTATTAAGATTAGACAGATCAAGTTACCAGTAAAATTACCTGGGCTTGCATTGTATCACCTAGTGCTTCTTGTGGTATGTCACACAGAAGATAAGATAAACTACATCAAGTAATTATAGTTGGAGATACCACTGGTCCGTAATTAACAAACTACAAGACCGATAAGAACTTTGGTGCCATTTGTTCAATGCTCCATGTTTCAGATATCGAGAGACAGTCTTGTAACGACAGATAGAAAATACTTCTATCTACCCACCTGCATTAAAAGAATCAGTTTAAAGATCTTAATATCCTCACAAGTAGGCAACAACACTAAGATTGACACTAAAAGATATCTTCAGCATTCCAAATTAGCAAAAATACAGTATCACCTCTACAATTTAACAATAAACTCACCTAAACTGGTTAATAAACTTGATTAAATAAATAATTTTATTTGTCCTAATTACAAGAGACACAGGACATTTCTTTTTACCTCAATCAATTAACCTCTAGTTTTTGTTATACATAGATAAACAATAAACACCCAACTAGTTAACTGGAAACTGGCTAACAATAGAAAATAGCAATAGAAATGGCAACTGACCTTGAAGATATGTCAAAATCGCAAATAACGCCTTCGACTTATAAAGTAAACCGGCAACAATCTTCACTTACAAATCTCCTGTATAGAAATGGCGGTAGAGCTCCTTCAAACAATGCTCCTGTATAAAAAAACAAAATAAAAATTAGTGAATCAAAATAATTAATGCTTACCCAAACAAATGTTTCTTGTAAGTAATGCTCCTGTATTAAAAACAAAAAGAAACTAATTAAAAACTTAGGGTTTCGATTTAAAAGCCCCAATTTACAATGAAATCGAACTAATCTAACTTTTATTACAAAATCAGGCTTACCCACTTACAAATCGAACTAATTCAAGCTTTGAACAAATCGATTTCGAGCGGATTTGAGCTTTGAGCAGTGAGAGAGAGCGGATTCGAGTATGAGACAGATGAGCGTGAGAGAGATTTAGAGAAATCGTAATTAGGGTTCGAGACAGAAAAGTGAGGGATGCGGGTGAGAGAGACAGAGAGAGAGGGTCGAGTAGTGATGAGATTGTGAGAGAGAGAGATGAGTGAGAGAGAGATGAGAGAGAGAGAGAGAGAGAGAGAGAGAGAGAGAGAGAGAGAGAGAGAGAGAGAGAGACGGCTGTGTGATATGAGAAGGGGGAAATGAAAGGGCAAATGTAATTAGGGGGAATGTTAGTTAGGCGGGGGAATGAAAATTTTGTAAGGGGGGAAATGTTTAATAGAAATTGGGGGGGGAAATCTGAGGCGCGTGTTTTTTTATTTTTTCAACAATCATTTAGACATTGGTTATTTTAGCAAGCGATGTCCAGAAATCAGTTTAACATCGCTTTTAAAAAAACTGATGTTAAAAACATTTTTAACAACGGTGGCTTTTCAAACCGATGTAAAAAGTGTGATGTCTAATCCACATTTTCTAGTAGTGTCATGTAAAAAAATATAAAATTGTCGAAGAAATCATTTTTACATATAATTTTATATGTAAAAATATAAAATCGTCGAAGAAATCATTTTACATATAAAATCATCTACTTTGACCAGTTTGACCGTTATAAAGTCAAACCAAATGCATCTAGGAATATTTTAAAAAAAATTACCACATCACTAAAATCGTTAGATCATGACATCCGTACATTTGGACCGTCGAAAAAATAATTTAATAAATAGATTCATCATTCGAGACAAGTCTACTTAAAAGGAAAGTCTACTTTGACCGGTTTGACCGTTATAAAACCAAACCAAATACATCTAGCAAATTTTTTAAAAATTTACCACTTCACTAACATATTTATTTTATTTAGTACTTATTATTATTATATGAATTTCTAAAATTAATATTTAATCCAAATAAGGAGTTCGTTAATTTAAAATCAAAGAGGGTTTTCATTTTCCGGAAATTGGGTTAAAGAGTAATAGATTTATTAATTAAAAGTTATTAAAAAAATAAATATTAGTATTAAAAATTTTAAAAAAATATTAAAATTCAAAAACTAGTATTACCTATTGTAACACCACGGTGTGGTGTTACATTTCACGTAACACCGTAATTTCAGAGTAACACTAGATATATGGCTAATGTAACACCAATCGAGCGGTGTTACAATAGGTATGAACTTTACTAGCTATTGTAACTCTATTTGTGTAACGCTTACAAAAAAGCATTACAGTAGCCCACTTATGGCGTAGTGATAGAAGCAATTGATTTCTTCAGTGCTTCTAGTGTTCATGTTGGCTACATACAAGTTTCCTTTTCTGACTCCCGTCAGAGATGGTTGTTCACTTCTTTTGTATGAAATCAGACAATTCTTTTTGTTAAAGTAGACTTCAAATCCCTTGTCACAGAATTGACTGATGCTGAGCAAATTATGCTCAAGTCCTTTTACAAATGACACTTCTTCAATGATAACATTTCCAGCTTCAAGTCTGTTATATCCATCAGTTATACCTTTGCTGTTATCTCCAAAGGTAACTACTGGGCCGGCCTTCTCCACCACATTTGTCAGCAGGGTTCTGTCTCTAGTCATATGCCTTGAACATCCACTGTCCAAGATCCAGGTTACTCGTTCAACCTGTTCAATACCCTGCAATGACAAATGGATTAAACCTTCTTCGGGACCCAAATTTGATTGGGTCCTGCGGATTTAAAGTATTGACCTTTATCAGGCAAAACAACATTTTTAATTTTAACCTCTTTAGTCAATAAACATTTAACCTTATAAACAGATTTGAAAATCTTTTGTTTTATCTTGGGTATCCATGTTTCTTTAGCAGCAATAACACTTGTGTCATTGACTGGACATTTGACCTGGTAAACATTCTTGGTAACCCTTTGTTTAGTCTTAGGTACAAATGTCTCTCTCCTAACTTGAGGAGGAAAAGCAGTCTTTGATCGAACATTATTGTTCCTGTTCATATGCTGTCGAGGAGCAGTCTGTTTATCACATGCATAACTACCATTAAAATAAGCACGCATACTGTTAAAAGCACAAGACATACAATTGATAACACCACATGCTTTATGATTAGAATCAATGATGGGCATGGTACTCATGTTAGACATGTTATTTTTCTGCTTTAACTTATTACCACCTAATCCAGTCTTAGAAGAACTAGTTGTATCAACAACTTTGACTGGCACTTTAGGTATATCTTTCTTGGATGAAACATTCTTTGGATTAGTGTCCTCAACAGATTTAGCCTTAACAAAGACTGTGACATCTTTCTTAGATGAAACATTCTTTGGATTAGCGTTCTTAACAGATTTATCCTTAACAAAGACTGTGCCATTTACACTGTCCACATTTCTCATTTCTTCCTGGATAACCATAGAAAGAATATCTGGTGGTCCAGCATCAGATTGTTTAAATAGAGGTTCTTTAACATTCTTGAGCACATGTGGTATTCCCCTTTCTTTAGCACTAACAAGGTTAGGGGAATTTATGCCCAATGATCCAACAGCTTCATTGTAACCATACCCTATACCTGCTGTTCGTTCTACGGATTGTTTGTTAAAAAACTCTTTGGAAACTTTAACAGAATTATAACACGCCCTGACCTGTGTTTCAAGTTCAGTAATTCTAGCCATTTGTTTGCCTACAACTTCTAGAATAGATTTCTGCTTTTTATAGAGCATTGTTATTTCATCTCTTTGTTGATCTTGATTAATATGCACCTTTTTCAATTATGACACTTCATTTCCAAGTTTAGTGCTTAGCAGATCTAGTCTATTATATCCAGTTTGTGCATTATCTAAGGAATTATATAGACTACGAATCAATTCAGTGTCAGTAACAATTACCGGTTTGTTATGATGATCAGATGCTTCATCATTTGCCACACGAGCAAGATTTCCATACTCTTCATCTTCGCTGTCCGTGTCATCCCAACTCTTACCAGCCGCAACATAGGCTTTTCCAGGTTTCTTTTTCTCAGCAGCAAAGTCTCTTCTTTGAATTTGCTTGGGTTTCTGACAATCAGTGGCAAAGTGCCCCAATTCATTACAATTGAAGCAACGAATCTTACTTCTGTCAACAGATCCAGTTTTGTATCCTCCCCTGTTACTAGAGGAAGAAGAGCCTCCTATCTGGAATCTGTTATTTGACTTGAACCTGTACTTTGGATTTCTTCTGAATCTAAAGTTACCAAATTGCCTTACCATCAATGCCAGGGATTCATCTTCCAGTTGATCTAGCTCTTCCAATGAGTAAAAGTCTCCACCATCCTGAGTAGGCGGTGTCTGACCAAGTTCTACTTCAGTCTTTTCCTTGTCTGAGCTGTAAGGTAGAATAACCTTAGCTTCCACTTCCTTAGGTGCCTCAACTACAAGAGTTGTAGATGAACTTGGCACTCTTCCTTTACCAGAGACCTCCCTCTGCTGTACTTGTTCCAGTTCATAGGTTTTCAGAACACCAAACAACCTTTCAAGAGCAATCTTATTCAAATCTCTTGATTCTCTGATGGCCGTTATCCTATGTTCAAGATGAGTGGGCATCGTCAACAAAAACTTCATATTAATCTCCTTCTGTGTATATTGCATGCCATGAACTTGCAAGTTGGTGATTATTTTGTTATACCTTTCAAACACTTCCTGAATGCCTTCATTAGGGCCAGCTCTAAAGTGTTCATACTCAGAGGTTAAAATCTAAAGTCTGTTTTCCCTGACTTCATCAGTTCCTTCATTGATAGTCTCAATAGTTTCCCACATGTGTTTTGCAGTTTTACAATTCATCACATGACTGTACATCACAGCATCCAGGGAATCTATTAGAATAAGTCTCAAATTCTTATCTAGTCCTGCGTCCTCTTTTTCATCAGGAGTAAGAGAAGCAGCAGGCTTTGGAAAAGATGATGCAGGTGTTACAACAATTCCTCCAACAATAGATTCAGATACATATTCTTTTGGAATTATAGGTCTGTTCTGTAGAACACCCAAATATTTAGAATTTGCGACATCAAGAAACAACTCCATTTTATTTTTCCACATTGCATAATTGTCCTTGTTAAACATGGGAATCTTAACAATGCTTTTTGACGACATGATGAATTTTTAATTGAGTTAAAAATTCGAGATAGATTTTTGACGGAATAAAATTACAAGGTCTGGGATTGTTAGGTCCGATAAGATTGTAGAAGGGGGGGTTGAATACAATCTATATCATTTTCTCGAAATTTGTTCTTTAAATAAAATTTATCTTAAACAAATTTGTGCGGAATAATATAACACAAATTTCAAGTTAAATATAACAATATATTAACTTGATGGGTGTTACAAAATCAGTCCAAATGATTATCAAGTAATTAATAACTAATTAGAAAATTCAACATGAACTTTGCTAATTTAGTTAATAAAAATCAAGATATCAATTTGTGAACTAGGAAACTTAATTCGCTAGTAGTACAAGAATCACAAGTAAACAAGTTCCAATGGATAGAATATTACAACTGAGATGAACTTGAATTTACAAAATTTAATTTGTAAGTGTTCTTGAGCTTGAGAGAGAGAGAGAGATATAGGCTGCTGTGTATTTTTTTATGTTATGTTCGACTGACTCTTCTTCTTCTGCAATCTGCTGCCTTTTATAACACAGCCATAGTCATATTGCTTTGTTTCAACTGATATAACAATCAGTTAACAATAATATGACATTAGGTATGACTATCCAATGCAAGTAATATGACTGTCTCTTTAAATATAACTTTCGGTATGACTATCTCCTTGAATGAGATATGACTGTCCAATCCAATATAACATTCGGTATTACTATCTTCTTGAATGAAATATGACTGTCCAGTTTGAACTGAATATGACTGTCACACTTTGAACTGAATATGACTGTCACACTTAAACTGAATATGACTATCGGTATAACTATCCTTTGATAGTTATATTATCATATTTTACAGCTTATAATTAATCAAATGATTTATAAAAATCATTTAAATAATTATTTTTTTTTCATATTAATTCTGATTTAATTAATCTAATAATTACTTTAATAAATATATTAATTCTGATAGAATTAATTTATTTATTTAAATTAATTATTTGATTTAATTAATTAAAGTAGAATTAATACAAATCCTTTAATAGTCAATACTTCACTGTGAACCACGTAATTATAATAAAGAACATACACTGGATCGTTGTTGACGCTCGATGTACTGTCTGGTTCATGAACGACTAACTCCAATCTCTGTTCTTCATCTTGACTTTAAACTGTGGTCTTTTTTCTATTCTTCACTCTCTTCAGGGATTTAATTGGATTAGGATCCTCGAACTACAAATAGGCTGAGTCATATGCCTTTCAGGGATGTATGTGTAATTTGATGTGCATGGTCTATAAATAGAAGAGATAGGGGCTGAAATGGATGGCAGTAGTCGAGAGAATTATGAAATAAAAGACATCCATGAAAAGCAATGAAGATTGAAGAAGCTTGCGGTGGCACGAAATCTGCCGAGGAGGAGAATGTCCTCAACATGTTTAGATTAAGGGAGAGATGTTGAAATCTAATCTAAACATGCATTGCAATATGGGTTTGTGGTGCTGGGTCAATCAATAATGGTAAAGAGGATGTGTGATATCGAGCGGAAGGTGTGCCAATGTGTGCGATTTGCGTGTGTACCATGATCTTGCTAGCTACTGTTAGATTTTGATACGATGGCATTTTGGTATTGGATATTGTTGGTTTTAAGAGTGCAGAGAAGTGTGTGTATGCAAAAGTTTTTAGCATGAGAGGGTCGGAGATGACGGAGAAAGCAACAGAAAGAAGGATTGAAAAACTTCACAAATTAAACTGCTTTCATCTAGACAGTTGTAGAGGGTGAATTTTATATCATTGGAACGATCTCGAAGTCTAGTATTTTATGCAACAAACGGTTCATAAAACGGATTTTTCTACAAAGAGTTATAACTATTTTAGTAAAGGTGTATCCACCTGTCCAGAATTGCAACTGTTGCTGTTAATGCATCAACTTGGCAGAATTAACTGCTTTGATTTGGAAGGCTCTAGGTGCAGTATGATATACCATTGGAAAGGTATTGGAGTCTAGTTGATGGCAAAATTTACGGCTCGTAAAAATACATTTCCTAGAAGTCGTTACTGAAGTTTAAGTCACAGGAGGTCAATCTGTCCAGAATGATACATTTATGAGGTATGGTTCAGTTTTGTTTGTTGTTAATCTGGAAATTGTAAGCTTGTAAGTATGTGTGTATACCGCTGTGATGTGTATATAAATCAAGCTTAAGGATGAGTTGTTGGAGACTACAATCGAGGGTGGTGGTGCGGCAGCAGGGGCTGTTGCATTTGTTAATGTGAATTTTTTTAAATGGGGAGAACGATGGAACGAGGGAAAGAAGCATGTGCAGGGGTATGTATGTGTGCATATATGTGCATATATTAGTGTAGATTATTTGTTTCAGGTTGATGTCTAGGAGGAGAAGATTGATGATGCAATTGAGGCGATTCAGTAGCTAGAAGGGAATCAACTATGCGAGGTTGATGATATTCTTTCTGCTGTTCGGTGAAGCACAGAGATGGTGTTATGAAGTTGTTGTTGTTCCGTGTATGTATTGGGGTAGTGATTAAATTGGAATTAATCACCCGATAACTTGAGGCGTGTATGCACGAGATGCAGAATATGAGGCTGCATTTGGTTGCATTGTTTTGGTATTTGTCTACAGATTCAACAGTAGATTGATTGTGAATCAAGAGTTTCCATGTGTTGGAAGCTAGCTCTTGGGTTGAAGCGTCTTGAGAAAGCTAATACCAGGACTAGTTACTAGTAGCGCAGATGGCGCAGATGATTGCATAAGTGCAAAATGTGGATGCTGAGGGCAGGAGTAGAGGCTGTTGAATAGGAAACAGGCAAGGCAGAAGAATGTGAGTATAACGAGAACAATAGTAGCAGTAAAAACATCAGTGCGGTGATGATTTGTTGTGAAGCTGTGATGACTTTCCAGCATTGTGGAGAAAGGGGTGTGCTGTGTGCGTGCCTAGTCCCGGACAAATGTGAATTGCCAGACGGGTTGTGATGATCTTCCCACAATGTGAAGAATGGGGGGGTGGAGAGTGTGTTGTGTGCGCACCAAGTCCCGGGCAAGTGCGAATTGCCGGACGGGAACAGGAAGTCGTGCCAGTGGGCGCGCAAGAATCGATGAGCCAGACGGGTTCAAGAGTCGATGTGCCAGACGGGCAAAGTTTTTAAAGCCAACGGGCTGATGTTTAAAGTCAAATGGGTTGATGTCAATTTTAGATTAGGGGGAGATTGTTGGAATATCAATCTAAAATTGCAGGTAAACGTGGAGGAAAATCAGGAAACAAGTTCAGTTATGTTTGAATAATTGTTAACGGTGTATCTTTACACGTTGGCACAAGATCTCAATCAGTTGAGAGATTTTAGGAAGTAGTTTTCTATCAGCGGCTTGATTGTAGGAGTCTTTATTTAATTCTAGTTAGCAGTACTTTCTATTTATTGTAATCATTTTCATTCAGTGAAATGTTAAGAGAAGAACATAAGTCTTTTAATATAATTCCGTTTTGTATATATGTTAGTCCTCTTCTTGTTATTCAATCTTAGTTTAGTTATCTTTTATATCTTAATTTCAACACTTTTTTTGACTTTGATTGATATCTTCATTCCAGAGGGGTTCCAAGTTTATAGGAGTTAGAACCCCTACATAGAAAATATTGCACACGGTTTAGCTCACTTATCTTGAGTATAGGCATTTTAGTATACTACATTAGAAATAGGTAACTTAATCCAAGATTCCAAGCTGATACTCATTCGGAACGAGTTTTCAGTTTCGTACTTGAAATCTAATTAGCTCACTTTTCTTGAAGTTTAGGCATTTTTTGTTGCAGATTGTTCCCACTAATACAATGCCACCTTATGCGAGCCTTAAATTCAAATATAAATTCTACAATTACAGGTGTGCTATAAGTATCGTTCCAGTTTAGTTAGTATATCATAAACTCGAATATACAGAATACTCAGGATGGATCTCTTACTCCTATTTCAAGCAACTGTAGCTTTTGTTGCGTTTATTATATTCTATAGCTTATGGTTGTCACGAACAAACAACCACGGTGATAAGAAGAAAATACAAGCCCCTAAGCCTGCAGATGGGGCTTGGCCAATCTTAGGCCACCTTCCACTTCTTGCAGGTACAGATACTGCTTTCAGGATTTTGGCAGACACGGCTGATAAATACGGTCCCGTATTCAGAATTCAGCTTGGTTTGCATGATGCACTGGTAGTGAGTAGTAAGGAAGCAGTTATGCAGATCTTCACCACCAATGACGCCACTTTCCTCACTCGTCCTAAATCTCTTGCCTTAAAATACATGGGTTACAACGGTGCTTTATTTGCACTAGCCCCGCACGGTCCTCTCTGGCGGGAGATGCGTAAGACTTCCACCTCTCACCTTTTATCACAAAACCGCCTGGAGCTGCTTAAACCTGTGAGAGCCATGGAGTTGACAACATGCATCAAGGAATTGTACTCAGTCTGCTGCAAGAATGGGACAGTAGGTTCGTTTAACTTCAACATGTCAACATGGTTGCAACAAGTGATTATCAATATGATGATACAAATGATTGCTAGCTAGTAAGCGGTATAGCAGTATTGGCGAAGGTGAGATGGAAATGGAATCGATGCGTTTTAGAAAAGCAGTTGATGATTTTTTTGCCTTGGTGGGAGCTTTTGATATTTCAAATGTGGTACCATTTACTGAATGGATGGATTTACAAGGAAATCGGAGGGCCATGAAAAGGACAGCAAAGGAGTTGGACTATTTTATGACTTCTTGGCTTAATGATCACAATCAGAGAAGGGCCACACAAGGTTCTTCAGATGAGGATCGCGATTTTATTGATGTCATGATCTCGCTGTTTGGAGAATCGGATGGACTGACATATGGATGCAAAAGTGTAGATGTTATCAAGGCAACTGTCATGGTAAGTTAAATACAATATTTCCGATGCTTGTTTCATTATAACTTGCCTACTTTTTTAGCGGAAAAACGTTATGCCTTAGTTTGTGTACCTCACCTTAATAGTGAAACTTTTTTATTGCTCTGTTTTTCTGCAGACTATTGTTTTGGCAGGAGCAGATACCACTTTTGGACTTGGGCACTTGCATTACTTTTAAGGCACGAGAAAGTGTTACAAAGAGCCCAACACGAGATTGATGTCCATGTTGGAAAAGAACGATGTGTTGTAGAATCAGATATCAGACATTTGGTTTACCTACAAGCCATTTTAAAAGAAACATTACGACTATACCCTGCTGCTCCCTTATCACTTCCTCGGGAGGCTATGGAGGATTGCACCATAGCAGGTTATTATGTTCCAAAAGGAACTCAATTACACGTAAATATCTGGAAACTCCACCGAGACTCTGGGACATGGACTGACCCTGAAGAATTTCAACCGGAGAGATTTCTATCTGGTCATGGAAGACTTGATGTCAGAAGTCCACGGTTTGAGTTCATGCCATTTGGCATGGGAAGGAGATCTTGTCCCGGAATGACAGCCAGTACGCTGATGATGCAACTAACTCTAGCTCGTCTGCTTCAGGGATTTGATTTACGTACTCCCGGGAATGAACCAGTTAATATGACTGAAGAAGCAGGGTTAACTTTGGCCAGAAAATACTCGTTAAATGTTGTGATTACTCCACGCCTCCCTAAAAAGCTTTATGATGAAGCATGTAGCGCAGTGGATAACCCTGTTCTCTAGGGTTAAATGTAGGGTTCAAGTATAAGCGGAGGGAGGGAGGAAAGAGTGTGTGAGAGTATATAAAATAAGTTTGAAAAAGAGTGTGTGAGAGTATGGGCTTGTTTGCCAAAACTTAAAATAAGAGTATTTATGAACTTATTTTCGGGTAAAAATTTTATATTTTGATATTTTTTTTATATAAATATTTAATGTATGTTTTAGATTTTATAAGTTGCAAAAAGAAAAAGTTAACTTTTTTCATAAAAAAGTTAGGAATATCTAACTTTGTCCTAAAATAAGTTAACTTATTTTGAAAATAAGTTACTCCAAACACCCTGTATAAAATAAGTTTGAAAGATGAAACATGATGAACCCCATAAGTTTGAAAGATGAAACACGATGAACCCCTATTCTTGTACCAGGAATGATTTATTTTCCCGAGTAACAATAAATCGGGTTCTATATTATAGTTAAAGTAGAATCTTGTACCCTGATTACTTATTCTCTTCAGAGTAATCGGAAAATGGGTTTGCTATTATAAGGATGTCTGCATATTTACTTTAAAGTTTTAAATGATTAAAATAATGTTTATGTCCTGAATGATTTATTCTCTTCAAAGTAATAAGAAAATGGTTTTGTAATATGAGGTGTTGAAGTTATACTTCAATATTTATTTTAGGTTTATTTGGTGGTATGAATGAATAAATTTAAATTATGTTTTCATTTAATATAATATTTCAGTTTTTATTTTATAAGCATATATAAAGAATTTGATCCTTAGACAATAAGTTGTACCAAACATACGTCAAACATATATCAATATACTACATCTTCATCTTCATCCTCATCTATTCTCCTACTATGTCTCTCTACTTGGTTATCTATAAACCATAAAAAACAAACAGGAGGCACGGATCTGCAAGGAAATTGCAATTAGGAAATTGAAGTAATAAGAAAATGGATTTATTCGTTTTATATGGATTTGAAGTAAATTTGTAATTGGACTTTCTTATGAGTTTCTAGCACGATGAGCATAATTAAGGGGTATATAAGGTAAGTTGAAAGAGGAAAAGTATACAATTTCTGAGTCCTCTTTGAATTACTTTTTCAGATATTAAGTCATAACTTTTATATGTACTCGTGTTGCTCAACTTGTGTGCTTCTTGTATCATTCAATTTTTAAGGACAAGAATTAATACTTTGTTTGTTGCAGAGTCTTATTTTTTTAGGAGTTGATACCTCATCTGGTACATTGACTAGGACACATGCATTACTTCTAAACCATAACGAGTGTTGCAGAGAGCACAACAAGAGCTAGACACCCATATTAGGGAAGAACGATGGGTAGAACTTCTCCGTAGAAGAATCAGATATTAAAAGTTTGATATCAGTGCCTTGGGAGGCCTTTGAGGATTGCACTATTACAGGCTATTATGTCCTAAAAGGAACTTAATAATAGCTGAGTCTCTAGAAACTGCATCAAGACTCGGGATCAGGGACCGACCACAATGAGTTTCAACCAGAGAGATTCATGACTAGCCCTGCAGGAAATGATGCGAGAGCGCATAAAAATTGTGAGTTCATTCCATTCAGCTCGGGGAAGAGATCATGTCGATGAGGCAAGTGCCAGTTAGCGCGCTTGCTGCAGGGACTCAAATTATTAGTGGTGTTTAAGAATCATAAGCTAAGATTAATTAATACAGATATAATAATGTAAACAAAATAGACCATTTCAACTAAAAGCAAGCTAACTTTGTGTTGTAGTCAAATCTAAAAGGAAAGAAAACTTATTTTGTTTTAACTCCAACAATAACTTTTAACATCCAACCAAATTAGTTAAATGAAAATTTCAAACAACTGAGAGTGCTCTTTCGAAAAAATAAAATCAGAGTAACGCATGTTAACGGTCAAATATTTCATGTTAAGTTAAGACAGAAGTGTGTTATTGTCAAACATGTGAACGGAGAAAGAGAAAGGAGAAAGAGAAAGCCAATCATATTACTGAATAATAGAATAAAAGTTGTTACATAACAGAATGAATACAACATCTATATATAGTCCAATAACTAACAGCTGTAACAAAGGTAAATAAAATGTTGACTTGACTTGCATTGATTAGTATTATTCACAACATCCCTCCTCAAGTTGGATGTCTTAAACAGATCACATACATTCAACTTGGAACTGAGATAATGCAACAAAGATGCTCCAACAGCTTTTGTAAAAATGTCTGCAAGTTGGTTGGAAGTAGAGATATGAGCTGGTTGAAGGAAGCCTTTGTCAAAGTTCTCTCTTACCAAATGACAGTCGATTTCTATGTGCTTGGTGCGTTCATGATAAACTGGATTAGAAGCAATGTAGATTGCTGACTTTGAATCATTATAGAAGGGAATAGGCAACTGAGGACATACAAGAAGATCCTTAAGAACTGCAACCAACCATATAAATTCACAACATGTATCAGCCATAGATTTGTATTCTGCTTCTACAGAGGAACGTGAAATTGTATGTTGTTTCTTGCATTTCCATGACACTAAAGAGTTGCCAAGAAGAATACAGTATCCAGTAAGAGAATGTCTAGTAATGGGATTACCCCCCCCCCCCAGTCTGAATCACAGTAGGCTTGTAAATTTAAAGGACAAGAAGAAGACAGAAGTAAGCCTTGACCAGGTGATTATTTGATGAACCTGAGTACCTTTGATAAGTGGATTTTATATCCACTTGGAGCGTTCCATATCGGCTTAAATTGATTGTTTTGGACTCAAGTTTGTTGTAGTTTTGATGTGTTTTGCTTAGTTGTGCAGAGTTGCAAGTATGTCGATTATGGTGGATGCTTCTATCGTGTTTGGAGGATTAATTGATTAAAATTCGGATTTTCCGGGAAGGTTGCGCAGTCTACACTGTTTTGGCCATATCTGGAGTTCTAGAAGTCCGTTTTCAGCGATCTTACAGCTCACGCGAAGCTTGAGAGTTTTCTACAACCTGGGATAGATAGCAGGTGCAGGGAGCGTGTAGTTTAAATTCGCGCACGTGTTCTTTTTGAAGCAAGGCTGAAAGATTACTGTTTTGCCCTTTTTCTAATTCTAATTATATTTTGGGGAGGTTTTAGTACCTTAATCGAATTCTAATTGTAATAGAAGGTAATTTCCTGCTGGGCAAGAAATCTAGAGCCTATTTAAACACATCTTAGCATTGTAATTAGTGTTATTAATATTGTAACATAGCTTAGATCTGAAAGGGAGAAAAGGAGAGAAGGATTCAACGCTCGTGACAAGCAACGGATCTAGATCTACTTCATCTTTTGTGTTATTCTGGATTCTAGATTTGTTTTCTTAACTCTTTGTTTATTAATATAATTATTTCTTTTATTCATATCTTGTTTTATATCATGTTTTCATCAAATCCCATGACGATGAACGGTTCAATTATGAGCTAATCATTGTTATGGGATTCTAACGGATTTATCTAAGAAGCTTAGTAGTTTGTATGCTTTAAAGATTTATGTGTGATGAATTCTTGATATCCTCGTATGGTTGTGTTTCATGTATTTAGATGCGTCGTGAACATCTAATTTGTTAATCTCTTGCTAAACGAGAGTGGATCTTGAGATTTAGAACTTGCCATGCTAGCATAGGATAGGTTGATGTTTTAACATCATGATTTGTGGCGTAAATAGAGATATTATGCTACCCTATGTGATCTATGTGGATAACTTGTGCTTAAACCTTTATGTTTTCAAATTATATAGGGATATAGGGTCTAAACATATTTGGTGTCTACCCATCTTCCATCTCTTTTGTGGATGCATGCGTAGTTTGGTATTAGTATACCGAGAGGTAGCTTTTACTTATTTCGTGTTATCCGATCAGATATCAAAACCATCACATGTATTGATTAAAGGCTGCGACTCTAAGTGAAGTAGATAATGAAGTTAGAATCCCATGTTTTTATTCTTATAAGAAATTCAGATTTAATTCTCATTAGTTAATTAGTTTTTACTTTGCATCTTAGTTTAATTTAGATAATTAAAACCCATATTTGTTATTAGCAGTGAATTAAGATCATACATTGTTGAATAGGCACATTAGCTGAAAAGAACTTAACCAGATCTCAGTGGAACGAACTTAATTGTATTACTTGTGACCACGTATACTTGCGTGATATAGTGTTAACAACCTTCAAGACAGCATGCATGTAATCTTCACGAGGAAAATTAATAAACTGAGAAAGAATGTGAACTGCAAAGCAAGATCAGGTCTAGTGATGGTTAGGTAAATCAGTCAAGCAACCATTTGTCTATATATGGATGCATCAGAAACAGAAAGAGGTGATGAATAGTTATCCGGGAGCCTGTGATTTTGCTCAATGGGAACAATAGAAGGTTTAGCAGCTGTGAGACCAGTATCCCTTAACAAATCTAGGATATATTTCCTTTGATTTAAGTAGGAACCTTGGTCAGATCTGGCAACTTCAATGCCAAAAAAGTATTTGACAGGACCAAGATCCTTGATCTTAAATTTAGTCTGTAGGTAAAGCTTGACATCATGTAGAAGATGATTGGAATTTACAATGATGAGAATTTCATCAACATAAACAAGGATGGCTACAAAAGAGTCATTTTTCTGAAAGGTGAACAAACTGTTGTCAATCTGGGATTGTAAAAACCCATACTGCTTGAGAGCTGAAGAAAGGAAGCTTGTTTGAGCCCATAGATTGATTTCACCAATTTTCAAACATACAATTCTGCATTTGAAGGACAAGCAGATGACAAGAAAGCATATCCTGGGGGAAGTTTCATATAAACTGTTTCCAGAAGATCCCCATGAAGGAATGCATTTGTAACATCAAGTTGAGAAACATTCTAGTGTTTGGAAGTAGCAACTGACAGTAATAATCTGACAGTTATCATTTTGGCTACAGGAGCATAAGTGTCGAAGTAGTCAACCCCTAGGGTTTGAGTAAAGCCCCTTGCCACTAGTCTGGCTTTATACCGATCTACTGAACCGTCTGCATTATATTTGACTTTGAAAAGCCATCTACAACTAACAACAGGGGTGTTTGAAGGTTTTAAAACCAAATCCCAAGTATGGTTTTCTTCCATAGTTGAAGTTTCAGCTTTCATGGCTTTAAACCAATGAGGGTTGAGGGCAGCTTGTTGGAAGGTGTGTGGTGTAGAAATTTGAGATGTAGATGCAATGTAAGCTTTGTATTTGGATGTAAATTTATCATATGCAAGATGAGATTACATAGGATAAGTCGTAGTGGAAGTAGATGTCATACCTGTACCAGGAAAGGGAGATGGGGTTGGTAAAACTGCGTGTGTGTATAGTAGACCAGTGTTGTCATTGAATTTTGCTGACAAGTGTCTTTGTCTGATTGATGTGGTGGAAGGAATATGTTGTGAAGTAGTAGGATGATCACTGTGATCAGAAGATGTTGTAGTTATGTTAAGAGTTGAAGTAGAATCATCAGGAAATATTGAAAGAGTTGAAAATAAGGGGTGAGAAGAATTTGTTGAAGTTTCAGGTTCTGGATTAGAAGAGTGAAAAGGATAGACATGTTCAACAAACACAACATATCTGGAGTAGAAACACCTTTTGGATTGCAAGTTCAGGATTTTGTATCCCTTTTTCCCCAAATGGGTACCCCAGAAATACTCCTTTAATAGCTTTGGATTGAAGTTTGTCAGTGACAAGAAGATTGGTAACATAACAGAGACAGCCAAAAGATTTGAGTTGAGAGTAATCAGGTGAAGTATTATAAAAGATCTCAAAAGGAGTTTTGTAATCAAGACTTTTGACAGGTAATAGGTTAATTATATGAGTGGCAGCGAGGACATAATCCCCCCAAAAAGAATTAGGTAAATTTCATTGGAATTTCAAAGATCTGGCAACATTGAGTAAATGTTGGTGTTTTCTTTCAATATGGCCATTTTGTTGAGGTGTGGCAGGACATGTGGTATGATGCACAATACCTAATGTTTGAAAATAGGATTGAAGATCAACATTTGTGAATTCTGTGCCATTATCTGTGCTGACAATTTTAACAGTTTTGTGAAATTGATTTTGAACATAAATCACAAAATTCTGAACAAGAGAAGGTACTTTAATTTTATGAGAAAACAAGAAGAGCCAAGTAGTTTTAGAAAAGTCATCAACTATAGTCAAGAAATAGCTATAGTTGTTATGAGTCATTTGTCTATAAGGTCCCCAAACATCTAAGTGGATTAAATCAAAACTTGAAGCAGCTTGATTATTACTAGTAGGAAAAGAAGACCTATGTTGTTTAGAGTAATGACAAACATCATAATCAACAAAAGTATGGGAATGTTTATCAACAACAGGTATTTTGTTATCATGTATTACATTACAAGTTTTGGGAACTACTTGATTGACAATAACAGAAGGTGTTAGGAATATGTTGTACTTGATGATAACTTCACAATCAATCAAATTGTATAAGGTTTTGTAGCTGTCAACGGATGAGGATTTATAACTCTATCCGTTGACAGGTAGCTCATCAACGGATGAGGTTTTGTAGCATACTGCAGTATCTCTATGTTATCAGTTGATAGTGTTTTTATCCACAGTCATGTTGACTATCAACGGATAGGCAGAATAGGGCAGCCAATTATAAATAAGCTTTGCTATGTAATTCTGTCTAAGTGAAAGTGTATCAACAGATGAAGACAAAACTCTATCAACGGATACAACTCAAATCCACTCTATCAACGGATACAGCTCAAGTCTCAATATCAACGGATACCGCTCAATACATCATCAACGGATGTCAGTGTACAATATCAACGGATAATCATTGACACTGTCTTCTATGATTAGCTGGGGATTAACAGTTGATAAGGACATGTTTGACTGACAGATCACATGGGTTGATAGTAGATACAAAAAGCAGTATGGCAGCCATACTTTGGAAACACAGAAGAAAGAAGCATCCCATTTACACTATGGATACAAGAAAGGTGCAGGAGACATGTCTGAACACAAGGACAACCTTTCGGCTACATGTGTATTTGGAGTGTAGTAGCAAGTCAACTAGAATTAGATTAATATTATCTTATTCCAGTAGTACTTGTAAAACTTGGGATTTATAACCAAGTGTAGCAACTCCTTGTAGGTTAAGAAAACAGATACATTTTTCTTAGGGTTTGTATTGAATATTCTTAGAAAGCAAAGAGTTGTAAAACAGAAGCTGTGTACTTTTGTATCACAGAGTTTTCTTCGAATAAAAGCTTCAGGTGGTGCATTTAACCACCTGATTTTTTATGTGTTTGTGCATTAATCTTTTTACAAGCAATTATCAAGTATAGATTTCTGGAGTTCTTATCAGAAATTTATAAATATCAAGAATTGTATTCAACCCCCCTTCTACAATTATACAAGTGTGTAATCTGGGAATAACAATTGGTATCAGAGCAAGCTTCTAAAATATTTGAAGTTTAAAGATCAACACACTTCCAACATGTCTAAGAAGGATTATGGAGTAAAGATTCCAGTTCTTGATAGAGAAAATTAATTTCACTGGAAAGTAAAAATGCGTCTACATCTCTCGTCTATTGATGAGGGCTTTGTGGATTGCATTGACAAGGGTCCTCACGTTCCAATGAAGACAGCAACAAGAGTTGGCCTGGCTGAAGATGTGCCTGACACTCTCATTCCCAAACCTGTTTCTGAGTGGAGTCTTGAAGATATTGTTGAATTCCACAAAGACAAAAAGACCATAAATATTCTGTTCAATGGTCTAGAAACAGACATGGTTGACAATGTTATTAACTGTACTACCGCCAAGGAAGTATGGGACATTGTTCAAACCCTGTGTGAAGGAACAGAACAGGTAAGGGAAAACAAGATGCAACTACTAATCCAACAGTATGAACATTTTCACTTTAAGAGTGGAGAAACATTGAATGATACATTTAGTAGATTTCAAAAGCTACTAAATGGTTTGAAACTGTATGGAAGAATCTATCAAGTTAAAGATTCTAATCTCAAATTTCTGAGATCACTGCCCAAGGAATGGAAGCCAATGATTGTTTCTCTAAGAAACATTCAAGAGTACAAGACATTTACTCTTGAAAGGCTCTATGGAACTTTAAAGACCTATGAGCTGGAAATGGAGCAGGATGAAGAGATTGAGAAGTCTCAAAAGAAAAGTGGGTCAGTTGCACTTGTTGCCAACTTGGAGCAAAAGGAGGATAGGACAGAAACTGCTAGTTCTACACCAAACAGGGAGGTTTGTAACGGTAGAGCAGAATCAAGCAGGAGCAAGGAAAAGGTGTCTGAGGAATTGAATGCTCTTCAGCAGGATGAATTGGATGAGATAGATGAGCACTTAGCTTTTCTATCTAGGAGATTCTCTAAGCTGAAATTCAAGAGAAACTCTGGGGTGGCCAAGCCATTTAACAAGGATTTTTCCACAAGCAACTATGTGGATAAATCCAAAATTAAATGCTACAATTGTGGAATTGCTGATCACATGATAAGTGAATGCAGGAAACCTAGATCTGAGAACAAGGGAAAGTCAACTGAGGCTGTTGACTATAAGAAGAAATATTTTGATCTTCTCAGGCAGAAAGGAAAGGCATTCTTGACCCAAGAGTATGACTGGGCTGTTGATGACAATCATTCTGATGATGATGTTGAGTTAGTCAACCTTGCTTTAATGGCTGATTCTGGAGAGCAGGAAGCAAGTTCAGCTAGCAATCAGGTATTTTCTACTAATCTCTCTGAGCTCACCAAAGAGGAATGCAATAGTGTTATAGATGAAATGTCTACTGAACTATATCACTTAAGTGTTACTCTTAAATCACTTACTAAAGAGAACAATAGGATTAAAGAGTCTAATCTGTTTTTAAGTGATAGAAATACTGCTCTAGAAACTCAATTTCTAGAATTTGAGAAAATGAGAGTTGATTGCAATAATGCTAAAAGTGAACTTGAAGCTGTGTTAAAAAGAGAACTAATTTTAAAAGACCAGCTTGAAAAAGAACAAGGGATAATTGCTAAATTTCAAAGTTGTAGGAATATTTCTCAAAACATAATAGAAGTTCAGGGAATAGAATCAGTTGTGAAGGATACCTGGACTCAAAAGAAAAGGGAGCTAGAACCTGGCCTTGAGGATCTAGAGACTATTTGTGAATCAACGGACAGTGATCATCCGTTGACAGATGAACCGTCAACGGATGAGAGGTATCCGTCGACTAACAAAAAGTTTGTTAGTAAGAATGAACTTAGGAAACTGGATATCAAGTATGGTCCAGTCAACAAGAATTTTGTTAGTGGTGAGTGCAGCAAAACCAAATCCAGTGGGAAGGCTAAGGCAGGTGATTTACACAACAAAAAGGCTGTTGGTAAATCAGATAATGAAAAGGTAGAAATTGAGGATAAAAAGAAAAAGAACAGAAATGGTAAGATAGGCATCAACAAGAAAAACAATTACTCTCCTGACAAGTTTGCTCCTAGGAAAACTTGTAGTAATTGTAATAGTGTCAATAATCTATCTTCTAATTGCAAGATTGTCAACAAGGCTCCTGTTCATGTACCTCAACCAATGCCATGTATGCCTGCAATGCCTGGTTTGTATCAAAATGCTAGTTTTTCAAATCCATATGTGAACATGCCATATGTGTCTAATCCTTACTTTCAATCTATGAATGTGCCACAAATGTCATGGAACATACCTAACATGAATAATATGTATGCCAATTTTCCACACATGCATGCATCCAATATTCATGCAAATGAGCATTTATCAAACCCCATCACTCAAGCATCTACACCTAAGTTGAAGAATGCTAAGAGTGCAAAGTCAAAGGCTAACAAGAAAGGACCCAAGGAAGCTTGGGTACCAAAATCAACTTGATTTGTTTTTGAAATATGTGCAGGGAAACAGAAGGAATCTATGGTACCTAGACAGTGGATGCTCTAGGCACATGACAGGAGATTCAACCCTGCTCACAGAGTTCAAGGAAGGAGCTGGCCCTAGAATTACCTTTGGAGATGACAGCAAAGGATATACTAAGGGATATGGCCTGATTTCAAAAGACAATGTCATCATTGAAGAAGTGGCTTTAGTTGAAGGTTTGAAGCACAATTTGCTGAGTGTCAGTCAGATTTGTGACAAAGACTATGAAGTAAAGTTCACAAAAGAAGCCTGTGTTGTTTCTACCAAGAAAGACAACAATGTGGTATTGACAGGCTTTAGAAAAGAAAATGTTTACATAGCTGACTTCAATTCAGCATGCTCAGAATCCATTACTTGTCTCTTCAGCAAAGCAAGTAAGGATGAGAGTTGGCTATGGCATAAGAAGCTGTCACATTTGAATTTTAAAGTTATGAATGATTTGGTAAGAAAGGATCTTGCTAGAGGAATCCCTCAATTGGAGTTTGTCAGAGATGGGCTGTGTGATGCCTGCCAATTAGGGAAACAAAAGAAATCATCCTTCAAAAGCAAGACAGAGTCATCCATTGTTAAGCCTCTTCAATTGCTGCATATGGACTTATTTGGTCCAGTAAATGTCATGTCTATTTCAAAGAAGAAATACTGTCTGGTGATTGTAGATGATTTTTCTAAGTTCACATGGACCTTCTTCCTGCACTCCAAGGATTGTGCAAGTGAAATCATCATCAATCACCTCAGAATGCTAAACAATGGTTCTGAAGACAGAGTACAAAGAATCAGGAGTGACAATGGTACTGAATTCAAGAATTCCACAATGAAGATTTTCTGTGAAGAGAATGGAATTGTCCATGAGTTTTCTGCTGCCAGAACACCTCAACAAAATGGGGTTGTTGAAAGGAAAAATAGAACTCTCATTGAAGCAGCTAGAATAATGTTAAGTGAATCAAGGTTACCAACATATTTCTGGGCTGAAGCTGTCAACACTGCATGCTTTACTCAGAATATTTCCTTGGTCAATCAAGCTAGAGGAATGACTCCTTATCAGTTATTAACCAACAAGAAACCAAATTTAGCTTTCCTACATGTCTTTGGATGTAAGCGTTTTGTGCTAAGGAATCATGGAGATAACTTGGGAAAATTTAAAGCAAAGGCAGATGAAGCTATTTTCGTTGGATATGCAGCAGGGAAAGCCTACAAGGTCTACAATCTAAGAACCAACAATGTTATGGAATCTGTACATGTTGTGTTTGATGATCAAAAGATTCTAGGCCTAAATGATGAAGGTTACCATGAAAAGTTGGAATTTGAGAATGAAGGTGAAGGAAGAATGTACTATGATGATGATGAGGAAAATGAAGATCATGACCACAGAAATCCACCTAGAGCTATTATACCAACTAGAAGTGATGCTTACACTGAAAATGAAGCATCCGTTGACAGTCATTCTGCAACATCCGTTGACAGTCATTCTGCAACATCCGTTGACACTATTAGAGATGCATCCGTTGACAGATATTCTCAAGCATCCGTCGACAGGCAAAATGATGCATCCATTGACAGTCAACTTCATAATTCAGCAAGGACAACAAACTCAGGGGGAGTTTCTCAAGGTCAAAATTCAATGCTAAATCAACATGATCATGCTCATGGAAATGAAGCAACCTCATCAAGATCAAACCTTACACCTGCAAGAAAATGGACTAGAAATCATCCATTTGAGTTAATCATTGGTGAATCAAATTCAAGAGTCTAAACTAGAAGGGCCACTCAAGAAAAATGTCTATACAGTAGCTTCCTTTCTCAAGAGGAACCTAAGAAAGTGGAAGATGCCCTTCTAGATCCAGATTGGGTGTTAGCAATGCAAGAAGAGCTAAACCAATTTGAAAGAAATAAAGTATGGAAACTTGTGCCCAAACCTGATGATAGAAGTGTCATAGGTACTAAATGGGTTCTCAAGAATAAGACAGATGAAAATGGCATAATTGTGAGGAATAAAGCTAGATTAGTGGCAAAGGGCTACTCTCAAGAAGAAGGAATAGATTTTGATGAAACTTTTGCTCCAGTGGCAAGACTTGAGGCAATAAGAATCTTTCTAGCCTATGCAGCACATGCCAATTTCAAAGTCTATCAGATGGATGTCAAAAGTGCCTTTCTAAATGGGGAACTGGAAGAAGAGGTCTATGTCCATCAACCTCCTGGCTTTGAGGATCCAGAATTTCCAGGATATGTATATCTTCTCATGAAAGCACTTTATGGTTTGAAGCAAGCACCAAGAGCCTGGTATGACACTTTATCTCAATTTCTTTTGGAGAACCACTTCACTAGAGGTACAGTAGATAAAACCTTATTTCATAGGAATATTAATGGCTCTTCAATACTTGTTCAAATCTATGTAGATGATATTATTTTTGGGTCTACAGATGAGAAGCTTTGCAAAAAGTTTGCCAAACTTATGCAAAGTAGGTATGAAATGAGCATGATGGGTGAATTAACTTACTTTCTTGGCCTACAAGTAAAGCAAGTTAATGAGGGCATTTTCATAAGTCAAACAAAATATATTTATGATCTCTTAAAGAAATTTGACTTAATGGATTGTACATCTTCTAAAACACCTATGGCCACTGCAACTAAACTTGAGTTGAATACTAAGGAAAAGTCTGTGGACATCTCAAGCTATAGAGGCATGGTAGGTTCACTTCTATATCTAACAGCTAGTAGACCTGATATAATGTTTTCTACTTATCTTTGTGCTAGATTTCAAGCTGACCCTAGAGAGTCTCACTTAATAGCTATTAAAAGAATTTTCAGGTATCTCAAGGGAACACCAAACCTTGGCATTTGGTACCCAAGAGAATATGGTTTTGATCTAACTGGCTATTCAGATGCAGATTCTGCAGGTTGCAGAGTTGATAGGAAAAGTACTACAGGTTCCTGTCAATTTCTAGGAAACAGGCTTGTTTCATGGTTCAGTAAGAAACAAAACTCAGTCTCCACTTCTACAGCTGAAGCTGAGTACATTGCTGCTGGAAGCTGTTGTGCACAGATTCTATGGATGAGAAACCAACTCATTGACTATGGTCTAAAAGTTGAGAAGATTCCAATTTTCTGTGACAACACAAGTGCTATTGCCATCACAGGGAATCCAGTGCAACATTCGAGAACCAAGCACATTGACATCAAATACCACTTCATTAGAGAACATGTGATGAATGGTACAGTAGAAATGCACTTTGTGCCAAGTGAAATGCAGCTTGCAGATATCTTCACCAAGCCTCTTGATGAATCAACATTCACAAGATTGGTAGGTGAGCTAGGTATGCTTAACTTGTCATAATTCCTAGTGATATTTTAGTTCACTGCATTGAAGCTAGAAATGTGTTTTGATTTACTTGAAAGTTAAAACTTTCAGAAAAATTTTCTGCAGAAATTTTGTCTAAGGCAAAATTAGCTTATCAACGGATATCCTTTTATCCGTTGATAGTATAAACACATTACTAGATTTTCGCATGTCAACGGGTAACAGGCTATCCACGTCATCAACGGATAAACTGTGTCTCAACCGTTCATTCTATATCCGTTGATATACATTTTTTTTATATAGCCGTTGGTAACCGTGTATATCTAATCATGGTTGTACTTATCTTCTTTTCATTTATTATCTGACAGTTACTTTTGACCAATGGAGTAATTACTTTTAATTATTTCATTTTTAATTCTTGAAAAATATAAAAGGCTGACTTGTACTCTCACATCTCACTTTTATTCATTTTCAAGCATATCAAAAGTTAACTGCATCTTCTTCTCTAAAACTCTCTGTAACCAAAGATCAAACACTTTAATGGCACCCATTGTTAAGATGATGTCCTCCACTGGGTTTACCTATGAGAAGAACAATTTCGCGACCTTTGTTGACACAGTGAATGCTCCAGAAGCTTACCACACTTTGATAAGTTTCGTGAAGAAATGCAAACTGTCATATGCTATGACTGCCACCACTCCCTTAATCCACGAGGTAATTGAAGAAATGTGGACATCTGCTGAGTACAATGGCACAGACGGTACAATTGCTTTTTCTTTAAAGGGTAAAAACTATGTAGTTAATTCTGATGTAATAACTGCTTGTTTAAAATTGCCTGAGAATAACTGTCTGAAAGTACCCACTGATGCTGAAATTGTTGCCATGCTTAATTCTATTAATTATGCCCTTAGTACTAAAAACTTAGGGAAAATTGTTAGGAAAGTAATGGTTAAAGAATGGAGCTATTTCTGTGATGCCTTCATTAAAACTTTTTCAGGCAAAATTAGTAATTTTGATGCTGTTACCCAGTCCATGCTAACTATGATGTGTATGCTCTTAAATGATAAATTCTATAATTTTGGCACATTAGTTATGTATGAGATAGCTGCAAAGTTAGGTAAAAAGGAAACTAGGAGCAAGAATATCTACTTTGCTAGATTTTTAATGCTCTTAGCAGTGCATGTATCTGAGAATGAGCTATCCATTGCTAACCCGGATAGAAAGTTCCAATGTTTTGTTCAGGAGAAGAGAGTCTTAAGTGACCTAATTCGAATGAACCTCAATGCAGGAGTACAATTGGTATATCTACCAATTGTTCAGGTAACTATTTCTAACTCTGAAACCCCTATCTCCAACCCCCAAATTTCTTTGCCTTCTAGTGTCACAATGGAGTCTGTAGTTGTGACCAAACAGGCTCCTACCAAAGTGACCAAATCCAGAGTTCCAAAATCACATTCTAGTAAGCAAACCTCAAGTGTCTCTCAAAAGACACCTGTTGTAAAATCTACCGAAACTCTTGAGGGGAGTGTGAAGGTGGTAGTGAGTGGTGAGGGACCGGGTGAACATCAAAGAAGCCCTAAGGATAAGGAAGGAGAGATGAGTGCAACCACCATTTCAGTCTCTCAAAAGACTTTTAATGTAACTTCAAGCCAAATTCTAGTTACAGTCTCTCAACAGAGTGTGACTAGTGAATCAAGTTCCCCACAAGGAACACTGCACAAGAGGGTTAGAGACATAAATAGCCCACTCTCCAAAACCTATGGAAGAAGAGTGAAATCTAAAACCACAGGGGAATCACAGGGTGCACACACAGTACAGGAAACTGTACCTTCTCAAACTCAGTTTGATGTGGCTTCAATAAATGTGGAGTCACAGCCCCTTGATCTTAACCTTCAAATCGACACACATTACAATCCACCATCACCAACTCCATCTCTGGATGTGGATATGATATCTACATCAATTCCTGATTCTTCATCTTTAAGATTCTTGGAGAAGCCCCACTCTGCAATTGGTGGTCATCATCTTTTAGATGATTTGTTGGACCATCAATCTTCCCTTCCAGAATTCTCAACACAGACTGTGGCCTCGAACTTAAAATCCATCTCCACAGATTCAGTGTTGGTTTTCTCTTCAACGGATAAAATTATTCCTTCCTCAACGGATATCCTTCATCCGTTGACAAGTGTTTCTTGTTAGGTCCGATAAGATTGTAGAAGGGGGGGTTGAATACAATCTATACCATTTTCTCAAAATTTATTCCTTAAATAATTTTCACTTAAACGAATATTTTGTGCGGAATAATATAACACAAATTTCAAGTTGAATATAACAATATATTAACTTGATGGGTGTTACAAAATCAGTCCAAATGATTATCAAGTAATTAATAACTAATTAGAAAATTCAACATGAACTTTGCTAATTTAGTTAATAAAATTAAGATATCAATTTGTGAACTAGGAAACTTAATTCGCTAGTAGTACAAGAATCACAAGTAAACAAGTTCCAATGGATAGGATATTACAACTGAGATGAACTTGAATTTACAGAATTAAATTTGTAGGTGTTCTTGAGCTTGAGAGAGAGAGAAAATAGCTGCTGTGTGTATTTTTCTTGTTTAGCTCGATTGTTTCTTTTCCTTCTACATTCTTCTGCCTTATATACACAGCCATAGTCATATTACTTGATTTAAACTGATATGACAATCATTTTACATTAATATGACAATCGGTATGACTATCAAATCAATGTAATATGACTGTCCAGCTTAAATATGACTTTCGGTATAACTTATCAAGTCAATATAACATTCGGTATAACTTACCAAGTCAATATAACATTCGGTATAACTTATCATTTGAATGAAATATGACTATCTCCTTTGAACTCTATATGACTATCTCCTTTGAACTGAATATGACTATCTCCTTTATAAACTGAATATGACTATCGGTATAACTATCAGTTTGATAGTTATATCATCATATTTTTCAGTTTATAATTAATTAAATGACTTATTAAAAATCATTTAACTAATTAATCCTTTTTATATTAATTCTTATTTAATTAATCTAATAATCACTTTAACAAATATATTAATTCTGATAGAATTAATTTATTTATTAACTTAATTACTTGACTTAATCAATTAAAAATAGAATTAATATAAATTCTTTAATAGTCAATACTCCGCTGAAAATCACGTAATTATAATAAGGAACATACACTGGCATGATGTTGACGTTCGATGTACTGTCTGGTTCATGAACGACTAACTCCAATCTCTGTTCTTCATCGTGACTTTTAACACTGTGGTCTTTTTATACTCTTCACTCTCATCAATCATTCGGTACTGAAATTGTTTCTTGTCACTAATAGAAATCTCTGTCTTCTTAAATGAATCCACTTGTTTCAATGCTACCTTGAGGCCTGATCAGATATCTGAATCTTCTTCCAGTGTAAAACATCAAAACTATAGATTGACTTGTTGATTTTTCTTCTGACGGTTATCATCTTTTGAGATTCCTGTGACAGTTGATATTATTTACTTATTACAATCTAGTTTAATTGGATTAGGATCCTCGAACTACAAATAGGCTGAGTCATATGCCTTTCAATCTCCCCCTATTTGTTTGTTATACAATAACAAGCAAATACCTAGAGGATTCTTCAACTAATCCCAATTAAACAAGTAAAAGAAAACACTTTAAATGCTAAGTAAATAATGTAAAAGTTCTGGTTTATATTAACATTATCCAGATTCAAACAGAAAAGATAAATACAAGATAGATGATCCTCTAGACTGATCATATAAGACAATTATCCTATCTTGTTCTATCAAAGCTCTAATGATATAACTTGTAGAGCTAATCTTCATTTACCACCTTCTTCCTCGTTGATTTCTCCTTCTTCTTGTTCATCCATATCAGGTAGATTCTTGATCAACTCGGAGTCAACAAGTAATTCCCTTCTGGATGACACATCTGTAGGATAAACCAGTGGTATTCCAAGTTTCTTTCTCAACTCACCTTGATACTGCATGTACTTCTTCATGTTGGTCTGAGCATAGGATCGAATATGATTTGCAGCTTCAATCTTTTCTTGTGATGCAAAACCATGATTTCGAAGAGCATATTCAACATATACCAAATGTCTGGCAAGGTGTGTATACAATTCGTCTGTCTGAAGATTAACAGTATGAATGACTTCTCCCTTGAGAATTTTAACTTGTGGAGGGTCATTTATAACTTCAGGACCAGCTCTTTCAGCAAACTCTTGAAATTTTTCATGAAGCATTATGCCTAGTTCAGAAGATGTTCTTACTTTTGGTCTCAACACCCAAAGCTCTGACAGAGATCTATCATAGAAGAACTGAAGCGATACTTTGTGAGATCCGAGCTTATGACATTCAACAAAGATAAGTAGCTCACCATTCTTAGGATCAGATGCAGTGGTTATTCTCACAATTTCTGTCTTTAAAGCTTTCAAATACATATCATGTATAGGGTTCTTCTGTTTAAAGCTTTCAAAAATAGCAATCATCCGACGATCATCATAGTCAGAAGTTTGTGGTGAGTCAATTACCTTTTGAGCACGTTCCCACTTATCACCATTTTTGTACTTGATGTACATCTTCCTAGCTTCCAGCTTTTGAGCATGTTGCTTTTGAAGTGCTTCCTGTTCTGCCTTTTGAAGTCTTTCATTATGAGCTAACTGTTCGAGTGTCTTCTTGAGTCTTTCTTCTCTCATAGCCAGATTAGCTTCATTCTGTTCGAGTTCTTTGTTTGCTTCAAAATTTATTTGTTGTGTTTCAACAGAATCAGGAATTATTTGCTCTTCATCATCCCAAAAACTGAGATCTGGTTCATCAAATTCTTCACCAACATCAGGAAACTGTAAGTCAGCAAACAGATCAATATCAGGTTCACCTGTATAGTAAAAACCTTCTACATCATCATCTTCCTGTTCTGCTACTTGATGAGTTGTCTTCTTCTTCCCTTCACTCTTATCTTCAATTTTCTCTTTACTTGCACTTCCTCCCCCTCTAGATTTCTCCCCCTTAGTTGGGGAATCCTCTACAGTCTTGTGACTTGTACCAGCTCCAGGGTCACTTCCATCACTACCTCCAAAGAATTTCTTCTCTTCTGCTCTAAGTGAGTGAGTTCTGCTGATGATATTATATAAGTGTCTCAACCCCTTTGCTTGATGATCACTTTGCTTTTCAATCTGACTGAGACGATGTTCAGTGGTTAAGTGATTCTCATTTACGTTATTCTGAAGATCTTCAATCTGATTAGCCATAGATGATATAATAAGATCTTGAGCCACTGTGACATCTCCAGAATCTTCAACTGCTTGTTGTTGAGAGAGTTTAAGTGCATTGATTTTGTTGTTGAAGATAGTTCTCATGTTATCCATATCAAACCTCAAGTTTTTGTTGTCTTCTTCAGCTTGAGCAAGACTTTCTTTCATTTGATTGAGTTGTGCGATGAGAGATAAAGTGTATGTGTCATTGTGTGCTCTCACCTCAATCGCTCTCTGAGTATCACTCACCTCACGTGCTAGTGTTTCACTCAGATTTGAAGTAATTCTCACATCACTCCTCTCATAATCCTGAGCTGCATCCATTGTACCTGTACTAGAGATCACCCTAGCCTCCTCTTGGAAGGTCAGTGGTGGTGCAATGGGAGTTCGCAAATCCCGATCAACCTGTGAAGGTTCTTCTGCCGTAACAATGGCAGGCACTGTAACTTGCTCCACTTGCATAACAATGTTTTCAGCTTCATGTGCGAAAATATCTTCCCCCATTGTGAGTAACAGGGGTGAGCTTGAAGGAATGAATGGGTTTAAGATTGCCTTTGACATGGTTTTACTTTTCTTTTGTGATGGCAAATCTGTTTCACTCAAGATATCACTACTAGGGATAGCTCTTTTGAATGACAATTTCTTTCTACGATAGTCTTTGGAGAATTTAGGATCAGTGTTTGGTGCATTGACCTGGGATAAAGGTTGTGGATCTACAACCCCTTGGTCACTTCTCACAATCATTTGACTATCAGAAAGATATTGAGATTGTAAAGGAGTTGAGTCAAATACCTGATCATTGACATGTACATCATCTTCATTCTGAGTGGGTTGATCCACTGGAAGTTGATGTTCAAGAACATTCAAGGGTTCAGAATCAGGTTGAGGTACTGGAACTTGTTCTGCTTCAGGCTGTGGAGCTAGTTGAATTAAAGGTATCTCAGCATCTGGCTATGGCATAACATTTGGCAAATGTATGTATGTAGACATATATGGTGTTATGACTACAGGAACATGCAACAAGACCTTAGAAGTATCCAGCCTGGTGTAGAACTTCTTGTTTGGTTTACCAGACCATTGAATTCGATCATTTGGAAATGGAGCAGGTTGATCCTTAGGAATTAGATGATTAAAAATTAGTGTCAAAAATCGAGGATAATGACACTTAACCAGTTTACCTTTTCCAAAGTTCTTTGTAGCCTTCTTCAATCGATTTAGCAGAATAGGCCATATCAAGCTGCCAAAATTGATTCTTCTATTGTGAGCAATCGAGAAACCAATTGACTGTAACATACCTGTGATGACAGTATTGTTACTCTTTATAGAATTAGCAAACACCTTTGCTATGATCTCGAAGAAGATATTCCATTCTTGAACAAGATTGCTTTTGAGTGGTCGTTTCAGATTCAGTTGACCATGATAGTTGATATTTGTGAAAAATTGAGTCAACTCATCATTTGAAGGCACTTCAGCAAATCGTTCAGTAGGAAGCCCCAGAGCAGCATTGAAGACAGATTCATCCAATGTATATGTCTTGTCATTAAAGTCGAATGAAAATGATCTTTCATCTGAGACAGCTGTAGTACACATTAATTTGAGTGGACCAAATTTCATTGGAACATTTGCAGTTATAGAGTGACTACAGAGATTTTGTTCGTTTAGGAATTTTATCCAGGACTTGAACCGATCCACTGGGCAATCCTCGGGATTAAAATATCCAATATAATTGTGATTCACAAGCTCAAAATTATTATAAGCACCAGCCATTGCAAATCAGGGATTAAAATTAATAAATCTGCAAAATTCAACAATTTAACCCAATTAAATTACCAAATTCGAATTAATAAATAAATAAAAATTCGAAAAATCAAAATCTTTATCAAAAATTCTAAAAAATTTAGACAAAGATCTTGATTGCAATACAAACACACATGTATTTTTAGATTTTACAAAATCATCACCATTTGTTCAGAATTTTAGATCAAAAATTCGAACTTTTCAAACTCAAAACTCAAAACCTCGACCAAATCTTACATTTTAACCGTGGTTTTGAAGATTATAGACTGGGTAAACGATTAATGTCCTTAGAATCGTGTTTTGAGATGAAAATTGGGCAGCAATTCGATCGAAAATGGTGTGTATATTGCGTATGTATCGTTCGAACGATTTGGGTGACTTAACACGCCAATATAACAAACACAGAGATATGACTGTCGAATATAACTTAGCTCTTAAATATCAAATGACTGTGATATGACTATCGGGTGATAGTCATACCGATAGTTATATTACGTTTATAACGTAATATGACTATCCTTGGTAGTAAGTTATATCACACTTAATCTCTAATATAACTACCGAAAAACACATAATATAACAATAAAATCACAGTTATACCGATAGTTATATTACTATAAAAACACACAATATAACTATAAACTAATTAACAGTTATATTTAAACAAAAACAAAATTATATCTATTTTATTACTGAGTTATATTATACTACTTATCACTAATATAACTAACACAAATTCGAATATAACAATCAAGTAGATTGTTATACCGATAGTTATATTCTAACAAAACAGTTAATATAACTAACTAAAAACAGAATATTAACAGAATTTTAACAAAAAAATCACATTAATAATTTACATAAACAAAAAATAGCAAATTAATTAATACTAAAATTATAAAACCTAATAAAAATTATAAAAACGATCATATGTAGTCCCTTTTACGAAATCAAACATTAATAACAAAAGGACAAACACTACAAATCAAATAAAATAAAATCAATTAACATACTAAATATTTACATAATTATTTCTGATGAGTTAATAAATCTATAAATTTTATAATAAAACAATTTCCATATAGAAAATTATTCAAAAATAAACTATGATTTATTTAAACAACAAAAATAATTAAACTAAATTTAAAACAATAACATTTTCAAGAAAAAAAGATTTCTCATAAATTACAGTTTGTAAAATTTGAGAAAAATATTTTTAAAGAAAATGAGTTAATCTAAAAATACAATAAATAATTAAAAATATGTACAGAAGATAATAACAATGATTTAAGATGAAACAAGCAAGAGTATAAGTTGATAAAATAATTATACAAGTGATTTAATAACAAATATTAACACATCAATCACTTGTAAATTATTAAAGATCAAACCTCAGATATTAACCAGTTTAATTACTAGGACTGTTTAACATACCCAATTCACCAACAATTCTGGTAAATGTGTATTCGTCAAGAGACTTAGTAAAAATATCTGTGGTTTGTTCTTCCGTGGGTACAAAAAATAACTCCACGGTACCATTCATGACATGCTCTCGAATAAAATGATACCTGATGTCAATATGCTTTGTTCTTGTGTGCTGCACAGGATTGTTAGAGATTGCTATGGCACTTGTATTATCACATAAAATTGGAATTTTATCAAGCACAAAGCCATAGTCTCTCAGCTGATTCCTGATCCACAAAATCTGTGCGCAACAGCTTCCAGCAGCTATATATTCAGCTTCAGCCGTTGAGTTGGAAACTGTCTGTTGTTTCTTGCTGTACCAGGAAACTAGTCTACCACCTAGGAATTGACAACTCCCAGATGTGCTTTCTCTATCCACAACACTTCCTGCATAGTCAGAATCTGTATATCCAACAAGATTAAAACCATAATCTTTAGGGTACCAGATGCCTAGGTTAGGCGTACCCTTAAGATATCTCAGAATTCGTTTAACAACAATGAGATGAACATCTCTAGGATTCGATTGGAACCTTGCACACAAACACGTAGCATGCATAATATCAGGTCTACTCGCAGTAAGATAAAGTAATGAGCCTATCATACCTCTGTAGCTTGTGATATCTACCTTGGCAGAATTTTCACATGCTCCAAATCTGATAGCTGTGGATGATGGTGTCTTTGCTGAAGAAGAGTCCTCCATTTGATACTTCTTGAGAAGCTCTTTGACATACTTGGATTGACAGATAAATATTTCATCTGTCCTTTGACTTATTTGCAATCCAAGAAAGAACTTCAACTCACCCATCATGCTCATTTCAAATCTACCCTGCATTAACTTTGCAAATTTCTTGCACAAAAGATCATTAGTAGACCCGAATATTATATCGTCCACATAGACTTGGACTATAATTGTATCATTCTTATGTTTCTTTGTAAAGAGATTTTTGTCTATGACACCTCTAACAAAATCATTTTCAAGTAAAAATTCAGAGAGAGTGTCATACCATTTCCTTGGTGCTTTCTTAAGACCATAGACCGCCTTGAAAAGGAAGTAGACATAGTCAATTAAATCTGGATCTTCAAAGCCAGGGGGCTATTCTACATAAACCTCTTCATCTAGCTTGCCATTTAAGAAAGCACTCTTGACATCCATTTGATAAACTTTAAAGTTTGAAAATGCTGCGAATGCCAAGAATATTCTTTTGGCCTCAAGTCTAGCCACTGAGCATAGGTCTCATCATAGTCAATGCCTTCAGATTGGGAGTAACCCTTTGCTACCAGTCTTGCTTTATTTCTCGTCACTGTGCCATCTTCATCAAGTTTGTTTCTGAATACCCACCTTGTGCCAACTACTGGTCTATCTGTAGGTCTGGGTACCAGCTTCCAAACTTCTTGTTGTTTAAATTGATTGAGTTCATCTTGCATAGCAATCACCCAATCAAGATCAGAAAGAGCTTCTTCAGTTTTTTTAGGTTCCATTTCAGATAGAAACCCTGAATAATTGCATTGATTCTGAAGAGCTCTTCTAGTTTTTACACCAACAACTGGATCACCAATGATTAACTCAAAAGGATGAGCTCTATTCCAAACAGTCTGTCTGGGAAGATTAGATCTTGATGATTCGCCTTGACCTTCATTGGGATGTTGTGTGTGACCAGTTGACCCTTCATTTTCTCCCCCTGAGTTGTTGCTAGGTTGACTAGATGATGATTGATTATTAGAGACAGGGGAATTTTGACTACTATCATTGATTTCATCACCATTACCCTGATCATCATTGTTGTCATTAGCATCAGCAAAAATCTCAGGTGCATTGTCATCATCTGAATCTGTATCTGTCATGTCATCGAAAGATAGCTTCTCAGATGGATTCTCAGTTTGGATACTAGGGAGTTTAGTGTCATCGAATGTTACAATGACACTTTCCATCATCTTCTGTTCATCAATCACATACACCCTGTATGCTCTCATTGAATAACCAATAAAAATTGCTTCAAATGCTTTGGTATCGAATTTACCACCTTGATCATCACCTTCTTTAAGCACAAAGCACTTTGCTCAAAATACATGAAAGTATTTGAGTGAAGGTTTCTTATCAGCCATAATTTCATAGGGTGTCTTCATTTGATCTTTATTGATTAGATTTCGATTCTGGGTATAGCACGCAGTATTGATGGCTTCAGCCCAAAAGTACAATGGAAGCCTTGATTCACTTAGCATAGTACGTGCAGCTTCAATCAAGGTTCTATTCTTTCTTTCCACTACCCCATTTTGCTGAGGAGTTCTTGGAGCTGAATATTGTCTGGTTATACCCTTCTCAGTGCAAAGTCATTTAGAACTGCATTCTTGAATTCAGTTCCATTGTCTGATCTTATAGCTCTCACTGGATACGTAGAATCTCGCTCAATTAATTTAATGTGATCAATCACCAGTTGTGGAGTCTCATCTTTAGAATTCAAAAACAGAACCCATGTGTATTTTGAAAAATCATCAACAATCACTAGAGCATATCTCTTCCTTGACATAGACATCACATTAACTGGACCAAACAAATCCATATGAAGTAATTGTAATGGTTCAGTTATTGAAGATGTATCAGTGCTCCTGTGACTTGCCCTTTTTAGCTTGCCCTTTTGACATGCATCACACAGTCCTTCTTGAGTGAATTCCATTGAAGGCAAACCTCTCACCAATTCTCTTTTGACCAGAGAATTCATTGTCTTAAAATTAAGATGAGAAAGTTTCTTGTGCCATAGCCAACTCTCATCATTAGATGCTTTAGTGTAGAAGCAAGTGACTTCTTCAGTGCTTCCTGAGTTCATATTGGCTACGTACAGATTGCCTTTTCTAACTCCTGTCAGTTGTGGCTTTTCATGTCTCTTGTGTGAAATTAGACAATTCTTCTTGTTGAAATGAACTTCATAACCTTTATCACAGAATTGACTGACACTGAGCAAATTGTGCTCAAGTCCTTTCACAAAAGAAACTTCATCAATGATAACATTTCCAGCTTCAAGTCTGCCATATCCATCAGTTCTACCTTTGCTGTTATCTCCAAAGATAACTACTGGGTCGGCCTTCTCCACCACATTTGTCAGCAGGGTTCTATCTCCAGTCATATGCCTTGAACATCCACTGTCCAAGATCCAGGTTACTCGATCAACCTGTTCAATACCCTGCAATGACAAATGAGTTAAACCTTCTTCGGGACCCAAATTTGATTGGGTCCTGCGTATTTTAAGTATTGACCTTTATCAGGTAAAACAACATTTTTAAGTTTAACCTCTTTAGTCAATAAACATTTAACCTTATAAACAGATTTGAAAATCTTTTGTTTAATCTTGGGTATCCATGTTTCTCTCGCAGCAGTAACACTTGTGTCATTGACTGGACATTTGACCTTGTAGACATTCTTGGTAATCTTTTGTTTAGTCTTAGGTGCAAATGTCTCTCTCCTAACTTGAGGAGGAAAAGCAGTCTTAGATCGAACATTATTGTTCCTGTTCATGTGCTGTCGAGGAGCATTCTGTTTAACACATGCATAATTACCATTAAAATAAGCACGCATATTGTTAAAAGCACAAGACATACAATTGATAATACCACATGCTTTATGATTAGAATCAATAATAGACATGGTATTTTTCTGTTTTGACTTCTTACTACCTAATCCAGTCTTAGAAGAACTAGCTGATTCAACAACTTTGACTGGAACTTTAGGTACATCTTTCTTGGATGAAACATTTGTTGTGTTAACGTCTTCAACTGATTTAGCCTTAACAAAGACTGTGACATTTTTCTTGGATGACACATTCTTTGTATTAGAGTTCTTAACAGTTTTATCCTTAACACATTTATTCTTAACAAGGACTGTGCCATTTGCACTATCCTCATTTCTCATTTCTTCTTGTATAACCATAGAACGAATATCTGGTGGACCAGCATCAGATTTTGTAAACATTGGTTTTTCAACATTCTTGAGAATATGTGGTATACCTCTTTCTTTAGCTGGGATAGAATTAGGAGAATGATTACTCAAAGAACCAACAGCTTGACTGTAATCAAATCCTATTCCTACAGTTCGTTCTACTGCTTGTTTGTTGAAGAAATCTTTAGAAACCTTAACAGTATTATAACAAGCTCTAACCTGTGTTTCAAGTTCTCTAATCTTGGTTTCTTGTTCAGCAATCCTATCAACTTGTTTTACCATGTATTCTCCTAGACCCTTTTCTCTGTAGTTAAGTCGAGCTATTTCTTCTATATTCTTATCTTGATTAACCTGCACCTTTTTTAAATCTAACATTTGATTTTCAAGGTTAGTATTAACAAGACTTATTCTCTCGTACCCTCTTTGTGCATTATTCAAGGAACTACGTAAACTATCAATTAACTGAGCATCAGTAAGAATTACCGGAGTGGTATAATAAGTTGAAGATTCAGCATTTGCCACCAACGCAAAGTTTCCATATTCTTCATCTTCGCTATCTGTGTCATCCCAGCTTTTACCAGCAGCTACATAAGCTCTTCCACTTTTCTTCTTTTCAAAAGCATAATCTTTCTTCTGTGCTTGCTTGGGTTTCTGACACTCAGTAGCAAAATGTCCCAACTCATTACAATTGAAACAACGGATTTTGATTCTGTCAACAGTTCCGGTTTTATAACCTCCCCTGTTACTAGAGGATGAAGAACCTCCTCTCTGAAATCTGTTATTTGACTTAAACCTGAACTTTGGATTTCTTCTGAATCTGAAGTTATTAAATTGTCTCACCATCATTGCCATAGATTCATCTTCCAATTGATCCAGCTCTTCAAGTGAATAAAATTCTCCACCATCCTGAGTAGCTGGTGTTTGGCCAAGTTCTACTTCAGTTTGTTCCTTGTTGAAACTAATAGGTTGAACAACTTTAGTTTCCACTTCCTTAGGAACCTCAACCACTAGAGCTGTAGAAGAATTTGCCATTCTACCTTTGCCATATAATTCCTTTTGCTGTACTTGTTCTAATTCATATGTTTTCAGAACACCAAACAGCCTTTCAAGAGCAACCTGAGTTAAATCTCTAGATTCTCTGATGGCAGTGATTCTATGCTCCAAGTGAGTAGGCATAGTTAGTAAAAACTTCATGTTGATCTCCTTCTGAGTATATTGCTTGCCATGAACTTGCAAGTTGTTGATTATCTTGTTATACCTTTCGAACACTTCCTGAATGCCTTCATTAGGGCCAGCTCTAAAGTGTTCTATTCAGAAGTTAGAATTTGTAGTCTATTTTCCTTGACTTCATCAGTCCCTTCATTAATGACCTCAATAGTTTCCCAGATGTGCTTAGCAGTTTTACAATTCCTCACATGGCTATACATTATAGCATCTAGGGAATCCAATAGAATGAGTCTCAAATTTTTATCCAATCCAGCTTCCTCCTTATCTTCAGAGGTATAGTTCTTAGGATCCTTTGGATAGGATTTGGCAGGGACTGTTACAGTTCCATTTACAACTGTTTCAGTATCATGTTGCATGGGAGTCACTGGTCCATTTTCCAAAACCCACAAAAATCTTGGGTTTGCTACATCAAGAAATAACTCCATTTTGTTTTTCCACATATCATAGTTATCTTTATTAAAGATAGGAATTTTAACATTGCCTTTGGCTGACATGATGAATTTTTAAGAGAGTTAAAAATTCGAGCTTGATTTTTGATTGAGTAAAAATAGGATCTTGATTTGTGTATCAATCAATAGGCTCTGATACCAATTGTTAGGTCCGATAAGATTGTAGAAGGGGGGGTTGAATACAATCTATACCATTTTCTCAAAATTTATTCCTTAAATAATTTTCACTTAAACGAATATTTTGTGCGGAATAATATAACACAAATTTCAAGTTGAATATAACAATATATTAACTTGATGGGTGTTACAAAATCAGTCCAAATGATTATCAAGTAATTAATAACTAATTAGAAAATTCAACATGAACTTTGCTAATTTAGTTAATAAAATCAAGATATCAATTTGTGAACTAGGAAACTTAATTCGCTAGTAGTACAAGAATCACAAGTAAACAAGTTCCAATGGATAGGATATTACAACTGAGATGAACTTGAATTTACAGAATTAAATTTGTAGGTGTTCTTGAGCTTGAGAGGGAGAGAAAATAGCTGTTGTGTGTATTTTTCTTATTTAACTCGACTGTTTCTTTTCCTTCTGCATTCTTCTGCCTTATATACACAGCCATAGTCATATTACTTGATTTAAACTGATATGACAATCATTTTACATTAATATGACAATCGGTATGACTATCAAATCAATGTAATATGACTGTCCAGCTTAAATATGACTTTCGGTATAACTTATCAAGTCAATATAACATTCGGTATAACTTACCAAGTCAATATAACATTCGGTATAACTTACCATTTGAATGAAATATGACTATCTCATTTTGAACTGTATATGACTATCTCCTTTGAACTGAATATGACTATCTCCTTTATAAACTGAATATGACTATCGGTATAACTATCAGTTTGATAGTTATATCATCATATTTTTCAGTTTATAATTAATTAAATGACTTATTAAAAATCATTTAACTAATTAATCCTTTTTCATATTAATTCTTATTTAATTAATCTAATAATCACTTTAACAAATATATTAATTCTGATAGAATTAATTTATTTATTAACTTAATTACTTGACTTAATCAATTAAAAATAGAATTAATATAAATTCTTTAATAGTCAATACTCCGCTGAAAACCACGTAATTATAATAAGGAACATACACTGGCATGATGTTGACGTTCGATGTACTGTCTGGTTCATGAACGACTAACTCCAATCTCTGTTCTTCATCGTGACTTTTAACACTGTGGTCTTTTTATACTCTTCACTCTCATCAATCATTCGGTACTGAAATTGTTTCTTGTCACTAATAGAAATCTCTGTCTTCTTAAATGAATCCACTTGTTTCAATGCTACCTTGAGGCCTGATCAGATATCTGAATCTTCTTCCAGTGTAAAACATCAAAACTATAGATTGACTTGTTGATTTTTCTTCTGACGGTTATCATCTTTTGAGATTCCTGTGACAGTTGATATTATTTACTTATTACAATCTAGTTTAATTGGATTAGGATCCTCGAACTACAAATAGGCTGAGTCATATGCCTTTCATTTCTCCATCAACGGATGCGCCTCTGTCTAGCCATCCGTTGACAGTTATAACTACTCCATCAACGGATATTCCTTATCCGTTGATAACTCACTCTACCACTGCTATATCTGACATTCCTGTGTCAAGTGTGGAGGAGTTCTCAGTAGTTGAAACACTTTTAGGATTGAGGGAAGGGAGTGAGAGGCTGCCTTGTGAGCAGGCAAAAGGAGAGCTAAATAATGAGAGGCTGGCCATTTCTTCCGGTCAGGCAAAAGGAGAGACTGAGAGTTCCACCTTAGTAGGTGAAGGTGAGGGTGTGAGCCAAGGGGAGCCCTTGATGCAAGAAAAGAGAGATGAGAGGAGAGAAGGGACTACAGGAGAAATAAGGATGGAAGAAGCAGCCATTGCTAGTGAGTCAATGGAGGTTGAGGATGCAGCCAAGGAAATGGAATTTTAAAGAGAATATCAGTCCATGATTGACTCCATTTCTTTGGATGCTGAAACCTTTACTCACCCTGTTCCTGCCTATCAAATTCTGGCACAACAGGGCAATGTGGAAGCAGAGGAGGCAATGCACCTAGTGCACACCTCACAGTCTCTACTTAGAGCTAATGAATCTTTAGAAGCTCTGCCAACCACTGTTGAGAGTGAAGAATTTGAAGAATCTGAAGATGAAGACAGCCAGAGCCCTGAAGATGAAGGTGGTAGTAGTATTCGTGATTGGAAATTTGCTCACAACTACACCTATCATCAACTTGATGTGGAAATGATAAGGCAATATAAATCTGCCCTGGCTGAGCACCAAGAAGCAGATCCATAGAGAAAGGTTGTTCTTCAACAGGCAATTGACTCCCTTAAGTTACAAAAGATGCAAATGGTGATTCAGAGAACCAACTTAGAGGAGATCAAACAAGAAATCAAGGATGTGAAGATCTCTGTGGGTGTTGCAAAAAAGGTTCATCAAAGAAGACAACCTGGCTAAGTCTGTGCAACTACTCAACTCAAGAGTGGAAAAGATGGAATCCCAGATGGAGCAATTTCTTCACCATCAGAAATTGCAAACCCAACTGCTAGAAAAGTTAGTTGCAGCCCCAACTTCTAGTCAAACCCTTGATGCTAACAAAAAGGGGGAGAAAGTGGAAGAGGCTGTGGCAACTACAAGTCAAATCTTAATTTCTGAAAGAAGGGAAGTAGCAAGTGAGGGGGAGCAGCAGCCTACCATAGTGGTCAATCCACAGGACTTCATTGTCACAGCTTCCCCCAGCAAATCCAAACCTGTACAAGTAGCTCTATCTAAAGAGTTTGATTTCTCAAACTTGACAGAAGAGGAAAAGCTAGCCAAGATTGAAGCCCTAAAAAGGAAGAAAGAGGAGAACAATGAAAGAATAATGAGGACAGAAAGATTGATAAATGCATCTATTGTATCAAATCTGTTCTCTAGCCAAACCTCAGCTCCAACAATATCTACCACAATTCTGAAGGTGCTCACTCCAGCAATTGTGGCTCCTACATTCTATGATGCTGAGCCTTCTTATGTTAAAGAATTTGAACCCTACATCAAAGCAAGACCCTACTCACCACCAAAAAGCAAATGGGAAGAACAAGTTACAACTGGACTTTCCATTTCCCAATGATGATGAAAAGAAGCTGATGGGTAAGCAAATTAAGGAATTCAAGGAGAAGACTAACAGTTGTGTAAGAGAATGGATGGCTATAATCATAAGGAATGGAAAAGTTCTAAACATATCCAACAGCCATCCTAGATTTGTTGAAGCCAAGAGAGAAGAGACTTCAAGGCTGCTAAGAGAATCTCAACCAAGCACTGAAAATCAATATGAAAACTCAGATGAGAAGCAAGCCAGGCTGGCTCAAGAGTTAATGGATGAGGTAGAGGATGAAATGAGGGAACCTGAGGAAGTCCCCAAATCCAAAAGGAAAGGGAAATCAGTCCCCAAATCCAAATCTAAAAGGATGAAATCAAAGGCAAGGAGGCCTGTCTCTCCAGAAATTGAAAACAAGGAGACAGTTGGCTCATCACAACCTATTTCTGTAAAAGTATTCAACCCAGCTGTGAATTTCCATGGTGATCCTATAGTACCTAAAGAGGTTCCTTCATTCTTGATGAAGCCTCAACAGAAGCCTATACAGAAGAAAAGGATACCAAGGAAGCAACCTTCAAAGGAACCAATTCAAGTTGCTAGGGTACCTGCTATTGTCAGGCAACCAATCTTGGAAAACAATGATGATTTTATCTATCAGGAAGATATTGAATAATACTCTGGCATGAATCTTTATCTGGATGAATTGTCAGAAGTAAGAGGAATTGACAAATATAAACATTTGTCTGAGAGATTGGTCTTTGTATACAAGGGAGGAAAGGAAAGGACATGGCCACTACAGAGGGTTCTTGGAGAAAATTATCTGACCTTAACCAAAGTGTTCTCTGCAATCAAGAGATACACAGGGTTCTCCAAGATAGCAAAAGGGGAGATACTGGACAGAATAGAACAAATAAGGAGGGAATGGAACTCACTATCAAGTCTACCAAGGAAGATGAAGATCCCATACAATGGACAGAAAATCCACCTTCAACCCTTCTGGATGATGGAGTTCAGGGATGAAGATGGTAACAGGAGATTCTTCAGGTTAGAAGACCAACTACCAAAGGCTAGTTCTCAATACCTGAGATGGTTACAACAAAAGCTAAATCCAAAGGTTGATGAAGAAGATGCCTTCTATAGGCAACTCCAAATACAGATTGAGTCCAACTCTGCCAAAGAAGGAAAATCAAGGGTGATGCCAACAAGAGAAAAGAAACAGTCTTAATCTGCTCAGTCTAGAGGAGCACTTCTCTGTAAATTTCTCAAACTTTCAGTTTTTAATTTTTGTAGCTTAATACAATTTTTGCATTGTCCTGTATATATCTTTAGGAATGTTTTGTTATCATCAAGGTCCTGAATTTATGCTTTATTGCCATCAAGTATAAATTGGGGGAGATTGTTAGGAATATGTTGTACTAGATGATAACTTCACAATCAATCAAATTGTTTAAGGTTTTGTAGTTGTCAACGGATGAGGATTTATAACTCTATCCGTTGACAGGTAGCTCATCAACGGATGAGGTTTTGTAGCATACTGCAGTATCTCTATGTTATCAGTTGATAGTGTTTTTATCCATAGTCATGTTGACTATCAACGGATAGGCAGAATAGGGTAGCCAATTGTAAATAAGCTATGCTATGTAATTCTGTTTAAGTGAAAGTGTATCAACAGATGAAGACAAAACTCTATCAACGGATACAACTCAAATCCACTCTATCAACGGATACAGCTCAAGTCTCAATATCAACGGATACCGCTCAATACATCATCAACGGATGTCAGTGTACAATATCAACGGATAATCATTGACACTGTCTTCTATGATTAGCTGGGGATTAGCAGTTGATAAGGACATGTTTGACTGACAGATCACATGGGTTGATAGTAGATACAAAAAGCAGTATGGCAGCCATACTTTGGAAACACAGAAGAAAGAAGCATCCCATTTACATTATGGATACAAGAAAGGTGCAGGAGACATGTCTGAACACAAGGACAACCTTTCGGCTACATGTGTATTTGGAGTGTAGTAGCAAGTCAACTAGAATTAGATTAATATTATCTTATTCTAGTAGTACTTGTAAAACTTGGGATTTATAACCAAGTGTAGCAACTCTTTGTAGGTTAAGAAAACAGATACATTTTGCTTAGGGTTTCTATTGAATATTCTTAGAAAGCAAAGAGTTGTAAAACAGAAGCTGTGTACTTTTGTATCACAGAGTTTTCTTCGAATAAAAGCTTCAGGTGGTGCATTTAACCACCTGATTTTTTATGTGTTTGTGCATTAATCTTTTTACAAGCAATTATCTAAGTATAGATTTCTGGAGTTCTTATCAGAAATTTATAAATATCAAGAATTGTATTCAACCCCCCCCTTCTACAATTATACAAGTGTGTAATCTGGGAATAACAGAAGGAAAAACATTTTGAGACACTGAATCTCTACAATTGATAGGCTGGGTAGTAATAGGCTGAGAAGAAATGGGAACTTGAAGTTTGTAGAGGCCATCATGCAGTTTACCAATCTTTCTCTCCCTCTTCAAAGTAAGGCCCTGCAAGAAACAGGAATTGGAGGAAAACATGACAATAGATGAAGGTTGAGAGACTAGTTTAGCAATGGATATTAGATTACAGTTAAAATCAATAACACATAACACATTAGATAAGACAATGTCATTGTGTAACTTAAGTGAACCAATGTGAGTAATGGCAACAGTTTTGCCATCAGGAAGGTACAAAGAAGTTTGCATAGATGTGGTCTTGTAAAGTAGATGCAAGTGACAAGTGATATGGTAAGTGGCTCCTAAATCTAATATCCAAGTGTAATGAGAAGATTCATCATGAGAAAGTACAGAATGAACAGATACAATAGAGCAGGAAAAAGTATGTTTAAGAGAAGTGTCATGTGTACCAGTCATTTGAGAGTTAGGATATGAGTGTTGAGATGTATGTCTGAGTGTCTCTTGAATCATCTTGGCCAACTGTTGACATTGAGCACCTGAGAACAGCATAGCATCTGAAGTAGGCATGGATGTATGTTGATCAGCAGTAGTTGTAGATGAGATTGCAGAAGTAGAAATGTGAGCAGCAGTTGGTTTGGAAACATTTCCTGTGGCAGAGTTCTTCCTTGGCTTAGGTTTTGGCTTGCCATAGAGCCTATGCCAATCAGGATAGCCATGTTAGCAGAAGCACTTCTCTATAGTGTTTCCAGTATTTTGACAATAATCACAAAAAGTAGTTGAATCAACACTCTTCTTTGGAGGTGCATTAACAGCATTAGTAGTTCCAAAATTCTTGAATTTGGATAGGTTATTGTACTTGACATTCATAGCCATTCCTTCTGCAGTAGGACATTGAGTCATTTTTCAAAAATCTCTTTGTGATTCCTCTTGTAAAAGAAGAAAAAAAGCCTGACTGATGGTAGGAGTAGGTTGGATCATTAGCAATTATCCTCTAACAGCCGTGAATTGGTCATTGAGTCCCTTCAGAAATTGACTCAGCTTAATCATATCTTCAAATTTCTCAAGCTTCTTGGCATTATCATAGGTACAGTTTTTGGACACACAAGTACACTTAGGCATTGGATTGAGATTATCAATTTCAGCAATCAGTGTTCGAAACTTAGTGAAATACGCAGTAATTGTTATAGATCCTTGAGTTAATGAGCATAATTCCTTGCATAAATGAAAAACTCTAGGCATATTAGACTGAGAAAATCTAACTGCCAAAATCATCCCAAATCTCTTTATTAGTAGAAAAATATGCAACACTATTTCTAATTTCAACTATCATAGAGTTAAGTAACCATGAAAGTACCATATCATTACAATGAGACCATATAGCAAACTGATTAGAGGTAAGTAAGGGTTTGGGCAAAGTTCCATCAATCATACCGAGCCTCATTTTAGTGGACAAGGAAATAAAAATAGATCGACTCCATTGATAATAGTTCTGATCTGTAAGCAACTGGTTAACAAGAGGAATACCTGGATTATCAGAGGTTTGCAGATAATATACATGATTCGAATCAATAACACTTGATACAACAGTAGATGTGTTTGATCCAGTTGCAGCAGCAGCGGCGTAAGAAGTCATAGTAATGGAAGCTAGAGTATCGATCTTAAAGTACAGTATATATGTAGATCGTGTTGTTTAGAATAAGGAAAGATATAGATGAATGAATCGAAAGAAATCTAGTTATTTGAGTGTAGATACAAATGTAAAGTTTGAAAATCAGAGTTTAGCCATGGTTGCTCTGATACCATGTCAAACATGTGAATGGAGAAAGAAAAAGAGATAAGAGCCAATCATATTACTAAATAATAGAATAAAAGTTGTTACATAATAGATTGAATACAACGTCTATATATAGTCCAATAACTAACAGCTGTAACAAAGGTAAATAGAATGTTGACTTGACTTGTATTGACTAGTATTATTCACAACAGTTATAATAATTAATTTTAATCAAACTTGAACGTACACTTACGCATATAGAAAAACACGAGAGAGTACTTCATTTCTATAGAAATCTTCCAAAATTCTCTGAGGTTAGGTAATTCACTTCTGTAACAATTGAGTTGTACTATTTAGTAATAATCAATCAAATAATATTTTTGTTAAAAATAATATTTATTTTGAACCAAATATAATGGATACAATATTTTTTTTTACTTCTATTATTATATATTAGACACAATACACAGGCAAAAATTGTCATTTTATTGGTTGTAAAATTAATGTTTTATACCTATTTGTTGAAAATTAACAAAAATGCTGCCCTTTTAATATTTGTGAAAAAATTAGTTGAAATTTTGTTAGTGTAGGGAATCAAACCCTGACCTATCCCTCTCAAACTCATGCTTCATGCTATAACCATTATGCTACACTTACTTAATTTTGAGTATGTTTTAAAATCTTATTAGATAAACCACATCATCTCTCTTTGTCCCATTTTTTTTCTTATTTCAACTATATATTAAACCTCAATACAAGTAAAAAAAGTGCCAATAAATTGGTTGTAAAATTATTATTTCACCCTCATTTTTTGATAATAACAATAGTGCCACCCTTTTATAATCTATGTACAAAATGGAATAATTTGTGTTAGCTTTCGGAGTCGAGCCACCAACTTCGTTTTAAGACATTCATGTCATAGTCGCTATACTACATTACTTTTGGAGTTTCTTTAACAATCTTATTAGATAAATTACGTCATTCTCACTTAACTTGTTTTATTTTTAATTTTCACTTTTAAGTAAATAAAATGTTAGTTTATATTATTTATATAACTCTGTTTTTTCAATTTTGGTAATTTTATTTATCTATATATTCAATCATCGAAATTTTATTACACCTGTATGTTTTCAATTAAATACATATTAATTATGTTATTTATAAATCATATATTTATATTATATTATGTCTCTCATCATACTTTATTTGAATTAATTGATAATAGATACTTAAAAAATAATATTGAAATTTGATCCAATATAAGGAATATAATATATGTAATGTATTTCATTATTCATTACTTCTATCATTCTAAATTAAAGAAATTAGTATTGAAATTATTTTTAAATTATACAATAATCATGTTTATGCACTCTGTTCATCGCATCCGTTTCTTAATAGTTTTCCTTTCAGAAATGTATACTTCATTTGTTTATATTTTCTAAAATAATAAACACATTCTACACTCTCTTTGTCATTATAAATGATTAACATGAAAAATAAAATGCTAAGATAAAATTCTAGGTTATACATGAATGTTACTGAGTCTGGATTAAAAAAAAAGATTTACAAACATTTATCTCTATGTATATAATAAATTATTGAAATAAAATACAATTTAATTGAAAAAAAGTTTTTTTTGGTTAAACACTTATATTCAAGTTTACATTTATCCTAAAAGAATGTGTTTTGTTTAACGGAATATTACATAATACCTAATCTCGATATAGGATTAATAATATAGGTAACATAATATGCTTCTTCCAGGTTGACTCGATGCCAAATGATATGAACTATAATTTTATTATTTGTTTATATGCCATTTATTTCAAATTCTACTTTGCAAACTCAATCTATTTCCTATAGGAATTTTGTTTTTATAGGTTAATGGCAAGTGTGAGAACATTGCATTATAGATTTGCAATAGAGATGACATTAACATATTTTAAGGGAAGTAAAATTGTTCTCCTTGAACAAATTTCGTTTCTTCACGATTCATTTGTTCATCCTAATAAGTGTATGCTAGCCAGAAGCAAGGTGCATTTTTCACTTCATAATAATTTTTGCATTGACATACGTTTTTGCAACTCGAATTGTTCCTTCTATTACTTGCAGCTTCCATGCATTCTCTTCTCAGTAATATCATCACAACGTTGTGTTTAATATTGTCTCCAATGAGTATACTAACCCTTGCGGCTAATTGTGGACAGTTGTAATCATATTGATATGAAAAGCAGGAAAGACAAATATTATCATCATACTCTCTCAAATTTATAATTACACGCTTCTCTTTCATAACTCGAACTTGTATATTATACTTCACAATATCATTGGCGTCTATATATCGTCCTTATTGGCATTCACTATTAACACATCATTATTCATATTACAATTTCAGAATTACGAATTTTTGGTTCAAAAATTAATAAACCAATCGCTACCTTCTTCTTTAAAACAAAATTAGACGTGTTCATATAGAGACCTGTACCTTGCACGGGCGGTTACGTTAATTATCAATAAAATAATAAACTCGACAAATAAGAATTTTTTCTTGTTCCCAAAACTATTACTTTAAACAAATTTAGCTCTAGATATGGTTCGAGCTGATGATTAATGATTTCATCCATATTATATATTGGATCCACTTTTTGCCTTATTTATCACTCGTCTTCAAAGAGCATGGGATGGTAATGATATCTGAAGTAACCCCCAACTCAAGCTTTTTGATTATGCAAAATATGAAATTTTACGTTATGTCAGAATGCAAAAGGAAATCAAGTAAAAGAAAAAAGTGCAAAATTGTTGTTAAATGTTAAGTGGTGGTGGTTAGTAACTATTATTGTCTTGTTGGTAGTATTGTTGTTGTTGGTAGCCCCTCGAATCATTTCCTGCAAAGCTGCTGATAAATCTCTATGGGAACAGCATTGGGATTTGGGGTATATCCATGATCCCGATTCTTTCCATGGAGTTCTCAGATTATCACCAGTAACTGAGGGGACCTATTTTTTTTTTTTTTTGACAAATTTAAAATAGATTTCATTAATAACTTGAATGAGGCTCAATCAGGACAAACCTCCAACTGACCATGCAACCAAGTTGAAAAACAAATAGACGAACTAAATAATTAGCCGCTTTGTTTCCGGATCGCTTAACATACTGAATAAAAATATTCTTGACATTAAAAATGAACACAAAGGCTTCCCGAGACATCCAAAAGACACCAACATCCCTGAAAATAGTAGCATCACAATTGACCATGGCACATGAACACAAAGGCTTCCCGAGACATCCAAAAGACACCAACATCCCTGAAAATAGTAGCATCACAATTGACCATGGCACATAAAAAACAGGTGATAATCCAGTGTTCAGACCCATCAGTTGCACCAACTGAGGCTGGAGGTACAGATGACCCCATTAATTGAACAATCTTTCGTTGTGATAGGTGAGCACTCGTGATATACACTACCGTTCCAGTGTCGATATGGGCTTTCCAGATTCCCCAAAACACCGTAGAATTCATTCTCAAAATATCCAATACCACCATACATAAAAACATAAAAACAACGAAACACAAATACATCAAATATACCAAAAAGATGGAGACACACCAAAAAGATGGAGACAAAAACCAAAGCTTTTGGAACAAAAACACGAATTTATTGAAAAATAAAACAATAATAGAAATTATGGGTTCAGTTGAGAGAATGAAAGGACAGGAGTAAATTGGTGAATGGAGGAGAAGGAAGAGAGATGGGATAGGTATGAAGAAATTAGTGTGGCCGCTGCTAGGGTTTAGATGAGAGAATCGACTCTCATTGGTGATTAAGGATTTGAAACCTTAATTTCTCTTAAAGAAGCCCAGAGTTCAGACCAATCGAGGGGACCTAATTAATTACCTGATATAAGTACAATTTTCTAAGGCCTCACGAGGCAAACAATGTCAGATGGAAGAAGGTCGCAAATTCATCGATGCCAACACTCGCAAAATGATATGAGGTGCCATAAACATTTTGAGTTCATTCCACTAAACCTACTTACCCCTCTACCTTAGGCTACCAACCTCTACCTTCCACTGATAGGTACGACTATCGCTGATACTGATGACCTGTAATCCGAACTTGTGGCCAAATTTTAACTTTTGCGTCAATCATTTTTGAACTTTTTATTGGATGGAGTATTTAGTAATCTTAACTTTTGTGCCAATAATTTTTGAACTTTTTATTGGATATGTAATGATAACTTTTTCTTGGAAATTTTGACCAAATATAACTTTTTATATTAAAATGTTGTTGGCGGGATTCGAACCTTATACCTTCGATTTTTAGTATTGTTGTATCTAACGGTCATAGTCATAATCTATCTGAATTGAAGATCTAACGGTTGTGAATAAGGATAACCAAAAATAAGGGGATAAACAAAAATAAGGAGGTAACCAACTACAAATTATACCACCTTTCGCTTATTATAATATAACTAGCTTATAGCCCGTGAACGGTTGTGAATAAGGATAACCAAAAATAAGGGGATAAACAAAAATAAGGAGGTAACCAACTACAAATTATACCACCTTTCGCTTATTATAATATAACTAGCTTATAGCCCGTGCGAAGCACGGGTTTCTTTTGATAGGTTATAAAATTTATTTAACATTATAATTATGTTTTTATATAATCCTTATTTTTAATAATTTTTTAATTTAAATTTAATATAAATTTATATAATGAAATGCATAGTTTAAATTTTATTTTGTAAAATTCTAAATTAAAAATGTCGTTGACGGGTTCGAACTTTGAATTTTTAGTAAATTAATTTAATCATATAATATATCTTATTATTAAATCTAACGGTTGTTATTTATTAATAAAAATAATGATTTGTATATATGGTGAGATATTTTTGGGTGTATATTAGTGATCGTAAAATTAATTTTAAATTAAAAATTACCCCATGTTTTAATTACAAAAATTACTACTAAAAATAATTACGGAAAGATATGGTGTGATATTTTGGATATATATTAATTATTGTAATATTAGTTTTAAATTAAACGGTACAGTGTTTTAATTAGAAGTAAAATCTTTAGAAAAAATGAATAATTGAGTTGTTGGAGCAGAAAAAAGAGTCCAAGTAGAAGTGGATAAAGGAATTTTAATCAGAATATAATTATGTTAACATTAGTAATTAGTTTTTTGAGTTTTTTTGTAATTTAATTATTTATTTTAATAAATAGGATAATCAAACCGAAAACCAAAACTTAGGATAACCAAACCGAAAACGAAAACTTTCGATGTTTCGGCTTTAATATAGAAGTATAGATATAAATATGTTACATAGGAAACTAATTTCATTTTGGATGCCCACTCTAAAACAATCTTTGCCTACTTTTAGGTTTTTAGATTAACAAGATCAATACTTTTTTCTTTTTTTTTTGAAATGACAAGATCAATATTTTAGAATGTATAAAAATCGTAAATAAGTTTAGAAAAATACGGAGTAACAAATTAGATTGGGCATTTGAGATAGGATGCACCACATGTAAAAGATGTACGATAATCAATCAATATTCTTTATTAATAAGCGAAATTCCTTTTTGTTGGGGCGTAATAATACCATATTTTGGTTATCACTCGATTTATTTATTTTAATATATATATACATATATATATATATATATAATTATTATATGTATATATAATCATACATGTACTCCTACTATAAGTCTTATTACGTGATCAAACTTTTATTATTATTATTATTATTATTATTATTATTATTATTATTATTATTATTATTATTATTATTATTATATGTATATATATATTTATTATTATATATAAATATTCATACACCTACTCCATTATAAGTCTTATTACATAATCTTATATTCATATATAACCTCTTTTTGTTAGCACTGCCAAATTTTATGAGTGAATGTGTATAATTTATTTATTTTATTAAATTCATTTTTTAATTATGTTCACATATAACCTCTTTTTGTTGGGACTGTCAAATTTTGGTTATCATTAAATTTACTTTTTTTTATTATTATATTTATATAAATTTATAAAAAATTAACAAACTCGTCCTTGGCACATTGTGATATCCGAATTTTTATTATAAAATTATAACTTTTAAGTTTAGTGATATCTGTGGGCATGCATGATTATTTGATTATTTAGAATTATTAAATTAGTTACTCCAGTGAATCGTTGATCTACATTAAAGGGTAAAAATAGCCGTATGAGATTAATAGTGATCGTTTCTGGTGAGAATGACAATTATTTTACATTACCGCAGTGCCCATTCAATTAATTTAGACAACAAACACAAAAGAAAGGTCTAGTTTCATTCAGATCTCACACAACGAAGTACTCCAACCAATAATGTTCGTGTGACATAATTTATATATTTTAAGTGTAACTGATCAACAACTAGCTAGTAAGATGATGGTAGTATATTAAAATATGAAATTAGGCAGTGACCATAATTTTAGACCATACAATTCTAAACGTGTATGCATTTGGACAGTGAATCTCAATTAAATAAACTTAAAAATAGTATGAGCTAGGATCTATTTTTTTTTTTTTTCTATGTATTTTTATACAACGATCAGCAGCCTCTAGCAGTGATCTGAATTTAAAATGGAAGTCGCTGACTTATAGGCTTCCAAACATTTTTCCCCTTCTCTAAAATATAGTGATAATGTTATTGCTTGTTGAAAATGACTTTATTAATTGTCAAATTATATTGACGAATCTTCAAGCTCTATATACAGTAAATAAACACCACCTCATTGCACCTGTATGGGGGCGTTCCTGGTTAGCAAAAACCAAGGACTGATTTATTTATACCAGAGGTATGTCATGATCCAAAGTAGAGTTGACTTAGTTTGACTATACTTAACTTTTGGGGGGAAAATCAGTTGGGATTAGCTTATAATAGTCATGTTTGGGAGAGATTAGAAACTATCTGAGAAAATGTGTATTGTTCTGTATTTTCTTTTCTTCCCTAAACTCTGTGTTCTCAGTTCATTCTTGCTGTAACAAACAATTTGTAACATTGTTGATCAATAAATTCTATAATTCTATTCATAAGTGTGACATTTGGTATCAGAGCGAACGATTCTTGGCTGAATTACGATGGCTAGTAACACGAGATCAAGAAGCAATGAAGAACAATGGCGCGAATTAGAAGCAAAGATTCAAGAAGTTAGTAGTTCTTGTCATAAAGCGATTGCAGAAACCAACTCTAATATGGAAAATCGTATAATGGACAAGATGGATCAGATAATGTCACTGGTTTCTGGGTGTGATGCGAAAATTGAAGCGTATAATGCGACTATAGATGATCGTATCAAGACAAAGTTGGCTGGAGTAATGAAGAACAGTAATTTTGAGAAAGTAGTGGGTAGAGATGGAGAAATCTGGATTGACCGTACACCGATTTTGCAAACGCCTGTTTCTGGGGTTAATAAGTCTAAGAACGGTGAAGACGGAGGTGTTAACAGAGACAAGATGATGAAGTTCAGTTTCTTGCATCCACCAAAGGTCGAGATTCCTTGTTTTTCTGGAGAAGATCCAAGAACTTGGATCAGAAAATGCAACAAAATTTTCACATTACATCAGGTTAGTGAATCTATGAAATGGAAATTTTGGAAATGTATTTGGAAGGAAAAGCTGATGTATGGTATCAGGGTTTTAAATTGTTACATGGTAAGGTTTCTTGGGAATTGGTTGGTGAAGCTTTAATGAAAAGATTTGGTAAGAATGGGTGTTTAGATGTTCAGGAGGAGTTTAACAAATTAACTCAAACAGGTTCTTTAATGGAGTATGTAGAAAGATTTGAGGAGTTAAAATCTTTGATATTATGTAAGAATGTTACTTTGGAAGAAGGGTATTTCATTTCAAGTTTTATTTCGGGGTTAAAGAATGAATTAAAACCAATGGTAAGGATGATGAGACCTCAGAGTCTTTTAGATGCTATTGAGATTGCTCAGTTTCAAGAGCAAACAATTGATGTCATTATGAAGAAACAGGAGATTAAGAAGTCTAATAATATAAATTGGAATAAAGGTGTTACTGAAGATAAGAAATCTGAAAACAGTAGTACAGGAGAGAAGAAGAAGACATCTGAATAATATCACAGTTAAGGATAAATTTCCAATTCCTAACATTGATGAGCTGTTAGATGAATTATATGGAGCAAAGGTTTTTTCCAAATTAGATTTGAGGGCTAGTTATCATCAGATTTTAGTCAAACCTGGTGATACTGATAAAACAGCTTTTCAGACACACCATGGTCATTTTGAGTTCATTGTGATGCCATTTGGTCTCACCAATGCACCTGCTACTTTTCAGGCATTGATGAATCAAATCTTTCAACCTTATCTTAGGAAATTTGTTCTGGTATTCTTTGATGATATACTAGTCTATAGTCCAGACTTGAATTCACATGAGAATCATTTGGAGGAGGTTTTAAAAATTCTGCAAGAAAATCAATTATTTGCTAAGTTGTCTAAATGCACTTTTGCTGTGGATTCTGTAGAGTATTTGGGTCATGTAGTTTCAGCTTCTGGAGTGAGTATGGATCCTATAAAAGTAGAGGGAGTGATGTCTTGGCCAAGGCCAGGTGATGTAAAACAATTAAGGGGTTTTCTGGGTTTATCTGGTTATTATAGAAGATTCATAAAAGGGTATGGTATTATTACCAGGCCATTGACTAATCTTCTTAAAAAAGATGGGTTCCAGTGGAGTGAAGAGGCTGAGAAATCTTTTGAAGATTTAAAGAAAGCTTTATACACAGCCCCAGTTTTAGCTATGCCTGATTTTTCCAAACCTTTTGTGCTGGAGACTGATGCTTGCAATAAAGGAATGGGTGCTGTTTTAATGCAAGAGGGAAGACCATTGTCTTACTTGAGTAAAGCATTTAACAGCAAGAATATGGGATTTTCTGTGTATGAGAAAGAGCTTTTGGCTTTAGTAATGGCTGTGACTAAATGGAAACACTATCTTGTTGGAAACCATTTTATTATTAAGACTGATCACCAAGCTTTAAAGTATTTACTTGAACAACAGCTACATACTGCATTGCAATATAAATGGATGGCAAGGTTGTTGGGAATGGATTATGAAATACAATATAAGAGAGGGATGGAAAATATTGCTGCAGATTCCTTGTCAAGAAGAGTGGAAACTGAGGATGAGTTGGTAACAAAGGAAACAATAGCTGCTGTAACAGTAGTACAACCAGTATGGATACAACAAGTCACACTGAGTTATGAGAATGATGAGGAATGTCAGCAAATTATTAGTAAGTTGTTGTTGGAACCAGAAGGAAATTCTGATTATCAGTTTGTTCAAGGAATTTTGAAGAAGAATGGGAAAGTTTATGTTGGAAATAGTGGAGATGTAAGAAAGCAAATCATAAATACTTTACACTATTCAGCTTTGGGAGGACATTCTGGGCAGAATGCTTGTTTGCAGAGGCTTAAATTAGCTTTTGTCTGGCCTCATATGAAATCAGATGTTATAGAGGTGGTTAGGAACTGTGAAATTTGTCAAAGACATAAAGGAGAGAATGTACAGTATCCTGGTTTGCTTCAACCTTTGTCTATTCCTACTCAACCTTGGAAAGATATTTCAATGGATTTTGTAGAGCAATTGCCTAATTCTGAAGGATATGATACTGTCTTGGTAGTTGTGGACAGATTGTCGAAGTATGGTCATTTTATCTCTATGAAACATCCCTTTACTGCAAAGGAAGTAGCTGATTTGTTTTTAGACCATATTTTTAGATTGCATGGATTGCCAAATACCATAGTAAGTGACAGAGATAAAGTTTTTACCAGTATTTTCTGGACTAATCTGTTTGAGAAGCTGGGAGTAGCTTTGCATTTTAGCACAGCTTATCATCCACAATCGGATGGCCAAACTGAAAGGCTGAATCAGTGTTTGGAATCCTATCTCAGATGCTTTACTAGTGACAGACCAAGTAGTTGGAGGAATTGGTTACCAATGGCTGAATTTTGGTATAATACATCATTTCATACTAGTATGGGAATTACTCCACACGAAGCATTATATGGAGTTAAACCAATACCGTTGAACATGGGTTCTTTGCAAGATATGATCATTCCAGCTGCACAAGATATGTTGCAACAAAGGGTACAGGTGCTACAAGTACTTAAAGATAATTTGGTTAAAGCTCAACAGAGAATGAATTATTTTGCTAATCTAAACAGGACTGATAGGGTTCTTGCAGTAGGAGATTGGGTTTATTTGAAATTACAACCCTATAGACAACAGTCTGTGGCCATTAGGAATTCTCTGAAGCTGTCTGCAAAGTTTTTTGGACCATTTCAGGTGTTAGAAAAGATTGGTTCAGTGGCTTACAAAGTTAAACTTCCGGCTCATTCAAAGATTCATCCTGTTTTTCATGTTTCCTTGCTTAAGAAACATGTAGGAAGTATACCTATTTCAGAGGGAGAGTTGCCAGAATGTAACAATGATGACTTAGTGCTGTTAGAGCCAGCAAAGGTATTACAAAGAAGACAAATTGTTCGAAATTAGAAGGAGATCTTGCAGTGGCTGATACAGTGGAAAGGCATGACAGAACTTGAAGCCTCTTGGGAAGATGCTTCCTTTATACAGAACCAGTTTACTCAATTCCAAGCTTGAGGACAAGCTTTTTGTTAAGGGAGGGCAATTGTCATGATCCAAAGTAGAGTTGATTTAGTTTGACTATACTTAACTTTTGGGGGGAAAATCAGTTGGGATTAGCTTATAATAGTCATGTTTGGGAGAGATTAGGAACTATCTGAGAAAATGTGTATTGTTCTGTATTTTCTTTTCTTTCCTAAACTCTGTGTTCTCAGTTCATTCTTGCTGTAACAAACAATTTGTAACATTGTTGATCAATAAATTCTATAATTCTGTTCATAAGTGTGACAAGGTACACTAATGCTACAAGCTACTACATGTCAAAACAGATATATTCTCAAACACTCTTACGTGAAATTTTGTAAAAATCTGATCTCGAATTCAAGTTTAATCGAATCGGAAATTTTAAATTCGATAAAGGACTACTAAGCTCAAATTCTGGCAAACAATTTGAATCATATACTAAACTTTATCTATATATTGTAGATCTAAACTTATATTTTGACCCGTCGAAATGTCACCATGTAATTGAAATTTTGAAAATTAAAATTCAGCAGAAAAAAACGAAGAAAGAGTAAAGCTTTAGGAAAAGAAAGAATAAAATTACAATCAGGCTTTTGATGATACAATTTGTTACCCGTATAACTAACTCATCATCGTAAGCTTTTATGGACAATCTGTTGAATTACAACAGGGAAGACTGAAAGCAGCATAATATGATAGCGTATGTAATTTAAATTTCACAAAGATTAATACATTGACATATACGCTACCCCACCATGGGGCAGCACATGTGGGACGGATAGTGTGACTTGGCCATCCCATCTATAAATAAATGGATGCATCAGCATAAAATCTATCCACAGCAAGAGATCAGATACGAAAGAAAAAAAAAAAAATGCATTCTAGTAGTATATCTGGAAACAATACTATCATCTTCCATCCTTCACCAAAACCCCACAAATTGCAACCTTCTAGTTTCATTTCTTTCAATACCCTACTCAGAAATCCAAACTTTCTCGTAAAAAGTTCGACGAATGGATCCTACAGATCAAGGACTAAAGCCTCCATGGGTACAATTGCACCAGATCAAAGTACACAGAGTTTTTATGAGTTATTAGGTATACCAGAGAGTGGAAGTTTATCCGATATTAAGAAAGCTTACAAGCAGTTGGCTAGGAAGTATCATCCCGATGTTTCTCCCCCAGATAGAGCAGAGGAGTATACGCAAAGATTCATTCTAGTACAAGAGGCTTATGAGACTTTAGCTGATCCACAAACAAGAGCTTTATATGATAAAGATATGTCAAAGGGTTTGCACTTTTCATTCTCTGCCAGAAGACGAGCTGATTGTCATCAGGTATTTTCATGTCATTACCTTGTTTTGCTTACAATACATATTCAGCTTGATTTTTTAACACAATTTGGAACGTATTATTGACAGACAACAGATGAAAGAGGAGATTGGAAGAAACAATGGATGTCTCAACTATCAGAACTGAAGCATACCAGAATGAACGTTAATGATACCAGAGAGTCATGGGGATCTCGAATGCGTAAACAACATAGTGCATAAAACAGTGCACTCTGCTATCATGCTTACCTGATTATATAAATATTAGAAACAGGTGCTTTTGCTCTGTTTTCACAGAGGAATCCATCCAATAGAAACTATGTACTTAGTAGATGCTTATATCAATTAGTTATATCTTCAATGTAATAAAGTTTCCCCCCTAGAAGATGAATAATTATGAGTTTTTCAGTAGAATGTTCTATACTTGAATTAAAGCATGTCAATTATCACTTATCAGAGCCTAATGTTAGGTGGCTCAACTTTTCGGTCGCTCTGGAGCAGAATCTGGGTGAACATCTACCAAACAATAGATATAAATTTCTAACTTATTTAAAATGACCCTTTCAACAAATAAATGGTTGACTAAAGGAAAAGTTTTTTGTTGTAGCTCCAGCAATAACTTTCATCTGCAACTAAGTAAACCTGAAGTAAATTACAAGATAAAACAAAGTAAAGGTAGGTGATTAACTATATAAATTTGCTAAAATGAAAGTTTACGCAACAATGAATTTCAAGTTTTTGAAAAAGTCAGAGTAAAACATGTGAACACTCAAAATTTTCACATAAAGCTAAGACAGCATGTTACTTGTAATTAAAAAATTGCACATATTAAAGGTATGATTGCTTCCAAAATCACCTACAAGTTCTCTAGGGGTGGTCAATTAATTCACTTCTCTAATACTAGTAATAGCTAAAGCTGATAATGACATCATGTTTAACATGAATCAGCACTTCTGGAGCCCTAATTTTCTTCTTCAATTTTTATTCTTGTACTTTTGCTCCTCTCTTTTTCACCCTTGATGATAAGTTTGGACCCTCTTGTATTGCTTTACATCTCTTATTGGCATATTGCTTTATCATATATCTTCAGGTCACATGAAGTGACGATGATATTTTGAACAAGACTTGGGTCATAGTAACATTTCGTTTATTATTTGGCCTAAAAAAAACCTTTTTTCAAGGACAGCTAGCTACTTTGCCCTTTATCACGTTGAAAGGATAAACATGCAAAAGACAACTAGCTGGAAAAATAAATGAGAAGAAGGTACATCATTAACAAGTAGGCTCAAGCAGAAACACCAATATGGCAATAATCATATACTCCTATGGAGTGTAATATAATACTCCATAAAACATGATTGAAAATGAATATCCATCCATCTAAATATACATATAATACTCCGCAAAGTAGAAAACAACTGATATTTTTTATGTGAAGTCTGATATAAATCCTTCTAAGCATGTGTATTATACTACGCAAAATACAAAACACCTGATTTAAGATTACTAGCAATATTAATATTTCTTGCAACAATTTACAAATAATAATTAAAACCATTTTCCTGCTAGAGTTTTTCATATAAGCATACTTAAAATAATAATACAAATTCTAACAAGTCTCCGTATTGCAAGACCTTCAAGCTAAGAAATATACAGGGTTCTTGAAATTCTAAGTAGAGAAACAGAAGGATGAAACATTTGTAAATTACAAGGCACTGTGTAGAGAAAGTTGCACCTCGATCGAGCGAAAATAAAGTTTAACAGTTTTTGCACTGGATGTCTGGGACTTGGAACCGAATCTCCCCTCATGAATTGTCGAAATATATTGTTAAAAAAAGCTTGTGAATGGCGACTCTATTTTCCGGTTTTCTTTTTTTCCTGCTTCTTTGCTGTGCATTATAGTGTACGACTTGTTAAGATATGAAGGCTAGGCAATGCTCATAGAATGGAAACTGAGAGAATACACCAAGTACCTAATCTCCTTTTAGCTTCAGATTTTGCAAAGAACTCTTTCCATTCATCAGTTAAAACAAAAGAATACTCTACTTCATCTTCTGCTTCCAGCCCTTGTTCATTTCCTTCTGATATCAGCCTACATATTCCAACCAAGAATATAACAAAAACTGGAGGCATGCAGAGATGTTGGCTAAAGTGCGAGAACTAAATCACATTTGAAGCAAAAAGCAAAAAGTTGGTAGATTTAGAACAACACTAAATATCCAATCTGGTTCTATAACTATGGCCAAATAACACTCAAAGACGACCTCATGATTTTCTTTAAAATATTAATGGAAAACACTTAAGAAGAAGGCAAGTAAATTATCGCTTTCATTTTATCGTACATATATGTTTGTTTGGACTCTTCACCAAGAAAAATCAAATTCATGAATGCCCGGAGCATGTGAAAGGTATACATGTTTATAATTACATGCTTCCTGCATCCAATGCTGGCTGAACATTGAAGTATATGGTTGCCCAATTATTTAATCAACCATCACTTAAGTGGTGTCATGTTACCGAGGGGATGCAATGCTTCATATTACCTTAGTGTCGTTAAAAATAGGATTAAGAGTACTTTAAAAGCATTTCTCGATCAACAATGCTGTAATCTACCCACAGAAATTAGTTCCTTAGTATATAATTCAATCTATAATAACTATGCTTTCCTGTAAATTTAAACAATTACATATAAGTCAAGCTTGGTGGCTATGAATCAGACTTAAATATCTTAAACTCAATAGTGAAAACTGAAGCATGGACACTGTCAATATTAAAAACCGAAGAACTTCATAGAAATGAAAGTCAGTGTCACGACAGTAAAATAGCCTAACAATAAGTTTTAAAAAGGCAAAGCTATTAGATAAAATAATAGCAAGATAATTCTACCATCATAATTTGCAGGATTAATGTCAAAGAAAACAAGTATTATACTGTAGTACAACAAACCTAGAAACTACGATATAAAAGAGGAATGTAAGATAAACATGCCTTGAACTTTTTGTTAAATATATTTTTAAGCATTCTTTGCAATGATTAAAACATGAAAAGAAATATACTAATTATAAAAAACAATTAATGCAAAGAAAGAAATCAATTGTAAATATTTTGAAGTGATTTTGCAATGATTAAAACATGAAAAAATTGAAGTACTAGTACTAAAAAAAAATAATAATGAAACCAAAGAAATTCAACAATGTAACTTTGTTCTTTTTCTTTCTATCCAGACTTATCAATTATCATGATTCTCTTATATTACTAGCTTCAACATGCCATAGAATTACATGAATTAAATCATCCTTCTTATAACTGAACAAAATGCTTAACAATATTATTATTTTCTCAATTATAGTCAGCTATGGTGCTAAGAAACGTTTATAAAAATTAGAGGAGGGAGAGAGATAGAGAGGGGGGGGGACAGAGACAGAGACAGAGACAGAGAGAGAGAGAGATAGAGAGGGGGGGGGACAGAGAGAGAGAGAGAGAGAGAGAGAGAGAGAGAGAGAGAGAGAGAGAGAGAGATTACTATTGAACACAAAAATTTGGTTAATTTACTATTGAACTGAAGTATATAAAGAATAAAATCAAGAAACATATAAATTGGGGTTGGTTAAAAACTTACTGTGAGTCCTCAGTTGCAGCTTGCTGACAATTAGAGACCTTAAAGTTTGCATCTTGACGGAAATTAAGCTGTGAAAAAGGGGGGAAATGGCCTGAATTAGGACTCAATGTGTTTAATTGAGAGCAGTGAATTGGGAAATGAGGCAACACGCGATGATGATAATGACAATGGTGACGGTGGTGATGGAAATGGTGGTGGTGATGATGGTGGTGTTTGTGGCATTGGGGAGAAGAATCCATGAGAGTGACTGGGTTTGAAATGTGCAGCTTTTAAATATTTCGAGCCTTATTTGTGTAAAGAGTGAAAAAAAAATTAAAAAAAAATCTTCCTGTCAAATAAAAAAAAGTTGAAGAATAATTTTATTTTCGCAAATCAAATATTTTCAGCATTTTATTATATTATTAGTAGCTCGGATGTTTAATTTGTGTGATTTTATTTTCTTTAAATCGGTATTACCATACATTTGAATATGCAAATCTTTTTGTTTATGTTGCAAATTCCACTAAAACTGGTTTATTGCAAAAGATGAAGATAGTAGAAAGAATTCGGGTTTATTTATTTGAAATTGGACTAACAGTAAATCTTTTATGATTTTATAAATTTGTGAATAAATCCAACCTTTCTATGATTGAATCTTGTTTAACTTGGGCTCCTACTCCTTTGTTTTGTTTATCAAGATTTTACATTAATCATTCAGTAATTTGTGCACATTCATGTTTTGATGTTTAATAAATGGGTCATATGTTGATCTCAGTTTGTGTTAGCATCTACAAATTATCAACACTTAGGGGTGAGTGACAAGAATAACCCATTTTCAGCAAGTAATATACGGAAATAACCAGTTCTGGAATGATGGCCAAATATAGCCGATTGGATACGCAATTATCAAAGGGGTATTCATTTTACAAAGGATACGCAAATGAAAATGGAGTATTGAAAGATATTTTTTTTGGAATACTCCATCATCATATGCGTAACCCATCTTTTGTTCCCCTGCGGGCCCAACTTTTATGAAGAATACTCCTTTTGCATTTGCGTAACATGCTTGAATACACAATTTGCATATGCGTAACCGGATTACGCATTTTCTGGTGGGTATCCAATCGGCTATTTTTGCTTACTTTTTCAGAATCAGCTATTTTGATCAACTTCTTTCAGAAACAGGTCATTTTTGTAATTATTTCCTACGGAAATCGTCTCGCACATGAACTGATGAACATGTCTACCGATTTTTGTTCTCAAGACTTGCAATAAGCAAATTTACATCAATTTACCTTGTACAAGCGATTTTTGTTCTCAAGACTTATAGTAATAAGCAAATTTACATCAATTTACCTTGTACAAATAGCATTCGTCGATGCTCTAAGCCTGACCAGCATCAGCAGAGTTGCATAATCAGCACTAGTCATACTCTTCGCCTAGCCAAAGATATCTAATTTTACTCCAATCAGGAGTATCAGATATTCCAAGGAAGCTTGACAGTACTCCAAAGTACTGCTTTGTGTTCATACCAGAAGGATTACCTGCTTGAGGGAAATTATCTGCATTTCTACCGTTAGGAGCATCATTTGTAGGGACATCAGTTGTGCTCGGATTTACAGTAGTTTCTTTTTGAAGTAAGCGCGATGATTTTGTTCTGCATTCATGCTTTGTGTTCATACCAGAAGGCTTACCCGCTCCAGGGAAATTATCTGCATTTCTACCAGTAAGAGCATCTTTTGTAGGGACATCAGCTGTGCCTGGATATACTGCAGTTTCTTTTTGAAGTAAGCGCGATGATGTTGTTCTCGTTTCATGCTTTGTGTTCATATTAGAAGGATTCCCCGCTTGAGGGAAATTAACTGCATTTCTACCAGTAGGAGCATCTTCTGTAGGGACAGCAGTTGTGCTCGGATATACTGTAGTCTCTTGCTGAAGTAAGCGCAATAATTTTGTTCTGCCTTCATGCTTTGTGTTCATACTAGAAGGATTATCCGCTTGAGCTGGGAAATTATCAGCATTTCTACCTGTAAAAGCATCTGTTTGTGAGACATGTACTGCATCTGCTTTGGGTGCATACACTGTGCCTAAACCAGGACCATCTGCTTTAGGGGCATTCTTTGCATTTCTGCCTATAGGAGCATCTTTCTGGGGAATAGGAAGCTTATGACCATTACAAACATAAGCATTATGGACAAGAGCTGAGATGATGGCGATGCCCAATATAAGCACCATAATCAATGATCCTGGTTGCTGTACCTTCCACATCTGCGGTCAGTCTTTCTATCAGCACACATCTAAACAAAATTGTGTGGTTTGAATGTTAGAGTACTTGCACCAATTTATTAGAATTTATTAGAAAGGAAGCCTTACCTTGCCGAGAAACCTGCCTTTGGCAGGAAAGTTCTTATCAGCATGCTCAAGGGAATAGCGTAAAAGGTCAATAATTGTCAAATCAGTTGCTGGGTCACAATCCTCCGCAACTAGTAATAGAATGAATTTAAGATTGTTTATCACAGTCTGAATTTTCCTGCAGAGCTTTTATATTCATAAATACTAAATCAAGAATGATCACCTGGGATGTCAAATATTTGTTTCTTCGGAGATATACCCAATAGTTCTCCCAAATAAACACGAACACGTGCACGATCAGATAATGAAAGTAAATCACCATGTGTGACCACAAGAACGGGTTTATCATCTGCACCCAGAAGATTGAAAGAATGACAAGATACCCAACCACCACCACAGAAAATGCCTTATATAAATCCTAGAATGCCTTGGGTAAAATGAACAGGCAATATGTACAGCTAGAATTGGCAAAGAACCACGGATTGACGTCTCAGAGTAAAGTCAACGCCCCAAGTATTACAACAATAAACTCATATGCAACTTAAAATGTTAGATTGATAAAGGCTACAAGGCTACCACCAAAAGGACACATCAGAGCTGTAAACGTCGATTTGCTTTCTTTTTAAATTACATAAGCAAAAACTACAATCAGCCTAATTGGTCAAAACAGGAATAAAAAAAATCAATTAGTACCAAACATCTTTTTTCTTCATTAAGTCTGATTTACAGTGAGCCCTAACAAGTAACATCTTTTTGTTTTCTTCATGTGATAAGAAAAACTCTTTCTGCTTTTAACGTCATCTTATGTCCCAAACTTGACCATCCATCATTCAATAAATCTAGGAAGAAACAGACATTTCATTGTCACTTTCATCCTGTCACAAAAGTCTCAGAAGTGCAATCTCTGGATTCTCTCCACTGAACTGGTTGAAGTCAATAATAAACAGTAAAAAATAGTAAGAATGTCTTGGTACCTTTAAAGGACAAGAATGGACAACTGAACATTGTAGCAATCATTTTGTTGTAACCATCATCTGCTTCATCACCACTGTCCATAGCATTCAGAACAGAAAGCCCACTAACAACAAATATGACAAAATTAACCTTCCTGGTCAAATTGGAGCAATGCAGATTCTGATGAGATTTACACTTTAACTTGTTCCACAAATCTCGACCATCAGAATTTCTGGATAGCAGTTCATAGGAACAACAGGTTTAGTATAATGTGATTCTAGACCACAGATTTTATTGATTTAAAGTTTAACACTGACCTCGTAACAAGTTCCCCATGACGCACACCCTCAGTCATCCAACACTTAAGCATTTTGGTGTTTTCAGATTCATTATCAGACAAGCTGCGTGTGTCATATAAGCAGCACGAAGATGAACCTTTTAGGACCATATACTCCCGAAGGAAGTAGGTTCCATCCCCATCATTACAATTATCTATTAGATAGGTAAATGCATCACTAAGTTATAGAAAGCAAACAATTAAACTCTAATTAAAGGCACTAATGCTTAAAACCATGCTGAAGTGATATATTGTTACATGATACTTGAGCCCTTTCTGGTGAAAACTTATCATCATCAAATACTCTTGAAATTCTGTTGATAAGACTGCTTTTTCCAGATCTTTCTGGACCAACCAGTAAAAGTGAAGTTGTCTTTGGGACAATATAATCCTTTAATTCCATTCCACCCACCTTCTCTGTCCATGTTCCGGGTTTGTATCTGTGATTACAATACTCATGTCAACTGACTGGATCAGAAAATGCGCCCAAGCCAAACATTAATTACAAAATCACAAAGTTTCATCTAGTAGATCCTAAATAGCTAACAATTCAGCCTTTATTGAGTCATATATATTCCATAGTCCATAACATTAAATTCAGAAAAATAAAACAATGCAATGAGATTCACAATTATGCAACTACTCTAAAAATGGTAGAGGAATAACACAAGTTGAAAATTCAGCCTTTGCTGAGTAAAGTAAATTTTATTGCAATAACTTCACGCAATAACACAACGCAATGAGTTCACACATATCCAACTACTCAAGGAAGGTATAGAAATGTTGGCACGCACCTACTGACAAACTGACAAATTCTAATCCGAATACACAACAACAGATTAACACACTAAAGTAAACATTAATCAAGAAAGTAGTAAATCATACCTCAAAATTCTTTGTTTGGCCTCCTCCAAGTTCTTAGTTCGACACAGCAATTCACCATAACTCCTCAAAACTTCACTATAAACAGAACGTGCCCGATTAGCTGTGAAGTACAGAGAATCCCTGTCCACTTGACTACCCACACCATCAAATCTCTCAAGCATAAAATCATTTTCAACACTTACTGAACCATCATCTTCCTTCAAACTTGAATCATCTCTTCTGTACTCATTAGACCACATCAAGGTATCAAAAAATAGGCATATACCCATACATACATCCAAACAAAGTTAGCAAAAAAGGTAAAAAAAAAAAAAAAAAAAAAACATAAACAGAAAGGAGTACCTAAGTAGGGCAGATGATTGAAAAGGGTAGTCTTGAAGTTCTTGTTCCAATAAAGAATCTTCATCTGCAAGTATAAACTCTCATAGTCTGACAAGATAAAGATTCTACATGCATAATAACACACAGACAAACCCTATATATAAACATAGAGACATAGTTACACACACGGGAGGGAGGGGGAGGGAGAGGGGAGAGAGGGAGAGAGAGAGAGAGAGAGAGAGAGAGAGAGAGAGAGAGAGAGAGAGAGAGAGAGTACCTGAAGAAGAAAGAGGAGGGGAGATTGTGTCACCACCCATGGTACTTGTACTTTCTTGGGTTGGATCAGAAAAGTGAATAATATAGAGTTTGATGAAAACAGAGGCTGGATCAGAAAAGTGTATAGAGAGTTTGATGAAAACAGAGGTTTGATAAGGAAGGAAGTTGAAGCAGAGGACTATGTAGTTGTGGTCAGCAGCCCATTATTATGCCACGTATCTAGCACCTACAAAATTGACTATTTGGTTGGAGTGAGTAGATGGGCTGGTGAAAATCTTGTCCAAAAAGAAAAGAAAAAAAAGGATGGTTGAATGAAATAGAATGTGAAGTGTAAATTTTTCTTTTTACAGTAAAACCTCGTTAAATTAATACGGAGTACTTGATGAATAAATAATCTTTTGTAGTTAATAATTATTTCTGGTCCTAATTTGGGCCAATTCAAAAATTGATCAATTTCAATAAGATAATAATTTTATCGAAAAATTCTATATAAATATATGATCCCAATAATATTATATATTAACAAAACCTTTATAATCATAAAAATATATGCACTACCCCTTTTGTAAAATATGATAATAGGGTTTTTAAAATTTAAATCTATATAAAACTCATCCTTACCTCTTTGTTATATTCAAAAGTTGAAATGTAGTGTTTTCATAAAGTATTACTCCCTCCGTCCCAACGGATTCTTTACAGTTACTATTTTGGGTTGTCCCATCCATTTCTTTACATTCCCAAAATAGTAAGTTTTAACACTATTACACACACTACTTCACTTATTTTAACAATACTTTACACTATTACACTCACTACATCACTTATTTTAACAATAAAATCACTATTACACCCACTACTTCACTTATTTTAACAATAAAATCACTATTACATCCATTACTTCATTTATTTTAACAATATTATACCCATTTTATACCCACTATTATATGTTTGTCTTGTCCTCCGTGCCCAGCTAGGATGTAAAGATCCCACTGGGATGGAGGGAGTAAAAAGTTATTAATCAATGTTTTTGATGTCTTGAGTGCTTCTTTACATGCAAAAGATTCCAAAAATGTTATTTTATTTTTGATATCATCTAAATATACATGAATCTTTACTTTGAATCTCACTAATACTCGTTGAATTTAAAAAACAAAGTATAATAAATTAATTGAATTAAGTATAAAATATAAATTGTACATTTCATTTTTATTTAAATGTATATAATTGGAAATTAATTTTCTTTATGTAAAAAATTCTCTATAAATTAATATTTATTAATTCATCAATTAATTAATATCTCTCTAAATTAATAAAATTCTCTGGTCCCGACTATATTAATTTATAAAAGTTTTACTGTATGTTTTTCCCTAATCTTCTTTTTATTTTTTCCAACAAGTTGGTTATGTTTATGTTGTGCATGTAATTATGGTATTTGGAAAAGAATATAATTTACTCCGTATTATACTATTTTTGAGTAATTCATAATTAAATTTGACTACATTCCTCCGATCTATAGCTCTTTCATTTTACTGTTTACATCATATTTTTTCATGTTATATTTTGTTCATTATATTTACTAGCTTATAGCCTGTGAAAAGCACAGTTACTTTTAAATACTTTTAAAATTATATGATTAAAAAGTATTTTATTATGGATATAATTTAACTTTGTAATTAATTAATAAAATTATAAGTAATAATAATAGTTATTTAATAAATGATATGTATTGATTAGAACTAATAATATAAAATTTTAATGTAAATTTGTTGTTGACGGGATTCAAACCTTGGATCTTTAGAAGAGGGATTTAAATATAGAATATTCTTTGTTATTAGATCTAACGGTTATCATGTATTTATTAAATATTTAACGGTCACTATTCTTTTAGATGGTTGAACCAAGTTGAACCAAACAACCAAATTATACCCCTGTTTGCTTATTATATAATGGTATAGATTTTACTTTTCATTCTTTTTAATCAAACAAAGCAGTCTCATATTTTTATATTAATTTTCCCTTTTAACTCATTTTAATAAAGATTAACAATATTCAAGATTAGACTTTTCTCTCTAAGAGACCGTTTGCCTTGGAATTAAAGTACCGGCTTAAAATAATTTTTAATTTTATGTTAAAAAATGTATGTTTATATAATAAATCCAGAAATGACTTCAGGTAATTTTTTGAACAACTTAATTTATTTTGATGATTTTATTTGATAAAAGTTAATATCATCATTTTAATTATTAATTTATCAATTTTTTTATTTTGAAAAAATGACTTAAATACCCACAATTGAGAATGAATGGTCCAAAATACATTTTGACGGAACTGTTGCCCATTTGCCTATGAAGCACGCAATATCAGGATGCCTATTGCTAAGTGCCTAATTCCACCAATTGTTGAAGCAGTGTGTCTATTGTTAAGGTGTTACCCATTATACACCACAACTTGATTCAATTTCCCTGTACTTTTTTTGTTATTTTGTAGTTGTCTTCCCAACATACCCGGATAACACACAAAGCTACTACTCGTCTCCGATCATCTTACTATCCCAACATCAATACATCATATTCTCACCTCAATTTTGACCATCATCGACATCTTCTCTCACTCTAGTAATCCTTTTTTCTCTCTGTGTTTGATTTAATTTGGACCAAATGACAAACACGATGCTTACAAACATATATATCAGTACATACATGCATACAGATACATGTATACAGATACAGTAACGGATAGGCAATTTAATTACATGGTAAAGAATATGGTAAAAACTAAAAATTACGTTTTTTTGGATTAAAAAAATGAAAATGACATTTTTCGGGAAGGGATGTTAAAAATACCCATTTAAATACGCATTTGGGATTGGGGTAAAAGCTGTTACGCATTTTTAAATGGGGTAATATAAGTTACGCAATTTTAAATGGGGTAATACATGTATTGCAAACCCTTGGTTACGCAAGTCTCTGCTGGGTAAGGCAGGGATACGCATTTCAATCTTGCGTATCCACTGTAACGCATCATCAGCCTGCGCAGTGACGTCATATGACGTCATTGTCATCTTTCCCACAGACCGGAGCTCAGAGACAACGATACATGCGATTTCGACGAGTTTTTTCGTTCTTTCTGTTCGTCCGTAGCCAGAACTTTCCTATAACATTGCATATACCATTAGAATCGCAATCAAAATCTCTACACATCTATACCACTCTTATTACATTTGTTATGAACGATTGATAACGCCCAAATCATCCCTAATTTTCCGATTGAAAGCTCCGGTGACCTTCACACGCCCTCCGGTGCCAAACATCGTTAAAACAGATCGGGGATAAAGGTAGAGTGAGGTGTGGCTATGTTATTCATGTGCTTAGATGAAAGGATGGTTGAGAGATGGCCGAGATCGAGGGATGGCGACTGGGGAGGCGATTTTTCGCCTAGAACGACGATCGGCGTGTCTGTGAAGGATGACGTCACATGACGTCATAACGCATCTCAGAGATGTGTTACAGCTGATACGCATTACGTACATGTGTATCTCAAGTACGCAAGTGCTGTTTAGGTAACAAAATGGGTATTTTTCATACCCCCTTCCCCAGATTGGTATTCTCGCTCTTATGTTTGGAAAAGTTGTTATTTTTAACAATTTTTTTAAAGAATATGCATATTGATTTGCTGCGCATGTAAATCATGCGTGTGGTGGTCAAAAAGTAAACCTCAACTGGTTGGTACACGTTTCTCTCATATGCGTGTAGAGTACCCACGAATGTTGTGCATGCGTGTACAATAGTTAATTTTTAATCTTTTAAAAATTAAAAAAATTAAAATTTTTAATTAAAATTTTTAAATTTTGTCTATATTTCCTTAGGGGTTCAACAGTTAACGTTCGGGGTTCAACATTTCTAGTTTGGGTTTTCGAAATATTCAGAATGACGAATAACTCATATACAGACTTAGGGTTTAGCGTTTAAGGCCTAAACCCTAGACCCAAAACCCTAATTTATCCTGATTTTTAAAAAATCGAGACTGGTCCCCATTTTTTTAAAAATCAGGCCGCCGGATTCAGTAATAAATATTCAATTTTTAATTTAAATTTTTAAATTTTATTTGCATTCTCTTGGGTGTTCAACAGTTAACTTTTGGGGTTCAATATTTCCATTTTTGGTTTAAGAAATATTTAGAACGACGAATAAGCCGTATACGAATTTAGGATTTAGGGTTGTTTACAACCCTATACCCTAGACCCTAAACCCTAACTTATCCTGATTTTTAAAAAATCGAGGCTAGCCCCCGATTTTTTAAAAATCAGGTCGCCGGACTTAAAAGAAAAACATAATTTAAATTGACCATTTGGTTATAAGTTTCTTAATAGTGTTTGCAAGCGTGAGGTCACCCACGCTAGTTTATCATTCGTGTGCTTGTACCTGCCCTGCTGTCCACGCATGAGTTTCATGCGTCCCCTGTACAAGACCCCCTACATATACAACATACGTATAGGGTGGTCAAAAAGGGCCACACTCCGCGGGTTTAGGTAATCTGGTTAATTTGTATTATAAAATGGGTAAATTAGGCCTTCACCCTTTTATTTTTATATTTTTAATAATTCATAAGTTATCCATTATACAAAATTACCCAAATAGATATTAACTTAAAATTTTCTTTTTCCACTTATCATTTTAAGCAAATTTAAGTCATAAGTAATAAATTTTAAACTTATCTAAATAGCCTTTTTCACATAATTTTATTCATGAAATTTAAAAGTTAATCGTAATTGTATGATCAAGATATCTGCAAAAAAAAATAGCAAACTCATTTTACTAATTACTTGCAAACCAAACTACTCTGATTCGGAAAATAACCGAAGTGTTCTCTGTAACTCAAAAATATAAATATACTAAAGTGATTCAGTTCAGAGTAAATCGCACTTTGCACCCATTATCTTTTGACACTTTTTCAATTTGGTTCTATAATATCTTTCTTGGCACTTTGCACCTAAAACATTAAATGTCACTTCAATATGCACCTCTTTGACTAAGTTCTGTCAAATTTGACCGTTAATGTTAAAAAAATTGGGGGTAAATGGGTAATTTGATAGTCTTAATGTTATTTACAATATTTGGTTAAATCATATTCTTAAATTTTGATTTGGTAGAATTTTCAAAATTGGGGTTTTCGATTTTTTTGTGTATTTTATCGATTTGAAGGTGAATTGGGTGTAAATTAATGTTTAATGGCGATTGGGGGTTTTTTTGCAGCAAGAATCCAACGATTTGGACTTGCATGTGAGCGACCGACCAGCGGCGATGATCTCCGATGAGCCGGTGGTCGTGGTTTGAGCTTGAAATTGCGAGTTACTGCTTGTTATGCTTGAATTAAATGACTGGGTGATTGCATGTGTGTCCTCTTTTATTATAAAAAAATATTCGATTTATACTAGTTTTCGGAATTGTGGGTTGATCAAAAATTAATATTGGTTATTTGTTAGAAGATTTTATGTCTCTATTATTGTAGTATAAGAATTTTAGAGGAGTATGCATGCTTTCTTGTAATTTTCTGCACTATTTTGAGTTGATCGGAATCTGGTAATGCTTCGCCGGATTTTGCAGAAATTTTGGCCGAAATTCCCTTATTATGAACCCAGGCTGCTGCTTCTTGATGTGAATGTTTTTATTTATTAAGCATGATTCTATTTGGTGGAATTTATGAAATTTGTTGTTTAATTGTCATGAATTACTGAGTTCAGTTGGTGCCGTCGGAGTTCGGTGACCGAATTCTGAAAAACCCAAAATCCAATGACCTGTTAATGATTTCTCCGGCCACCTTCTTGGTCAGTTCCTGTTTGATCTGTTTGTCTATGATACCAGTTCAGAAAAACTATTTTTGGAAATATTTTTCTAAAATTTCAAAATTATTTTCTAGAAATCTTTTATAAATTCGGAAAATTCATTTAGATAATTATTTAATTAATTCATTTAAATTACTAATATTGTAAATAACATTAAGATTGTTAAATTACCCATTTACCTTCTACCTTTTAACATTAACGGTTAAGTATGACGGAACTTGATCAAAGAGGTGCATATCGAAGCGACATTTAATGTTTTAGGTGCAAAGTGCCAAGAAAGATAATATAGAACCAAATTGAAAAAGCGCCAATGATAACGGATGCAAAGTGCGATTTACTCTTCAGTTTATAAGCTTAGAACTTGGGCAAAAATTATCTTCCAACTTCAAATTTTAAAAAGATTCAGTATCACGGATGCTCATATTCAAGAGGCAAGCGCCACGGATGCTCATATTCTCTTTCCATACCATAAGCATAATTCACTTGACGGAAATTATCAGCATCTTGGAAATTATCTACATTACTACCTGCTGGAGCATCTGTTTGAGAGACATACAATGCATCTGGCTGGGGAGTCTACACTGTGTTTAAACTAGGACTATCTTCTTCAGGAGCAATATCTGTTTAGGGGACTTGATGCTTATAAACATAGCCATTATGGAAAAGATAGCTGAGATTATAGCACTTCCCAACATAAGCACGAAAATCAAAGATCATGGTTGTCGTACCTTGGGAATCTGCAGGTTAGTCTTTCTATCAGCATGCATCAAAATAAAATTGTGATGTAAAGTACTCGCACCAATTTATTAGAAAGGAAGGCCTTACCTTGCCGCAGGGATGGAGGTAAGGGGTGGCATGCGGGGGCGGCCGGCACCCCAAAACCCCGTATAATCATGAAACTAGTAATAAAATTCATGTAAAAAATTTAAATATTGATATTTTTAATATTAAATTGTTTTAATATTTCGTTTTCGCCCCCTCAAATTTATATAAATTTTATAAATATATTAATAAATTTTGTGATGTTTATCATAATTTTGTGATGTAATATGTAAGGAGAAGGTGGGAAGTTATTACCAAGTGGGTAGTTGTTGTTTTAACCGAGGCAATTACTGTTGACTTTATTGTTATCGTGGACCTATCATAGCTTTCCACGTTGTGTTGTGGGTTTTTAACCCTTATTACACGCGCCTCACGCTATAAAAAAGGGGGAGTTGCGTCTTGTTTCTTTTTCTTTTTATTATTTCCACAACTTTACTCTTCGTTCACTCTTGGATTCTTTGCCGTGTTTTTGCTGGTTTTCGCGGATCGTTCTGCCATTGAAGCTATTTCTATATCTTGAATCGAGGTATGCTCTTGTTCTATCTCCGTTTTCTATTTTTCTTTTGTGATTTCTGTTTGCAAGAGGGTTTCGTGTTTATTTTCGGGTTGCATGTGAGTCTTTGCTGGTTTAGATTGATTGTGTAGTTCTAAAGGGATGTTGATTTTTATTTGATGAGTGATTTCTGTGAATTTCGTTTGTTTTTTGTTTGTGGTGCTGTGATTTTTATATCTGAATCTTGCGAAACTGGGGTTTATAGTGTGTATATGTGCATGAGATGTTATATATATGTGTGTATGTATTGGGTAAAGTGTGTGGATTGTTTTTTGATTCTAGGGTTTCCTTGTTTATGGGGGGAAATGGAATACGAACCGTTTTCTTGAAATATTGTTAAAAAGAAAAATTGAAATTACTTTGAATATCCGCGTGTACCTTGTGTGGGCGGTAGCGGGTTTTCTTTAGTTGTCAGTAGTAACATTTGGTTTGTTCAAATTTCTCCAGATGGGTGATGAATATTTAGATGCCGCTACCGGGGAGAGAAAGGCGTTGGTAAATGCGTACGGTCGCTGGGCGGATCTCAATCAGTTGACCTATCCACGCGTTTTCGAATGCGGAAATGGATGTTATATTTTCTGGGTTTTCCCATCTTCAGCACGATAGTACTTTCAAGGCCGATGATTGGGCTGAGTACGTTGGAAGGATGTTTCGGATTGAAGATGGTTACTTTTGGAGGCGATCAGAGGCCGGGGAGAGGCTATATCATCGTTTTGATGACTGGTCTGCTTGCATACCGGTTAGCCTTTGAAGGGGGGTTTCCGTGTTCCCAGTACCGGCTTTTGGGGGAGTTTAAGCATCCATCTGTCTAGGGTCACATAAGATCAAGGGGCCACATTTTTCTACTATCATTCATATATATAGTAATATTTATAGTCTATCATTAGATAAGGTTAATATCAAACACGACTTTATTTTCATGTGTTTGGACCAGTTGTTAGATTTTTCTTTACTTTAGAGGCCCATCCATTATTGAAAAAGCCCATTTTATAGTGTATATACATTACTTATATTTATCAAATATAATACCAAAATAGTAATTTTCCTGGATGCGTGTGTCTTCATACAGGTTAGAACAGTCCAACAAATAGCCTATTCAGTTGATCTCTTCTTCCTTTCTTTCCATTTTTTGTGTTTTGTTAGTTATAATTTTTAAATTTATAATCTCTTAGCTTCAACCATGTTATTATTATGTGTAAATGTAATTAGTGAAATTTTGAAGGCATTTCTAGAGGAAAAAAATCTAGGGCCTCCAATATGTTGGAGACGGCCTTGCGTGTTCCTCCGCACAAGTTTATCATGGATTTGTTCCGGCTTTATTTTCGGTGCCCGCTAGCTCAATTTACTCCCAATTCGATAAGGGCTATCAATTGGTTCATAGCCGGTTGTGAGAGAAGGGGTAAGCAACCTACTTTTAAGGCATTTTTCTATCTGTTCGATGTCAAAGCCAGCCATGCAAAATCCTTTTATTAGCTTCAGTTTGTTAAACCTCAGAGTCGCATAGGGCAGGCTTTGGAGGACTACCATCCATTTGTGTTTTCCAAGGGGATGGCGGGTTGGCAGGAGGACTTTTTTGTCCTTGGTGGTGGTGAGTTTCCTTGGTAAAGGAATTTTGTGAAGAAGGTTGAATGTGATTATAAGGTGGATCGCAATCTCCTTAACCGTAATGAGATTGACGTCCTTGTTGGTCTTGTCAAAGCATTGGGTGTAGTTTGGACGGAGAAGGATTTAGTCGATCCAGCTGACTTGAGAAGGCATTGTTGTAAGTTTCCGTATTATGCTTAGGTGGCTTTTGTTGTATCTGTGTCCCTTTTTGATTGATTCTTATTTATGTTATCCTTGCAGTGTTGGATCCTCGTAAACAGGAGTTAGATCTACACCCGACCTTGGGTGTGGATGAGGCAAAGTTATATGCGGATTTCATACTCACTCTTCCTCCCAGGCCTAAGCAAACCCGTGTTGGTTTGTTTTCCACTGAAAATATACTAGATGCTTTTGATCTTTCTGGTGATGGTGAGGGTCCTGAGACTCATGCTCCAGTTAATATTCCTGAAATCGTGGTTGAGGAGGCCGTGTCTGAAGAGGAGGTTTCTGGGGATGATATAGATTCCGGAGCAGATTCTTTGTTTGAGGAGTTGTTGGGCGGTGCCACTGCTGGGGTTGAGAGTGGTGAGTTTCAGCGAAGTGAGGAGGGTGCTGGTTTTGATCATTATGTACAGGATAGCTAGTCAGAAGAGGATGCTGCTGAGGGTGATATTCCCGGTGCTTCTGAAACCGAAAGTCCCGGTGCTGTGGCGAGGAGGTACGCTGCCAGTCTGATAGTGGATGATGATGAGCCTGATATTCATTCAAGGGAGTTTAGGTCTGCGATTCAAAGGGTTGAGCGGGGGTTGGTTGCCATTTCTGAGATGGGGATTGTTATTGGGAGTAAAGTCGCTGTGGGTCTTGATGCAGATGAGGTTGTGCCTACTGTTAATACTGTTAATACCGTTGAGGGAGTTATAGATACCGTTGTTAAGGATGTAGCAGATGTTGTCCCACCTCGAGAGTCCAAACGTAAGGTTGTGGTTGAGGCTGGCTCTTCGAAACGGAGGCGGATTTAGCCTACCAAAACAAGTGACTTTGTCCCCGATACTCGGGTCGGAGATGAACCTGTTGATAGTGATTCTGATGTTGGTGGTACCGAAGATGGTGCTGATGACGATGTCGGGGAGTCTTTTGAGGAGATCGTCTATTACACGAGCAGTGGAGATGATGTAACTGATGTAGAGGTTGGGGCAAGACCTGGTTATGGTTGTTTGTTTAAATCGGGTCCGAACACCTTTACTGTTGATTCCATGACCGATGACGATTTATTGAAGATGAATGGTCTGAGTTGGGAGCGGATGTGCCGCCTTTCCCAGAAGTACGCTGCGCGGGTATGATTATGAAAGGCATATGACACAGCCTATTTGTAGTTCGAGGACTCAACTCAACTTAAGCTTAGATTGTAATAAGTAAATAACTTTAACTGTCACAGGAATCTCAGGAGGTACTATCTGTCAAAAGAAAAACCCTAAAGTGAATCTATAGTTTTGATGTTTTACACTGGAAGAAGCTCAGATTGCTGATCAAGCCTCAGTATAGCATCAAAGAAGTGGACTTATTTCTAAGACAGAGATTTCTAGAGTGACAGGTTCAGACAGAATACAGTGAAGTACAAGAAGGAGAAAGAAATGAGAAGAAAAATGAATCACATTTTTAATGTGAAAATTAAAGGACAGTCATTGAAGTTAGTCGTTCATGAACCAGACCGTGCATGGAACGTCAACAAAATATTCAGTGGTATTCCTTTATTACTTTCAGTGATTCAGAAAAGAATTAAGACAATCCAAGGATATATAATTATTCTTCTTTAATTAATTTAAATCAAGTAGTCAATTTAATTAATAAATTAATTCATCAAGAATTAATTCATTAATTAAATTAATTATTAAATTAATTAAATCTGAATGATTATTATTTAAGAAAGGTTAAATTAAAATGATTATTTATTAATCAGTTTAATTTAAAACAAAAAAGATGAAGTAGCAAGACAATCTGAGATTGTCTTGCCGATTGTCTTGAAGAAGAAATCAGTAATGCAAGACAATCTCTGATTGTCTTGCCGATTGTCTTGGTGATGATTAATTCTGAACAGCTTTAAAAAAGAAGAATAAAAATCTGATTTGATTGTCTTGACGATTGTCTTGACAGTTCAAATCAGATTGTCTTGATAATGATCAAAAAGAAAAAGCTTCAGACAGAATGATAATTATTGATAAAGCAAGACAAAGATCTCAGAATTTGATTGTCTTGCCGATTGTCTTGGAAAAACCTGATTGTCTTGCCGATTGTATTGCCTATTGTCTTGGCAGTACAAAATTGATTGTCTTGGAAGAATAGATTGTATGCCTATTGTCTTGACAGTTATATTTGAAGATAAAGAGGTAGTAGACATTATATATGAAGACACAGACGACACAAATCAATCAGACAAGAATATTACATTCAAAAGCAAAGGCAATTTACTCTCTTCTCTCTCATCAAGAATACAACCTGCAGGAGCAGAAAAATTCATAGAAAATCAAGTTCATCTTATTTTTAATATCTGATCCGATAGAACTTGTTTACTTGATACTCTTGTACTATTAGCGAGTTTTTACTCCTAATCTATATCTCGATTTTTATTAACAAATCTAGAAAAATTCATGTCGAATTTTCTAATTTGTTTTTATTAACTAGATATAATTTTTGTACTGTATTTGTAACAAAACCCTCAAGTTAATATAATTTTATATTCAACTTGAATTTTGTTTCATTTAATTCCGCTCAAATTTGTCAAAATATAAATTAAATTATCCGGACAAATTTCGATTAAACAGTACTGTTTGTATTCAACCCCCCTTCTACAAACATATTGGACCTAACAATTGGTATCAGAGCCTATTGATTGATATACAAATCAAGATCCTAATTTTATTCCGCCAAAAATCTATCTCGAATTTTTAACTCACTTAAAAATTCATCATGTCGTCAAAAAGCATTGTTAAGATTCCCATGTTTAACAAGGACAATTATGCAATGTGGAAAAATAAAATGAAGTTGTTTCTTGATGTCGCAAATTCTAAATATTTGGGTGTTCTACAGAACGGACCTATAATTCCGCTCGAACATATATCTGAATCTATTGTTGGAGGAATTGTTGTAACACCTGCATCATTTGTTCCAAAGCATGCTGATTCTTTTACTCCTGCTGAAAAAGAGGACGCAGGACTAGATAAGAATTTGAGACTTATTCTATTAGATTCCCTGGATGCTGTGATGTACAGTCATGTGATGAATTGTAAAACTGCAAAACACATGTGGGAAACTATTGAGACTATCAATGAAGGAACTGATGAAGTCAGGGAAAACAGACTTCAGATTTTAACCTCTGAATATGAACACTTTAGAGCTGGCCCTAATGAAGGCATTGAGGAAGTGTTTGAAAGGTATAACAAAATTATCAACAACTTGCAAGTTCATGGCAAGCAATATACACAGAAAGAGATTAATATGAAGTTTTTGTTGACGATGCCCACTCATCTTGAACATAGGATAACATCCATCAGAGAATCAAGAGATTTGAATAAGATTGCTCTTGAAAGATTGTTTGGTGTTCTGAAAACCTATGAACTGGAACAAGTACAGCAGAGGGAGGTCTCTGGTAAAGGAAGAGTGCCAAGTTCATCTACAGCTCTTGTAGTTGAGGCAACTAAGAAAGTGGAAGCTAAGGTTGTTCTACCTTACAGCTCAGACAAGGAAAAGACTGAAGTATAACTTGGTCAAACACCACCTACTCAGGATAGTGGAGACTTCTACTCATTGGAAGAGCTAGATCAACTGGAAGATGAATCACTGGCATTGATGGTAAGGCAACTTTGCAACTTCAGATTCAGAAGAAATCCAAAGTACAGGTTTAAGTCAAATAACAGATTCCAAAGAGGAGGCTCTTCTTCCTCTAGTAACAGGGGAGAATACAAAACTGGATCTGTTGACAGAAGCAAGATTCGTTGCTTTAACTGTAATGAATTGGGGCACTTTGCCACTGAATGTCAGAAACCCAAGCAAACTCAAAGAAGAGACTTTGTTGCTGAGAAGAAGAAACCTGGAAAAGCCTATGCTGCGGCTGGTAAGAGTTGGGATGACACGGACAGCGAAGATGAAGAATATGGAAATCTTGCGTTGGTGGCAAATGATGAAGCATCTGATCATCATAACAAATCGGTAATTGTTACTGACCCTGAGTTGATTCGTAGTCTTTATAATTCATTAGGTAATGCACAAACTGAATATAGAAGACTAGATCTGCTAAGCACTAAACTTGGCAATGAAGTGTCAGAATTGAAAAAGGTGCATATTAATCAAGATCAACAAAGAGAAATAACAATGCTTTATAAAAAGGAGAAAGCTATTCTAGAAGTTGTAGGCAAACAAATGGCTAGAATTACTGAACTTGAAACACAGGTCAGGGCTTGTTATAATTCGGTTAAAGTTTCCAAAGAGTTCCTTAACAATCAAGTTGTAGAACGAACAACAGTTATAGGGTATGGTTACAATGAAGCTATTGGATCATTGGGCATAAATTCCCCAAACCCTGTTAGTGCTAAAGAAAGGGGAATACCACATGTGCTCAAAAATGTTAAAGAACCTCTATTTAAAAAATCTGATGCTGGACCACCAGATATTCTTTCTATGGTTATCCAAGAAGAAATGAGAAATGAGGATAGTGCAAATGGCACAGTCTTTGTTAAGGATAAATCTGTTAAGAACGCTAATCCAAAGAATGTTTCATCCAAGAAAGATGTCACAGTCTTTGTTAAGGCTAAATCTGTTGAGGACATTAATCCAACGAATGTTTCATACAAGAAAGATGTACCTAAAGTGCCAGTCAAGTTTGTTGAAACAGCTAGTTCTTCTAAGACTGGATTAGGTAGTAATAAGTTGAAGCAGAAAAATAACATGTCTAACATGAATACCATGCCTATCATTGATTATAATCATAAAGCATGTGGTGTTATCAATTGTATGTCTTGTGCTTTTAACAGTATGCGTGCTTATTTTAATGGTAGTTATGCATGTGCTAAACAGACTGCTCCTCGACAGCATATGAATAGGAACAATAATGTTCGATCAAAGACTGCTTTTCCTCCTCAAGTTAGGAGAGAGACATTTGTACCTAAGACTAAACAAAGGGTTACCAAGAATGTTTACCAGGTCAAATGTCCAGTCAATGACACAAGTGTTATTGCTGCTAGAGAAACATGGATACCCAAGATAAAACAAAAGATTTTCAAATCTGTTTATAAGGTTAAATGTTTATTGATTAAAGATGTTAAAATTAAAAATGTTGTTTTGCCTGATAAAGGTCAATACTTTAAATCCGCAGGACCCAATCAAATTTGGGTCCCGAAGAAGGTTTAATCCATTTGTCATTGCAAGGTATTGAACAGGTTGAACGAGTAACCTGGATCTTGGACAGTGGATGTTCAAGGCATATGACTGGAGACAGAACCCTGCTGACAAATGTGGTGGAGAAGGCCGACCCAATAGTTACCTTTGGAGATAACAGCAAAGGTAGAACTGATGGATATGGCAGACTTGAAGCTGGAAATGTTATCATTGAAGAAGTGTCCTTTGTAAAAGGACTTGAGCATAATTTGCTCAGCATCAATCAATTCTGTGACAAGGGATTTGAAGTCTACTTTAACAAAAAGAATTGTCTGATTTCACACAAAAGAAGTGAACAACCATCTCTGACGGGAGTCAGAAAAGGAAACTTGTATGTAGCCAACATGAACACTAGAAGCACTCAAGTAATCAATTGCTTCTATTCTAAAGCATCCACAGATGAAAGCTGGCTATGGCACAAGAAACTTTCTCACCTGAATTTCAAAACAATGAATTATTTGGTTAAGAGGGAAATGGTGAGAGGTTTACCCCCTATTATTTTTCACACAGGAAGGACTATGAGATGTCTGTCAAAAAGGCAAACTAAAAAGGGCAACTCACAAAAGCACTGATATATCTTCAATAACTGATCTTTTACAGTTACTTCACATGGATCTATTTGGTCCAGTGAATGTGATGTCTATGTCAAAGAAAAGATATGCTCTTGTGATTGTTGATAATTTTTCAAAGTACACATGGGTTTTGTTCCTGAATTCTAAAGATGAGACTCCACAACTGGTGATTGATCACATCAAGTTAATTGAGTTGGATTCCAAGTATCCAGTGAGGGCTATAAGGTCAGACAATGGAACTGAATTCAAAAATGCAGTTCTGAATGACTATTGTACTGAAAAAGGTATAACCAGACAATACTCAGCTCCAAGAACTCCTCAGCAAAATGGGGTAGTTGAAAGAAAGAATAGAACCTTGATTGAAGCTGCACGTACTATGTTAAGTGAATCAAGGCTTCCATTATATTTTTGGGCTGAAGCTGTCAACACTGCTTGCTATACTCAAAATCGAACTCTTATCAACAAAGACTTGATGAAAACACCCTATGAAGCCATGAATGAAAAGAAACCAACACTCAAATACTTTCATGTATTTGGAGCAAAATGCTTTGTACTTAAAGAAGGAGACGATCAAGGTGGAAAATTTGAAGCCAAAGCACATGAAGCAATTTTTGTTGGTTATGAAAGAAGAGCTTATAAGGTGTATTTGATTGAACATCAGAAGATGATGGAAAGTGTCAATGTAACATTTGATGACACTATACTCCCTAGTATCCAAACTGAAGATTCATCTGAAAAGCTATCTTTTGAAGATATGAAAGATCTAGATTCAGATGATGATGATAGTCCACCTGATGTTTTTGCTGATGCTAATGACAACAATGTCAATGATGAGTTCAATCAGAATAATGGTGGTGAAAATAATGATAATATTGAAAACACCACTCATACTTCTGAACACTCATCTAATCATCCTGGCAACAACTCTGGGGGAGTTAGTGAAGGATCAACAAGTCATACTCAACAACACAATTCAAATCAAGGGGAATCATCAAGAATTAATCTACCCAGACAAACTGTTTGGAATAGAACTCATCCTTTTGAGTTAATTATTGGTGATCCAGATGTTGGAGTAAAGACTAGAAGAGCTTATCAGAATCAATGCAATTATTCAGGGTTTCTATCTGAAATGGAACCTAAGAAAACTGAAGAAGCTCTTTCTTATCCTGTTTGGGTGATTGCTATGCAAGATGAACTCAATCAATTCAAACAACAAGAATTATGGAAGCTGGTACCCAGACCTTCAAATAGAACAGTGGTTGGCACTAGATGGGTATTCAGAAACAAACTTGATGAAGATGGCACAGTCACAAGAAATAAAGCAAGACTGGTAGCAAAGGGTTATTCACAAGTTGAAGGCATTGACTATGATGAAACCTATGCTCCAGTGGCAAGACTCGAGGCCATTAGAATATTCTTGGCATTCGCAGCTTTCTCAAACTTTAATGTTTATCAAATGGATGTAAAGAGTGCTTTTCTAAATGGTAAGTTGGATGAAGAGGTCTATGTAGAACAACCCCCTGGCTTTGAAGATCCAGATCTTTAGGACTATGTCTACTTCCTTTTCAAGGCTATCTATGGTCTCAAGCAAGCACCAAGAAAATGGTATGACACCCTTTCTGAATTTTTACTTGAAAATGGCTTTGTTAGAGGTGTCATAGACAAAACTCTCTTCACTAAGAAACATAAAAATGATACAATACTAGTCCAAGTCTATGTGGACGACATAATATTTGGGTCTACTAATGATATTTTGTGCAAGAAATTTGCTAAGTTAATGCAGGGTAAATTTGAAATGAGCATGATGGGAGAACTGAAATTCTTTCTTGGATAGCAAATAAGTCAAAGGACAGATGGAATATTTATCTGTCAATCCAAGTATATCAAAGAGCTCCTCAAGAAATATTAAATGGAGGACTCATCTTCATCTAAGACACCATCATCTACAGCTGTCAAGTTTGGAGCTTGTGAAAATTCTGCCAAGGTAGATGTCACAAGTTACAGGTATGATAGGCTCATTACTTTACCTTACTGCAAGTAGACCAGATATTATGTATGCTACATGCTTGTGTGCAAGGTTCCAAGCGGATCCTAGAGATGTTCATCTCATTGCTGTAAAACGAATCTTAAGATATCTTAAGGGTACACCTAATCTAGGTATCTGGTATCCTAAAGAATCTGGTTTTAATCTTGTTGGATACACAGATTCAGATTATGCAGGAAGTGTTGTAGATAGAAAAAGCACCTCTGGGAGTTGTCAATTCCTAGGTGGCAGGCTAGTTTCCTGGTACAGCAAGAAACAACAAACAGTTTCCAACTCAACAGCTGAAGCTGAATACATAGCTGCTGGAAGCTGTTGTGCTCAAATCTTGTAGATTAGGAATCAGCTGAAAGACTATGGTTTTGTATTAACAAAAATTCCAATTTTATGTGATAATACAAGTGTCATAGCAATCTCCAACAATCCTGTGCAGCATTCAAGGCCCAAGCACATAGACATCAGGTATCATTTTATAAGAGAGCATGTCATGAATGGTACTGCGGAATTGTTATTTGTACCCACAGAAGAACAAACAACAGATATTTTTACTAAGTCTCTTGACGAATCCACATTCACCAAAATTGTTGGTGAATTGGGTATGTTGAACAGTCCTAGTAATTAAGCTGGTTAATATCTGAGGTTTATTCTTTAATAATTTGCAAGTGATTTTGTTATTATTTTTTAAATTTTAATCACTTGCATAACTATTTTATCAACTTTTTATTGCTTGTTATTGCTAAAAATCTTTGTCAACATGTTTATAATAACTTCTTTATTATTTCTTGTGTTTTAGAATATTTGTGATATTTTAATGAATCATATTCTCTCTTTAAATAATTTTCTATTAGAAAGTTATTTATTAGAAAATATTTAGATTCATTAATTTGTTATAAATGTTCTTGTAAATATATTTAATATTTTATTAAATGTTTTGTAGTGTTTGTTCTTTTGTTATTTATATTTTTGTCGTAAAAAATTTTTTAATCCAGGTGTTTGCTAAATATTTATTTATAGTAATTTTAATAATAAATAAGAGTGTATTTTAATTGGATTAATTCTGCAAATTAATTTGTATTTTATTAGTATAAAATTAGCAGATTAATCGATTGTCTTGTTTGTCTTTATAGTATCAAGACAATCGCCAAGACAATCCACAGATTGTCTTGGCAGGTTATTTTGTAAATAATAAAATATTTTTCAGTTTATTTGTTTTGTTTTATTTTGTTTTACTCAAGAGATGATTGTCTTGATAGTTTTTAAACTACCAAGACAATCACTTGATTGATTGTCTTGGAGTATTATTTCAGTATTTAAAAAAATAAATAATAAAAAATATAATAATAAAACATTATATTTACGTTTTTTTTATTTTTTTGGTATAGTAAACGATTGTCTTGATAGTTTTTGAACTACCAAGACAATCGGCAAGACAATCAACTGATTGTCTTGTAGTGTTAATTCTGTACTTAAACAAAAAAAACAGCATCAAGACAATCAGTTATCTCTCTCTCTCTCTCTCTCTCTCTCTCTCTCTCTCTCGTGTATTGACACAAAGCATCGTTACACATATATACACGATACACACAAATTGTTAAACGAAACTCTGCTCGATTTTCTTCAACAAAACTGAAATCTGAGACCGGATTTAAGTAGATCGTTCAATTTCCTGTTTATTGAACCGAATATCTACGAATTTCGTTAAGTTTTTGAAAATCAATTTTTTCAAAAATTTCAATCGGGTTTTCAGTGTTTTGAGAGTTTTAAATTTTTTCTTTGAAATCTAAAAATAGATTGAGACTCCCAGTGTTTAGAAGATCATCATACTAATTTTTGGGATTTTTCTTACAACTTTGAATTAATTCGAATTTTTAATTAATTTTAATTAATTAATAATTCTGAAAATTTTCGAATTGTTTTAATCTTCCCAAAATTGAAGTGTGTTTTTGTGTTAAAAAATGGCTGATAATTTTGAGATAATGAAACATAATTTGGTTGGGTATTTTAATCCGAACGATTGTCCCCTATGATCGATTTAAGCCTTGGATACGGTTTCTAAATGATGATTCAATTATCCGAATTGCTATTTCGATGGAAGCCCCAATTAAAATAGGACCATTAAGATTGATTTGCACAGAAGCTGTGGTGTCTGAAGATTTGACCTCATTCTCTTTTGACTTTGATGGAACACACCACATCGTGACTGAATCAACCCTTACTACTGTACTGGGTCTTCCGGTGGATAATTTTGATCCGTTTCCAACCAGTGAACAACTCTACCAATTTTTCAGTGATATTAATTATCGTGGAGTAATTGATATGAACAACTTGAGCAAAAGGAACCTTGTTCAACAATGGGATGCATTTTTCGACACGATCTCCAAGGTATTTGCTAATACAGCCAGAGGTAACTTTCATTTACTTACCTCTATGTTACAAACTATTGGTTATGCTGTTGCTAACAACCGAAGAATCAATATTGGTAATTTACTTTGGAATACTATTGTTGGTAGAATTGTTAAAGCCAGAAGGGATTTTGATGAGGGTAATAAAGTTTTATGTTGTTATCCTAGATTCTTAAATTTTATATTTAATCATCTTGTTCCTGTTGATCAACAAGCAATCTTTAGGAATGACAACCCTATGGTGTCAGGCAGGCAAACCAAGAAAATATTCACTAGCCTTGACACACATAGAAAATTACCAAATGTGCCAGTGTATGTTACACCATATTTGTCTACCTTCATAAATCTACCTGTCATTCCTCGACTTGTAAATGCACCTGAACCTAAACCTGAAAATGTACCTGTCCCTGAACTTCAACCTCAAATGGATCAATCCATTCCTTCAGGTACAGCTACTGCATCAACGGAGCAGGTATTGCCTTCTATCTCTCAAACTGTTTCTGGAGCCCAAGTGGCTGATAGGTCAGACCAAGAGGTTGTAGAACCACAACCTCTATCCCAGGTCTTAGAGCCAAACACTGTGTCTAATCAAATCTCTAAACCTAAATCCAGAAGCAAGTTGTTGACAAAAAGAGCTGATAGAAGAAGTGATAATTTGAGTGATCCCACAGCTCTGCCTCCACCAAAGAAGAGAAGAAACCTACTACTTGAGGCATCTGTTAGCCCATCCATTTCCTCCCAAAAGGACTTGGACATTGAAATGGCCGATGAACTGTTACTAATTTCATCCTCTCAACAGGATGAAATTATTGAAATTCACCAAAGGGCCGTGGCACCTTGTACAGAGTCAAGCACACCTCTATTACTCACAATGGGGGAAAACATTACCTTAGAATCTGATGTTGTTAAGGACACTGAGCAAGGAGTGCACGATAGGATTGTTACTGAGACAGTGCCTACCATTGTTACGGTAGAAGAGCCTTCACAGGCTTCAGAAAGAAATCTTGACTCTCTGCCAGTTATAATAGAGTCATCATCTCCCCTCCCGGGAGGAACATTCGTGGCTCCCTCAAGGGATTCTTCACTCGCAGATTTATCTGGAGAAAGTGAAGGGCAACTTGGTCATCCTATCACTGAAGAAATTCAGTTATCAAATCCAAATGAATTAATAGAGATGACTGAGGATTGGGAATTGCGAACTCCCATTGCACCACCACTGACCTCTCCAGAAGAGGCTAGGGTGATTTCTTTTGCAGGTACAGCTCAAGGAAAGGAGCTAGTGTTGAGTGATGTGAGGACCACCTTAAATATGAGTGAAACACATGCACGAAAGGAGAGTGACATATCCTTGAGTGAACATCAGGTGAGCGCACACACTGACACAAACACTTTGTCTCTTATGGCTCAAATAAAAGATCTGCAAAAGAAATTGATGGAAACTGAGGCTGAAAAACAATTTTTCAAAGCACAAGTGGATGAACGGTCTTCTTCTTCCACCTCTGTCAATAATCAGCTCATGATTATTCGTGACGATGCTCAGAACATAAAGACTACACTCACTCCAGCAATCAATACATTGATACAATCCAACTCTCAGGCATCTACAGAAAGAACAGATATTCTAAATGCTACTGACAGACTCTCTAATAGGGTGGATGAACTTCAAGTGGAAATGCATGTAACTGCTCAATCATATTCAACAACCTTTGCGAAGCTTGAAGAAAAGTATGATTACATGTTTGAAGGACTTGATCATCTATACAACATTGTTAAACCTACTCATCATATCACACCAGAACAAAGAGCATATTTTGAAGACTATGATGGTGATAATGAAGGGGATAATGATGAAAATACAGAGCTTGACAGTTAAAGAAAGTCTGTAGAGAATTTCCTCAACTAAGGGGGAGAAGTCTGGAGAAGGAGAGAAGTCTGGAGGAGTAGGAGGAAGTAAGTCTGGAGGTCAAGGGAGGCATAAGGAGAAGTCTACAAAGGGAAAAGAAAAAGCTCATGATCAGGATGTATCATATTTTAATTTCGATCTCAAGAATAGTAATTTTGAGGTACAGCGATTAAATGATATTGAAGAAGATCTTTCAAACTGGCAAGATGATCCTGAATTTGAGAAGGAACTTCAAGAGGAGAAAGCTGATCGTCAGATGAGACAAGCTAAGCTTGAGAAGACCAGATAGGTAGTGGATAAAAGATTGAATTTGAAGCTGGAAAGATAAGGGAGGAAGATACTTCTAAATGAAGATCAGCTCTACATGTGATATCTTTAGGGCTTAGATAGGACAAGATAGAAAATTGTATTATATGATCAGTCTAGAAGATCATCTATCTTGTATTTATCTTTTATGTTTGAATCTGGACAATGTTAAATATAAACCAGAACCTTTCTTTTATTTAATTTGTATTTAAAGTTTTATCTTTTACTAAGATAAGTTGAGTTAGTTGAGTAATCCTCTAGGTATTTGCTTGTTATTTTCTAACAAACAAATAGGGGGAGATTGAAAGGCATATGACACAGCCTATTTGTAGTTCGAGGACTCAACTCAACTTAAGCTTAGATTGTAATAAGTAAATAACTTTAACTGTCACAGAAATCTCAGGAGGTACTATCTGTCAGAAGAAAAACCCTAATGTCAATCTATAGTTTTGATGTTTTACACTGGAAGAAGCTCAGATTGCAAGACAATCTCTGATTGTTTTGCCGATTGTCTTGGTGATGATTAATTCTGAACAACTTTAAAAAAGAAGAATAAAAATCTGATTTGATTGTCTTGACTATTGTCTTGACAGTTCAAATTAGATTGTCTTGATAATGATCAAAAAGAAAAAGCTTCAGACATAATGATAATTATTGATAAAGCAAGACAAAGATCTCAGAATTTGATTGTCTTGCCGATTGTCTTGGAAAAACCTGATTGTCTTGCCGATTGTATTGCCTATTGTCTTGGCAGTACAAAATTGATTGTCTTGGAAGAACGGATTGTATTGCCTATTGTCTTGACAGTTATATTTGAAGATAAAGAGGCAGTAGACATTATATATGAAGACACAGACGACACAAATCAATAAGACAAGAATATTACATTCAAAAGCAAAGGCAATTTACTCTCTTCTCTCTCATCAAGAACACAACCTGCAGGAGCATAAAAATTCATAGAAAATCAAGTTCATCTTATTTTTAATATCTGATCCGATAGAACTTGTTTACTTGATACTCTTGTACTATTATCGAGTTTTTACTCCTAATCTATATCTCGATTTTTATTAACAAATCTAGAAAAATTCATGTCGAATTTTCTAATTTGTTTTTATTAACTAGATATAATTTCTGTAATGTATTTTTAACAAACCCCTCAAGTTAATATAATTTTATATTCAACTTGAATTTTGTTTCATTTAATTTCGCTCAAATTTGTCAAAATATAAATTAAATTATCCGGACAAATTTCGATTAAACAGTACTGTTTGTATTCAACCCCCCCATCTACAAACATATTGGACCTAACAGATTATCTCTCTTATAGGTTTGTTTTGACACGTTGCTTCTTTTACTGAAACTATGTTATTGACTTTTTCATTATTTTTATCTTTCATTTTTTGTAGAACCAATGTATGTACACAGGTTTGATGGCTCGAGGTAACCTTTATCGTGGTAGTAAAATTGGTTTGAAAAGTGGGTTAAACAACTTGAGGCGGAGTTGACCGCTGAGAGGATTATGAAGGAGAATGCTGCTAAAGCTTTGCTCGAGATTGAGATAGAAAAAACTGATGCCCATGCTAGCTTACGGTATAGTTCACAGCTTCGGGCTAACCTGGCGGCGGACAAAATTGCTCTTGTCGCTGAGATGGAAGCTCTGACCGTAGAAGTTGATAGCCTGAAGGCGATGCTGAAGTATGAAAAGGAGCATGCTGAGGAGGCTGAAGCTCATCTTAGTTCGCGTCCTACTGAGGCGGATGCCATAAGGAAGTTTAAAAGCAGTGATGAGTTTGCTGAAATCGTGAAAGTGGAAGCCGCTAAGGCTCGGGTAGAGGTAGTGGGCAGTGATTCAGTTGAGTTTGTTCGGTTAAGAGAGGCGGTCATTGAGGACGCTACAGAAGTGAGCCGTTTGAGAGCCAAAAAGTCTAAGCTTAAATCGAAAGTAAGGAGGTCCAAACATACCGTCGAATCTTTGAAAGGCCGCCTTGGGGAAGTGGCAAGAGTGAGTGTTGGTTGTCAGTTTGATGCCACTGTTCGTGATGTTGCCGTGTAGGCCGCTGAAAGTGACATTGTTGCTAGCGAGGGTACTCTGGCCATAGAGGGAGTTACTCCACTTTCAGTGATAGCGGCTGTCTATGGTGAGGGGGATGTTGAAGAGCGAGAAAACGCTTCTGTAGGTGCCATTGGGGAGGTTGCCAGTAGCCAATCCCTTGGTGTCATTGCTACGGAGTATAGAAGTGGGGATGAAGATGAGGAGCCGCTGATAGGTATGGAGGGCCCTTTGAGTGCTTCCCATTGGGGATGATTTCTTTTTTGTACTTGTCATTTGTATATCGTTCTTTTGACTTGTTTTGAAATCACTCGGTGGGTCTGTCTGCTGTGTGACTTGAAATTGCTTTGATGTAATTTGTACTTCGAAAATTTTAACCTCTGGAGTACTTTCGTGACTGGTAGAGTATATTTTGGAAATTTATGGTAAAATATAATCGAATGTTTGTGTTATCTTCTTGTCAAAGGTTGCAGTAAATAAATTTTGGGAAGTGTTACTTGGGAAGTGTGCGTTTGACTGTGGGACTTTGTACAGCATTTAATGTTGCATGGGAATCAAAGTTTTTTGACTGTACATTTACCGTTCTTTGCATGGGAATTGGAATTTTTGACTGGAGGCCCATTTCACCTTCTTTTACCCCCTATAAAAGGGGTGTTTCTCTTCGATTTTGATCACTCTTCTCTCCAATCTCTTTAGAAAACACTTCTATTTCATAATTTGTAAAATGGATATTCCTGAGTTGAATGAGTTTTTCACGCCTTTTCCTTGGGGACGAGCGCTCTGTATTTTGAAGGAAACTGAGGGATCATGGAAAGCGCTTGTTGTGCATTACGAGGAGGAAGGCAAAGGATCTTGCAAAGGCTGATGCGGCTCGCTTCCGTGCGGTGGAGGAGCGCGAGGGCGCTGAGAAGGAAATCGCTGAATCTGAGAAGAAGGTTCCCCAAGCATGAGGGAGGTTTAGATGTAGGGATTTAATTATTGTAACCGCATGCTTGTAATAAAAATATTATCGATTAATAAAACTTCCCCTTTTTCGTTGCATGTGTTTTTATTCTTTGTCGCTTCCTGTTGTGTTTTGTCTTCGTATTTGGTGGGTTGGTTGTGTGTATTTTTGCTTTTCACAATTTGGTTTCCTCAGATTGTGTGTGTATATGCATAGAATGTTTACTGAAGTACTTGTGTTTTTTGTTATACGAACATTTGTGGGTGTCCATTGAGGGATTTGTACATTTTGTGGTATTTGAGTGTTGTGACTGTCCGTCGCGGGACTGTTATGTTACTATTGTAGATTGTAGGCGTACCTTTGTTTGTGTAGGTTGTCATTGTAAACTATCTCTGTAGTAGTTTGTTCTTGTTTGTGCTTCTGTAGTTGATTGCTTGCCCGCTGGGGGAACTTTTGGTTTCTTTTGGTCTTTGTTGGTTGCTATTGTAGGTTTCTTTTGGTTTTGTAGTTGGTTGTGTGCCCGCTAGGAGACTTAGCGTTTACTGGTTGCTATTGTAGGTTGCTTTTGCTTTTGTAGTTGGTTGTGTGCCCGCTAGGGGACTTAGCATTTGCTGTTTGCTATTGTAGATTACTTTTGCTTTTGTAGTTGGTTGCGTGCCCGCTAGGGGACTTAGCGTTTGTTGTTTGCTATTGTAGATTACTTTTCTGCAAAAAGTTTTATATATATAAAAAGATAGTACCCTTGATTACAAAAAAGGGAAGAAGTGACTACTTAATCGTCTACTGGTAATATTTCCTCAATTTGTCTTCGCGCCAAGTATTGTTGACTTCAGTACCGTCTAGGCGTGCTAGTTTGTAGGAACCCGGCCTTGGTACTTCGATGATCTTGTAGTGGCCCTCCCTCTTGGGCATAAGTTTTCCAGTGTGTCTTTGGTCGGACGCTTCAGTTGCCCGGTTAACCAAATCGCCTTCTACATAAGCGTTGACTCTGGCTCTTTTTCTGAAAAATTCTTTTGTTTTTTCTTTGTAGGTGGCCCTTTTTTCGACTGCGGCTTCTCTTGTTTCATCTAGAAAGTCTAGGTTTGTTTTGAGTCCTTGAGCATTTGTTTCTTCTTCAAAACTGATGGCGCGGTATGATGGAGATCCTATCTCGACCGGGGCAAGAGCCTCTGTACCAAAAGCTAATTTGAAGGGTGATTCTCCTATACTTATTCTGGCTGATGTCCGATAAGCCCAAAGAATGTTAGGTAACTCATGCGGCCATTTTTTCTTCGAGGTGGTTAGCCTTTTTTCTAAGCCTCTCACAATGATTCGGTTGGTGACTTCGACTTGACCATTGCTCTAGGGATGGCATACAGACGCCTTCTTGTGTTTGATTCTGTAACACCCCCAGATCCGGGGTCCGGGATCCGGTGGTTACGGTTTCCAATTCTGTCCACAACACTTGAACTTTCCTTAACATAAAATAAATTACGTCTCTATAACCCAACACAATAATATAAAACACACCCGTTATAGTCCCAGAGATGAAATCAGAGTAACACTCAAATTTTTATTAATCATATTATGAGTTCTTACAATCCAAAAGAATTTCAATATAAATACATACTCTTTGCCATCCATTTACATAAGGCATACTAGACCATATTCTTGGTACTGAAAGAATAAATATACCCTACCAATAGCTTCTTCTTCAGCTCTGGTAGTCTCATCGTCCTCGCCCGCGTCGAGTGCGCCTTGTGCGAGTCATCTGGTCTAGCTGTTGTTGTGATATAATAATAAAGCAAGGGTGAGCAATAGCCCACCAACAATAATATATGACTGAACGATAATGTATAACAGTTCAAAAGTATCTTTCAAACCATATGCCATGCCTTTACGGAAATGATGCAAGTATAATATGAACGATGAAGTTACAAGGTAACTTAAAGTATTTGTTTGTAGAAATATCTGCTACATCAAAGTAAGCGAGATATTCTTATTGTTATTAAGAAGAGGAACTTGCAAGAAAAGGTTGCAATTCCAGTTATGACCCTTTTCCAACTCTGCCAACAGTAATCATGTTGCAGGAAATAAATAAATTTGGATGATGAACCAATGATGGAGTATTCACCGCGCCCGCTGTTCCAATCTTGATGATCAGTCGAGATCGTACAGCTCAATTTAGATTTACTACCGGTAGAAGGAAGAACTGACGGCTTTACTTGTGTACCGCCTTACTAGCTCTCCCCGGCCAACGGTTGGGCCAAAGGGGATGGACCGGCGCTACTCGGCCTCTTACACGACTCCTAGTTCAAATAGAATTCATGATTCTGAATGTAACGTTCGTCCCCCTTTCCCCAAGTATAATACTTGTTGATAAGACTCCACAAAGTAGTCGTATCTAGTTCGAAAGGAAAATTTACCAATAACTCCCAAGCTATTACTTGGTAACGGATATCAACTTGTTCCAGTGATCTTACTCCTCGAAAGATGAGAAGGTAAGCAACGAATTAATAAGTCAACAGCACCCGAGTTGCGAGTGAAGGGAATACTTTATGACCGGGAAGTCGACAAGATAAATAACATTTTCCAAGTAAGGTTCCCTTATTATTAAGGAGGTAGACTCAAAGAAGAATGATGTCTGAGAACCTTCCTTGATATAGGATTAATAATAATATGACTCCGAAATATTTTTCGTAATAATCGAAGAAGATAAACCTTATTGAGGTTATTCTAAGTATGGAATAAATATTCAGAGAATATTTATTGAATTAAAAATATTTAAAGAATATTCAGGAATATGAAAGAATATCTTTAATTAGAGTATTTTTCAAATAATTCTTGAAGAAATATCGAGAGAATATTTATTGCATAATTAAATATTCAAATGAATATTCCAAATAATATTCATTAATCAATAAGACCTGAAAGGAATATTTAAAATATTTAAAATAATATTCGATGATTAAATAGAACCCTGGATGAATATTCAAAATAATATTCATAATTAATTAGGAATTTAAATGAATATCAATAAAGTAATATTCATTTAATAAATAATATCCTAAATGAATATCAAGTAATATTCATTTAGTAATCCAAGCTTTAAAGGAATATTCGATATAATATTCGATAAGTAAATCAAGCTTCAGATGAATTTTGAAGATAATATTCATCAAGTACTTAATACCTTAAATGAATTTTCAAAAGTAATATTTATTTAATGAAATAATATTCTAAATGAATGTCCACATAATATTCATTTAGTAGTCTCATCTTTAGAAGAGTATTCGAAATAATAATCGATAATCAATTCGACTCCGAATGAATATTGACGAATATTATTCGTCGAATGATTACGTTCAAATAATTATTTGAAGTAAGGATCGTTAAAATAATTAGTCTCGAACGAATATTCAAATAATATTCGTCGCCCAAATAATAGAAAATATTTACTTAAATATTTTCCTCCGAGGTAATCTCGATATATCAAGGAATATTGACTCCCGGTCTATTTTTGATTAATAAGATGTATACGCCCTTCTATGAGGGTCTTACAATAATCGGATTATAACTGATATATAACTATCTAGCTTATAAGCCAACAATAACATTCAGGGAACAAGTATATCACTTCAACTTGAAAGTAGGCATGCATGCAATGGCATATGTATATCAGCATATATATATATATTTATTCAATCACAACAACAGCCTAAAAGAAGGGAATTGGAACTTGCCTGGTAGTCGAGTACGGTAAGGGGTAGTGGTAGCGGGTCCCAGTTCAGCTTGGTGATCTATAAATAGCCAAGGCATTCGGGATTAATCACTTAACATATTAAAAGTTAAGTTATACTTAATTCGAAACACGTTCTCGAGTTATCTCGTTATACCCCTTTTTGTGGATTACTTTTATCACTGATCCGACCCGACATTCGTTCGTTAATACGACATGTCATTGCATTTATACTTGGGACATACTTAAGTCATATGAGTTCTAAGGTTGATCGTTACGAACCAATATTATACTCCGAGTTTTATCGCCCGTTTTCTAAGTGTTTTACCGAAGTTATAAAAGAGTCGTCTTTTAGGGGTTCGTTCGCGTTTAACCTCGACTCGAACATTTTTAATAAATCGAAAAATGATCTTTTTGACATACGGTTTTCTTTCACGCCTTCCTTTTTACCTCTAGTATTTATTTACCAAGATTCGCCATGACGTTACATAGTTTACGAGGGTTCAATTACAGTTACGAACTTTCGTTTACGGATTCGAACTACTTTTAGTAATTTGGTCATAAATCCTAAACCGTAAGTCCGTTTCATGCGATCTTTATATCAAAACGAAGCTTGAAACATAATCTATCCTATCATGGCAGAAAATGAAGCTGTACAGTGAGTTATAGCTACTGTGATGCTCGGTGTTTAATAGTCTAACGAAAATTCGGCATTACGACGGCTATAAATCGAACGTTCTAAAATTCATAACAATCAATCCAAGCCACACCGGGCATACTATACATGGTTTTCATCTTAACCAGTCCAAGAAGGTTTCAATTAACCATCATAATCATCAAAACTCTTAAATCATCACTACTAACTACATAATCATGCTTTTATGCATATAACAACACCATAATCTTAACTAATCTAAAACCATCAAGAACATATATAAAACTCAAAGTAAGATCTTGGGTTCTTAAGAATTATACCTTCCTTGGAGAGTGTACAAGCTATAATAACCCTTATATAGTCCTTGTATGGCTTTAACAAAGCTTAAATCATCCAAAGAAACCAAGAAATCAAAGTTAGTTTCTTGAAAACACTATTCACCCTCATCTTTGAGGATTTATTTGAAAATGGAAAACATGGAGTTTGAAGCTAAGATTTCTAGGAGATCATTTTTATGAAATATAGGACTCACCATAAAAATTTGGAGATCAAACAATGGTTGGAAGGTGGATTTTGAAATCTTAAAACTCCAAAATTCGAAGTGCCTTGGTTTTGGGGGAAAAACAGTGAACTTCTCGAATTTATTTACCCATCCAAACGATCTTCAAAAATTATGAAATTAAATCCCCAACTTCACCTTGATGTGTAGAAGCTCCATGAATTTTTTCATGATTTTTAGATGAGTAGATCTAGGTGAAAAAAAATGGCAAAGACCCCTGCCCTGGAAAATGCAACTGCTGGAAAAATGGGGGAGAGGTGGTGTTTGCTTGGCTAGTTGTCAAATGATATTTGTGATATGTATAAGTGGGTATAGCTGCTAATACTCCTCTTAATACAAGTGTCAAAGGTTTATGGTGTGTTAGAAAAATTGATGATGTGAAGCCTTGTTGTTTTCTTCTTGTCCATCCACCTCATTACTTCCTTTCTCATTTCTTTTCTTCATTTCATTTCCACCAAATATTCTTATATATAACCCCAGCTGATCAAGTAGGGTTTTTTTTTTATCTCGTTACGTATTTAATCCGTAATTTCTTTCGCGTTTGCTTGATCGCTTAATCTTGTTATAAAGTTCTAGCGATTTCTAGAACACTTGTTATTCTAACTCAAAGGTTTTCATTCTAAATCCTCAAATCATACTTAATAAATAAAATCCTTGAATCCTTAACATTATAATACTCTTGTCTTGATCGTATTGATAGGCTCTTTACGGTTCGGTCAAATATTGTACCGAAAAAGAATTTGGAATTTCTGAATTCCGATCGTCTCTGCATTCACATATTTCCTCCGCGTATTACTAATATGACTTCGAAACATCCATAACACGTCCCGTACATAGGGTGGCGTGAAAAGTTTTCCAACTTACAAAGTCACTATTCATCCACCAAATTACTATGCACGTACAGGAAACACTATGCACGTACGGGAAATACTATGCACGTACGGGAAATACTATGCACGTATGGGAAATACTATGCACGTATGGGAAATACTATGCACGTATTCATTTCTCTTCAAGGATCCATTAGCTCCTTCCTGGATGGTAGATTATTCTTATCTAGGTCCTCAACCATCGAATTACTCTATTCTGACAATATACCAATGCATCAGGATCATTGTCCAAAGCAATATCCATTCATTACAATCATTGTTCTTTGAAACCACCATTCATTAGAGCTGGTGACCTTGTTGTTGGAATCATTGTTCCTCATTTTATCATTACTTAATAAAAGTTTTAATTATATCCAAAATTTGGGGTTCTTACAGTCTCCCCTCCTTAAAAGGATTCCGTCCCGGAATCAGGTAGGAAGCAAAGAGTCGTTTTCCTGTCGTTCACTCTTTAGCTTCCCGGTCAATTCTTATTCGTTCTACCCTTCCTCAGCACATCTTCTAGTGCTACAATTCATACTTTATCCTTTTTCCATCAACGTTGCTACTTTTCGTACAACTCACTATCCGGGTTATACTTTTACTCAGTCTTATCCTTATTGATACCTGCAGTAACATTGGTATCACTATCACCCTACGATTCGGAGGTAACCTCGCTCGTACTGTGCATTTCCTGATCGCTTTAATCTTCGCAATCTAGATCAATATAGAGAAGTGGAAAGATTTATTGAGAGATCACTATGATCAATTGAACATTTGTTATATTGCATAGTTAGTACAGAAGGGGGCCAGCCTTTAGTACTTGACAAGCAATTAAACAAGTCATAGCATTCCACTTAGACTTCTATCACATAGACAGATAGTCACGTAGCAGTACCTCCCCTCCAAAAAGGGTTGTTCTTCTCAATTCATAAAGAAGATGAATAAGAGAGAAGAAGAGAAAAGAGTTCTAAAGGATTATAGAAAGCTTCCATGATTGTAGAATATCATACTCAGAATTTACCTCTGAACTATAGAGGTTTATCAAAGAAGAAATTAATCATAATTATATCCAATACTATTTGATCGCAATCTCACGTGTCAACATATCTTGCTGCTTTGTCCATTATTCTATGGACAAATACTCTTGTTCAATCTTAGCGATACTCACATTCGGGAAATCCTTCAACCTTTCAGGTTAAATCTTAGGTTTCTCACTTGGCATCATTATTACTGACATCCCATATCATGTTACTAGCTTTTTCATAACTATAGTATTGACACTATCAGGTTGTCATCCTGAGAATTCATTAGAAAACCCATTCATAACACTCCTTGCTTCTCATTCCATAGTTGCTTCCCCAGCCTTTTCTTTATCAATCACATCCTTCTTATTATCTGATTCTTATTTACTTCTGTTATTTACTTTCACCTTCACCTCTTTATTGAGACACCTTTTTGCACTTGGTACCTCCTTATCGGTATTCCGTCTCATTTACTCTATAATCATCACGTTATTTCAATTTAAACTTTCCGAAATGAATCTGGCCCGATTCCTTTAACTTAGATTCATATAATCTACTTCTGCCAACCTTGTTTCTCATTACTTGTTCTTTTCTATCCATGGTTTTCCACAGGTTGTCTTTCGTAAGTCGGACCAGGTCGTATATCTACATTCTTGTACTCCTATCATCTGTTGAACATTTGCATTTTACTGGCGTAGCCTGGCCACATGAAAACCCGTTATGACCGTGCTATAATTTTGGGGGTAAGGCTGGCTCGAATACCACCGTCCGAACATTTTAAACTCTCAGGTGGCCCAATAAGTCTCGGGCTCAACCGCCCTTCCCTCCAAATCTCATTAATTCTTTCCATGGGAATATCTTTAACATCATGAATCATCAACCTCATATTCTCTATCTTGTTTGCGCAGAAGTACACTAACATAAACTTGTTTGTCATTCATCAACATGCCATTTAGTTAATCAATGGCAGCACTGTCTTTATCTTTACATTGTCATCTACTTTCTTAGAAGAATCACCATCGCTTGTTGTTTACGTAGTGCATTAATAGCTAACCCTACGGGTTTCAAATCCCTTAGGGAGACAAAGTGATCACTATTCCTTATCCATACGAAACACTTCCTGAACTTGATGTAGATATAACATGAAGTAGATAGAATTGCAGAAGAGTTTCAAGTATCGCAGCTAGGTCCGGTTGATGAAACTATCACTTATGTATCTTCCATAAAAGACTGGAAACTTAACGGTTTACTTCATCAATTTTGTACCATGGTCCTGGTTTGCCTCAAAACGGGACCTTCTAAGGTACGTAATATGCTTAAGACTCCATCAGGAATCGAATCTTTACTTAAACTATTATTACCTTCGATTCTTGCACAATCATCAAAAGGAATGTAACTTCCTCCACTCCAATATGACCTTCAAGGTCTTTCCAAATATCATTTTGTTTCTTCGGTATGAACATTTATAATTATTCCTTTATACTTAAACTGTCGGCCACCTCATTGGCCTTTCCTGATAATAATAATTTCTGGTAATCCTTGTTCCTTGGATATATTCCAATTCAAACATTTCTACCTCATTCCCATCATTTTTGGGTGAAAGCATTCTCCCTTAAGCTCTGCTGATGAAGAAAAATATATTTAACAGTCTTTCTCCATAAGTCATTGCTTCCACCTACTCGTGGGAACTTTATCACGTTTATTCCCCATCCTACTTAGGATACTTCTCTTCTTAGTTCTTTCCTTATCTTAGGATAATCTCAACCTTTATAGGTTCAATCCATACTTCCTCATGGTCTCATACATGCCTCATCTGGCATTACTGTTACTATGTCATACATTCCTTACCAAACTTCCATTTTGAAGTTCGGAATATTACCTTTTTCCTTGTAAGGTTTCATAGGTCATCCTCATCCTTCCTCCTGTATTTTCTGGGTACAGGGTATATCAAAATGTCATTGATCAATACTCTAATAATTCTATCTATGTTCTTTCCAGAACTCTTTTTTTTTTCTAATAATCCTTACCGGTCATTGTTGCCTTAGCAAGTCCAGCTCATATCATCTGAAGTCATAATGTCGTTATTAGGGTTAATGCCACCCCTTGTGCATTCCCCAGGATTTGTCTTAATTCATTGATATCCTATCCTTAATTCAACTATCAATGAATTCTTGCATCTTATAATTGGCAATCAGATCATGTATCCTTAATAAAGGTCTCTTTTCAATCATTCTCATTTGATAATCGATCGGTGGCTTAATGCCACCCTCTTCTTTCAGATAGTTGTCAGCCTATTTGGCCTTCCAAAAAGGCAACGTATGCCTATCTCCTCTCTTACAGAACTTGGTAATGGCAGCAAGGATGTTTTGGAAAATATTGGTCGAGTTCAACGTGAATCTATTAGTACTTATCGTTCTTCTCAAATGTACTTGCCTTAGACAAAATTTCTACAGCATACTGATCCATCTCTGACCATTTCTATACTCTCTTCATAAACCTTCGCTGTTTACTTCCCTTAGTCGTAATATGTTCATGGTATTCATGATACCCTAACATCATGCATCTCAAGTCACTATACTCCCATTTTACTCAAAATCTTGGACAACCATATACACATGAGTCACTTTAGTACGGGTTACCCCATCCCAAAAAGGTCTAGTAAATTCCCCATCAAAACATGGGTTGCAAAGGGTTTAGTAGAAGACTCCTACAATCTCATTAATATTTCCTTTATATCAGAAGCCCTTGCAGTCGGTGCTTACTTAGAAGCAACCCTGCTTTGTCTTTTCATTGCTGGTCTAGTCACTTTATAGTCCGTTGTGACTTGGCCTCAACTGGCCACACTAAAATAAAAATATATGATTTTAGGGGTTGGCTAATAGCATTACTTTTCTAGCAATTGCCGGCATAGTGCCTTCTTCTTTGATACCTTTCTACCTTTCCAAAACTTTACTCCATATAAGTCTTAATCGACTACTCGGCACCGTCTCCGGTCACCTTTCCTCCACTTTTATCTTTTCAACTATTCTTATCAATCCCGCGTGCCACGCAAGCTTACCATTCCTGGCATAACAGCCTTTTCACTTAAGTCAATCCCGGAGTTTCTCCGTCCGGCTAGTTTCTTACTTACATTTCCTGTTTTCGTCCAATCTCACTTCATCATATTATCACTACCGTCGATTGTAATGCTCAGGGTCCGTTTACTAACCCATTTTATAGCAACCTTACCCAAATCACAGGGTTTGCTCCAGTTTCTACTCTCTTCCATGACATTCTCTGATTATCAGAAAGACAAGGTTTGCTAAAATTCACCGAATTCCTTTCCAGACTCAGGGAAATTTTGATCAATCTACCCACCTACTGGTAACATCAAGGAGGCCAGTTTCGAAACCTGAAGAATAGTTCTATGAACCTCCAAGCAGGTGGAATCATAAGCAGTCATAGTTAACGAAATAATCATCATCGGATTGGAAGTTTACCCACTGGAGAGGAATCAATTATATCCATCCCTTAGAAGGGAATCAATAATTTCAAACTGAAACCTGTCACAACGTCCTGATATTCAATACTACCAAATGTCGGTCTACCTAACCCTTTATGCGAAGCGTCATTGGAAGCACAAAGTCTCCTTTTTCCATTAAGCAATGCCAGCTCTTGGTCATTACCAATTTCACCTTTTAGCTCCAGGAAGATTTTCTCACATTTTTCTCTTTAACTGCTGATCGTATTACTTGATCTATTATAATTCCGTGTCAGAGTAAACTTAAAGTAACTACTATAATCCATTCAAAGAGAAGAAGGAATTTAATATTCCTCTGAATCACATGCATCTAACGTTTCTGGTTCATCATTTAACTGAGTTGAATTAACTCTATACTCAGTCTCTGGCAGTAGTCTCATTACGAGTTCATCTTGACTCACTGGTCTTATCTTCCGGTAGGTTCTGAGATCATTGTCTTGCTTACTACTTCCTTATATAACTTTTACCCAATCATTCTATTACTTCCCAATGTCTTTACTTTCTAAATGATTCATTCATAAAATGAACATTTTCCTTAATAAAACCACCTTATTAACCTCAATTTGGTTCCATAATTTACAACCTACGACACCTGCCTTCTCATGGCGAATTAATACTGACCATATTCATACTAATTCATTTATCAAATGATATGGCACTTACTGCCTCCTTCTCAACTATTCCTAGGGACTCTGCTCCTCGCCCTATATCACTGTCTTTGATAATCATACATCCCTCTAGCTCTTTCTTTGTTAAGATGAAAATCTCTAAGGATTCTCATCTATTTCCGTATAAGATCTCAAGTAATTCTTCCAATCCTTCTTTCTTGCTGGTACTACGTCTGGTAGTCCGGCTATGAATTCAACATGCATCTTCAGATCTCTTAATAATATATCAGTTCTTTATACTCACTTTTCTGAGCACCATATCTTAATCATCACAGTCATTCTGGCTGCGACCCTCATTACCCATGGGTAAGCTCCTCATCCTAACAGGATTTTCCTTATCTGCTGGAACCTCTTCCGGGTCTCCAGTAGGGTACTCCATCGAATTACCCGCTGATCTTCAGCATATAAAGCATCATCGCGCTGTTGCTCGTATGCCTTAAGGTCAGTCACCTTACTCGTCGATACGATATCGAGCTAAGTTACTATCATTATACTTACGAGTTCCCATAAGGGTTTTATATGTCATCACTACATTAAGTAGTCCGACTATGAACTTGGCAAGAGTTCTTATTATCTTATTGAATTTATTGTTTTAACGTCACCTCATCTCTGGGGTTTATAACGTACGCTCTGATACCACTTCTGTAACACCCCCAGATCCGGGGTCCGGGATCCGGTGGTTACGGTTTCCAATTCTGTCCACAACACTTGAACTTTCCTTAACATAAAATAAATTACGTCTCTATAACCCAACACAATAATATAAAACACACCCGTTATAGTCCCAGAGATGAAATCAGAGTAACACTCAAATTTTTATTAATCATATTATGAGTTCTTACAATCCAAAAGAATTTCAATATAAATACATACTCTTTGCCATCCATTTACATAAGGCATACTAGACCATATTCTTGGTACTGAAAGAATAAATATACCCTACCAATAGCTTCTTCTTCAGCTCTGGTAGTCTCATCGTCCTCGCCCGCGTCGAGTGCGCCTTGTGCGAGTCATCTGGTCTAGCTGTTGTTGTGATATAATAATAAAGCAAGGGTGAGCAATAGCCCACCAACAATAATATATGACTGAACGATAATGTATAACAGTTCAAAAGTATCTTTCAAACCATATGCCATGCCTTTACGGAAATGATGCAAGTATAATATGAACGATGAAGTTACAAGGTAACTTAAAGTATTTGTTTGTAGAAATATCTGCTACATCAAAGTAAGCGAGATATTCTTATTGTTATTAAGAAGAGGAACTTGCAAGAAAAGGTTGCAATTCCAGTTATGACCCTTTTCCAACTCTGCCAACAGTAATCATGTTGCAGGAAATAAATAAATTTGGATGATGAACCAATGATGGAGTATTCACCGCGCCCGCTGTTCCAATCTTGATGATCAGTCGAGATCGTACAGCTCAATTTAGATTTACTACCGGTAGAAGGAAGAACTGACGGCTTTACTTGTGTACCGCCTTACTAGCTCTCCCCGGCCAACGGTTGGGCCAAAGGGGATGGACCGGCGCTACTCGGCCTCTTACACGACTCCTAGTTCAAATAGAATTCATGATTCTGAATGTAACGTTCGTCCCCCTTTCCCCAAGTATAATACTTGTTGATAAGACTCCACAAAGTAGTCGTATCTAGTTGGAAAGGAAAATTTACCAATAACTCCCAAGCTATTACTTGGTAACGGATATCAACTTGTTCCAGTGATCTTACCCCTCGAAAGATGAGAAGGTAAGCAACGACTTAATAAGTCAACAGCACCCGAGTTGCGAGTGAAGGGAATACTTTATGACCGGGAAGTCGACAAGATAAATAACATTTTCCAAGTAAGGTTCCCTTATTATTAAGGAGGTAGACTCAAAGAAGAATGATGTCTGAGAACCTTCCTTGATATAGGATTAATAATAATATGACTCCGAAATATTTTTCGTAATAATCGAAGAAGATAAACCTTATTGAGGTTATTCTAAGTATGGAATAAATATTCAGAGAATATTTATTGAATTAAAAATATTTAAAGAATATTCAGGAATATGAAAGAATATCTTTAATCAGAGTATTTTTCAAATAATTCTTGAAGAAATATCGAGAGAATATTTATTGCATAATTAAATATTCAAATGAATATTCCAAATAATATTCATTAATCAATAAGACCTGAAAGGAATATTTAAAATATTTGAAATAATATTCGATGATTAAATAGAACCCTGGATGAATATTCAAAATAATATTCATAATTAATTAGGAATTTAAATGAATATCAATAAAGTAATATTCATTTAATAAATAATATCCTAAATGAATATCAAGTAATATTCATTTAGTAATCCAAGCTTTAAAGGAATATTCGATATAATATTCGATAAGTAAATCAAGCTTCAGATGAATATTGAAGATAATATTCATCAAGTACTTAATACCTTAAATGAATTTTCAAAAGTAATATTTATTTAATGAAATAATATTCTAAATGAATGTCCACATAATATTCATTTAGTAGTCTCATCTTTAGAAGAGTATTCGAAATAATAATCGATAATCAATTCGACTCCGAATGAATATTGACGAATATTATTCGTCGAATGATTACGTTCAAATAATTATTTGAAGTAAGGATCGTTAAAATAATTAGTCTCGAACGAATATTCAAATAATATTCGTCGCCCAAATAATAGAAAATATTTACTTAAATATTTTCCTCCGAGGTAATCTCGATATATCAAGGAATATTGACTCCCGGTCTATTTTTGATTAATAAGATGTATACGCCCTTCTATGAGGGTCTTACAATAATCGGATTATAACTGATATATAACTATCTAGCTTATAAGCCAACAATAACATTCAGGGAACAAGTATATCACTTCAACTTGAAAGTAGGCATGCATGCAATGGCATATGTATATCAGCATATATATATATATTTATTCAATCACAACAACAGCCTAAAAGAAGGGAATTGGAACTTGCCTGGTAGTCGAGTACGGTAAGGGGTAGTGGTAGCGGGTCCCGGTTCAGCTTGGTGATCTATAAATAGCCAAGGCATTCGGGATTAATCACTTAACATATTAAAAGTTAAGTTATACTTAATTCGAAACACGTTCTCGAGTTATCTCGTTATACCCCTTTTTGTGGATTACTTTTATCACTGATCCGACCCGACATTCGTTCGTTAATACGACATGTCATTGCATTTATACTTGGGACATACTTAAGTCATATGAGTTCTAAGGTTGATCGTTACGAACCAATATTATACTCCGAGTTTTATCGCCCGTTTTCTAAGTGTTTTACCGAAGTTATAAAAGAGTCGTCTTTTAGGGGTTCGTTCGCGTTTAACCTCGACTCGAACATTTTTAATAAATCGAAAAATGATCTTTTTGACATACGGTTTTCTTTCACGCCTTCCTTTTTACCTCTAGTATTTATTTACCAAGATTCGCCATGACGTTACATAGTTTACGAGGGTTCAATTACAGTTACGAACTTTCGCTTACGGATTCGAACTACTTTTAGTAATTTGGTCATAAATCCTAAACCGTAAGTCCGTTTCATGCGATCTTTATATCAAAACGAAGCTTGAAACATAATCTATCCTATCATGGCAGAAAATGAAGCTGTACAGTGAGTTATAGCTACTGTGATGCTCGGTGTTTAATAGTCTAACGAAAATTCGGCATTACGACGGCTATAAATCGAACGTTCTAAAATTCATAACAATCAATCCAAGCCACACCGGGCATACTATACATGGTTTTCATCTTAACCAGTCCAAGAAGGTTTCAATTAACCATCATAATCATCAAAACTCTTAAATCATCACTACTAACTACATAATCATGCTTTTATGCATATAACAACACCATAATCTTAACTAATCTAAAACCATCAAGAACATATATAAAACTCAAAGTAAGATCTTGGGTTCTTAAGAATTATACCTTCCTTGGAGAGTGTACAAGCTATAATAACCCTTATATAGTCCTTGTATGGCTTTAACAAAGCTTAAATCATCCAAAGAAACCAAGAAATCAAAGTTAGTTTCTTGAAAACACTATTCACCCTCATCTTTGAGGATTTATTTGAAAATGGAAAACATGGAGTTTGAAGCTAAGATTTCTAGGAGATCATTTTTATGAAATATAGGACTCACCATAAAAATTTGGAGATCAAACAATGGTTGGAAGGTGGATTTTGAAATCTTAAAACTCCAAAATTCGAAGTGCCTTGGTTTTGGGGGAAAAACAGTGAACTTCTCGAATTTATTTACCCATCCAAACGATCTTCAAAAATTATGAAATTAAATCCCCAACTTCACCTTGATGTGTAGAAGCTCCATGAATTTTTTCATGATTTTTAGATGAGTAGATCTAGGTGAAAAAAAATGGCAAAGACCCCTGCCCTGGAAAATGCAACTGCTGGAAAAATGGGGGAGAGGTGGTGTTTGCTTGGCTAGTTGTCAAATGATATTTGTGATATGTATAAGTGGGTATAGCTGCTAATACTCCTCTTAATACAAGTGTCAAAGGTTTATGGTGTGTTAGAAAAATTGATGATGTGAAGCCTTGTTGTTTTCTTCTTGTCCATCCACCTCATTACTTCCTTTCTCATTTCTTTTCTTCATTTCATTTCCACCAAATATTCTTATATATAACCCCAGCTGATCAAGTAGGGTTTTTTTTTTATCTCGTTACGTATTTAATCCGTAATTTCTTTCGCGTTTGCTTGATCGCTTAATCTTGTTATAAAGTTCTAGCGATTTCTAGAACACTTGTTATTCTAACTCAAAGGTTTTCATTCTAAATCCTCAAATCATACTTAATAAATAAAATCCTTGAATCCTTAACATTATAATACTCTTGTCTTGATCGTATTGATAGGCTCTTTACGGTTCGGTCAAATATTGTACCGAAAAAGAATTTGGAATTTCTGAATTCCGATCGTCTCTGCATTCACTTATTTCCTCCGCGTATTACTAATATGACTTCGAAACATCCATAACACGTCCCGTACATAGGGTGGCGTGAAAAGTTTTCCAACTTACAAAGTCACTATTCATCCACCAAATTACTATGCACGTACAGGAAACACTATGCACGTACGGGAAATACTATGCACGTACGGGAAATACTATGCATGTATGGGAAATACTATGCACGTATGGGAAATACTATGCACGTATTCATTTCTCTTCAAGGATCCATTAGCTCCTTCCTGGATGGTAGATTATTCTTATCTAGGTCCTCAACCATCGAATTACTCTATTCTGACAATATACCAATGCATCAGGATCATTGTCCAAAGCAATATCCATTCATTACAATCATTGTTCTTTGAAACCACCATTCATTAGAGCTGGTGACCTTGTTGTTGGAATCATTGTTCCTCATTTTATCATTACTTAATAAAAGTTTTAATTATATCCAAAATTTGGGGTTCTTACAGATTCCATGGTCGGATAAGAACTTGGTGAATTTTGATCCAACAAACTGTGTGCCGTTGTCGGATATGAGTACTACCGGAATTCCGAATCTAGTAATGACTTGCTCTTTAACAAAACGGATTGCATCATCCTGCGTAATGTTCTTTAATGCCCTTGCTTCGGCCCACTTGGTCATGTAATCAATGGCGACCATCACGTATTATAGATCGCCCTTGGCTCTGGGGAATGGTCCCATGATATCAATGCCCTAGACCAAAAACGATATTGGTGAAAAGATGGACACAGGAAGGGCTTGGGCTTTTCTGGACATGTTGCTAAACAGCTGGCACTGGTGGCACTTCTTGGTGAAAGCTTTGCATTCTTTGTGCATTTTGGGCCAGTAGTAGCCCTGCCTGAGTATCTTGTGTGCCGGTGCTTTGCCTGCCATGTGGTCGTTACAGATGCTTTCGTGGACTTCTCTCATACAATATAAGGCTTCTTCTTCATCAACACATTTGAGTATAAAAGAATCAAAGCTTCTTTTGTATAAGGTGCCCTCTTGCATAAAGTATTTCGTTGCTTGTGATTTTAGTATTTTTGCCTTCACGCCGTTGTTCGGTCGCCGCTTTCCAAATAATGGATGTAAGGGGTCATCCAGTTATCTATTGGCGGATTTATTTCCATGACGGGCAGGTTGTCTATGCTGGGGGCGTTCAATTGTTCGAAGTACACAGTGTCTAAATCCAATTTTTCCCCTTGATTTAATTTGGACGACATGTCTGCCATTGCATTATCTGCCCTGTCTATCTGTTTCAGGGTGTATTCTTCGAAGTGGGGGAGCGTTGTTTGTACCACCTCTTGGTATTTGCTCAGGGTTTTGTCTTTTGTTGAGTAATCTCCCGCTGTTTGGTGAACAACCAGCTGCGAATCGCTGTAGATGGTGATCTTTTTAACTTGTAAGTTTTTTGCCAATTCCAAGCCGGCCAGGAGTGCCTCATATTCTGCTTGATTGTTTGTAGCTTTGAAGTTTAGCTGTATGGCTTGTTTGACTTGGAAACCGTCGGGGCTAGTAAGGATAATCCCCGCCCCGTAGCTTGTATTCGTGGAGGAGCCATCCACATATAGTTGCCAATTGTTGTCCGTCATGGTTATGTGCTTGGCTGGTGATTCTTTTTCTCGTTCTGAGAAAGAACATTCGACTACGTAGTCTGCCAGCATTTGTGCTTTAATTGCGGTTCGCGGTATGTATTTTAAGTCGAATTGGCCAAGTTCTACGGCCCAATTGATCAGTCTGCCCGACAAGTCAGGTTTGTGCAGTATTTTTCTCAGCGGTTGGTCTATGATGACTCTAATTTGCCTGCCTTGGAAGTAGTATCTCAATTTTCGGCTCACCACTACCAAAGCTAGGGCAAATTTTTGGACGTTTGGATAGCGGGTTTCCGCATCTTTGAGTACTAGCCTTACATAGTAGACTGGCCTTTGTTCGCTATTTTCTTCCTTGATGAGTACCGCCCCCACGGCTTTATCCGTAGCAGATAGGTATAATGATAGTGGTACTGAAGGAGCTGCAACCGCAAATAAGGGAGCGGAGGAGAGATAAGCTTTGAGGTCTTCGAAGGCTTTCTGGCACTCATCCGTCCAAGATATTGCCCTAGTTTTTGTCGCTCCTTTCAATGTGTCAAAGAATGGTAGGCACCTGTCTGCCAATTTCGCAATGAATCTTCTCAAAGCGGCTAACCTTCCTATTAACTTTTATATTTCCTTCAAGGTTTTGGGCGGTTGCATGTCGACGATGGCCTTTATCTTTTCCGGGTTTGCTTCAATGCCTCTGTGAGATACTAAGAAACCAAGGAATTTTCCTTTGTCTAGTGCGAACGCGCATTTGTCCGGGTTGAGTTTCATGCTGTGTTTTCTAAGGGTTGAGAAACATTCTTCTAAGTCTTGGAGGTGAGAGGCCGTTAAGAGAGATTTTACGATAAGATCATCCACATATGCTTCCATATTTCGGCCTAGATGGGCGGTGAAGATTTTGTTCATGGCCTTTTGGAATGTGGCCCCGGCATTGATTAATCCGAATGGCATGACTTTGTAACAATACACCCCTCTGTGTGTGATGAAAGCAGTTTTCTCCCTATCCTCAGAGGTCATTTTGATTTGATTGTAGCCTGAATAGGCATCTATGAAGCTTAGCATTAGGTGTCCCGCGGTTGCATCGATGAGTTGGTCTATTGAAGGGAGTGGATAAGGATCCTTGGGGCATGTTGCGTTTAATTCAGTGTAATCGACGCATATTCTTTATTTCCCGTTGGATTTCTTCACCAAAACAACATTTTCCACCCATTTGGGGTATGTAACTTCATAGATCAAGTCCGCGTCTAGGAGTTTGTCAATCTCGATGTCAATTTCCAGATGTCGCTCTAGTGCGAAGTTTCTTCTCTTCTGAATTTTTAGTGTTTTGTCTGGATCTACATTTAACTTATGGATTGCCACGGACTCATCCAAGCCTGGCATGTCTTTCGGGCTCCAAGAAAAAATGTCTGCGTATTGTCTCAAGAGGCTTGTGAGGCTAGCCTTGAAGATAGAGTCTAAGCCGGTTCCCACACTCAAGCTCTTAGTCGGATCTCCGAGTATTATTTCTATTTTTTTTTGTACTACCAGGCTTATCAGCGGTTTTTCTTCTCGTTTAAGACACTTCAAGAGATTTGCATCTATTCGTGGTGGGTCTTCTGTCGCCGGGTCATGCCCGTCAATGAATTGTACTTCTTTTCGTTTCTTGTTATTTTCCCGCTGGTGTTTAGCGTACCTTTGTCTTTTTTCTCGCCTTCTCCTAGTTGCCTTTTCTCGACGGATGTTACTAGGCTCAGTTTTTTCCAGGGTGAGCGCTATGCCATAACATCTTTTGGATGTTTCTGAGTCCCCCTTGATTTCTCCTATCCCGTTCAGGGTGGGGAACTTGATCTTAAGATGAGGGGTGGAAGTAACTGCTTTGAGCATGTTCAGGGTAGGCCTTCCCAAGATCATGTTGTAAGAGGAGACGGTGTTGATGATGTAAAATTTGATAGTTCGACATACTTGCCTGGGTGATTCACCAAAATAGACAGGAAGCCTTGCGATGCCCGCGATTGGAACGGCATTGTGCCCGAAACCGTAGAGAGGTGTTTCGTCAGGACATGTTCCAGTTTTTCGTTGTCTAGTTTCAGTCTATCCCAAGTGTGTTTAAAGCATATATCGACTGAGGACCCGTTATCTACGAGGTTTCTTTTGACTTCATTGTTAGCCACGCCCAATGACACGACTAATCCTTCAGTGTGATTTGGGTTGATGCCCTCATAATCTGCGTCTGTGAAAGTAGTGATGTTTGGTGGCCCCTCAGATATTGTATAGATAGAGAGCTCTTCTCTTGGAGGCGAGTTCTGGCAGCCAAAGACGGTGTTCGCGATGTTTTTATTCTGTCCTTGAGAATTTGATGTTCCTAGTGCCAGTCTTGGCAGGTATTGAGACAAGTTGCCAGCCTTGACTTGTTTTTCCAGGAAGTATTTGAGGGACAAACAGCTGTCCGTATAGTGCCCGTGTGTTTCGTGGTAATCACAGTGTTTGTCTTTTGGTCTATCGTCTGGTGAGGAGTACATTGGGGCTGGTGGCATGTAGAAAGGTTTCCCCTTGATTTCTTTCGGGATGGTTGTCCATTCTGGCTCAGGACGCCTATCTGGTCTTGGCGGGTTCGTTGGTCCCAAGCGGTCTCTAACTGGGATCGATGGTTGGGATCTTTGGGCGGGAGGTGGTGGCCCATGAGTGGTTTGTACTTGGTGTAAGACTGGCGCTTGCCTTTGATAGGATGTAAATCTTTCCCTTTGAATGAATGGTGATTGAGTCGGCGGAGCCCTGAATTGTTTTAGCACATTTAGTGATTCGGTTTCATTGATGTCTTGGGATGCTAAGTCGTATGCCTTTGCCAGTGTGGTGAGTTTTGTTTCCATGAGACGACACACGTATTTTTCACATTCATAGGGGTTAAGGCCTCTTCTCAAATGGACTAATGCTTCCATTTTATTAACGTAGACAACTTTGTTTACGGCTTCCTTGAAGCGGTCAATGTAATCCTGCAAAGTTTCCCCGTTGTGCTGTGCGATGGTTTCTAGGAACACGGTATGGACCTCATGCTTTTGGTTTGCTTTGAACTTATTTAGGAATAGCTTCTTAAATTCCATCCAAGTGTCTATGGATCTAGTGGATATCCTATAGAACCATCTTTGGGCACCGCTGCGGAGGGTGGCGGCGAAGAAACGGCATCTCGTTAGATAATTGTATTTGTAATGGAGAGCCAACTGGTCAAAATAGCTAAGGTGTTCTTCCGGGTCACCTAGCCCGTCAAAAGAATTGAAGCTGTGATGTTTGATGTCTTTTTGTCGGGGCTCTGCCTCCAATCTTTTGGTGAATGGCGATTCTCCCAGGTCTTGTTCGCTATTTCCGTCTATCTTTTTCTTGAGCCCCATGATGGTACACAACATATCCGCGTTTGTTGGTTGTGCGCTTTCGGCCTCCCTTGGACGGACAGGGGATCGTTCCCTTTGTCATTTTTTTTCGTATTCAGTCAGGACTGTTTTTATAGGCGGCCTTTTTGTCTATAATCACCTTCCTTAAGTCTCTCTGTTTTCTATTTTGTTTCCATGTTTCGGGTCGATGGTGGTTTTTTTTTGTGCCTTTCATGATTCTTGTTCTGAGATGTGCCTAGGCGGGAAAAGGCAGAATTCGTTCTTCGGGGTTGGCTGTGCGCCTCACTACGGTCGTTGTGTGGATTTATTTGGAGCCTCCCTGCTCCGGTGGTTGCCCTTGCCCGACGTGGGGGAAAGCCGAGGCTATTTGCATGATTAAGTCGATCTGCTGTTGATTATAACCCGTGAGGTTAAGGCTAAGGATTTGCTCTTGGTCGTCTCCCCGAGGGGGTGGTTTATTTGCAGGCGGTTTTCTGGGTATATTGGCGGGTTTGGTGGTGGAATGCCGGTTGTGTTCCCCTCTCTTTCTATTGGCTGTTGTTCGTCTGGGTTTGCCGTGGTGGTGGTGTTCTTAGATCGGGTGGTTGGGGCAATTTAGTAGTTTACGGGTATTTTGGTTATATATATATATATATATATATATATATATATATATATATATATATATATATATATATATATATATATATATATATATATATATATATATATATATATATATATATTATTTTTTATCGGTACCGTGTCTTGTCTCGTGGTAGTCGCTATTCTGGTAGAGCATGTGAGGGATTTCTCTTCAAGAGAAAAAGGACCCCTCCTAGCGCCAAATGATAACTCTCACGGTTGATTAGAGACTTCCGACCACTGTTCCGGGGTGCTTCACCTGAGTTTGGGTGCCTTCAAAACAATGCTTGCCCAGGGGTGGTGGCCGTCAAGCACCTCCGACGTGATAATCAGTAATCGGAAATAATAATAATCAAGCTGGTCAGGATATATCTGATTTGAAGGGAGAGATTATGTAGTTGTAAGCTTGAATATCTCTAAATCATCTCCTTTCTCCTTGTGGGCAGAATGGGGGTATTTATAGGCTGGGTCTTCCAGTCACTGTGGTCCACGTGGCAGCCGCAAAAGCTACAGTGAGCCGCCGTTGCAACAGTGACTGGTGTGACCCTTCCTGACACGCCACCATTCTTCCACTGCGCTGAATTGCTCAGAATGTGTCTGCTACAGTTGGGTGTCCTTGTGTTCCCTTGAATACTTTATTGTCCCCTGTCTTATAAAGCAAGATATTTTGTACAAGAGTATTTTTCTAATGATACTTATTTTCCAGGTCAGTAATTTAGGAAAATAAATATCTTACGACACGTGTATGGAATGATAGGTACTGTGTTGGTCGCTTACAGCGGGTACCTATCAAACATGAACACGTGCACGATCAGATAATGAAAGTAAATCACCAGGTGTGACCACAACAACAGGTTTATCATCTGCACCCAGAAGATTGAAAGAATAAGAAAGTGTCTAACCACCATCACATGCACGATAAATCGAGTAATAGATACAACTATGGCACAAGGTGCTCATTTGTTTTTTCTTTACAAAACTACCATAATATGTAGTTTGGGAAACGAGACCTATATTCAGAAGCAATGAAGAACTACAAAAGGTGGGGACTAATCCTACATCTGCATTACTTAGCAGACTAAAGAACTCTATAGGATCCTAACTAAGAAAAATGTCTCTCTTGCAGAAGAGTCGTGATCATTCTGCTGGCATGTTTCTGAAATCTAATTTAAAAAAAAAACAAAAACCTTCAAGGAATTCCTTACTTACGGTTGTGACTCTCTACCCTATGCATTTGACGAGTCAGCTACCAGATAATAACTGCCCCATTTGAGAATGTTATTCTACTTGCACATTCAATCTGTAGCATGCATTATACAAATCCTGGGATGCCATGAGGTGAAACTAACAGGTAAATGTACTGCTAGGTTTAGCACATTCTAATTTATAACATGCTTTATACGAATCTCCTAGGGTTGGCACAGAATCAAGAATTTAATGTCAAAGTAGAATCTACATGCTTAGGATCACAACAATCTTCTCATACACAAGTTGATTAAAGTGATAGGGGGCAGCCATGTGAAACATGAACTCGTCAACATCCTATTGCTTTATATTGGGATCACATAAGCAAAACCTAAGATCATCATACCTGATTATCAATATTATACACATTTTATGTGCAATAAAATACATTTATCCCAGGTTTGAAGTAGGGAGAAACCAAAAAAATGATTGTCAACTCTCCAATACTGATTAAACCTAATTAGCCCATGCCATTTAGGTTTCCATTATTTGGTAAGAAAAACATTTTCTGCTTTTAACATCATTTAATGTTACAAATTTAATCATCCATCAAGTGAGAAATCTTAGAAACAGCCACAACAGAGTTGGAGGTTTAATTTCCTCATTATATATTTGTGTACAGTACTATGAAACTTTGGGGAGGAGCAACCTACAAGAGAACTAAAACAAGAAGAATTATTTCATGTCAAGAAAGATCAGTACAAAAATAGTAAGAATGTCTTAGTACTTTGAAAGGACAAGAATGGACACTTGAACATTGTGGTAATCCTCTTGTTATACCCATTATCAGCTTCTTCGCCATTGTCCATACAATTCAGAACAGAAAGCCCACTAACAACAAATATGACAAAATTAACCATCCTGGTCTGAATGGAGCAATGCAGACTTTGACGAGATTTACACTTCAAATTTTTCCTCAAATCTAGACCATCAGAATTCCTGGAAAGTAGGTCGTAGAAGCAACCTATTTAACATAATTCAATTCTGGACCACAAATAATACACATCTAAGGTTTAAGTAACACTGACCTATTAACAAGTTCTCCATGACGGACACCTTCAGTCATCCATTGCCTTAGCATGCTGGTGTTTTCAGATTCATTATCAGACAAACTACGTGTATCATATTGTTGGGACAATCAGATCTTGGCACTGCGATTTTTGATAAAATACATTAACGAGTACGAATAGAAAAATCACCTTGTTAACGGTTGATTCCACGCTCTTCTATTGTATTCCCAAATTCCCTTGAGCGAAGTGTGGCCTTCGTCTTCTCAAGTTAACCTCTCTTCTTGCTCCTGGGTGGCTATCAAATTTTTTCGACCAGACCCCAGCAAGAAGAGAATAGGAATATATATAGGCTACAATAGGGATCATGGACAATTAGGTTGGGCCTTCTAATTACATCTTGAGCCTAGCCCAATGTAATTAAATATTAATTCAATCCACTAAAGAATTAATATTTGCACTACCTTTCCTAATACCGTAATTTAATTAATTAATTCGGTTCCAATATTATTTGCTTATTAAATTCCCCATGTTTAAAATATCGCATGTCCATTAATTAAATAAATTACTGATAATTCATTTAATTAATATCTTTTATCCTTGATCATCCACTCAACCTTTATTTAATTATGCCGGAATAAATGCACCTGTAGGGTTTCACATAATTAAATCTTTTTGAGCTTTCAAGGGGACATCATTAACCCGAATATTATCAGGACATGGATTCCTTCAATAAATAATATCCCACCATATATATTATTTCATCACCCAAAATATAATGATATAATTCACAAGAATTATTTCATATATAAATCAAAGCATGTAAATAATATATACGTGTCAACTATTATTTCCGGATTAAGAACCTAAGCATTAATAATAACATAGAATCTTAGTTCACCTTCTTAATTAGTATAAGGGAAAAATTCTAAATTTGATCCTGTTCAATATACACAAAGTATACTAGTATTATTTATTAGTCAATATAAACTAATCTAAATAATACTACAGCCATTCCAGTGGATTGTCTAACTCCACCTGTGCTGTGAACCTTATTATATTATATAAACCGTATTTAATAATCTAATATTCTGTATCCCATTTGATACTAGATTATTCACAATATATAATATTTAGACAACATGTAAACATTTAAATGATTCTCAATTAAACCGGCTAGAAATAAATGTAAATACTTCAAATAAATATTTTCAGTATACACCAACAATCTCCCACTTATACTCAAAATATTCTATGAGTATATCAGTGTTTATTTAATCCACTATTACACAAAAAACTATGTGTCCATCCATCTGACACCTATCGCTTCCACATGCCTATCAAAAACTTTGGCTGGCAGGCTCTTTGTGAAAGGATCTACCCGGTTGTCTTCTGATGATATGTGAGCCACAACTATATCTCCTCGCTTTACAATTCCTCGTATGAGATGATACTTACGTTCAATATGTTTAGCTGCTTTGTGATCTCGCGGTTCCTTCGAATTTGCCACAGCACCAGTGTTATCACAATACACTGTCAAGCTCCTAGGCAAATTAGGTACCACATCCAAGTCCAAAAGGAAGTTCCTGAACCATACAGCCTCCTTTGCAGCCTCAGAGGCCGCCACGTACTCGGCTTCCATGGTAGAGTCTGCAATGCATTTCTGCTTTACACTCCTCCATATAACGGCTCCACCTCCCAAAGTAAAAACATATCCCGAGGTCGATTTCCTCTTATCCCTATCTGATTGAAAATCTGAATCAGTATATCCCAAAGGAAATAGATCTGAGGCCTTGTAAATTAACATATACTCCTTAGTCCTTCTCAGGTACTTGAGTATAGTTTTTACTGCACTCCAATGTTCCTGACCTGGGTTCGACTGATATCTACTAACCATGCCCACAGCAAAGCAGATGTCAGGCCTCGTACATAACATAGCATACATTAAGCTTCCACATGCCGAAGCATAAGGAACTGCTTTCATGCTCTCTATATCCTTAGGAGTCGAAGGACACTGCTCTTTGGATAGAGCCACTCCATGCTTAAAAGGTAGAAAACCTTTCTTAGAGTTCTGCATGTTAAAACGAGCTAATACTTCATCAATGTAGGGCTCTTGAGATAAAGCCAACATCCTTTTCTTGCGATCCCTTATTACTTTGATCCCAAGGATGTATGCCGCTTCACCTAAGTCCTTCATTTCAAATTGTTTGAACAACCATGCCTTTACTGATGACAACATCTTAACATTGTTTCCAATGAGTAAAATGTCATCTACATACAGTACTAGAAAAACCACTGCATTACCCTCACTTCTCTTATAGACACATGATTTGCTTGGACTTTGATCAAATCCATATGACTGGACTGCCTGATCAAAACGAATATTCCAGTCCCTAGAAGCTTGTTTTAGTCCATAAATAGACCTCTTAAGCTTACAAACAAGATGCTCTTGGCCTTTCTTAATGAATCCTTTTGGTTGTTGGATATAGATGGTTTCCTCAAGACTTCCATTAAGGAAAGCTGTCTTGACATCCATTTGCCAAATCTCATAATCGAGATGAGCTGCTATAGATAAAAGAATCCGGATCGACTTAAGCATAACAACCGGCGAAAAGGTTTCCTCATAATCGATCCCTTCTTTTTGAGTATACCCTTTCGCAACAAGTCGTGCTTTCCAGGCTTTCACCTTTTTGTCAGATCCTCTTTTCTTCTTGTAGATCCACATACATCCAATGGGTTTTACACCTTTGGGTGGTTCCACGAGCTCCCAAACTTGATTAGAATACATAGATTCCATCTCAGATTCCATTGCCTTTTGCCAAAGATCTACATCTTTATCTAGAATTGCTTCTTCGTATGTCCTGGGATCCTCATCATGTTCACCAGAGACCAAGTCCGAGGACTCTCCCAAAAACATGAATCTATCAGGTTGTTGAACAACCCTCCCACTACGACGAAGCACCGGTGTGGTATTAGTGACAGGTTGTGCATTTTCTTGTGATTGATCTACTTGTGCTATTGGCAATTGGGGATTATCTGTCCCTCCCACTAGTTCCTCTAAAACGATACTACTCATGGGTTTGTGTTTCATTATATAGTCTTCTTCTAAGAATCTAGCATTGGTGCTAACAATGATATCTCGATCCCTAGGACTATAAAATGAATAACCTTTCATTCCCATGGGATAGCCTACAAACAGCCTTACTTCTGTACGAGATTCTAACTTAGTCGTGTTCTTGTTCAGCACATGTGCTGGACAACCCCAAATCCGAATATGTCTTAGACTTGGTTTGCTACCAGTCCACAATTCTATTGGAGTCTTGGGAACCGACTTAGAAGGTACCAAGTTTAGAAGGTAAGCCGCTGTTTCTATAGCATATCCCCAGAACGACTTGGGTAAATCTGAATAACTCATCATCGATCTAACACTCTCTAAAAGAGTCCGATTCCTTCTCTCTGCTACACCATTCTGCTGAGGTGTGCCAGGTGCAGACAATTGGGATGCAATCCCATTTTCTGATAAATATTCCCTAAATTCTCCAAGCAAGTATTCGCCACCATGATCTGATCGTAGTGACTTGATACATTTTCCAAGATGTCGCTTCTCCGCACTTGCTTTGTACTCTTTGAATTTTTCAAAGCACTCAGACTTACGGCTCAACAAATAAATGTACCCATATCTAGAATAATCGTCAATGAAAGTGACAAAATACTCATAACCTCCTCTTGCTTGGATACTCATAGGTCCACATAAATCAGTATGAACCAATTCTAACACTTCTTTAGCTGTATTCCCCTTTGCTTTAAAAGGCCTATTAGTCATCTTACCTTCCAAGCAGGATTCGCAAACTGGAAATGGCTCCACTGCCAACGAGCCTAATGGCCCATCTACTACCAGTCTTTGAATCCTCCTCAAGTTAATATGACCTAATCTTAAGTGCCAAAGATATGTTTGGTTCAATTCAGAAGGTTTCTTTCTTTTATTTGAGCTAGAAAGAATGTTATTAGTTTCCTTATGTTGCAGCATTGGTTGGATAGGATTAATAATATATAAATTGTCTTGCAATGTACCAGAACATATAACTCGTTTATTCATCATAATAGAAACATTACGATCTAAACAAACATTATAACCATCCATGGCAAGTTTAGAAACCGAAATTAAATTCCTTCTAAACGAAGGTACATAAAGACAATTGTTCAAAACCAAAATCCTATCATCGCCAAAAGATAATGTAATTATTCCAACTGCAACTACTGCTACTTTTGTAGCATCTCCCATGAACACATATATCTCGCCATCTCTAAGCATTCTGGATTGCTGGAACCCCTGCATAGAGTTACAAACATGGTCAGTGGCTCCTGTATCTACACACCAAGTGCTCGTAGATATAGCCGCTATATATGTTTCTGTAACTAGAGAAAGAGACATACCAGTATTGTTTGTCTTCTTAGGAAGAGGACAATCCTGTTTCCAGTGACCTGACTGCTTGCACCTGAAGCACTTGCCCTTAGGCTTTTTCACACCACCTTGAACTCCCACTGCATTAGCAATCTTTCCTGCTTTCTGTGTCTGAGTCTTTTTCTTCTTCTTACCTTTCGGCTTAGATGAAGAAGCTTTCTCGGCCACATTCACTTGAACATTCTGCTTAAAGAGTCCTTCAGCTGCCTGAAGTTCTGTCAGAAGTTCCGCGAGACTATACATCATTTTGTTCATGGTGTAATTCAAGCGGAACTGCTCAAAACTTTTGGGCAAGCTCATAAGGATGATATCGATCTGGGTTTCCCCATCAATATCAGCACCAAGGATCTCCATCTCATTCAGATGAGACATCATTCTGAGAACATGATCCCTTACAGGTGTTCCTTCAACCATCTGAGTGTTCATTAAAGCCTTCATTGCTACTTGCCTAGCAGCCCTATTCTGTTCTCCAAAAAGTTCCTTGAGATTAAAGAGCATATCTGAAGCAGTGGGCATAGCCTGATGCTGCAAAACACCCGACATTGCTGCCAGAATGTAACATCGCGACATCTCATCAGCCTTAATCCACTGCTTATAATACTCCTTCTCACTTTCAGGAGCATCTTCAGCAGGCTGGTCTGGCTTGGGTTCATAAGTACAAAATTTGTACTCCTCAGCAGTCAACACTATGTCCAAATTACGTTTCCATTCAATATAGTTCGGTCAAGTAAGTTTGTTATCCTTAAGTATGGTGAATAGTGGATTAAAGCCTATAGTGATCTAATCCTGACAATCATACATGTAACACATAATCAGATAGTTGCATAAATCTTAAATCCTATTGTTTTCCTCTAACAATTAATTAAAATTAATGCACTAATATTTAAACACCATAAGTATCTGGTACGCCACGATGGGTGACATATATACCACTTAAATTCGTTTAAATATTACTTCGGTCCTATTACTAAATAATACGCCACGTTAGGGTGGACTATATATTATTTTTCATAGCTAAGTGTATACCATTATTAAATCTTAAATTAATAAAAAGACCGGATACCACCATTAAATATTTCAAGTCAATAATCGATAATAGGATAATTCTCAGATCGGGGGGAGCATTGTCAAGAGGCATCACTTAAGACCCCTTTCTAGACAGAATCATCCTTTCTCTCAATATCAAAAATCTATATTCAATCAATGGTACCCTTCTAATTAATCGAATTCTATGAAACTTGGTATGCCACGTTGTGTGGCATGTATACCTTTCAATATTCGTAATTAATTTAGGAAGTTTGTCCTAGTAATATCCATAACACTACCTGACACCATAAATCATACGCCACGTTAGGGTGGACTATATACAATTTATATTCGTCTTATTGTTAAATTACATACAAGCAATAATGGAGACCGTGGGATTTAATTCCTAATTAATTCCCTCACCCACTTAGAATTTTTATTTAAAATTGAGGAATTTTAAAAATTAAATGGGGCCTATGTCGTTACAATTATGTCTAACATGCATTCCAAATACACACATAATTTAACAACATAAAACATTTAATTATAGCAATAAATAAAAAATCTATGTCCATGTCGTCCTAATTATGTTAAACATGCAATTAAAATTACACACATAATTCACAACACACATAAATAATTAATTAAAACAATAATTAAAAAAAATTAATTAGTGGAATTAAAATTAAAAAACATAATTTAAATCCACTATTATGGCCCCAAACAATTCAGTGCCGCCCCTGTTCGTCAAAATTGTTGCTGACCACTTCATAAAAAACAAGCGCGTGCTTGAGGAAAATAAAATCCTGCTTCCAGAGATGGCTGTTGCGCAGCGGCTACCAGCGTTACAGACCACAGATGCCTGTTGCGCACTTGCAGTATGCGTGACATTACTCTGAAGTCCTGTTGCGCATCTTGGTCCTGCGCAACACCAGTTCTATAATTGGTAACGCAGACCATGCCTGCGTTACAGGCAGTCAGCAGTTATTCCAGCGCCGCAGCCTCCTGCTTCTGTTCATTCTGTACCTTTTTTTTTCAACGACCAACAACAAATCGAACCAGCAGCTTAATCGAACAATCAGCTACGCAGCGGAAAACTTTATTGCTCCGTTTCGATTTCCGATCGCACATAATTGTTACAAAATATCCGGATCTTAATAAATGTAAATACTTCAAATAAATATTTTCAGTATACACCAACAATAGGCAAAAAGAGATGAACCTCTTGGGACCATATTCTCCTGAAGGAAGTAGGTTCCATCTCCATCATTACAGTTATCTGTTAGAATAGTAAATGCATTATTAGGCTGTAGTAATGAAAGAAAATAACCAAAATCTTATTCAAGGCACTACAAATTGAAAGTTGAAACAATGTTTGAATGATATATACTTACATGATACTTGAGCCCTTTCTGGGGACAACTTATCATCGTGAAATACCCTTGAAACTGTTGGCATGAGTTGTGTCATGATGAGTTGTCAATCACCATAATTCCAGGAGCTAGTCTTAGGATATATTATCAAAAGTAGGAGACAGTGAATAAATTAGTGTTGTACTTTAACGAGTGGACATCAAGTAGATAGCACTAGTACACTAGCCTATATATCATATCTCTCTGTAATGAAAATGTAGAAGAAAGAAATATATAGACTTTGTATCATACTTTGTGTCATGGTATCAGAGCACCTATCGATCCACTTATTTTCTTTTCAATAATCTCCTTATCCTCCCAATATGGGTGATAATCTTGACTCTCATTCCACCATGTCCAGTCACTCTGATAGTATAGCTTCTCACCCAGAAAATTCTACCAATAACACCATCCTTGCTGAATTGACCACGAAAATGAGTGAAGTTTTAAGCAAAGATTCATCCCCATCTCAAACCTTAGACATGACTACGGCTCCAATCACGACCAAGTTGGACATCACCAATTATGCTCTATGGTCCCAGGTGGTTGAGATGTATATCTCGGGCAAAGACAAACTTGGATATATAAATGGCGATCTTCCTAAACCTCCTGAAGCAGACCCTACCTTTCAACGATGGCGTACAGAAAATGCTATAGTTAAGGGATGGCTGATTAACTCCATGGATCCTTCTCTCATCGGTAATTTCATTCGATTCCCAACAGTAAAATCTATGTGGGATGCTATAGCTACAACATATTTTGATGGTAGTGACACCTCACAGGTCTATGATCTTCGGCGTCGTGTTATCCGTCTCAAACAAGCTGGCGGTTCTATTGAGAAATTTTATAATGATCTTCAAGAATTGGCGTGAAATAGACTTTCGACGTCTAAATCCAATGGAGTGTCAAAAAGATATTAAACATTATAATACCCTCGTTAATGAAGAAAGAGTATATATATTTTTGGATGGTCTTGATGATCGTCAAGACAATGTTAGGAGTGATGTTTTGCAGATAAAGCCATTCCCAACTATGGAGCAAGCTGATGCTCATGTACGAAGAGAAGCACTACGTCAAATGGTGATGGTGACAAATAATTCTGATGACATACCAGGAGCAGGACTTGTATCTAAAAGCTTTAAACATAGCTTACAATCTCAAGCATTCTCAAGGTCTGGAAAATCCGGTTCGTACTCTAATCCTAAAACTAACCTTGAAACTAGTAAATGCACTCATTGTGGGAATATAAAGCATACACGTGAAAATTTCTTTAAAATTCATGGGTATCCTGACTGGTGGCATGAAATGCAAACCCGAAAGCGTCGTGATGGAGGAAGGAGTGATGAAAACACAGGAAAAGTTGTAGTGGCTATAGGAGAATCACAAGTGGCTACAGGAGAATCATATCTATCTCTCATTCCATCTAGTACTCCAAACACTAACACGGGTAATGTTCTATTTGGATCTCATCAGAAGGATGATAATAAGGCTTTGATATTGGATTCTGGCACAACTGACCATATGACGTTTGATGATCATGATATTATTAACCATACCCACCCTCAACGAACTAGCATTGCAAATGATAATGGAGATATCTCTATGGTAACAGGGGCTGGGATAGTGATGTTGTCACCAAACCTACAATTATCAAATACTTTAGTCGTGCCTTCACTTTCCCATAAGTTATTATCTGTGAGCAAAATCACTAGAGACTTAAACTATGTTGTTCTCATATATAGTGATTTTTGTCTTATACGGGATCTTCTGACCAGGAAGATCATTGGGCATGGTACTAAGAAGGGGGATCTCTACTATATGGAAGATTACAGTGTCGGTCAAGCACATCACATGCATTATCCACAAAATAATAAATTGGAACAAGCGTTGCTTTGGCACCGTCGACTAGGACACCCATCATTTGGGTATCTTAAACACATCTTCCCTGGCTTATTTACAAGTTTGTGTGATTCAGAATTGAAATGTGAGACGCGTATCTTAGCAAAAAGTCACAGAGTGAACTATCCTTTAAGCATGAATAAATCTGATATTCCTTTTGCATTGATTCATTCTGATGTATGGGGTCCTTCCCCCAAAATTAGTGTGACTGGTTTTCGATGGTTTGTAATCTTTGATGATGATTGTACAAGAATGACGTGGGTCTACATGCTGAAAAATAAAGCTGAGGTGTTTAATGTTTTTCAAGCATTTCACAAGTTGATACAAACCCAATTCTCTGCAAAAGTTCAAACATTTCGAACGGATAATGGTGGAGAATATATGAATCATCAGTTTCTTAATTACTTCCGTCATCATGGATTAATTTATGAGACTTCATGCCCCTATACTCCACAGCAAAACGGCTTCATGCCCCTATACTCCACAACAAAACGGCATTGCTGAACGCAAGAATCGACATATTCTGGAAACTGCACGATCAATTCTATTTGGAGCTAATGTTCCAAGTCACTATTGGGCAGATGCTATTACCACGGCAGTCTATCTCATTAATTGCATGCCATCAAAAATTATTGGCTTCAAGACTTCGCTGCAAACTTTGGCAACTCATGTGTCATTACCAACAATATTGATGCTCCCACCTCGTGTTTTTGGTTGTATTGCATTTGTTCATCTCCATAAACACCAACGAACAAAACTTGATCCATATGCTATTCGTTGCATTTTCTTGGGTTATGCTATTAACCAGAAAGGGTACCGTTGCTATGATCCAGGTACTCGGCATACTTATGTGACCATGGATGTCACATTTCTTGAAGCTGATACATTTTACTCCCCAACGACCACCAATTCTTCACTTCAGGGGGAGATATCACATGGTGAAGATCTGAATCGGTTGAAATTTGAATCAACAACAACAAATGTTGATACAACATAAATCACCCTTGATGCTCCTCTTAATGCTACTTTGTCGAATGAGGCACCTATACCAGAATCAGCACCTAGACAAATGGCAACAACCATAACAAATGAAGCAACGGAGGTTGAAGAAACAGAAATTGAAGAAAACCCATCTCCTCAGAACCGTGAGGTTAGTTCACCTATCACAACTAATATTATTAATAATACTGATTCGAAAGTTGGCTATAAGTTACCTTTCAAGCATAACAGAGGAAAACCACCGAATAGATACTCACCAAAATTTGAGGACCAAAGATCCAAGTATCCAATTGCCAATTATGTCTCTACAAAGAATCTATCTGGACCACTCAAGGATTTTGTAACGGAACTCTCTTCGCAAAATATTCCCACAAATACTGAAGAGGCTCTTAAAGACCCTAGATGGGTCCAAGCCATGAAGGAAGAGATGGATGCATTATAGAAAAATAATACTTGGACTTTGGTCTCTCCACCAAAAGGAAAAAAATTGTGGGATGCAAGTGGGTATTCTCTATCAAATACAAAGCCGATGGATCAGTCAAGAGGTACAAAGCCCGACTAGTGGCGAAGGGATATACACAAACCTATGGAGTGGACTATCAAGAAACCTTCTCACCAGTGGCAAAGTTGAACACTATTCATGTTTTGTTATCTCTAGCAGCGAATCTAGATTGGCCATTGCACCAATTTGACGTAAAAAAATGCATTTGTCCGTGGAGAGTTGAAAGAAGAAATTTACATGGATATCCCTCCTGGCTACACTACAAATTCAGAAGCTAACATTGTATGCAAACTACTTCGCACTTTGTATGGATTAAAACAATCCCCTAGAGAGTGGTTTGGATGCTTAAACTCAACAATGAAAAAGTACGGCTTCAAACAAAGTAACGCAGATCACACTTTGTTCTTCAAACACCATCAGTGTAAGACAACAATTCTGATAGTTTACGTTGATGATATGATTATTACTGGGGATGATCAAGAGGAAATAGCAATCCTGAAGAGAAATTTAGCTTCAGAATTCGAAATGAAAATCCTTGGAGAGCTAAAATATTTTCTTGGTATCGAAGTTGCTCAGTCAAAACACGGTATAATTATTTCCCAGCGAAAATATGTCTTAGATTTACTATCAGAAGTTGGAATGTTAAATTGTAAACCTGCAGATACACCAATGATCCAAAATCATAAACTTGGGGAATATCCTGACCAAGTACCAACAAATAAAGAAAGATACCAGAAGTTAGTTGGGAAACTTATTTATCTTTCTCACACGCGACCTGACATTGCCTATGCAGTAAGTGTTGTAAGTCAATTTATGCATTGTCCCAGTGAAGATCATATGAATGCGGTAAATCGTATTTTACGGTATTTAAAGTTTTCCCTTGGGAAGGGACTTATGCTTACAAAGAACAATCACCTACGGGTGGAAGGCTATACCGATGCTGACTGGGCTGGAAATATCTCAGATAGAAAATCTACCTCAGGTTACTTCACTTTTGTTGGAGGGAATTTGGTTACATGGAGAAGTAAGAAGCAAAAGGTGGTGGCATTATCAAGTGCCGAAGCTGAATTTCGTGGGATGGCTAAGGGTCTCTGCGAACTTCTTTGGATACGAAGATTGTTAACTGAACTTGGTTTTGCGCCCACGTGAGATGAATCTATTTTGTGACAATAAGGCTGCGATTGATATCTCTCATAATCCAATTCAACATGATCGAACCAAACACGTGGAAATAGATCGACATTTCATTAAACAAAACCTTGAGACCAAGATAATACAATTTTCGTTTGTTAAATCTGAAGACCAACTAGCAGACATACTAACAAAAGCTGCATGCAGTAGAAGCTTCTACAACTCACTTAGCAAGTTGGGACTTCGAGATATCTATTCCCCAACTTGAGGGGGAGTGTTGGCATGAGTTTTGTCATGATGAGTTGTCAATCACCATAATTCCATAAGCTAGTCTTAGGATATATTATCAAAAGTAGAAGACAGTTAATCAATTAGTGTTGTACTTTAACGAGTGAACATCAAGTAGATAGCACTAGTACACTAGCATATATATCATATCTCTCTGTAAAAAAAATTCAGAAGAAAGAAATATACAGACTTTATGTCATACTTTGTGTCAGAAACTCTATTGACAAGACTGCTTTTTCCAGATCTTTCTGGACCAACTAGTAAAAGCGAAGCCGTCTTTGGCACAATATAAGCCTTCAATTCCATGCCACCCACTTTCTCAGTCCATGTTCCAAGTTTGTATCTGTGATTACAATAATCATGTCAAATTGACTGGATCATAGCCAATCCACAAGTGTAAAAAAAGAGCTTCCACAACATTAGTAATCACCAGATATCCATCTAGTGGATCCAAAAAAGCTAGCAAATCAGCCTTTCTTCAGTCATATAGATTCTGTTGCTTTAAATTCACAAGATATTCAACTACTCAAAGAAGGTAAAGACGTAAAGTAATAACACAGGTTCCAGATTCAGCCTTTCTTGAGTTATGTAAATATTAATCCCAGGTTTTTAGGATGATAATTTTTGAATAGTCTTCGAATGAAATTATTGAGATTTGATTCTGAGTTTCCATATATAATTGACATATCTATTGCAGGACATATATTGTATTTATGGCAGGTCAAATATCTTGAGATATCTCTCAAGGATATCATGATTTGATTGTAATTCAAATCCTAAAGGAGCAGTTGCTATTATCACTGATTGATTATTATGTAATCACTAATTTGTGCTTGATTGATTCTTGTCTTCAACAGCTATAATCTCAAGGATTCATCTCTAACGGCTATATGCTCTTGTGCTATATAAAGATGACCTTTCAGCAAGAAGAATATTCACTCGAAGTTTCACTGCAATATAACTTCTATACACAGACACTCAAGTTTATATACATTCTATTCAGAAGTTCCATTTATCGAGTTGTAAAAGTTTATTCATTTTACACACACTTGTGCCGGGTTGTGGCAATTAGATAGGGTTGCAAGTCATAAGCCAAGGTAGCCAGTGGGCTAGGTAGCAGGTTTGCTAGGAGACAGTTGTGTCAAGGGAAGGGTTCTTCCAAGAGGCTTTAAACTTGTAATCGGGGAAACTGTAAGCTTTATATTATTGTTCTAATAATATAATCTCTGTTCTAGTTGGCATGGGGACTTGGATGTAGGCCATAGATTGGGTAGGGGCCGAACCAAGTGAAAATTTCTGGTGTTCTTGCTTTACATTCTGTCATTTACTTATTGCTGATTATTTACTCAGTTAATTGGGACACTCTCACACACAAAAGAGACAGTCTCATTATCGTTTGAGACAGTCTCATTCATTTGACAGTTAAATATATTGTGCTACTCGATTTACATTTGGTATCAGAGTGGGTGCATTTAACCCTTGTTTAGGTGTTTATTTTGTTAGATCCATGGCACAATCAGGCTGGCAAGAACGTCATTCAATCAATGTTCCACCACTCTTGCTTGGAACGGAAAACTATCATGACTGGAAGTTCCTAATGAAAATATTTCTCCAGAAGGATACATACGAATGGGATGCTGTTGAAAATGGCATCACTGTTCCCATGAAAGATGGCAAACCCAAACCAGTAAAGGATCTCACTGTTGAGGAAGTCAATTCTCTGAATTATAATGCTCGAGCTATGAATTCTTTACTCAATGGACTGTGTGCTACTGAACTTCGAAAAGTTCAGTATGTACTTCGGCCAAACAAGTTTGGGATACTATTGTAGTAAGTCACGAAGGCACTTCAAAGGTTCGTGAAGTCAAGCTTGACCTTCTTCTGAGTGACTATGAAAGCTACAGATTGGAAAAGGATGAAAGCATAAAAGAAGCTCAGGGACGATTTCTCACACTGATGAATTCTATCGCTCTCCTGGAAAGGCACATTCCTCAGGCAGATTTAACAGAAAAATTCTTTGATCACTACCCAAAAAGTTTGCTCTTAAAGTAACAACTCTGCAGGATTCTTTCTTTATCTCAAAAATGGATACACTCACTCTTTTCAGTGAACTAGAAGAGTTTGAGAACCAATTGAGAAGATATGATGAGGAAGAGAAAGTACCAAGGAAAAGGACACTAGCCCTGAAAACTATTGCAGACTCCAATGAAGACTCAGATGAAGAGATTGCTCTTCTAACAAAGAAGTTTCAGAAGATTCTATCCAAAAAGAAAGCTGCTAGTAGACCTACTAAAAAACCTCATGGATTCAAAAAGGAATTTAGAAACAACATGAACGATGAAGTTTGTTTCGAATGCGGCAAGAAAGGTCATATAAAAAAGAATTGTTTTCAACTGAAGGCGAAATTAAAATCTTCTGGATCAAAGGATCAAGACAAGGAGAAGAAAAAGAGTAAAGCATTTCTCACATGGAGCGACGATGAATCTGATATAGAAATTGACTCTGATGATGAAGTTGCTCAACTTTGTTTTGCTGGATTTGATGAAAACTTCAGTGAAAATGAAGAGGTATTTTCTACTCCTCTAAAATCATTTGTTTCTGAAGATTTACTAACCTTGCAGGCACAAAATAAAAAATTGTGAAATAAAAATGCATACTTACAGCAAGCATTAAGTGAAGTGCTAAGTGAAATGGATGATTCTATGAAAGAGGAATCATTTGCTGAAGAAAACAAGTTGCAAAATGAAAAGATGACCAAGCTTGTCGAAGAAAATACGCATCTGAAAAATGAGATTGAAAGAAAGGATGCTTGTTTAGCCACACTAAGGCAGGAAACAGATTATTTCAAGGAAAATGAATTCAAAAAGATGGACACAGAACAGAAATTCTCTGAACTCCAGGAAAAGATCGATCGTCTAAAGAAAGATCTGGCCAAGTTCGTGCATGGTGAAGGCACATTAGACGTGATGTTGGCAAGCCAAAAATCTTTTTTGGGAAAAGAAGGACTGGGATATAACTCGAACAAAAAGAGTGCATTTCAAAAGACAAAGAAGAGGACTACTATGAAGTACAGTATGCCGTATGAGAAATGCAAGGATTGCGGAAAAAGGGGACATATCTCAGCAGAATCCAAATCCTGTCATATTAAGGGGCAAACTGCTAAACCTTATCATTCATATATGCCTAATTCTTCTAATACTGCTCAAATTTGGATTAAGAAAACAGAAAGACATTTATATAATATCATAGATACTAACAATTCAGGACCCAAATCAAGGTGGGTACCTAAGACATGAATATATATATGTCTTGCAGGTGTGCTTAAAGGTTCACGTTCCAAAGAATAAGTGGATCATAGACAGTGGTTGTTCCCGTTATATGACAGGAGACAAGTCGAATTTCCTATCTCTAATTGCTTCAGATGGAGGGTTAGTTACCTTGGGCGATTCCAATACGGTAAGGATTGTTGGAAAAGCCACCATAGGTAATGAAAAATTCTATATTAATAATGTAAGATTGGTTGAAGGTCTTAAATACAATCTCATTAGTGTTAGTCAACTCACAGATTCTGGTCATAGTGTTAACTTTGATAAAAATATTTGCTTTATTGGTACTAACTCTAATGAGACTCCCTTAGTAGCCAAACAAAAAGGAAATATCTTTGTGTTAGATTTTGATGAGCAACAGGAAGAAGTATGTCTAGTGTAACATCCCCAGATCCGGGGTCAGGAATCTGGTGGTTACGGTCTTACATCCATTCATAATACTTGACTTGAGTCCATAATAAATAAATCACATGCTGTGACCCCACAATAATTACCACTCACACACACAACAGTTATAGTCCCAGAGATGAAATTGAAATAAGTCTTACATTAAAGGGTTTACGAATAAAAGTTATTACAATCCCAAAAGGATAACATCATAGGTTTAAAAGTTTTGCCGTTGATTACATTAATTATACATATAGTTAAACAGGAAACAAAAGCTGTCTAACTATGCTACCTCAGCAATGGCGGCTAGCATCTCAGCGGGTAGTCCGGTGGGTCGGGTAACCTGCTTGCGCCGAGTGCGCCTGACGCGAGCCATCTGTCCTAGCTGTTGTTGTGACATAATATAAACAAAGCAAGGGTGAGCGAAAGCCCACCAACAAATATATAACTGAACGGTAATTTAAAACAGTTCAAAGCTATCTTTTAAACCATATGCCATGCATTTACGGAAATGATGCCAGTATAATATGAACGATGAAGTTACAAGGTAACTTAAAGTATTTGTTTGAAGAAATATCTGCTACATCAAAGTAAGCGAGATATTATTATCGTTAATAAGAAGAGGAACTTGCAAGAAAGGGTTGCAATTCCAGTTATGACTCTTTTCCAACTCTGCCAACAGTAATCATGTTGCAGGAAATAAATGAATTTGGATGATGAACCAATGATGGAGTATTCACCGCGCCCGCTGTTCCAATCTTGATGATCAGTCGAGATCGTACAGCTCAATTTAGATTTACTACCGGTAGAAGGAAGAACTGACGGCTTTAGTTGTATACCGCCTTGCTAGCTCTCCCCGGCCAACGGTTGGGCCAAGGGGATGGACCGGCGCTACTCGGCCTCTTACACGACTCCTAGTTCAAATAGAATTCATGATTCTGAATGTAACGTTCGTCCCCCTTTCCCCAAGTATAAGACTTGTTGATAAGACTCCACAAAGTAGTCGTATCTAGTTGGAAAGGAAAATTTACCAATATCTCCCAAGCTATAACTTGGTAACGGATATCAACTTGTTCCAGTAATCTTACCCCTCGAAAGATGAGAAGGTAAACAACGACTTTAATAAGTCAACAGCACCCGAGTTGCGGGTGAAGGGAATACTTTATGACCGGGAAGTCGACAAGATAAATAACATTTTTCCAAGTAAGGTTCCCTTATTATTAAGAAGATAGACTCAAAGATGGATGATGTCTGGGAACCTTTCTTGATATAAGATTAATAATAATATGGCTTCGAAATATTTTCTGTAATAATAGAAGAAGATAAACCTTATCGAGGTTATTCTAAGTATGGAATAAATATTCAGAGAATATTTATTGAATTAAAATATTTTACAGAATATTTGGGAATATGAAAGAATATCTTTAATCAGAGTATTTCTCAAAATAATCCCTGAAGAGATATCAGGGGAATATTTATTGAATAAATAAATATTTAAATGAATATTCAAAACAATATTCATTAATTAATAAGACCTGAAAAGAATATTTAAGGTAATAATCATAATTAATTAGGAAATTTAAATGAATATTCAAAAGTAATATTCATTGAATGAATAATATCCTAAATGAATATCAAGTAATATTCATTTAGTAATCCAAGCCTTAAGGAATATTCGAGATAATATTCGATAATTAAATCAAGCTTCAGATGAATATTAAAATAATATTCATCAAGTATTTAATATCTTAAATGAATATTCGAAAGTAATATTTATTTAATAAAATAATAATCTAAAAGAATATTCAAATAATATTCATCTAACAGTCTCATCTTTAGAAGAATATTCGAAATAATAGTCGATAATCAATTCGACTCTGAATGAATATTGAGAAGTATTATTCGTTGAATAGTTACGTTCAAATAATTATTTGAAGTAAGGATCCTAAAATAAATAATCTCGACCGAATATTCAAATAGTATTCGTCGCCTGAATAATAGAAAATATTTACTTAAATATTTCCTTCCGAGGTAATCTCGATATATCAAGGAATATTGACTCCCGGTCTATATTTGATTAATAAGATGTATACGCCCTTCTGTGAGGGTCTTACAATAACCGGCTTATAACTGATATTTAACTATCTAGCTTATAAGCCAACAATAACCTTCAGGGAACAAGTATATCAATTCAACTTGAAAGTAGGCATGCATGCAATGGCATATGTATATCAGCAATCATATATATATATTTATTCAATCACAACAACAGCCTAAAAGAAGGGAATTGAAACTTGCCTGGTAGTCGAGTACGGTAAGGGGTAGTGGTAGCGGGTCCCGGTTCAGCCTGGTGATCTATAAATAGCCAAGGCATTCGGGATTAATCACTTAACATATAAAAGTTAAGTTATACTTAAATCGAAACACATTCTCGAGTCATCTCGTTATACCCCTTTTAGTGGATTACTTATTATCACTAATCCGACCCGACATTCGTTCGTTAATACGACATGTCACTGCACTTATACTTGGGACATACTTAAGTCATATGAGTTCTAAGGTTGATCGTTACGAACCAATATTTTACTCCGAGTTTTATCGCCCGTTTTCTAAGCGTTTTACCAAAGTTATAAAAGAGTCGTCTTTTAGGGGTTCGTTCTCGTTTAACCTTGACTCGAACATTTTTAATAAATCGAAAAATGCTCTTTTTGACATACGGTTTTCTTTCACACCTTCCTTCTTACCCCTAGTATTTATTTACCAAGATTCGCCATGACGTTACATAGTTTACGAGGGTTCAATTTCAGTTACGAACTTTTGTTTACGGATTCGAACTACTTTTAGTAATTTAGTCATAAATCCTAAACCGTAAGTCCGTTTCACGTGATCTTTATATCAAAACGAAGCTTAGAGCATTACCTATCCTATCATGGCAGATAAGGTCTCTGGACAGTAGGGGTTCAACATGGAAAATGGCGTACAAAACATGGTATTGTAAAATCGGGCATTATAACGGCTGTAAATCGAATATCTATCAATTTCGAATCTTCCCATAAACATAGCATCCAACCCAAACAACATATACATTACTTATATACATGAACTGAGGCCAAGCAATGCCTTTCCGTTCATCTAAACTATTTTTAACATTTATCAAAACTACATCATATTCATGCTTATAATCATGCTAATATCACATCTTATACTAAAACCCATCAAGAGCATGCAAAATCTCAAGGTAAAGCCTAGGGTTTTGTAACACCCCCAGATCCGGGGTCAGGGATCTGGTGGTTACGGTCTTACATCCATTCATAATACTTGACTTGAGTCCACAATAAATAAATCACATGCTGTGACTCCACAATAATTACCACTCACACACACAACAGTTATAGTCCCAGAGATGAAATTGAAATAAGTCTTACATTAAAGGGTTACGAATAAAAGTTATTACAATCCCAAAAGGATAACATCATAGGTTTAAAAGTTTTGCCGTTGATTACATTAATTATACATATAGTTAAACAGGGAACAAAAGCTGTCTAACTATGCTACCTCAGCAATGGCGGCTAGCATCTCAGCGGGTAGTCCGGTGGGTCGGGTAACCTGCTTGCGCCGAGTGCGCCTGACGCGAGCCATCTGTCCTAGCTGTTGTTGTGACATAATATAAACAAAGCAAGGGTGAGCGAAAGCCCACCAACAAATATATAACTGAACGATAATTTAAAACAGTTCAAAGCTATCTTTTAAACCATATGCCATGCATTTACGGAAATGATGCCAGTATAATATGAACGATGAAGTTACAAGGTAACTTAAAGTATTTGTTTGAAGGAATATCTGCTACATCAAAGTAAGCGAGATATTATTATCGTTATTAAGAAGAGGAACTTGCAAGAAAGGGTTGCAATTCCAGTTATGACTCTTTTCCAACTCTGCCAACAGTAATCATGTTGCAGGAAATAAATGAATTTGGATGATGAACCAATGATGGAGTATTCACCGCGCCCGCTGTTCCAATCTTGATGATCAGTCGAGATCGTACAGCTCAATTTAGATTTACTACCGGTAGAAGGAAGAACTGACGGCTTTACTTGTATACCGCCATGCTAGCTCTCCCCGGCCAACGGTTGGGCCAAGGGGATGGACCGGCGCTACTCGGCCTCTTACACGACTCCTAGTTCAAATAGAGTTCATGATTCTGAATATAACGTTCGTCCCCCTTTCCCCAAGTATAATACTTGTTGATAAGACTCCACAAAGTAGTCGTATCTAGTTGGAAAGGAAAATTTACCAATAACTCCCAAGCTATTACTTGGTAACGGATATCAACTTGTTCCAGTAATCTTACCCCTCGAAAGATGAGAAGGTAAACAACGACTTAATAAGTCAACGGCACCCGAGTTGCGGGTGAAGGGAATACTTTATGACCGGGAAGTCGACAAGATAAATAACATTTTTCCAAGTAAGGTTCCCTTATTATTAAGAAGATAGACTCAAAGATGAATGATGTCTGGGAACCTTTCTTGATATAAGATTAATAATAATATGACTTCGAAATATTTTCTGTAATAATCGAAGAAGATTAACCTTATCGAGATTATTCTAAGTATGGAATAAATATTCAGAGAATATTTATTGAGTTAAAATATTGAAAGAATATTTGGGAATATGAAAGAATATTTTTAATCAGAGTATTTCTCAAAATAATCCCTGAAGAAATATCAGGAGAATATTTATTGAATAAATAAATATTTAAATGAATATTCAAAACAATATTCATTAATTAATAAGACCTGAAAAGAATATTTAAGGTAATATTCATGATTAATTAGGAATTTAAATGAATATTCAAAAGTAATATTCATTTAATGAATAATATCCTAAATGAATATCAAGTAATATTCATTTAGTAATCCAAGCCTTAAGGAATATTCGAAATAATATTCGATAATTAAATCAAGCTTCAGATGAATATTAAAATAATATTCATCAAGTATTTAATATCTTAAATGAATATTCAAAAGTAATATTGATTTAATAAAATAATAATCTAAAAGAATATCCAAAATAATATTCATTTAATAGTCTCATCTTTAGAAGAATATTCGAAATAATAGTCGATAATCAGTTCGACTCTGAATGAATATTGAGAAATATTATTCGTTGAATAGTTACGTTCAAATAATTATTTGAAGTAAGGATCGTTAAAATAATTAGTCTCGAACGAATATTCAAATAATATTCGTCGCCCAAATAATAGAAAATATTTACTTAAATATCTTCTTCCGAGGTAATCTCGATATATCAAGGAATATTGACTCCCGGTCTATTTTTGATTAATAAGATATATACGCCCTTCTATGAGGGTCTTATAATAACCGGCTTATAACTGATATATAACTATCTAGCTTATAAGCCAACAATAACATTCAGGGAACAAGTATATCAATTCAACTTGAAAGTAGGCATGCATGCAATGGCATATGTATATCAGCAATCATATATATATATTTATTCAATCACAACAACAGCCTAAAAGAAGGGAATTGAAACTTGCCTGGTAGTCGAGTACGGTAAGGGGTAGTGGTAGCGGGTCCCGGTTCAGCCTGGTGATCTATAAATAGCCAAGGCATTCGGGATTAATCACTTAACATATTAAAAGTTAAGTTATACTTAAATCGAAACACGTTCTCGAGTTATCTCGTTATACCCCTATTAGTGGATTACTTATTATCACTGATCCGACCCGACATTCGTTCGTTAATACGACATGTCACTGCACTTATACTTGGGACATACTTGAGTCATACGAGTTCTAAGGTTGATCGTTACGAACCAATCTTATACTCCGAGTTTTATCGCCCGTTTTCTAAGTGTTTTACCAAAGTTACAAAAGAGTCGTCTTTTAAGGGTTCGTTCGCGTTTAACCTTGACTCGAACATTTTTAATAAATCGAAAAATGCTCTTTTTGACATACGGTTTTCTTTCACACCTTCCTTCTTACCCCTAGTATTTATTTACCAAGATTCGCCATGACGTTACATTGCTTACGAGGGTTCAATTTCAGTTACGAACTTTTGTTTACGGATTCGAACTACTTTTAGTAATTTAGTCATAAATCCTAAACCGTAAGTCCGTTTCACGTGATCTTTATATCAAAACGAAGCTTATAACATAATCTAGCCTTTCATGGCAAAATCCGAGACTGGACAGTGTGTTCATGCTACTGCTAATCACGGTTTCTTAAGGCTAACGACAATCGGGCATTACGACGGCTATGTTTACATGATTTCCAAATTTCAAACCATCCAATAATTATAGTTTCCACTCCAAACAACATTTACATGTTATTCAACCATGAACTAAGACCAAGCAATGTCTTTCCGTTCATCTAAACTAATTTCACATTTAATAAATCCCAATCATAATCTTAAGGTCCTAAACATGCATTAAATCCATATAACTCATCTAAAATACCAAAACTTAAACTAAGAGCTTGGTTTTCAAGAGTGGTATACCTTCCTTGGTGTATGTATGAACTTATCAAGCCTTGTTTAGCCCTTATCTAGCCTTAGTATAGCTTGAATAATCAAAAGAAATCAAGAAATAAAAGTTAGTTTATGAAGAACACTATTCATCATCATCTTTGATGATTTATTTGAAAATGATAAAAGATGAATTTGAAGCTGAAATTTCTAGGAGATCATTACCATGATATGTAGTACTTACCATAAAAATTTGAAGAACAAGTGATGGTTGGAAGTTGGATTTCCAATTAGCTAAGAATGGGCAGATTTTTATGAAGAAATGGAGAAAAATGGTGGTGGTTTGTTTTGTTTTGGTGATTTATGGCTAATACATGTATAACCCTTGCATATATAATGGATGCATCTCTTTTAATGTGTTGTTGGCAATCCAATGGTGCCACTTGTTGCTTCCTCATTGGGCCAAGTGTTGGCACTACAACAAACAACTCCATTTTTGCAAGAATGCAATTACACCACTCATCTTGTAGTTGACTTATAAGGATGTTACTTGGGTTTCTCCTTTTCCCACCAATTGCACTTGTTTGTCTCTTGGTTATTTATTCGTTCCTTTGTCCGGGTATTACTCAATTTCCTTGCTTGTTCGTTGATCGTTCGAGGGAATAACTCATTCGTTTCTAGTTAGGGTTTTACCGAAAACCTTCTTAATATTTCTAATACTATTCTTCATCTTACTTAATACTTCTCGAATTTAAATTCCTTAATTCCCTTTTATAACTCCTTAAGTCTTGTAGTGTCCAGGGAAATCTCGGAGAAAATAAAAGTGCTCTTTTTCTGAATCCGACGGCTTTTACATACACTTATTTTCTTCCTGGATCACTAATACGAACTCAGAAATCCGTTCCGAATACCGGGTATATCATTATTATAATAATATTCCAAATTCCACCAAAATCACTATTCATCACTTATTTTTATTTAATTCCTATAATTAGGAAAATGAACCTGGTTCACTCTCGAGTGCTTCTTAACCTTTTTACGGAACCGCTGGACTTATAATAGATATTGATTTGGATGACACAAGAATAATCTTACTTGAAGTAATATACTTATATCCTTAGGAGATAGATCATTCTTACCTATGCCGTCAACCAAAAGTATTCTGCATGACATGTAAGTAATTGAATTCAAATCCGTTCCATTTATTTAATAGATCTTCGTTACATCGCAGTCATAACCACTATTCATTCTTACATCATTAAATACATAAAAGTTATAATCCCACCCAAAATCTGGGTTCTTACAGTCTCCCCTCCTTAAAAGGATTCCGTCCCGGAATCAGTTTGAAAACAAGTGGGGGTACTTTTGTTGCATTGCGCTTTCAAGTTCCCAGGTGGATTCTTCTACATTGTGGTTCTGCCACAAAACTCTGACTAGCTGAATGACCTTGTTTCGGAGCACTTGCTCTTTCCGGTCTATGATTTCCACAGGTTGCTCCACATAGGTCAGGTCTGGTTGCATATCCACTTGCTCATACTCTACAATATGCTTTGCATCCGGATTATACTTCCTCAGCATCGAAACATGAAACACATTGTGCACCTGCTGTAGATTCGGGGGCAATGCGAGTTCATAAGCTAGTTCCCCAATCCGTCTCAAGATCTCAAATGGTCCAATGTATCTGGGACTCAGCTTTCCTTTCTTCCCAAATCTCATTAAACCTTTCCAAGGTGACACTTTCAAGAACACTAGGTCCCCTACCTCGTATTCCTTGCCTTTCCGAGCTAAGTCGGCATATTTCTTTTGTCGATCCTGGGCTGCTACCAACCGTCCTCTGATTAGATCTACTGCATCTTTAGTTCGTTGGACCACTTCGGGCCCGAGCATCTTTCGCTCTCCAACTTCATCCCAATACAAGGGAGATCGACATTTTCTTCCATAAAGGGCCTCATAAGGTGGCATCCCAATGCTTGAATGATAACTGTTATTATAGGAGAACTCAACCAATGGCAAGTGATCATCCCAACTCCCCTTGAAGTCTATCGCGCAGACTCTCAACATATCCTCTAGTGTTTGGATGGTCCTTTCACTTTGCCCATCTGTCTGGGGGTGGTAGGCTGTGCTCATGTTCAGCCGGGTCCCTATACATTCTTGAAAACTTCTCCAAAACCTGGAGTTAAATCTAGGATCTCGATCGGATACTATTGCGACTGGGACTCCATGTCGCGCCACTATCTCTTTTAAGTAGATGTCCACTAGTCTATCGACCGTGTACCTTTCGTTGATCGGGAGAAAGTGAGCCGATTTCGTCAGTCGATCTACAATTACCCATATGGTGTCATGATTAGCCTTGGTCCTGGGTAAACCTACTACGAAATCCATGGCTATATGTTCCCATTTCCATTCTGGAATCTCTAAGGGATGTAGAAGTCCGCTGGGTCTCTGGTGCTCTGCCTTCACTCGTTGGCAGGTCAAGCATCTGCTTACCCACTCTGCTACGTCCTTTTTCATATTGGGCCACCAGTAATACTCCTTCAAATCCCTATACATTTTAGTGCTACCGGGGTGCACTGAGTATCTTGAGTTGTGTGCCTCATTTAAAATCTCATCCTTGAGCTCCTGAACATTTGGGATCCATATCCTGTACGTGTACCTCATGATCCCTTCCTTGTCTCTTTCGCACTTAATTTCCTCCCCGGTCATTAGCTCTTCTGTGGAGTTCTTTTCTTCCTCCATCATCCGTTCCTGGCACAGTCTAATCTTTTCTAGCAATGGAGGTTGGATTCTAATTTCCATCAACTTTTCTTGGCCCTCTTCAGGTAACTTAACCTCGATTTCCAACTTCTCAAAATCCTTCACTAGCTCTTTCTCTGAAGTTATCATCTTGAGCTTCTCTTTCCGACTAAGGGCGTCAGCCACCACATTGGCTTTACCCGGGTGATATCGAATTTCACAGTCGTAATCCTTGATTAACTCTAACCACCTCCTCTGGCGCATGTTAAGCTCTTTCTGAGTGAAAATGTATTTGAGGCTCTTATGGTCTGTGTAAATCTCGCATTTTTCCCCATACAGGTAGTGTCTCCAAATCTTTAAAGCGAAGACTATGGCTGCTAGTTCTAGATCATGCGTGGGATATCTGACTTCATAATCCTTCAATTGCCTAGACGCATACGCTATTACCTTGCCGTGCTGCATAAGCACGCATCCCAGTCCTTTATGCGAAGCGTCACTGTAAATCACGAAATCTCCTTTTCCATCAGGTAATGCCAGCACTGGGGCTGTCACCAGCCTCTTCTTTAACTCCTGGAAACTCTTCTCGCATTTCTCAGTCCATTCAAATTTCTCGGTTTTACGGGTAAGTCGAGTTAATGGAGCTGCGAGTTTCGCAAAGTCTTGGACAAATCTCCTGTAATATCCGGCCAGTCCAATGAAACTCCTCACCTCGGTTGGAGTAGTTGGCCGTTCCCAGTTTGAAACTGCTTCTATCTTGGAGGGGTCAACCAACACTCCTTCTCTATTGATCACGTGCCCTAAGAATTGTACCTCATTTTTCCAAAACTCACACTTGGAGAACTTGGCATATAACTGCTCCTTCCTGAGTATTTCTAAGGTTATCCTTAAATGTTCAGCGTGTTCTGCCTCTGTCTTTGAGTAGATGAGAATATCATCAATGAAAACTATCACGAATTTGTCCAAATATTCCTTGAACACCCTATTCATTAGGTCCATGAAGGCTGCTGGGGCGTTGGTCAATCCAAACGACATAACTAAGAACTCATAATGTCCATATCTGGTGCGGAATGCAGTCTTCGGGATATCTTCAGGTTTGATCTTCAGTTGGTGATATCCCGTTCTCAAATCAATCTTAGAGAAGTATTCAGCTCCTCTTAGCTGGTCAAACAAATCGTCTATCCTGGGCAATGGATACTTATTCTTTATGGTTAGCTTGTTCAATTCTCTGTAGTCGATGCATAACCTCATACTTCCATCCTTTTTCTTAACAAACAACACTGGTGCGCCCCAAGGCGACACACTGGGCCTTATCATGCCCTTATCCAACAATTCCTGTAATTGTTTAGCTAGCTCCTTCATTTCTACTAGGGCTAGTCGGTACGGGGCCTTCGAAACTGGCGCCGTCCCCGGGGCTAATTCGATGGCAAACTCAATTACCCTATCAGGTGGTAGTCCAGGAAGATCTTGTGGGAACACGTCCTCGAACTCATTAACTACCAGAATGTCCTGCAATCTTGGCACTTCCTTCTGAGTATCTATAACGTAGGCTAAATAAGCCTCGTTCCCTTTTCGTAACAATCTCTTGGTTTGCGCCATGGTCAGAATTTTCTGGGTCTGTCGCATCCCTTTAAACACTATTTCTTTCTTCCCTGGGGTTTTCAACTTAACCTTTTTCCCTTTACAATCTATCTGCGCATCATTGCGAGACAACCAATCCATACCCAAAATGACATCGAATTCCCCTAGCTTAAAAGGAATTAAATCGACATAGAAGGATCGTCCTCCTATTTCTAGCTTACAATCGGGGTGAATTTGATTAACCGGTACGATTTCCTGATTAGCTATTTCTACTTGTAAGGAATCTCTTAGTTGCTGGGTTTTAAGTTTCAAGTTATGCGCAAAATCTCTAGATATAAAAGACTTAGTTGCTCCTGAATCAAATAAGACATTTGCACTGACTGAATTAAGAGAAAAAGTACCTGCTATCACATCTGTGTCCCTCACGACATCTTGTACTGACATATTGAAAGTCCTAGCAGTTGGTGGCCTATTTGAGGCAACCTTGCTTGCTCCTGATGCTGCTGGTTTGCTCTTTGGGCAATCCTTCCTCATGTGCCCTCGCTGTCCACACTGGAAACAGGTTGTGCTGTTAGGGATGACCGTGGTGCAAGCGGTAGCATAATGCCCAGCTCGCCCACACTTATAACAGTTTATCTGCTTCAGGTTGCACACCCCGGAGTGCCTCTTCCCACAAGTAGCACACAATGGCAATGGAGGTCGAGAAGGGTTGGAACGGGACATTCCTGATTGGTGGCCGCCCTGGCTCACACTCACACTCGCAGATGGTTTAAACCCTACACTCCTCCCTGGTAGGGAAACCGCTCCTCGATTAAAATTGGTTGGGGGTTTTCCTCCAGCGGATCTTCCGCCCATACTAACATGCTTTCTCTTTATCCCCCCTTTCTCTCTCTCTCTCTGCATCTGATCACTACCAGCCTCCACAATGGTTGCCTTCTGCACCAAGGTGGCATAATCTGTAATCTCTAAAACAGCCACCCTATTCTGGATCCACTGTTTCAGCCCTTGTTGAAACCTGTTAGCTTTCTTCTCTTCTGTGTCTATAAACTCTGGCACAAATCTTGATAGCTCAGTAAATTTAGCCTCATAGTCAGCCACTGACATATTGTTCTGTTTCAGTTCCAAGAACTTAAGTTCCATCTGGGTTTTCATGAACTTCGGGAAGTACTTCTCCAGGAATAATTGTTTGAACCTTTCCCAGGCTATGACAGCATCAGTCTCCATGTTTTTCTTGGCTTCCCACCAATAATTGGCCTCTCCCTTTAGTAGGTAAGTAGCAAAAACAGTCTTCTGAGCCTCATTGATACTCAGAATCTCAAAAGACTTTTCCATTTCTTTGATCCAGGCCCTCGCCTCAACGGGATCAGCCGATCCGTGGAACTCTGGGGGCTTAAGGGACTTAAAGGCCCTAAAGGAATTTGCCACTGAAGTGTTGTTGCTTGGTGGTGGTTGGGGGTATTGGTTCAAATTCTGCCTAAGTAGATCCATAAACTGGCCCATGGGGTTTCCGCCCTGGTTCTCCCCTTCCTGTTCTACTTCAGTTTCTCCACCCTCTATTTCCCTTTCAAATTCTTCAGAGTACAGGGGTTCATCCTCTGCTCCATACTGGGAATCTTCTTGCTCATTATAGTCCTGATCTTGTTCCTCACTACTTCCACGGTTTTCCTCGTGTTGGTTGTGACTTTCTTGGTCAGTAGATTCGCGGGGGTTAGCCCTAGTGCCCATTCGTCTTGGAGGCATTTTACTGAAAATTTGGAAAGTTATACATTAGGTTCACTGATCTGTTTTAGAGGATTTTTCCTTGCACATTTCTTTACATGATTGGGTTTAAAATCCCACAGTTTTATATCTCATGGCAACTTAATCGAAAAGTAATACATATGCTAATAAACTCGTGATCACATCCCAACAAAATTGTAATGACTGAAATGGAAACAAATATATACCAGGTACCGAAAAGGTACAACATCCGAGTTACAACGATAGTTTAAAGTACAACCATCCTAACAACAACAACAAGTCAAAAGTGAAATATGCTGTCTATCTGTCTAGTCTGCAAAAAGGGAAAACAAGTACAAGAAAACCATCCCTACAAAAGCCGGCACCACTATGTCCGTACATGACTAGACAACTAGACCACTGCATCACTACATCTGAAATCAGCCGTCACGACGAAACATCCTCCGAACCCTCCCCATGGCGATGCGGAAAACCTCCTCAGCCGCTGCTCTGTCTACCCTACCATGCCCATCAGTAGGCAACTGTCGCACCCTCACCCGAGCCCTCAGCTCGATGCGGGTCACAGCCCTATACCCAACTCTGTCACTGATAGTCCTCCTGCCCTGTACCCTCATCCGGGCGGCTCTCTCTGCTGCTAACTCACTCCTAGACTCTGCCAACCTGGCATCTGCCACAGACAACTCTCTATAAAGCCCGTTCACAATCAAGTTGTGAACACATACTGGGACTCCTCCTATCGGGGCATGAGGTGGGGTGGATGGCTCAGCTGGAGCGGCAGTCTCTGTCTGCTTGGGCTCTGGGGTAAGCTCCTCAAACTCGTCGGGGTAGGGGCTCACAGGTAGTGGTGGTGGGGTAGGGGCTCTCTCAACAGGGAGGAGTGGCACAAAAAGTCCAGGACTCCCTACAGCACCAACTACTGGCTCATCTATATCTCCCTCAACACCCTCATCCACCGGCACCACCTGATCCGTGGTCATGTCAGTGTCATCTCCCATAGTCCTGAACTCAGTCATAACCCAATAATCATCATCCTCAACCACTAACTCAGCGTCCTGTCCTGTCTGGACCCCCTCCGGGTCCTCCTCCCCCTCAGTCTCAACAACATCTGTGTCAGCATCATCCTGGACCTCCTCAGGGTCCTCCTCCTCAGACTCGATCACATCAGTATCAGCCTCAACCTGGACCTCCTCAGCGTCCTCCTCCTCAGGCTCAGTATCATCCTCAGGCAAGTGCTCATAGTATGGGTCCCTAGTCCGGAACATGTCCTCATCATGCTGTCTCGCAGCTGCCTCCTGGGCCGACAAGTCGCTCGCCTACACAAGACGAACTATGTTACTATCATGATACTTAAAAAGTTCCCGTAAGGGTTTTAGGTGAACCTGGCAAGGGTTCTTATTATATTATTGAATTTATTATTATATAACGTCGTATCATCTCTTGGGATATATAACTCTCGCTCTGATACCATCTCTGTAACACCCCCAGATCCGGGGTCAGGGATCTGGTGGTTACGGTCTTACATCCATTCATAATACTTGACTTGAGTCCACAATAAATAAATCACATGCTGTGACCCCACAATAATTACCACTCACACACACAACAGTTATAGTCCCAGAGATGAAATTGAAATAAGTCTTACATTAAAGGGTTACGAATAAAAGTTATTACAATCCCAAAAGGATAACATCATAGGTTTAAAAGTTTTGCCGTTGATTACATTAATTATACATATAGTTAAACAGGGAACAAAAGCTGTCTAACTATGCTACCTCAGCAATGGCGGCTAGCATCTCAGCGGGTAGTCCGGTGGGTCGGGTAACCTGCTTGCGCCGAGTGCGCCTGACGCGAGCCATCTGTCCTAGCTGTTGTTGTGACATAATATAAACAAAGCAAGGGTGAGCGAAAGCCCACCAACAAATATATAACTGAACGATAATTTAAAACAGTTCAAAGCTATCTTTTAAACCATATGCCATGCATTTACGGAAATGATGCCAGTATAATATGAACGATGAAGTTACAAGGTAACTTAAAGTATTTGTTTGAAGGAATATCTGCTACATCAAAGTAAGCGAGATATTATTATCGTTATTAAGAAGAGGAACTTGCAAGAAAGGGTTGCAATTCCAGTTATGACTCTTTTCCAACTCTGCCAACAGTAATCATGTTGCAGGAAATAAATGAATTTGGATGATGAACCAATGATGGAGTATTCACCGCGCCCGCTGTTCCAATCTTGATGATCAGTCGAGATCGTACAGCTCAATTTAGATTTACTACCGGTAGAAGGAAGAACTGATGGCTTTACTTGTATACCGCCATGCTAGCTCTCCCCGGCCAACGGTTGGGCCAAGGGGATCGACCGGCGCTACTCGGCCTCTTACACGACTCCTAGTTCAAATAGAGTTCATGATTCTGAATATAACGTTCGTCCCCCTTTCCCCAAGTATAATACTTGTTGATAAGACTCCACAAAGTAGTCGTATCTAGTTGGAAAGGAAAATTTACCAATAACTCCCAAGCTATTACTTGGTAACGGATATCAACTTGTTCCAGTAATCTTACCCCTCGAAAGATGAGAAGGTAAACAACGACTTAATAAGTCAACGGCACCCGAGTTGCGGGTGAAGGGAATACTTTATGACCGGGAAGTCGACAAGATAAATAACATTTTTCCAAGTAAGGTTCCCTTATTATTAAGAAGATAGACTCAAAGATGAATGATGTCTGGGAACCTTTCTTGATATAAGATTAATAATAATATGACTTCGAAATATTTTCTGTAATAATCGAAGAAGATTAACCTTATCGAGATTATTCTAAGTATGGAATAAATATTCAGAGAATATTTATTGAGTTAAAATATTGAAAGAATATTTGGGAATATGAAAGAATATTTTTAATCAGAGTATTTCTCAAAATAATCCCTGAAGAAATATCAGGAGAATATTTATTGAATAAATAAATATTTAAATGAATATTCAAAACAATATTCATTAATTAATAAGACCTGAAAAGAATATTTAAGGTAATATTCATGATTAATTAGGAATTTAAATGAATATTCAAAAGTAATATTCATTTAATGAATAATATCCTAAATGAATATCAAGTAATATTCATTTAGTAATCCAAGCCTTAAGGAATATTCGAAATAATATTCGATAATTAAATCAAGCTTCAGATGAATATTAAAATAATATTCATCAAGTATTTAATATCTTAAATGAATATTCAAAAGTAATATTGATTTAATAAAATAATAATCTAAAAGAATATCCAAAATAATATTCATTTAATAGTCTCATCTTTAGAAGAATATTCGAAATAATAGTCGATAATCAGTTCGACTCTGAATGAATATTGAGAAATATTATTCGTTGAATAGTTACGTTCAAATAATTATTTGAAGTAAGGATCGTTAAAATAATTAGTCTCGAACGAATATTCAAATAATATTCGTCGCCCAAATAATAGAAAATATTTACTTAAATATCTTCTTCCGAGGTAATCTCGATATATCAAGGAATATTGACTCCCGGTCTATTTTTGATTAATAAGATATATACGCCCTTCTATGAGGGTCTTATAATAACCGGCTTATAACTGATATATAACTATCTAGCTTATAAGCCAACAATAACATTCAGGGAACAAGTATATCAATTCAACTTGAAAGTAGGCATGCATGCAATGGCATATGTATATCAGCAATCATATATATATATTTATTCAATCACAACAACAGCCTAAAAGAAGGGAATTGAAACTTGCCTGGTAGTCGAGTACGGTAAGGGGTAGTGGTAGCGGGTCCCGGTTCAGCCTGGTGATCTATAAATAGCCAAGGCATTCGGGATTAATCACTTAACATATTAAAAGTTAAGTTATACTTAAATCGAAACACGTTCTCGAGTTATCTCGTTATACCCCTATTAGTGGATTACTTATTATCACTGATCCGACCCGACATTCGTTCGTTAATACGACATGTCACTGCACTTATACTTGGGACATACTTGAGTCATACGAGTTCTAAGGTTGATCGTTACGAACCAATCTTATACTCCGAGTTTTATCGCCCGTTTTCTAAGTGTTTTACCAAAGTTACAAAAGAGTCGTCTTTTAGGGGTTCGTTCGCGTTTAACCTTGACTCGAACATTTTTAATAAATCGAAAAATGCTCTTTTTGACATACGGTTTTCTTTCACACCTTCCTTCTTACCCCTAGTATTTATTTACCAAGATTCGCCATGACGTTACATTGCTTACGAGGGTTCAATTTCAGTTACGAACTTTTGTTTACGGATTCGAACTACTTTTAGTAATTTAGTCATAAATCCTAAACCGTAAGTCCGTTTCACGTGATCTTTATATCAAAACGAAGCTTATAACATAATCTAGCCTTTCATGGCAAAATCCGAGACTGGACAGTGTGTTCATGCTACTGCTAATCACGGTTTCTTAAGGCTAACGACAATCGGGCATTACGACGGCTATGTTTACATGATTTCCAAATTTCAAACCATCCAATAATTATAGTTTCCACTCCAAACAACATTTACATGTTATTCGACCATGAACTAAGACCAAGCAATGTCTTTCCGTTCATCTAAACTAATTTCACATTTAATAAATCCCAATCATAATCTTAAGGTCCTAAACATGCATTAAATCCATATAACTCATCTAAAATACCAAAACTTAAACTAAGAGCTTGGTTTTCAAGAGTGGTATACCTTCCTTGGTGTATGTATGAACTTATCAAGCCTTGTTTAGCCCTTATCTAGCCTTAGTATAGCTTGAATAATCAAAAGAAATCAAGAAATAAAAGTTAGTTTATGAAGAATACTATTCATCATCATCTTTGATGATTTATTTGAAAATGATAAAAGATGAATTTGAAGCTGAAATTTCTAGGAGATCATTACCATGATATGTAGTACTTACCATAAAAATTTGAAGAACAAGTGATGGTTGGAAGTTGGACTTCCAATTAGCTAAGAATGGGCAGATTTTTATGAAGAAATGGAGAAAAATGGTGGTGGTTTGTTTTGTTTTGGTGATTTATGGCTAATACATGTATAACCCTTGCATATATAATGGATGCATCTCTTTTAATGTGTTGTTGGCAATCCAATGGTGCCACTTGTTGCTTCCTCATTGGGCCAAGTGTTGGCACTACAACAAACAACTCCATTTTTGCAAGAATGCAATTACACCACTCATCTTGTAGTTGACTTATAAGGATGTTACTTGGGTTTCTCCTTTTCCCACCAATTGCACTTGTTTGTCTCTTGGTTATTTATTCGTTCCTTTGTCCGGGTATTACTCAATTTCCTTGCTTGTTCGTTGATCGTTCGAGGGAATAACTCATTCGTTTCTAGTTAGGGTTTTACCGAAAACCTTCTTAATATTTCTAATACTATTCTTCATCTTACTTAATACTTCTCGAATTTAAATTCCTTAATTCCCTTTTATAACTCCTTAAGTCTTGTAGTGTCCAGGGAAATCTCGGAGAAAATAAAAGTGCTCTTTTTCTGAATCCGACGGCTTTTACATACACTTATTTTCTTCCTGGATCACTAATACGAACTCAGAAATCCGTTCCGAATACCGGGTATATCATTATTATAATAATATTCCAAATTCCACCAAAATCACTATTCATCACTTATTTTTATTTAATTCCTATAATTAGGAAAATGAACCTGGTTCACTCTCGAGTGCTTCTTAACCTTTTTACGGAACCGCTGGACTTATAATAGATATTGATTTGGATGACACAAGAATAATCTTACTTGAAGTAATATACTTATATCCTTAGGAGATAGATCATTCTTACCTATGCCGTCAACCAAAAGTATTCTGCATGACATGTAAGTAATTGAATTCAAATCCGTTCCATTTATTTAATAGATCTTCGTTACATCGCAGTCATAACCACTATTCATTCTTACATCATTAAATACATAAAAGTTTTAATCCCACCCAAAATCTGGGTTCTTACAGGTTTAAAGTTGTTATACCTTCCTTGGAGTATGATCTAGCCTCACTATGCTTGGTATGATCCTTAGAAGTGCTTAAGCTTGCTAAATCAACCAAAGAAATCAAGGAAAAACAAGATTAGTTCATGAAAACACTATTCACCCTCCTCTTAAATCATTTTTTTGAAAATGGAAAAATAAGAGATTGAAGCTAGGATTTTGAGGAGATCATTTATATGAAATGTAAGTCTCACCATAAAAGTTTCAAGATCAACAAATGGTTGGAAGTTGGATTTTGAATTTGGAATTTCCAAGAGGCCGAATGCTTGTTTCTTGGGAGAGGAAGATGAGTTCTTGCTTGGTTGCTTGAAAATAATACATAAAGTGACTTGTTTTAGATAATATCTCATCCTTGTCACTTTAATAAAGTGGTGATGTATAGAATGATGTATTTGTGAGGACAAGTGTTGAAGTTTGGATGGTTTAAGGCTTAACCAAGTGATTTGATTTTCTAAGTACTAGTTGATCTCTAATGGTTCTAGTTCCTTGATTCTAGTTTGGTTAGTAGATATTTTATACATAGCACATGCATGCATCTTAGTCTCTGCTTGCTCTTTTGTCCGGTTATTGCTCGATTCGATTGATCGTTCGTGAGAATATTTCACGGATTTCTAATTAGGGTTTACCGGGAATCCTCTTTAATATTAATACTTTCATTCTCCATCTTTCATTCTAACTTTCCATTTTATATTCCTTTAATCCATTCGTTAAATACTTAAGGCTATCAGTGTCCAGGGAACTCTCGGAGAAAATAAAAGTGCGGTTTTTTCAGAATCCGACAGCTTTTACATACACTTATTTTCCTCCTAGATCACTAATACGAACTCAGAAATCCGTTCCGAATACCGGGTATATCATTATTATAATAATATTCCAAATTCCACCAAAATCACTATTCATCACTTATTTTTATTTAATTCCTATAATTAGGAAAATGAACCTGGTTCACTCTCGAGTGCTTCTTAACCTTTTTACGGAACCGCTGGACTTATAATAGATATAGATTTGGATGACATAAGAATAATCTTACTTGAAGTAATATACTTATATTCTTAGGAGATAGATCATTCTTATCTATGCCGTCAACCAAAAGTATTCTGCATGACATATAAGTAATTGAATTCAAATCCGTTCCATTTATTTAATAGATCTTCGTTACATCGCAGTCATAACCACTATTCATTCTTACATCATTAAATACATAAAAGTTTTAATTCTACCCAAAATCTGGGTTCTTACAGTCTCCCCTCCTTAAAAGGATTCCGTCCCGGAATCAGTTTGAAAACAAGTGGGGGTACTTCTCTTGCATTGCGCTTTCGAGTTCCCAGGTGGATTCTTCTACATTGTGGTTCTGCCACAAAACTCTGACTAGCTGAATGACCTTGTTTCGGAGCACTTGTTCTTTCCGGTCTATGATTTCCACAGGTTGCTCCACATAGGTCAGGTCTGGTTGCATGTCCACTTGCTCATACTCTACAATATGCTTAGCATCCGGATTATACTTCCTCAGCATCGAAACATGGAACACATTGTGCACCTGCTGTAGATTCGGGGGCAATGCGAGTTCATAAGCTAGTTCCCCAATCCGTCTCAAGATCTCAAATGGTCCAATGTATCTGGGACTCAGCTTTCCTTTCTTTCCAAATCTCATTAAACCTTTCCAAGGTGACACTTTCAAGAACACTAGGTCCCCTACCTCGTATTCCTTGCCTTTCCGAGCTAAGTCGGCATATTTCTTTTATCGATCCTGGGCTGCTACCAACCGTCCTCTGATTAGATCTACTGCATCTTTAGTTCGTTGGACCACTTCGGGCCCGAGCATCTTCCGCTCTCCAACTTCATCCCAATACAAGGGAGATCGACATTTTCTTCCATAAAGGGCCTCATAAGGTGGCATCCCAATGCTTGAATGATAACTGTTATTATAGGAGAACTCAACCAATGGCAAGTGATCATCCCAACTCCCCTTGAAGTCTATCGCGCAGACTCTCAACATATCCTCTAGCGTTTGGATGGTCCTTTCACTTTGCCCATCTGTCTGGGGGTGGTAGGCTGTGCTCATGTTCAGCCGGGTCCCTACACATTCTTGAAAACTTCTCCAAAACCTGGAGTTAAATCTAGGATCTCGATCGGATACTATTGCGACTGGGACTCCATGTCGCGCCACTATCTCTTTTAAGTAGATGTCCACTAGTCTATCGACCGTGTACCTTTCGTTGATCGGGAGGAAGTGAGCCGATTTCGTCAGTCGATCTACAATTACCCATATGGTGTCATGATTAGCCTTGGTCCTGGGTAAACCTACTACGAAATCCATGGCTATATGTTCCCATTTCCATTCTGGAATCTCTAAGGGATGTAGAAGTCCGCTGGGTCTCTGGTGCTCTGCCTTCACTCGTTGGCAGGTCAAGCATCTGCTTACCCACTCTGCTACGTCCTTTTTCATATTGGGCCACCAGTAATACTCCTTCAAATCCCTATACATTTTAGTGCTACCGGGGTGCACTGAGTATCTTGAGTTGTGTGCCTCATTTAAAATCTCATCCTTGAGCTCCTGAACATTTGGGATCCATATCCTGTACGTGTACCTCATGATCCCTTCCTTGTCTCTTTCGCACTTAATTTCCTCACCGGTCATTAGCTCTTCTGTGGAGTTCTTTTCTTCCTCCATCATCCGTTCCTGGCACAGTCTAATCTTTTCTAGCAATGGAGGTTGGATTCTAATTTCCATCAACTTTTCTTGGCCCTCTTCAGGTAACTTAACCTCGATTTCCAACTTCTCAAAATCCTTCACTATCTCTTTCTCTGAAGTTATCATCTTGAGCTTCTCTTTCCGACTAAAGGCGTCAGCCACCACATTGGCTTTACCCGGGTGATATCGAATTTCACAGTCGTAATCCTTGATTAACTCTAACCACCTCCTCTGGCGCATGTTAAGCTCTTTCTGAGTGAAAATGTATTTGAGGCTCTTATGATCTGTGTAAATCTCGCATTTTTCCCCATACAGGTAGTGTCTCCAAATCTTTAAGGCGAAGACTATGACTTCATAATCCTTCAATTGCCTAGACGCATATGCTATTACCTTGCCGTGCTGCATAAGCACGCATCCCAGTCCTTTATGCGAAGCATCACTGTAAATCACGAAATCTCCTTTTCCATCAGGTAATGCCAGCACTGGGGCTGTCACCAGCCTCTTCTTTAACTCTTGGAAACTCTTCTCGCATTTCTCAGTCCATTCAAATTTCTCGGTTTTACGGGTAAGTCGAGTTAATGGAGCTGCGAGTTTCGCAAAGTCTTGGACAAATCTCCTGTAATATCCGGCCAGTCCAATGAAACTCCTCACCTCGGTTGGAGTAGTTGGCCGTTCCCAGTTTGAAACTGCTTCTATCTTGGAGGGGTCAACCAACACTCCTTCTCTATTGATCACGTGCCCTAAGAATTGTACCTCATTTTTCCAAAACTCACACTTGGAGAACTTGGCATATAACTGCTCTTTCCTGAGTATTTCTAAGGTTATCCTTAAATGTTCAGCGTGTTCTGCCTCTGTCTTTGAGTAGATGAGAATATCATCAATGAAAACTATCACGAATTGGTCCAAATATTCCTTGAACACTCTATTCATTAGGTCCATGAAGGCTGCTGGGGCATTGGTCAATCCAAATGACATAACTAAGAACTCATAATGTCCGTATCTGGTGCGGAATGCAGTCTTCGGGATATCTTCAGGTTTGATCTTCAGTTGGTGATACCCTGTTCTCAAATCAATCTTAGAGAAGTATTCAGCTCCTCTTAGCTGGTCAAACAAATCGTCTATCCTGGGCAATGGATACTTATTCTTTATGGTTAGCTTGTTCAATTCTCTGTAGTCGATGCATAACCTCATACTTCCATCCTTTTTCTTAACAAACAACACTGGTGCGCCCCAAGGCGACACACTGGGCCTTATCATGCCCTTATCCAACAATTCCTGTAATTGTTTCGCTAGCACTTTCATTTCTACTGGGGCTAGTCGGCACGGGGCCTTCGAAACTGGCGCCGTCCCCGGGGCTAATTCGATGGCAAACTCAATTACCCTATCAGGTGGTAGTCCAGGAAGATCTTGTGGGAACACGTCCTCGAACTCATTAACTACCAGAATGTCCTGCAATCTTGGCACTTCCTTCTGAGTATCTATAACGTAGGCTAAATAAGCCTCGTTCCCTTTTCGTAACAATCTCTTGGTTTGCGCCATGGTCAGAATTTTCTGGGTCTGTCGCATCCCCTTAAACACTATTTCTTTCTTCTCTGGGGTTTTCAACTTAACCTTTTTCCCTTTACAATCTATCTGCGCATCATTGCGAGACAACCAATCCATACCCAAAATGACATCGAATTCCCCTAGCTTAAAAGGAATTAAATCGACATAGAAGGATCGTCCTCCTATTTCTAGCTTACAATCGGGGTGAATTTGATTAACCGGTACGATTTCCTGATTAGCTATTTCTACTTGTAAGGAATCTCTTAGTTGCTGGGTTTTAAGTTTCAACTTATGCGCAAAATCTCTAGATATAAAAGACTTAGTTGCTCCTGAATCAAATAAGACATTTGCACTGACTGAATTAAGAGAAAAAGTACCTGCTATCACGTCTGTGTCCCTCACGGCATCTTGTACTGACATATTGAAAGTCCTAGCAGTTGGTGGCCTATTTGAGGCAACCTTGCTTGCTCCTGATGCTGCTGGTTTGTTCTTTGGGCAATCCTTCCTCATGTGCCCTCGCTGTCCACACTGGAAACAGGTTGTGCTGTTAGGGATGACCGTGGTGCAAGAGGTGGCATAATGCCCAGCTCGCCCACACTTATAACAGTTTATCTGCTTCAGGTTGCACACCCCGGAGTGCCTCTTCCCACAAGTAGCACACAATGGCAATAGAGGTCGAGAAGGGTTGGAACGGGACATTCCTGATTGATGGCCGCCCTGGCTCACACTTACACTAGCAGATGGTTTAAACCCCACATTCCTCCCTGGTAGGGAAACCGCTCCTCGGTTAAACTTGGTTGGGGGTTTTCCTCCAGCGGATCTTCCGCCCATACTAACATGCTTTCTCTTTATCCCCCCTTTCTCTCTCTCTCTCTGCATCTGATCACTACCAGCCTCCACAATGGTTGCCTTCTGCACCAAGGTGGCATAATCTGTAATCTCTAAAACAGCCACCCTAGTCTGGATCCACTGCTTCAGCCCTTGTTGAAACCTGTTAGCTTTCTTCTCTTCTGTGTCTACAAACTCTGGCACAAATCTCGATAGCTCAGTAAATTTGGCCTCATAGTCCGCCACAGACATATTGTTCTGTTTCAGTTCCAAAAACTTAAGTTCCATCTGGGTTTTCATGAACTTCGGAAAGTACTTCTCCAGGAATAATTGTTTGAACCTTTCCCAGGCTATGACAGCATCAGTCTCCATGTTTTTCTTGGCTTCCCACCAATAATTGGCCTCTCCCTTTAGTAGGTAAGTAGCAAAAACAGTCTTCTGAGCCTCATTGATACTCAGAATCTCAAAAGACTTTTCCATTTCTTTGATCCAGGCCCTCGCCTCAACGGGATCAGCCGATCCGTGGAACTCTGGGGGCTTAAGGGACTTAAAGGCCCTAAAGGAATTTGCCACTGAAGTGTTGTTGCTTGGTGGTGGTTGGGGGTATTGGTTCAAATTCTGCCTAAGTAGATCCATAAACTGGCCCATGGGGTTTCCGCCCTGGTTCTCCCCTTCCTGTTCTACTTCAGTTTCTCCACCCTCTATTTCCCTTTCAAATTCTTCAGAGTACAGGGGTTCATCCTCTGCTCCATACTGGGAATCTTCTTGCTCATTATAGTCCTGATCTTGTTCCTCACTACTTCCACGGTTTTCCTCGTGTTGGTTGTGACTCTCTTGGTCAGTAGATTCGCGGGGGTTAGCCCTAGTGCCCATCCGTCTTGGAGGCATTTTACTGAAAATTTGGAAAATTATACGTTAGGTTCACTTACCGGTTTTAAAGGATTTTTTTTCCTTGCACATTTCTTTACATGATTGGGTTTTAAAATCCCACAGTTTTATATCTCATGGAAACTTAATCGAAAAGTAATACATATGCTAATAAACTCGTGATCACTTCCCAACAAAATTGTAATGACTGAAATGGAAACAAATATATACCAGGTACCGAAAAGGTACAACATCCGAGTTACAACGATAGTTTAAAGTACAGCCATCCTAACAACAACAACAAGTCAAAAGTGAAAAATGCTGACTATCTGTCTAGTCTGCAAAAAGGGAAAACAAGTACAAGAAAACCATCCCTACAAAAGCCGGCACTACTATGTCCGTACATGACTAGACAACTAGACCACTGCATCACTACATCTGAAATCAGCCGCCACGACGAAACATCCTCCGAACCCTCCCCATGGCGATGCGGAAAACCTCCTCAGCGTCCTCCTCCTCAGGCTCAGTATCCTCCTCAGGCAAGTGCTCATAGTATGGGTCCCTAGTCCGGAACATGTCCTCATCCTGCTGTCTCGCAGCTGCCTCCTGGGCCGACAAGTCGCTCGCCTACACAAGACGAACTATGTTACTATCATGATACTTAGAAAGTTCCCGTAAGGGTTTTAGGTGAACCTGGCAAGGGTTCTTATTATATTATTGAATTTATTATTATATAACGTCGTATCATCTCTTGGGATATATAACTCTCGCTCTGATACCATCTCTATAACATCCCCAGATCCGGGGTCAGGAATCTGGTGGTTACGGTCTTACATCCATTCATAATACTTGACTTGAGTCCATAATAAATAAATCACATGCTGTGACCCCACAATAATTACCACTCACACACACAACAGTTATAGTCCCAGAGATGAAATTGAAATAAGTCTTACATTAAAGGGTTTACGAATAAAAGTTATTACAATCCCAAAAGGATAACATCATAGGTTTAAAAGTTTTGCCGTTGATTACATTAATTATACATATAGTTAAACAGGAAACAAAAGCTGTCTAACTATGCTACCTCAGCAATGGCGGCTAGCATCTTAGCGGGTAGTCCGGTGGGTCGGGTAACCTGCTTGCGCCGAGTGCGCCTGACGCGAGCCATCTGTCCTAGCTGTTGTTGTGACATAATATAAACAAAGCAAGGGTGAGCGAAAGCCCACCAACAAATATATAACTGAACGGTAATTTAAAACAGTTCAAATCTATCTTTTAAACCATATGCCATGCATTTACGGAAATGATGCCAGTATAATATGAACGATGAAGTTACAAGGTAACTTAAAGTATTTGTTTGAAGAAATATCTGCTACATCAAAGTAAGCGAGATATTATTATCGTTAATAAGAAGAGGAACTTGCAAGAAAGGGTTGCAATTCCAGTTATGACTCTTTTCCAACTCTGCCAACAGTAATCATGTTGCAGGAAATAAATGAATTTGGATGATGAACCAATGATGGAGTATTCACCGCGCCCGCTGTTCCAATATTGATGATCAGTCGAGATCGTACAGCTCAATTTAGATTTACTACCGGTAGAAGGAAGAACTGACGGCTTTACTTGTATACCGCCTTGCTAGCTCTCCCCGGCCAACGGTTGGGCCAAGGGGATGGACCGGCGCTACTCGGCCTCTTACACGACTCCTAGTTCAAATAGAATTCATGATTCTGAATGTAACGTTCGTCCCCCTTTCCCCAAGTATAAGACTTGTTGATAAGACTCCACAAAGTAGTCGTATCTAGTTGGAAAGGAAAATTTACCAATATCTCCCAAGCAATAACTTGGTAACGGATATCAACTTGTTCCAGTAATCTTACCCCTCGAAAGATGAGAAGGTAAACAACGACTTTAATAAGTCAACAGCACCCGAGTTGCGGGTGAAGGGAATACTTTATGACCGGGAAGTCGACAAGATAAATAACATTTTTCCAAGTAAGGTTCCCTTATTATTAAGAAGATAGACTCAAAGATGGATGATGTCTGGGAACCTTTCTTGATATAAGATTAATAATAATATGGCTTCGAAATATTTTCTGTAATAATCGAAGAAGATAAACCTTATCGAGGTTATTCTAAGTATGGAATAAATATTCAGAGAATATTTATTGAATTAAAATATTTTACAGAATATTTTGGAATATGAAAGAATATCTTTAATCAGAGTATTTCTCAAAATAATCCCTGAAGAGATATCAGGGGAATATTTATTGAATAAATAAATATTTAAATGAATATTCAAAACAATATTCATTAATTAATAAGACCTGAAAAGAATATTTAAGGTAATAATCATAATTAATTAGGAAATTTAAATGAATATTCAAAAGTAATATTCATTGAATGAATAATATCCTAAATGAATATCAAGTAATATTCATTTAGTAATCCAAGCCTTAAGGAATATTCGAGATAATATTCGATAATTAAATCAAGCTTCAGATGAATATTAAAATAATATTCATCAAGTATTTAATATCTTAAATGAATATTCGAAAGTAATATTTATTTAATAAAATAATAATCTAAAAGAATATTCAAATAATATTCATCTAACAGTCTCATCTTTAGAAGAATATTCGAAATAATAGTCGATAATCAATTCGACTCTGAATGAATATTGAGAAGTATTATTCGTTGAATAGTTACGTTCAAATAATTATTTGAAGTAAGGATCGTAAAATAAATAATCTCGACCGAATATTCAAATAGTATTCGTCGCCTGAATAATAGAAAATATTTACTTAAATATTTCCTTCCGAGGTAATCTCGATATATCAAGGAATATTGACTCCCGGTCTATATTTGATTAATAAGATGTATACGCCCTTCTATGAGGGTCTTACAATAACCGGCTTATAACTGATATTTAACTATCTAGCTTATAAGCCAACAATAACCTTCAGGGAACAAGTATATCAATTCAACTTGAAAGTAGGCATGCATGCAATGGCATATGTATATCAGCAATCATATATATATATTTATTCAATCACAACAACAGCCTAAAAGAAGGGAATTGAAACTTGCCTGGTAGTCGAGTACGGTAAGGGGTAGTGGTAGCGGGTCCCGGTTCAGCCTGGTGATCTATAAATAGCCAAGGCATTCGGGATTAATCACTTAACATATAAAAGTTAAGTTATACTTAAATCGAAACACATTCTCGAGTCATCTCGTTATACCCCTTTTAGTGGATTACTTATTATCACTGATCCGACCCGACATTCGTTCGTTAATACGACATGTCACTGCACTTATACTTGGGACATACTTAAGTCATATGAGTTCTAAGGTTGATCGTTACGAACCAATATTTTACTCCGAGTTTTATCGCCCGTTTTCTAAGCGTTTTACCAAAGTTATAAAAGAGTCGTCTTTTAGGGGTTCGTTCTCGTTTAACCTTGACTCGAACATTTTTAATAAATCGAAAAATGCTCTTTTTGACATACGGTTTTCTTTCACACCTTCCTTCTTACCCCTAGTATTTATTTACCAAGATTCGCCATGACGTTACATAGCTTACGAGGGTTCAATTTCAGTTACGAACTTTTGTTTACGGATTCGAACTACTTTTAGTAATTTAGTCATAAATCCTAAACCGTAAGTCCGTTTCACGTGATCTTTATATCAAAACGAAGCTTAGAGCATTACCTATCCTATCATGGCAGATAAGGTCTCTGGACAGTAGGGGTTCAACATGGAAAAAGGCGTACAAAACATGGTATTGTAAAATCGGGCATTATAACGGCTGTAAATCGAATATCTATCAATTTCGAATCTTCCCATAAACATAGCATCCAACCCAAACAACATATACATGACTTATATACATGAACTGAGGCCAAGCAATGCCTTTCCGTTCGTCTAAACTATTTTTAACATTTATCAAAACTACATCATATTCATGCTTATAATCTTGCTAATATCACATCTTATACTAAAACCCATCAAGAGCATGCAAAATCTCAAGGTAAAGCCTAGGGTTTAAAGTTGTTATACCTTCCTTGGAGTATGATCTAGCCTCACTATGCTTGGTATGATCCTTAGAAGTGCTTAAGCTTGCTAAATCAACCAAAGAAATCAAGGAAAAACAAGATTAGTTCATGAAAACACTATTCACCCTCCTCTTAAATCATTTTTTTTGAAAATGGAAAAAGAAGAGATTGAAGCTAGGATTTTGAGGAGATCATTTATATGAAATGTAAGTCTCACCATAAAAGTTTCAAGATCAACAAATGGTTGGAAGTTGGATTTTGAATTTGGAATTTCCAAGAGGCCGAATGCTTGTTTCTTGGGAGAGGAAGATGAGTTCTTGCTTGGTTGCTTGAAAATAATACATAAAGTGACTTGTTTTAGATAATATCTCATCCTTGTCACTTTAATAAAGTGGTGATGTATAGAATGATGTATTTGTGAGGACAAGTGTTGAAGTTTGGATGGTTTAAGGCTTAACCAAGTGATTTGATTTTCTAAGTACTAGTTGATCTCTAATGGTTCTAGTTCCTTGATTCTAGTTTGGTTAGTAGATATTTTATACATAGCACATGCATGCATCTTAGTCTCTGCTTGCTCTTTTGTCCGGTTATTGCTCGATTCGATTGATCGTTCGTGAGAATATTTCACGGATTTCTAATTAGGGTTTACCGGGAATCCTATTTAATATTAATACTTTCATTCTCCATCTTTCATTCTAACTTTCCATTTTATATTCCTTTAATCCATTCGTTAAATACTTAAGGCTATCAGTGTCCAGGGAACTCTCGGAGAAAATAAAAGTGCGGTTTTTTCAGAATCCGACAGCTTTTACATACACTTATTTTCCTCCTGGATCACTAATACGAACTCAGAAATCCGTTCCGAATACCGGGTATATCATTATTATAATAATATTCCAAATTCCACCAAAATCACTATTCATCACTTATTTTTATTTAATTCCTATAATTAGGAAAATGAACCTGGTTCACTCTCGAGTGCTTCTTAACCTTTTTACGGAACCGCTGGACTTATAATAGATATAGATTTGGATGACATAAGAATAATCTTACTTGAAGTAATATACTTATATTCTTAGGAGATAGATCATTCTTATCTATGCCGTCAACCAAAAGTATTCTGCATGACATATAAGTAATTGAATTCAAATCCGTTCCATTTATTTAATAGATCTTCGTTACATCGCAGTCATAACCACTATTCATTCTTACATCATTAAATACATAAAAGTTTTAATTCTACCCAAAATCTGGGTTCTTACATCTAGCGTCCATTCAAGAACAGCAGCATCTTTGGCACAGAAGACTTGGCCATGTTCATATGGATTTATTGAAGAAAATCTCATCTCATGGTCTAGTCAAAGGCTTGCCTAAGCTCAAATATAAAAAGACAGAGCCTTGTTCTGCTTGTCAATTGGGAAAGCAAGTCAAGACATCTTTCAAAGCCAAAAATCAGGTGTCTACTACTGATTCATTACAGTTGTTGCATCTCGATCTTTTTGGACCTGAAAGGTATGTAAGTCTTGGAGGTAAGAAATATGCTTTTGTTATAGTTGATGATTTTTCTCGATTCACTTGGGTACTGTTTCTTCATACTAAGGATGAAGCTTTTACTGAATTTCAAGATTTAATTGCTAACCTTGAAACTAAGAATTCCAAGAAGCTGAGAACTATAAGGAGTGATCATGGTGGAGAATTCGAGAAAGACTTTATCAATTATTGCAAGACCAGAGGCATATCACATGAATTTTCTGCTCCGCGCACTCCTCAACAGAACGGAGTAGTTGAACACAAAAATAGAACACAACAAGAAACTGCTAGGACTTTGCTTCATGAGAGTAAGTTACCTCGAAAGTTCTTGGCAGAAGCGGTATGTTAACTCGGATAACTTGTAGAAGGGGAGGTTGAATACAAGTTATATAATCGTGTCTGATTTTTGCTTGATTAGATGAACAAGAACAACGAATGAATCAAACTTTGTTTGTATTAAAATAAATCAAATACAAACTCTACCAAAGGTGTACAATACCTTTAGCAGCTGCTGACAATATAAATCTCTCTCTCTGTTTGTTTCGAACTCTCGAATACAAACCTTATACAGAGCTACACACAATATGCACTCTATAATTCTCAATTCCGCTCTTTTTACAATGATATTGAGAGAGTATTTATAATGCTACCTATCAACTTATAACAGAATTATAATCTATCTATGACAATGTTCTGCCGTCCAGTTGATAGTTTCCATCAATAGAGAATTCGTTTCATTCACGATATCTTCTTTCTTGTTCTCCAAAACAAAGATCCTGTTTTATAGCACTTACCAGTTTCTGTAGCATCCATAATGACATCATCAGTAACACGACTAATATCAGGATTTCCCATTGCATCAGGATCTCATCATCCCATCAGTATTTGATCAGGATCTGACTTGCTGTATCAGGATCTGCTCTTAGTTCCTGAAATGTAGTCTCTGACACACTGTTCCTGACTAAACTCTACAGATTACTGTCTAACACATATATCCTATACAAAGTGCTAAATCCTTTATAAGATCAGGATATACAAGAAGTATTAGCAAAATTCTATTTTCAACATCATAACTTATGATTTATTCCTAACATTCTCCCCCTATTTATGCTTTAGAATCTGAAGCATAAATCTAAGTTGTAGATGTCAAAACATATAAAAATACATCCAGAATAGAATTTATGAATTTAAGATCATGAAGTTAAGTACCTCCTTCTTCAGATGTAGACATGTATCTAGTACTTAGAAGAAAGAATTCAACTATTTGATGCTTCTTTTCCTTTACCACTTCCATGATAAAATTTACCAACTCTGTCACCCTTAATTCTGCTCCCAGTCTGTTTAGCTCCCCCAGTGTGTTGTTGTTGTTGTTTCTGAATTGTCTTTATCTCCCCCTTTTTGACATCAGTAACATTAATTCCAAGAGATTCAGTAACAGAACAAATGAGATTCATCAGAACTGCTTGATTGTCCATAATAGTGACTTGGTTATTTTCAAGAATTTGAAGTCTCGATTGAATATCACTTTGAAATTTCTGAATGTCCTTAAGAAGTTCAGAATTGACTTCAATGTTGGAAGTGCTTGTTGTATCTTCAGATTCAGATGCAGAAAGAACTTTATCTTCAAGCCTTGTAGAAGAAGTCTCCTGTTTAGAATGATATTCAAGTAATAACACTTGAATAGAAGTACAAACATCTTCATCTCTCTGATCTGGAGCTAAAGTATGATCATCCTGTCCTTCACCAGTATTCTGTGTACTAACATCTACAAATCCTGACTCCTCCTTAGATTGATCAGATACTGTTGATGTCTCAATTCTAGCTGAAATTGGAAGTACAAACAAAGGAATACTAGGATCATTAGGAATATCTTCTGGTACTGGTTGAGTAGAAGTTTGTCTTAGCCTTCACCTCTTCTGTTAATGATTCCTGCAAGCCTTTCTTTCTGTTTCTGAGCTTTAACTTCTGGCTTTGCATTGTGATGTGCTAAGTCATGCTTGTTGAGTATTGAATACAGTAAAAGAATACAGAGGGGGGGTGAATGGATTCTTGAACTTTTCTTTGTTCTTGAATCTTTGCAACAAGATATGTGTTTAGTGTGTTAGATATGTAAGTGCAGATAACAAAGACAAACACAACACAATATCAATTTAATCTAATATTTTATTAGATAAAGATTTTGCTACAATCTGTGAATACAAATGGTAGTATTCTCAGCTTCGTTTTTCTTAGAGAGATATTTCTTGTGATGTATCTTAAAAAACTTACCTGCTAAGGAAGTGAGGCTGTATCCTTATAGACATGGATACACCTACTTACTACAAATAAGGTAGGTAAAAAAAAACTACTTTCCAGTATGTCTATCTTATTTGAGTAAGAGTCTAAATGGCTACAGATTTGACTTTGCAAAGCCTGTTCAGATCCACTTCTTTAGTTCCTTGTCCCTTTGTCTTATCTCTCCAAGCTTCTTTGTAGGCTTTCCAATCTGCTTTATAGTACATAGTCAAATAAAGCGTCTTGGCTTGTTGCAGGTTTCTGACTTGTTCAATTCTTCAGTATTTTGTCTCCAAGAATGTATTCGAGAAGTGGCTAAGTGATTAATTTGAGAACTCGAATTGACTTAATCGATAACTCTGAGTTCTCGAATAGTGTTATATTGACATATCGAATCACTTCTCGAATAGTTATTTTCTCTGGGACTCCTTGAGATATCGAATAGAGCATTTTGACATATTGAATCCCTGAGATGTCGAATAGCTTCTTTAGTCCTTGAGATATCGAATAGAACATTGACTTGTTGACAATCAGAGAACTTGAATGATGCTTTGACTTGTTGACTCCATGAGTTCTCGAATAGAGTAATAGACATATCGAATCTATGAGATATCGAACAGTGTATTCAGAGATATCGAATAGTGTCTTCTGAGATATCGAATCTCTGACTTCTCGAATGCTAGACTTCTCGAATAGACAAATGTACTTCTCGAATTGGTACTTAGGCAAATTCTTCATTTCTTCAAATCCCAACTGTGATTATTTGGCAGTCTTTATCTCCTTGCTTGAGGCATGAACCTTGGAACTTCTTTCAAGCATTATTCTTGACTTTATAAGTACAGTAACATAACTAGAATTTGATGCCTATTACAAGTACAGAACAAATAGAAACTCTACAACTAGAGGTTCCCTCAGTTAAGAGGTCATGTAGGTAATGCATAGCTTTACACACACTTAGGCTTGTTATTAGATGTATTCAGGTATGCCTCTGTGACTAACAATGCTTCTCATACATCTTGATAAAAGAATAAGTACCAGCATCCATACCAAGATTTTCAGACCAAGATTCAGGAAAAACCTGATCCCAGAAATCAAACGATGGTGGTTTCCTAATTTTCTCTCCCACACTATGGAGTTGATCATCCATACCCTCATTCTCACTTTGACTATCTAAAGTCAACACTCTTTCTACCTCTCCTTTTGTCTGGTCAGGAGCCAGCCTCTCTGTGTATGGATCTATATCCATCTTTTCAAGTGTATCACTCAAATTTGGATAATTGCTTTCATGACCTACAGAAAAATAGGGGTTAGAAGAAGTTTTTATACCTGAACTCATATGGAGAGAGGGTTCCTTATATGACATGGGGCTTGAGGTTTTCTCCAAGGAGTGAGCTGCTATAGTCTCTGAACCCTTACAAACATCTACTTTCTTTTCAGAAACTACAGGCTCCAGTATACCACTTTCAGGTTTTACATTAGACTCTGATGTCTTCAGTAATACTTCATTAGACACCATAGCTAGTATGTCACCATCTTTAAGTGTTGGTTGCTGAGACACACCCTCGAGGTGGATAGACTCTGAAAGAACAATATTGGTTTGATCTTCAGGAAAATCAATCAAAGTCATTCCTCCCATATCATAGGGTCTCTCATTTGCAATTTCAGTCATCACAGAAGACCTTTCAGCATCAGCCATCACAGTTCCTGAGTCATCCAATCTCTGACTAGATGGTTTTGTGTTGCAGTGACTGTGATCTGATCTATTCCACTATTCAACACTGGTGCAATAGTATCTTCTGTTGACTGCTTCCCTCTATCAACTACTTCCTCTTGTTCACCTTGAGCTGAAGCATATTCAACAATGACATCCTTGTCAAATAGATATGCATAAAGTGATTGAAGTGCAACACGCTTAGGAAGTCCAAATTTCTTGTGTAACTTCTTTCTGACTGATACGTAGAAAAACGTCTTCATTAAATCAAGTCTTTGATGTAACAGTCCATATTCTTCAGGAAATGAAAGTGTGGGAACTCTTTCAATCAGAAAATCTAGAACAGGCCTGGAAAGCTTCACTTTCAGAGAAATAAGTTCCATAGCTAGTCTGTATGTCAATGTAGTTTCCCATGAAGAATCAAGATCCAGATCTCTCTTGCCAGATAGTGACATGGATATAGCATTATTTGTAGAGACATGCATAATGTTAGTTGGACTTGACACTGTGTGTGTAGGTGACAAATGAATCTTTCTCCTTGTTCTCCTAGTATAGTGAGCAACAGATTTGTTTTGAGAAGACTCAAGAGGTGTAGACACAAAAGTGATCTTGGGATGAGATCTTTTTTCAATAGACACAATATTTTGAGAGACAGTATCCAGTGACTGTTTTCCCTTTTTAAGAACTACAGCCTTTTAGGAGACTGCAGCATGGCTGTGACTAGGTGTTCCATCTCTTTGTCCTAGCTTAGAAAGTTGAATTGCAGCCTTCAATTCTGCTCTCTCAGCAAGAGATATATTATCATCATCTTCACTAGAACTACTACTTGAAATAACAAATCTTCTCTTCCTTACAACTGATGTCTTTTGAGAAACACCAGAGGTTGGCTTCTTTGAAACAATAGGCTGTGGATCAAAATTTGGTTCTAGAATTGTTTCAGAGATTGTAATGTTTTTGGCTACTTTTTTTTTGCTAAGTTGCATATATATATTAGAAAAGAAAAAAGAATACAGGGATTGACCCATGCTCGAAGCCGAGGCTAAGAGAGACTAAGAACCCATAATCTAGAACTAGTTAGAGAATTTAAGAAAAGGACGTAGGGCAGCACAACCCTAAACAACAATCAACAGATAAAAATCCATCTATACATATCTAAATGTAAATAATTTTGGAACCATGAAGAGTGTTGCAGTTTGGTCTTGAGATCAAGCATAATGCCTTTAAGCAGCTTGCGTGGGCCGAAACCTCCCTTGTCGTGATGTCTAGCATTACGTTCCCTCCAAATGTGGTAGGAGTAGATTTGAGCTGCTAGCAAAACCACCTGTCTCAAAGTGTAGTCTGAGATAAGGCTCCAGTTCAATAGCAACTCTGTCCAGGTGTGGCCAATGCAATCGACCTTTAGAAACCCAACAATCTTGGAGAGGACATAGCTACTATACGAGCAAGAAATGAAGAGATGAGATGCAGTCTCGATTCCTCCAATACAAAAGTGACAGAAGACTGAGACATCCAGTCCAAATGATGCCAATCTATGCGCGGTAGGCAGTCTATCATGACAAAGCAGCCATTCGTTGTGTGCATAACGAAGAACCTTGAGCTTGTGCCACACCAAATCACACCAAGGCACTTGCACTGCAAAAGTTCGAATAGAGTTCCATATGTGCCATGTTTTGATTTTCCGAATAGCAATTCCATTCCACAAGATGGCATCAGTTGCATTGAGATCAAATGATGGGTAGTTGAAATTTTGGAGCCAATATAACAGACCTGGGTCCAAGTGGTGTATTCTATCAGCTGGACGAGGTAAGACCCACGTTCCATTGGAAATAAGAGCATGTACCTTGGAGTCATGAGATAAGTTCGACTGAGCAATGATCGAATCAAATCTAGTAAGAGCAAGGCAGCTAGAATTCCACCAAGGGTCAAACCACAAAGATGTGTGCATGCCATTGCCGATTTTAAAAGAAATGAATTGCCGCATTATAGTTCGCAGTTTAAGGACATTGCGAAGGATCCAGGAACAGTCACTTGGCATAGGTAATGTCCAGAGACTGTGACGTTTTAGCACTGTGGTAATAACCCAATGAGGCCATATGGACTTACTTCCTCGAACTATGCTGCAAAGATGAAACAGTAGCTGAGCATGATTCCTTTCTTTAAGGTTTTTAAGACCCAGGCCACCTTCATTAGCCCCCCCTTTTATGTTTGCATCACCCTTCCATAGGAACCTGGTATAGGTAGTTTGAATTTTGTGGAGCACAGAAGCAGGTAGCAAGAAATGCTTGGACCAGTATGCCTGAATGGCAAACAGAACTGAGCGAATCAATTGGACCCTTCCTGCAAAAGACAGCAGCCTGGATGTCCAGCAAGAAATTCTAGCAGTGATTTTATCCAGGAGAGGGGTGCAGTCATTGTAGCTAAGCTTAGAGGAAATTAGGGGTACCCCCAGGAACTTGACTGGAAAAATGCCATGATCAATCCCATAATTATCATCAAACCAAGTGATAAAATCAGGTGCACAGTTGCCAAAGAAAACCGTACTTTTAGCAAGACTTGGGTGTAGACCACTAGAATTAGCAAACCTGTCGACACAATGCATTTTACCTTGACTCCATTGAGGTTCCTTCGTTCTTGCTGAAGCCTCAACAGAAGCCTATACAGAAGAAAAGGAAACCAAGGAAGCAACCTTCAAAGGAACCAATTCAAGTTGCTAGGGTACCTGCTATTGTCAGGCAGCCAATCTTGGAAAACAAGGATGATTTTATCTATCAGGCAGATATTGAAGAATACTCTGGCATGAATCTTTATCTGGATGAATTGTCAGAAGTAAGAAGAATTGACAAATATAGACATTTGCCTGAAAGATTGGTCTTTGTATACAAGGGAGGAATGGAAAGGACATGGCCACTACAAAGGGTTCTTGGAGAAAATTATCATACCCTAACCAAAGTGTTCTCTGCAATCAAGAGATACACAGGGTTCTCCAAGATAGCAAAAGGGGAGATACTGGACAGAATAGAACAAATAAGGAGGGAATGGAACTCACCATCAAGTCTACCAAGGAAAATGAAGATCCCATACAATGGACAGAAAATCCACCTTCAACCCTTCTGGATGATGGAGTTCAGGGATGAAGATGGTAACAGGAGATTCTTCAGGTTAGAAGACCAACTACCAAAGGCTAGTTCTCAATACCTGAGATGGTTACAACAAAAGCTAAATCCAAAGGTAGATGAAGAAGATGCCTTCTATAGGCAACTCCAAATACAGATTGAGTCCAACTCTGCCAAAGAAGGAAAATCAAGGGTGATGCCAACAAGAGGAAAGAAACAGTCTTAATCTGCTCAGTCTAGAGGAGCACTTCTCTGTAAATTTCTCAAACTTTCCGTTTTTAATTTTTGTAGCTTAATACAATTTATGCATTGTTCTTTATATATCTTTAGGAATGTTTTGTTATCATCAAGGTCCTGAATTTATGCTTTATTGCCATTAAGTATAAATTGGGGGAGATTGTTAGGAATATGTTGTACTTGATGATAACTTCACAATTAATCAAATTGTATAAGGTTTTGTAGCTGTCAACGGATGAGGATTTATAACTCTATCCGTTGACAGGTAGCTCATCAACGGATGAGGTTTTGTAGCATACTGCAAGTATCTCTATGTTAGCAGTTGATAGGGTTTTTATCCACAGTCATGTTGACTATCAACGGATAGACAGAATAGGGTAGCAAATTGTAAATAATCTATGCTATGTAATTCTGTCTAAGTGAAAGTGTATCAACAGATGAAGACAAAACTCTGTCAACAGATACAACTCAAATCCACTCTATCAATGGATACAACTCAAATTCACTCTATCAACGGATACAGCTCAAGTCTCAAGATCAACGGATACCGCTCAATACATCATCAACGGATGTCAGTGTACAACATCAACAGATAATCATTGACACTGTCTTCTATGATTAGCTAGGGATTAGCAGTTGATAAGGACATGTTTGACTGACAGATCACATGGGTTGATAGTAGATACAAAAAGCAGTATGGCAGCCATACTTTGGAAACACAGAAGAAAGAAGCATTCTATTTACACTATGGATACAAGAAAGGTGCAGGAGACATGTCTGAACATAAGGACAACCTTTCGGCTACATGTGTATTTGGAGTGTAGTAGCAAGTCAACTAGAATTAGATTAGTATTATCTTATTCCAATAGTACTTGTAAAACTTGGGATTTATAACCAAGTGTAGCAACTCTTTGTAAGTAAAGAAAACAGATACATCTTGCTTAGGGTTTCTATTGAATATTCTTAGAGAGCAAAGAGTTGTAAAAACAGAAGCTGTGTACTTTTGTATCACAGAGTTTTCTTCGAATAAAAGCTTCAGGTGGTGCATTTAACCACCTGATTTTTATGTGTTTGTGCATTTATCTTTTACAAGCAATTATCTAAGTATAGATTTCTGGAGTTCTTATCAGAAATTTATAAATATCAAGAATTGTATTCAACCCCCCCTTCTACAATTATACAAGTGTGTAATCTGGGAATAACAATTGGTATCAGAGCAAGCTTCTAACATATTTGAAGTTTAAAGATCAACACACTTCCAACATGTCTAAGAAGGATTATGGAGTAAAGATTCCAGTTCTTGATAGAGAAAATTACTTTCACTGGAAAGTAAAAATGCGTCTACATCTCTCGTCTATTGATGAGGGTTTTGTGGATTGCATTGACAAGAGTCCTCACGTTCCAATGAAGACAGCAACAAGAGTTGGCCTGGCTGATGATGTGCCTGACACTCTCATTCCCAAACCTGTCTCTGAGTGGAGTCTTGAAGATATTGCAGAAGTCCACAAAGACAAAAAGGCCATGAATATTCTGTTCAATGGTCTAGAAATAGACATGGTTGACAATGTTATTAACTGTACTACCGCCAAGGAAGTATGGGACATTGTTCAAACCCTGTGTGAAGGAACAAAACAGGTAAGGGAAAACAAGATGCAACTACTAATCCAACAGTATGAACATTTTCACTTTAAGAGTGGAGAAACATTGAATGATACATTTAGTAGATTTCAAAAGCTACTAAATGGTTTAAAACTGTATGGAAGAATCTATCAAGTTAAAGATTCTAATCTCAAATTTCTGAGATCACTGCCCAAGGAATGGAAGCCAATGACTGTTTCTCTAAGAAATACTCAAGAGTACAAGACATTTACTCTTGAAAGGCTCTATGGAACTTTAAAGACCTATGAGCTGGAAATGGAGCAGGATGAAGAGATTGAGAAGTCTCAAAAGAAAAGTGGGTCAGTTGCACTTGTTGCCAACTTGGAGCAAAAGGAGGAAAGGACAGAAACTGCTAGTTCTACACCAAACAGGGAGGTTTGTAAAGGTAGAGCAGAATCAAGCAGGAGCAAGGAAAAGGTGTCTGAGGAATTGAATGCTCTTCAGCAGGATGAATTGGATGAGATAGATGAGCACTTAGCTTTTCTATTTAGGAGATTCTCTAAGCTGAAATTCAAGAGAAACTCTGGGGTGTCCAAGCCATTTAACAAGGATTTTTCCACAAGCAACTATGTGGATAAATCCAAAATTAAATGCTACAATTGTGGAATTGCTGGTCATATGATAAGTGAATGCAGGAAACCTAGATCTGAGAACAAGGGAAAGCCAACTGAGGCTGTTGACTATAAGAAGAAATATTTTGATCTTCTCAGGCAAAAAGGAAAGGCATTCTTGACCCAAGAGTATGACTGGGCTGTTGATGACAATCATTCTGATGATGATGTTGAGTTAGTCAACCTTGCTTTAATGGCTGATTCTGGAGAGCAGGAAGCAAGTTCAGCTAGCAATCAGGTATTTTCTACTAATCTCTCTGAGCTCACCAAAGAGGAATGCAATAGTGTTATAGATGAAATGTCTACTGAACTATATCACTTAAGTGTTACTCTTAAATCACTTACTAAAGAGAACAATAGAATTAAAGAGTCTAATCTGTTTTTAAGTGATAGAAATGCTGCCCTAGAAACTCAATTTCTAGAATTTGAGAAAATGAGAGTTGATTGCAATAATGCTAAAAGTGAACTTGAAGCTGTGTTAAAAAGAGAACTGATTTTAAAAGACCAGCTTGAAAAAGAACAAGGGATAATTGCTAAATTTCAAAGTTGTAGGAATATTTCTCAAAACATAATAGAAGTTCAGGGAATAGAATCATTTGTGAAGGATACCTGGACTCAAAAGAAAAAGGAGCTAGAACCTGGCCTTGAGAATCTAGAGACTATTTGTGAATCAACGGATATTGATCATCCGTTGACAGATGAACCGTTAACGGATGAGAGGTATCCGTCGACTAACAAAAAGTCTGTTAGTAAGAAGGAGCTTAGGAAACTGGATATCAAGTATGGTCCAGTCAACAAGAATTTTGTTAGTGGTGAATGCAGCAAAACCAAATCCAGTGGGAAGGCTAAGACAGGTGATTTACACAACAAAAAGGCTGTTGGTAAATCAGACAATGAAAAGGTAGAAATTGAGGGCAAAAAGAAAAAGAACAAAAATGGTAAGATAGGCATCAACAAGAAAAACAATTACTCTCCTGACAAGTTTGCTCCTAGGAAAACTTGTAGTAATTGTAATAGTGTCAATCATCTATCTTCTAATTGCAAGATTGTCAACAAGGCTCCTGTTCATGTACCTCAACCAATGCCATGTATGCCTGCAATGCCTGTTATGCCTGGTTTGTATCAAAATGCTAGTTTTTCAAATCCATATGTGAACATGCCATATATGTCTAATCCTTACTTTCAATCTATGAATGTGCCACAAATGTCATGGAACATACCTAACATGAATAATATGTATGCCAATTTTTCACACATGCATGCATCCAATATTCATGCAAATGAGCATTTGTCAAACCCCACCACTCAAGCATCTACACCTAAGTTGAAGAATGCTAAGAGTGCAAAGTCAAAGGCTAACAAGAAAGGACCCAAGGAAGCTTGGGTACCAAAATCAACTTGATTTATTTTTGAAATGTGTGCAGGGAAACAGAAGGAATCTATGGTACCTAGACAGTGGATGCTCTAGGCACATGACAGGAGATTCAACCCTGCTCACAGAGTTCAAAGAAGGAGCTGGCCCTAGAATTACCTTTGGAGATGACAGCAAAGGATATACTAAGGGATATGGCCTGATTTCAAAAGACAATGTCATCATTGAAGAAGTGGCTTTAGTTGAAGGTTTGAAGCACAATTTGCTGAGTATCAGTCAGATTTGTGACAAAGACTATGAAGTAAAGTTCACAAAAGAAGCCTGTGTTGTTTCTGCCAAGGAAGACAACAATGTGTTATTGACAGGTTTTAGAAAAGGAAATGTTTACATAGCTGACTTCAATTCGGCATGCTCAGAATCCATTACTTGTCTCTTCAGCAAAGCAAGTAAGGATGAGAGTTGGCTATGGCATAAGAAGCTGTCACATTTGAATTTTAAAGTTATGAATGATTTGGTAAGAAAGGATCTTGCTAGAGGAATCCCTCAATTGGAGTTTGTCAGAGATGGGCTGTGTGATGCCTGCCAATTAGGGAAACAAAAGAAATCATCCTTCAAAAGCAAGACAGAGTCATCCATTGTTAAGCCTCTTCAATTGCTGCATATGGATTTATTTGGTCCAGTAAATGTCATGTCTATTTCAAAGAAGAAATACTGTCTGGTGATTTTAGATGATTTTTCTAAGTTCACATGGACCTTCTTCCTGCACTCCAAGGATTGTGCAAGTGAAATCATCATCAATCACCTCAGAATGCTAAACAATGGTTCTGAAGACAGAGTACAAAGAATCAGGAGTGACAATGGTACTGAATTCAAGAATTCCACAATGAAGATTTTCTGTAAAGAGAATGGAATTGTCCATGAGTTTTCTGCTGCCAGAACACCTCAACAAAATGGGGTTGTTGAAAGGAAAAACAGAACTCTCATTGAAGCAGCTAGAACAATGTTAAGTGAATCAAGGTTACCAACATATTTCTGGGCTGAAGCTGTCAACACTGCATGCTTTACTCAGAATATTTCCTTGGTCAATCAAGCTAGAGGAATGACTCCTTATCAGTTATTAACCAACAAGAAACCAACTTTAGCTTTCCTACATGTCTTTGGATGAAAGTGTTTTGTGCTAAGGAATCATGGAGATAACTTGGGCAAATTTGAACCAAAGGCAGATGAAACTATTTTCGTTGGCTATGCAGCAGGGAAAGCCTACAAGGTCTACAATCTAAGAACCAACATTGTTATGGAATCTGTACAAGTTGTGTTTGATGATCAAAAGATTCTAGGCCTAAATGATGAAGGTTACCATGAAAAGTTGGAATTTGAGAATGAAGGTGAAGGAAGAATGTACTATGATGATGATGAGGAAAATGAAGATCATGACCACAGAGATCCACCTAGAGCTATTATACCAACTAGAAGTGATGCTTACACTGAAAATGAAGCATCCGTTGACAGTCATTCTGCAACATCTGTTGACAGTCATTCTGCAACATCCGTTGACACTATTAGAGATGCATCCGTTGACAGATATTCTCAAGCATCCGTCGACAGGCAAAATGATGCATCCATTGACAGTCAACTTCATAATTCAGCAAGGACAACAAACTCAGGGGGAGTTTCTCAAGGTCAAAATTCAATGCTAAATCAACATGATCATGGAAATGAAGCAACCTCATCAAGATCAAACCTTCCACCTGCAAGAAAATGGACTATAAATCATCCATTTGAGTTAATCATTGGTGAATCAAATTCAAGAGTCCAAACTAGAAGGGCCACTCAAGCAGAATGTCTATACAGTAGCTTCCTCTCTCAAGAGGAACCTAAGAAAGTGGAAGATGCCCTTCTAGATCCAGATTGGGTGTTAGCAATGCAAGAAGAGCTAAACCAATTTGAAAGAAATAAAGTATAGAAACTTGTGCCCAAACCTGATGATAGAAGTGTCATAGGTACTAAATGGGTTCTCAAGAATAAGACAGATGAAAATGGCATAATTGTGAGGAATAAAGCTAGATTAGTGGCAAAGGGCTACTCTCAAGAAGAAGGAATAGATTTTGATGAAACTTTTGCTCCAGTGGCAAGACTTGAGGCAATAAGAATCTTTCTAGCCTATGCAGCACATGCCAATTTCAAAGTCTATCAGATGGATGTCAAAAGTGCCTTTCTAAATGGGGAACTGGAAGAAGAGGTCTATGTCCATCAACCTCCTGGTTTTGAGGATCCAGAATTTCCAGAATATGTATATCTTCTCATGAAAGCACTTTATGGTTTGAAGCAAGCACCAAGAGCCTGGTATGACACTTTATCTCAATTTCTTTTGGAGAACCACTTCACTAGAGGTACAGTAGATAAAACCTTATTTCATAGGGATATTAATGGCTCTTCAATACTTGTTCAAATCTATGTAGATGATATTATTTTTGGGTCTACAGATGAGAAGCTTTGCAAAAAGTTTGCCAAACTTATGCAAAGTAGGTATGAAATGAGCATGATGGGTGAATTAACTTACTTTCTTGGCCTACAAGTAAAGCAAGTTAATGAGGGCATTTTCATAAGTCAAACAAAATATATTTATGATCTCTTAAAGAAATTTGACTTAATGGATTGTACATCTGCTAAAACACCTATGGCCACTGCAACTAAGCTTGAGTTGAATACTAAGGAAAAGTCTGTGGACATCACAAGCTATAGAGGCATGGTAGGTTCACTTCTATACCTAACAGCTAGTAGACCTGATATAATGTTTTCTACTTGTCTTTGTGCTAGATTTCAAGCTGGCCCTAGAGAGTCTCACTTAATAGCTATTAAAAGAATTTTCAGGTATCTCAAGGGAACACCAAACCTTGGCATTTGGTACCCAAGAGAATCTGGTTTTGATTTAACTGGCTATTCAGATGCAGATTATGCAGGTTGCATAGTTGATAGGAAAAGTACTACAGGTTCCTGTCAATTTCTAGGAAACAGGCTTGTTTCATGGTTCAGTAAGAAACAAAACTCAGTCTCCACTTCTACAGCTGAAGCTGAGTACATTGCTGCTGGAAGCTGTTGTGCATAGATTCTATGGATGAGAAACCAACTCATTGACTATGGTCTAAAAGTTGAGAAGATTCCAATTTTCTGTGACAACACAAGTGCTATTGCCATCACAGGGAATCCAGTGCAACATTCGAGAACCAAGCACATTGACATCAAATACCACTTCATTAGAGAACATGTGATGAATGGTACAGTAGAAATGCACTTTGTGCCAAGTGAAATGCATCTTGCAGATATCTTCACCAAGCCTCTTGATGAATCCACATTCACAAGATTGGTAGGTGAGCTAGGTATGCTTAACTTGTCATAATTCCTAGTGATATTTGATTTCACTGCATTGAACCTAGAAATGTGTTTTGATTTACTTGAAAGTTAAAACTTTCAGAAAAATTTTCTGCACAAATTTTGTCTAAGGCAAAATTAGCTTATCAACGGATATCCTTTTATCCGTTGATAGTATAAACACATTACTAGATTTTTGCATGTCAACGGGTAACAGGCTATCCACGTCATCAACGGATAAACTGTATCTCAACCGTTCATTCTATATCCGTTGATATACATTATTTTTTTATATAACCGTTGGTAACCATGTATATCTAATCATGGCTGTACTTATTTTCTTTTCATTTGTTATCTGACAGTTACTTTTGACCAGTGGAGTAATTACTTTTAATTATTTCATTTTCAATTCTTGAAAAATATAAAAGGCGGACTTGTACTCTCACATCTCACTTTTATTCATTTTCAAGCATATCAAAAGTTAACTGCATCTTCTTCTCTAAAACTCTCTGTAACCAAAGTTCAATCACTTCAATGGCGCCTATTGTTAAGATGATGTCCTCCACTGGGTTTACCTATGAGAAGAACAATTTCGCGGCCTTTGTTGACACGGTGAATGCTCCAGAAGCTTACCACACTTTGATGAGTTTCGTGAAGAAATGCAAACTGTCATATGCTATGACTGCCACCACTCCCTTAATCCACGAGGTAATTGAAGAAATGTGGACATCTGCTGAGTACAATGGCACAGACGGTACAATTGCTTTTTCTTTAAAGGGTAAAAACTATGTGGTTAATTCTGATGTAATAACTGCTTGTTTAAAATTGCATGAGAATAACTGTCTGAAAGTACCCACTGATGCTGAAATTGTTGCCATGCTTAATTCTATTAATTATGCCCTTAGTACTGAAAACTTAGGGAAAATTGTTAGGAAAGGAATGGTTAAAGAATGGAGTTATTTCTGTGATGCCTTCATTAAAACTTTTTCAGGAAAAATTAGTAATTTTGATGCTGTTACCCAGTCCATGCTAACTATGATGTGTATGCTCTTAAATGATAAATTCTATAATTTTGGCACATTAGTTATGTATGAGATAGCTGCAAAGTTGGGTAAAAAGGAAACTAGGAGCAAGAATATCTACTTTGCTAGATTTTTAATGCTCTTAGCACTGCATGTATCTGAGAATAAGCTATCCATTGCTAACCCGGATAGCAAGTTCCAATGTTTTGTTCAGGAGAAGAGAGTCTTAAGTGACCTGATTCGAATGAACCTCAATGCAGGAGTACAATTGGTATATCTACCAATTGTTCAGGTAACTATCTCTAACTCTGAAACCCCTATCTCCAACCCCCAAATTTCTTTGCCTTCTAGTGTCACAATGGAGTCTGTAGTTGTGACCAAACAGGCTCCTACCAAAGTGACCAAATCCAGAGTTCCAAAATCACAGTCTAAAAAGCAAACCTCAAGTGTCTCTCAAAAGACACCTGTTGTAAAACCTACCAAAACTTTTGAGGGGAGTGTGAAGGTGGTAGTGAGTGGTGAGGGACAGGGTGAACATCAAAGAAGCCCTAAGGATAAGGAAGGAGAGATGAGTGCAACCACCATTTCAGTCTCTCAAAAGACTGCTAATGTAACTTCAAGCCAAATTCCAGTTACACTCTCTCAACAGAGTATGACTACTGAATCAAGTTCCCCACAAGGAACACTGCACAAGAGGGTTAGAGACACATATAGCCCAATCTCAAAAACCTATGGAAGAAGAGTGAAATCTAAAACCACAGGGGAATCACAGGGTGCACACACAGTACAGGAAACTGTACCTTCTCAACTCAGTTTGATGTGGCTTCAATAAATGTGGAGTCACAGCCCCTTGATCTTAATCTTCAAATCGACACACATTACAATCCACCATCACCAACTCCATCTCTGGATGTGGATATGATATCTACATCAATTCCTGATTCTCCATCTTTAAGATTCTTGGAGAAGCCCCATTCTGCAATTGGTGGTCATCATCTTTTAGATGATTTGTTGGACCATCAATCTTCCCTTCCAGAATTCTCAACACAGACTGTGGCCTCGAACTTAAAATCAATCTCCACAGATTCAGTGTTGGTTTTCTCTTCAACGGATAAAATTATTCCTTCCTCAACGGATATCCTTCATCCGTTGACAAGTGTTTCTCCATCAACGGATGCGCCTCTATCTAGCCATCCGTTGACAGCTATAACTACTCAATCAACGGATATTCCTTATCCGTTGATAACTCACTCTACCACTGCTATATCTGACATTCCTGTGTCAAGTGTGGAGGAGTTCTCAGTAGTTGAAACACTTTTAGGATTGAGGGAAGGGAGTGAGAGGCTGCCTTGTGAGCAGGCAAAAGGAGAGGTAAATAATGAGAGGCTGGCCATTTCTTCCGGTCAGGCAAAAGGAGAGTTTGAGAGTTCCACCTTAGTAGGTGAAGGTGAGGGTGTAAGAGGTGTGAGCCAAGGGGAGCCCTTAATGCAAGAAAAGAGAGATGAGGGGAGAGAAGGGACTACAGGAGAAATAATGATGGAAGAAGCAGCCATTGCTAGTGAGTCAATGGAGGTTGAGGATGCAGCCAAGGAAATGGAATATCAAAGAGAATATCAGTCCATGATTGACTCCATTTCTTTGGATGCTGAAACCTTTACTCACCCTGTTCCTGCCTATCAAATTCTGGCACAACAGGGCAATGTGGAAGCAGAGGAGGCAATGCACCTAGTGCACACCTCACAGTCTCTACTTAGAGCTAAGGAATCTATAGCAGCTCTGCCAACCACTGCTGAGAGTGAAGAATTTTACAATTCTGAAGATGTAGACAGCCAGAGCTCTGAAGATGAAGGTGGTAGCAGTATTCATGATTTTACATTTGCTCACAACTACACCTATCATCAACTTGATATGGAAATCATAAGGCAATATAAATCTGCCCTGACTGAGCACCCAGAAGCAGATCCACAGAGAAAGGTTGTTCTTCAACAGGCAATTGACTCCCTTAAGTTACAAAAGATGCAAATGGTGATTCAGAGATCCAACTTAGAGGATGTCAAACAAGAAATCAAGGATGTGAAGATCTCTGTGGATTCCAAGCTAGAGCAACTAGCTCCTACAGCCACTCAGAGGGTGTTGCAACAAAGGTTCATCAAAGAAGACAACCTGGCTAAGTCTGTGCAACTACTCAACTCAAGAGTGGAAAAGATGGAATCCCAGATGGAGCAATTTCTTCAACATCAGAAACTGCAAACCCAACTGTTAGAAAAGTTAGTTGCAGCCCCAACTTCTAGTTAAACCCTTGATGCTAACAAAAAGGGGGAGAAAGTGGAAGAGGCTGTGGCAACTACAAGTCAAATCTTAATTTCTGAAAGAAGGGAAGCAGCAAGTGAGGGGGAGCAGCAGCCTACCATAGTGGTCAATCCACAGGACTTCATTGTCACAGCCTTCCCCAGCAATTCCAAACCTGAACAAGTAGCTCTATCTGAAGAGTTTGATTTCTCAAACTTGACAGAAGAGGAAAAGCTAGCCAAAATTGAAGCTCTACAAAAGATGAAAGAGGAAAACTATGAAAGGATAATGAGGACAGAAAGATTGATCAATCAATCTATTGCATCAACTCTGTTCTCTAGCCAAACCTCAGTTCCAACAATATCTACAACAATTCTGAAGGTGCTCATTCCAGCAATTGTGGCTCCTACATTCTATGATGCGGAGCCTTCTCATGTTAAAGAATTTGAACCCTTTATCAAAACAAGACCCTACTTACCACCAAAAGCAAATGGGAAGAACAAGTTACAACTGGACTTTCCATTTCCCAAGGATGATGAAGGGAAGCTGATGGGTAAGCAAATCAAGGAATTCAAGGAGAAGACTAACAGTTGTGTAAGAGAATGGATGGCTGTAATCATAAGGAATGGAAAAGTTCTAAACATATCCAACAGCCATCCTAGATTTGTTGAAGCCAAGAGAGAAGAGACTTCAAGGCTGCTAAGAGAATCTCAACCAAGCGCTGAATATCAATATGAAAACTCAGATGAGAAGCAAGCAAGGCTGGCTCAAGAGTTATTGGATGAGGTAGAGGATGAATTGAGGGAACCTGAGGAAGTCCCCAAATTCAAAAAGAAAGGGAAATCAGTCCCCAAATCCAAATCTAAGAGAATAAAATCAAAGGCAAGGAGGCCTGTCTCTCCAGAAATTGAAAACAAGGAGACAGTTGGTTCATCACAACCTATTGATGTAAAAGTATTCAACCCAGCTGTGAATTTCCATGGTGAGCCTATAGTACCTAAAGAGGAACCAATGAATCTTGACTCCATTGAGGTTCCTTCATTCTTGCTGAAGCCTCAACAGAAGCCTATACAGAAGAAAAGGAAACCAAGGAAGCAACCTTCAAAGGAACCAATTCCAGTTGCTAGGGTACCTGCTATTTTCAGGCAGCCAATCTTGGAAAACAAGGATGATTTTATCTATCAGGCAGATATTGAAGAATACTCTGGCATGAATCTTTATCTGGATGAATTGTCAGAAGTAAGAAGAATTGACAAATATAGACATTTGCCTGAAAGATTGGTCTTTGTATACAAGGGAGGAATGGAAAGGACATGGCCACTACAAAGGGTTCTTGGAGAAAATTATCATACCTTAACCAAAGTGTTCTCTGCAATCAAGAGATACACAGGGTTCTCCAAGATAGCAAAAGGGGAGATACTGGACAGAATAGAACAAATAAGGAGGGAATGGACCTCACCATCAAGTCTACCAAGGAAAATGAAGATCCCATACAATGGACAGAAAATCCACCTTCAACCCTTCTGGATGATGGAGTTCAGGGATGAAGATGGTAACAGGAGATTCTTCAGGTTAGAAGACCAACTACCAAAGGCTAGTTCTCAATACCTGAGATGGTTACAACAAAAGCTAAATCCAAAGGTAGATGAAGAAGATCCCTTCTATAGGCAACTCTAAATACAGATTGAGTCCAACTCTGCCAAAGAAGGAAAATCAAGGGTGATGCCAACAAGAGGAAAGAAACAGTCTTAATCTGCTCAGTCTAGAGGAGCACTTCTCTGTAAATTTCTCAAACTTCCAGTTTTTAATTTTTGTAGCTTAATACAATTTATGCATTGTTCTTTATATATCTTTAGGAATGTTTTGTTATTATCAAGGTCCTGAATTTATGCTTTATTGCCATTAAGTATAAATTGGGGGAGATTGTTAGGAATATGTTGTACTTGATGATAACTTCACAATTAATCAAATTGTATAAGGTTTTGTAGCTGTCAACGGATGAGGATTTATAACTCTATCCGTTGACAGGTAGCTCATCAACGGATGAGGTTTTGTAGCATACTGCAAGTATCTCTATGT